>JAWKAU010000020.1:3172588-3816392 GCA_033398695.1 Orobanche coerulescens
GATCCTGCATTAGTGCCGGTATGATCGCACCTTAAGTAGAACCAAATTCTATTCTCTTATGGTAGATTCGACCCGAACTTCAAACACCATCACTTTCAACCGGAGGAGCTACGGACCCACCACACATGCCGACGAAGCTCTTCTCGCGCCCATCGTGTGACCCGACGCTCAATTCCTATTATAATATGTTTCCTAAGGAACGGCGATTCGTGTCGAACTCATTGCGCTCCGCCATGACATAACCGGTCCCGAGCCTAAATTCCCGCTTTCACGCACTTTCGCCTTTATATCACTTTATTTATATAATATTTCGTTTTTCTTTGATATCTCGTGTCATTTTCGATTTAGATGTGTTTCTTAGGCTTAAAGTTACATTCTCCAATGTATTGAGAGGCGGAATTTGATAATTTCTAATTAGTAAAATCGCATTTCTTCCGCATTTACGAGCGCTTGTGATTTAGTACTTTATTACTCCGTGACGGTATATCATTTTCAATAAGCTTCATATCCAAGGCTTCTTTAGACCGTAGGTGGAAGGATCACCGTGGAGAATTCCTAAGAAAACGAAAATCGAGCGTAAAAGAGAATCGAGCAAAGGCTGACGGCAAAAAAAGGGGATGCAACACGAGGACTTCCTGTGGGGTCACCCATCCTAGTACTACTCTCGCCCAAACACGCTTAACTTCGGAGTTCGATGGGATCCGCATTAGTGCGGTATGATCGCACCTTAAGTAGAACCAAATTCTATTCTCTTATGGTAGATTCGACCAACTTCAAATGTACCATCACTTTCGAACCGGAGGAGCTACGGACCCACCACACATGCCGACGAAGCTCTTCTCGCGCCCATCGTGTGACCCGACGCTCAATTCCTATTATAATATGTTTCTGCGGAACGGCGATTCGTGTCGAACTCATTGCTCCGCCATGACATAATCGGTCCCGAGCCTAAATTCCCCGCTTTCACGCACTTTCGCCTTTATATCACTTTTTATTTATATAATATTTCGTTTTTCTTTTGATATCTCGTGTCATTTTCGATTTAGATGTGTTTCTTAGGCTTAAAGTTACATTCTCCAATGTATCGAGAGGCGGAATTTGATAATTTCTAATTAGTAAAATCGCATTTCTTCCCGTTTTACGGGCGCTTGTGATTTAGTACTTTATTACTCCCGTGACGGTATATCATTTTCAATAAGCTTCATATCCAAGGCTTCTTTAGACCGTAGGTGGAAGGATCACCGTGGAGAATTCCTAAGAAAACGAAAATCGAGCGTAAAAAGAGAATCGAGCAACATTGACGGCAAAAAAGGGGATGCAACACGAGGACTTCCTGTGGGGTCACCCATCCTAGTACTACTCTCGCCCAAACACGCTTAACTTCGAGTTCGATGGGATCCTGCATTAGTGCCGGTATGATCGCACCTAAGTAGAACCAAATTCTATTCTCTTATGGTAGATTCGACCAACTTCAAATGTACCATCACTTTCGAACCGGAGGAGCTACGGACCCACCACACATGCCGAAGCTCTTCTCGCGCCCATCGTGTGACCCGACGCTCGAATTCCTATTATAATATGTTTCCTAAGCGGAACGGCGATTCGTGTCGAACTCATTGCTCCGCCATGACATAATCGGTCCCGAGCCTAAATTCCCCGCTTTCACGCACTTTCGCCTTTATATCACTTTTTTATTTATATAATATTTCGCTTTTTCTTTTGATATCTCGTGTCATTTTCGATTTAGATGTGTTTCTTAGGCTTAAAGTTACATTCTCCAATGTATTGAGAGGCGGAATTTGATAATTTCTAATTAGTAAAATCGCATTTCTTCCCGCATTTACGGGCGCTTGTGATTTAGTACTTTATTACTCCGTGACGGTATATCATTTTCAATAAGCTTCATATCCAAGGCTTCTTTAGACCGTAGGTGGAAGGATCACCGTGGAGAATTCCTAAGAAAACGAAAATCGAGCGTAAAAAGAGAATCGAGCAAGGCTGACGGCAAAAAAGGGGATGCAACACGAGGACTTCCTGGGGTCACCCATCCTAGTACTACTCTCGCCCAAACACGCTTAACTTCGAGTTCGATGGGATCCGCATTAGTGCCGGTATGATCGCACCTAAGTAGAACCAAATTCTATTCTCTTATGGTAGATTCGACCCGAACTTCAAACAACCATCACTTTCGAACCGGAGGAGCTACGGACCCACCACACATGCCGACGAAGCTCTTCTCGCCCATCGTGTGACCCGACGCCGTAATTCCTATTATAATATGTTTCGGCGGAACGGCGATTCGTGTCGAACTCATTGCGCTCCGCCATGACATAATCGTCCCGAGCCTAAATTCCCCGCTTTCACGCACTTTCGTCCTTTATATCACTTTATTTATATAATATTTCGATTTTCTTTTGATATCTCGTGTCATTTTCGATTTAGATGTGTTTCTTAGGCTTAAAGTTACATTCTCCAATGTATTGAGAGGCGGAATTTGATAATTTCTAATTAGTAAAATCGCATTTCTTCCGCATTTACGACGCGCTTGTGATTTAGTACTTTATTACTCCGTGACGGTATATCATTTTCAATAAGCTTCATATCCAAGGCTTCTTTAGACCGTAGGTGGAAGGATCACCGTGGGAATTCCTAAGAAAACGAAAATCGAGCGTAAAAGAGAATCGAGCAGGCTGACGGCAAAAAAGGGGATGCAACACGAGGACTTCCTGTGGGGTCACCCATCCTAGTACTACTCGCCCAAACACGCTTAACTTCGGAGTTCGATGGGATCCTGCATTAGTGCTGTATGATCGCACCTTAAGTAGAACCAAATTCTATTCTCTTATGGTAGATTCGACCCGAACTTCAAACACCCATCACTTTCGAACCGGAGGAGCTACGGACCCACCACACATGCCGACGAAGCTCTTCTCGCGCCCATCGTGTGACCCGACGCTCAATTCCTATTATAATATGTTTCCTAAGCGGAACGGCGATTCGTGTCGAACTCATTGCTCCGCCATGACATAACCGGTCCCGAGCCTAAATTCCCCGCTTTCACGCACTTTCGCCTTTATATCACTTTTTATTTATATAATATTTCGTTTTCTTTTGATATCTCGTGGTCATTTTCGATTTAGATGTGTTTCTTAGGCTTAAAATTACATTCTCCAATGTATCGAGAGGCGGAATTTGATAATTTCTAATTAGTAAAATCGCATTTCTTCCCCGTACGACGCGCTTGTGATTTAGTACTTTATTACTCCCGTGACGGTATATCATTTTCAATAAGCTTCATATCCAAGGCTTCTTTAGACCGTAGGTGGAAGGATCACCGTGGAGAATTCCTAAGAAAACGAAAATCGAGCGTAAAAAGAGAATCGAGCAACATTGACGGCAAAAAAAGGGGATGCAACACGAGGACTTCCCAGGGGTCACCCATCCTAGTACTACTCTCGCCCAAACACGCTTAACTTCGGAGTTCGATGGGATCCGTGCATTAGTGCCGGTATGATCGCACCCAAAAGTAGAACCAAATTCTATTCTCTTATGGTAGATTCGACCAACTTCAAACACCCATCACTTTCGAACCGGAGGAGCTACGGACCCACCACACATGCCGACGAAGCTCTTCTCGCGCCCATCGTGTGACCCGACGCCGTAATTCCTATTATAATATGTTTCCTAAGCGGAACGGCGATTCGTGTCGAACTCATTGCGCTCCGCCATGACATAACCGGTCCCGAGCCTAAATTCCTGCTTTCACGCACTTTCGCCTTTATATCACTTTATTTATATAATATTTCGTTTTTCTTTTGATATCTCGTGTCATTTTCGATTTAGATGTGTTTCTTAGGCTTAAAGTTACATTCTCCAATGTATTGAGAGGCGGAATTTGATAATTTCTAATTAGTAAAATCGCATTTCTTCCGCATTTACGGGCGCTTGTGATTTAGTACTTTATTACTCCCGTGACGGTATATCATTTTCAATAAGCTTCATATCCAAGGCTTCTTTAGACCGTAGGTGGAAGGATCACCGTGGAGAATTCCTAAGAAAACGAAAATCGAGCGTAAAAGAGAATCGAGCAATATTGACGGCAAAAAAGGGGATGCAACACGAGGACTTCCTGTGGGGTCACCCATCCTAGTACTACTCTCGCCCAAACACGCTTAACTTCGGAGTTCGATGGGATCCTGCATTAGTGCTGGTATGATCGCACCTTAAGTAGAACCAAATTCTATTCTCTTATGGTAGATTCGACCAACTTCAAACACCATCACTTTCGAACCGGAGGAGCTACGGACCCACCACACATGCCGAAGCTCTTCTCGCGCCCATCGTGTGACCCGACGCCTCAATTCCTATTATAATATGTTTCTAAGCGGAACGGCGATTCGTGTCGAACTCATTGCGCTCCGCCATGACATAACCGTCCCGAGCCTAAATTCCCCGCTTTCACGCACTTTCGCCTTTATATCACTTTATTTATATAATATTTCGCTTTTTCTTTGATATCTCGTGTCATTTTCGATTTAGATGTGTTTCTTAGGCTTAAAGTTACATTCTCCAATGTATTGAGAGGCGGAATTTGATAATTTCTAATTAGTAAAATCGCATTTCTTCCCGCATTTACTCAGCGCTTGTGATTTAGTACTTTATTACTCCCGTGACGGTATATCATTTTCAATAAGCTTCATATCCAAGGCTTCTTTAGACCGTAGGTGGAAGGATCACCGTGGAGAATTCCTAAGAAAACGAAAATCGAGCGTAAAAAGAGAATCGAGCAAGGCTGACGGCAAAAAAAGGGGATGCAACACGAGGACTTCCTGTGGGGTCACCCATCCTAGTACTACTCTCGCCCAAACACGCTTAACTTCTGAGTTCGATGGGATCCGGCATTAGTGCCGGTATGATCGCACCCTTAAGTAGAACCAAATTCTATTCTCTTATGGTAGATTCGACCCGAACTTCAAACACCATCACTTTCGAACCGGAGGAGCTACGGACCCACCACACATGCCGACGAAGCTCTTCTCGCGCCCATCGTGTGACCCGACGCCGAATTCCTATTATAATATGTTTCCTAAGCGGAACGGCGATTCGTGTCGAACTCATTGCGCTCCGCCATGACATAACCGGTCCCGAGCCTAAATTCCCGCTTTCACGCACTTTCGCCTTTATATCACTTTATTTATATAATATTTCGTTTTTCTTTTGATATCTCGTGTCATTTTCGATTTAGATGTGTTTCTTAGGCTTAAAGTTACATTCTCCAATGTATTGAGAGGCGGAATTTGATAATTTCTAATTAGTAAAATCGCATTTCTTCCCGCATTTACGGGCGCTTGTGATTTAGTACTTTATTACTCCCGTGACCGTATAAAATTTTCAAAAAGCTTCATATCCAAGGCTTATTTATACCGAAGGTGGAAGGATCACCGTGGAGAATTCCTAAGAAAACGAAAATCGAGCGTAAAAAGAGAATCGAGCAACATTGACGGCAAAAAAAGGGGATGCAACACGAGGACTTCCCAGGGGGTCACCCATCCTAGTACTACTCACGCCCAAACACGCTTAACTTCGGAGTTCTGATGGGATCCGATGCATTAGTGCTGGTATGATCGCACCCAGAAGTAGAACCAAATTCTATTCTCTTATGGTAGATTCGACCCGAACTTCAAACAGCCATCACTTTCGTACCGGGAGGAGCTACGGACCCACCACACATGCCGACGAAGCTCTTCTCGCGCCCATCGTGTGACCCGACGCCGAATTCCTATTATAATATGTTTCCGGAAGCGGAACGGCGATTCGTGTCGAACTCATCGCGTTGCGCCATGACATAATTGGTCCCGAGCCTAAATTCCCCCGTTTTCACGCACTTTCGGCCTTTATATCACTTTATTTATATAATATTTCAATTTTATTTTGATATCTCGTGTCATTTTCGATTTAGATGTGTTTCTTAGGCTTAAAAATACATTCTCCAATGTATTGAGAGGCGGAATTTGATAATTTCTAATTAGTAAAATCGCATTTCTTCCCCGTACGACGGCGTTTGTGATTTAGTACTTTATTACTCCCGTGACGGTATATCATTTTCAATAAGCTTCATATCCAAGGCTTCTTTAGACCGTAGGTGGAAGGATCACCGTGGAGAATTCCTAAGAAAACGAAATCGAGCGTAAAAAGAGAATCGAGCAGCGTTGGACGGCAAAAAAAGGGGATGCAACACGAGGACTTCCCAGGGGTCACCCATCCTAGTACTACTCTCGCCCAAACACGCTTAACTTCGGAGTTCTGATGGGATCCGGTGCATTAGTGCTGGTATGATCGCACCCAGAAGTAGAACCAAATTCTATTCTCTTATGGTAGATTCGACCCGAACTTCAAACACCATCACTTTCGAACCGGAGGAGCTACGGACCCACCACACATGCCGACGAAGCTCTTCTCGCGCCCATCGTGTGACCCGACGCCGTAATTCCTATTATAATATGTTTCCTAAGCGGAACGGCGATTCGTGTCGAACTCATTGCGCTCCGCCATGACATAACCGGTCCCGAGCCTAAATTCCTGCTTTCACGCACTTTCGGCCTTTATATCACTTTATTTATATAATATTTCAATTTTATTTTGATATCTCGTGTCATTTTCGATTTAGATGTGTTTCTTAGGCTTAAAAATACATTCTCCAATGTATTGGGAGGCGGAATTTGATAATTTCTAAATAGTAAAATCGCATTTCTTCCCCGTACGACGAGCGTTTGTGATTTAGTACTTTATTACTCCCGTCCCGTGACGGTATATCATTTTCAATAAGCTTCATATCCAAGGCTTCTTTAGACCGTAGGTGGAAGGATCACCGTGGAGAATTCCTAAGAAAACGAAAATCGAGCGTAAAAAGAGAATCGAGCAGCGTTGGACGGCAAAAAAAAGGGATGCAACACGAGGACTTCCTGTGGGGTCACCCATCCTAGTACTACTCTCGCCCAAACACGCTTAACTTCGGAGTTCGATGGGATCCGTGCATTAGTGCTGTATGATCGCACCTGTAAGTAGAACCAAATTCTATTCTCTTATGGTAGATTCGACCCGAACTTCAAACACCCATCACTTTCGAACCGGAGGAGCTACGGACCCACCACACATGCCGACGAAGCTCTTCTCGCGCCCATCGTGTGACCCGACGCCGTAATTCCTATTATAATATGTTTCCTAAGCGGAACGGCGATTCGTGTCGAACTCATTGCTCCGCCATGACATAACCGGTCCCGAGCCTAAATTCCCCGCTTTCACGCACTTTCGCCTTTATATCACTTTATTTATATAATATTTCGCTTTTTCTTTGATATCTCGTGTCATTTTCGATTTAGATGTGTTTCTTAGGCTTAAAGTTACATTCTCCAATGTATTGAGAGGCGGAATTTGATAATTTCTAATTAGTAAAATCGCATTTCTTCCGCATTTACGAAGCGCTTGTGATTTAGTACTTTATTACTCCCGTGACGGTATATCATTTTCAATAAGCTTCATATCCAAGGCTTCTTTAGACCGTAGGTGGAAGGATCACCGTGAGAATTCCTAAGAAAACGAAAATCGAGCGTAAAAAGAGAATCGAGCAAGGCTGACGGCAAAAAAGGGATGCAACACGAGGACTTCCTGTGGGGTCACCCATCCTAGTACTACTCTCGCCCAAACACGCTTAACTTCGAGTTCGATGGGATCCGGTGCATTAGTGCTGGTATGATCGCACCCATAAGTAGAACCAAATTCTATTCTCTTATGGTAGATTCGACCAACTTCAAATGCCCATCACTTTCGAACCGGAGGAGCTACGGACCCACCACACATGCCGACGAAGCTCTTCTCGCGCCCATCGTGTGACCCGACGCCGTAATTCCTATTATAATATGTTTCCTAAGCGGAACGGCGATTCGTGTCGAACTCATTGCGCTCCGCCATGACATAACCGGTCCCGAGCCTAAATTCCCTGCTTTCACGCACTTTCGGCCTTTATATCACTTTATTTATATAATATTTCGTTTTTCTTTTGATATCTCGTGTCATTTTCGATTTAGATGTGTTTCTTAGGCTTAAAGTTACATTCTCCAATGTATTGAGAGGCGGAATTTGATAATTTCTAATTAGTAAAATCGCATTTCTTCCGCATTTACGGGCGTTTGTGATTTAGTACTTTATTACTCCCGTCCCGTGACGGTATATCATTTTCAATAAGCTTCATATCCAAGGCTTCTTTAGACCGTAGGTGGAAGGATCACCGTGGAGAATTCCTAAGAAAACGAAAATCGAGCGTAAAAAGAGAATCGAGCAGCGTTGGACGGCAAAAAAGGGGATGCAACACGAGGACTTCCCAGGGGGTCACCCATCCTAGTACTACTCTCGCCCAAACACGCTTAACTTCGGAGTTCTGATGGGATCCGGTGCATTAGTGCTGGTATGATCGCACCCAAAAGTAGAACCAAATTCTATTCTCTTATGGTAGATTCGACCCGAACTTCAAACAGCCATCACTATCGAACCGGAGGAGCTACGGACCCACCACACATGCCGACGAAGCTCTTCTCGCGCCCATCGTGTGACCCGACGCCGTAATTCCTATTATAATATGTTTCCTAAGCGGAACGGCGATTCGTGTCGAACTCATTGCGCTCCGCCATGACATAACCGGTCCCGAGCCTAAATTCCCCGCTTTCACGCACTTTCGCCTTTATATCACTTTATTTATATAATATTTCGTTTTTCTTTGATATCTCGTGTCATTTTCGATTTAGATGTGTTTCTTAGGCTTAAAGTTACATTCTCCAATGTATTGAGAGGCGGAATTTGATAATTTCTAATTAGTAAAATCGCATTTCTTCCGCATTTATCGGCGCTTGTGATTTAGTACTTTATTACTCCCGTGACGGTATATCATTTTCAATAAGCTTCATATCCAAGGCTTCTTTAGACCGTAGGTGGAAGGATCACCGTGGAGAATTCCTAAGAAAACGAAAATCGAGCGTAAAAAGAGAATCGAGCAAGGCTGACGGCAAAAAAGGGGATGCAACACGAGGACTTCCTGTGGGGTCACCCATCCTAGTACTACTCGCCCAAACACGCTTAACTTCGGAGTTCGATGGGATCCGTGCATTAGTGCTGTATGATCGCACCTGCAGTAGAACCAAATTCTATTCTCTTATGGTAGATTCGACCAACTTCAAATGCCCATCACTTTCGAACCGGAGGAGCTACGGACCCACCACACATGCCGACGAAGCTCTTCTCGCGCCCATCGTGTGACCCGACGCCGAATTCCTATTATAATATGTTTCCTAAGCGGAACGGCGATTCGTGTCGAACTCATTGCTCCGCCATGACATAATCGGGTCCCGAGCCTAAATTCCCGATTTCACGCACTTTCGGCCTTTATATCACTTTATTTATATAATATTTCGTTTTTCTTTTGATATCTCGTGTCATTTTCGATTTAGATGTGTTTCTTAGGCTTAAAGTTACATTCTCCAATGTATTGAGAGGCGGAATTTGATAATTTCTAATTAGTAAAATCGCATTTCTTCCGCATTTACGGGCGCTTGTGATTTAGTACTTTATTACTCCCGTGACGGTATATCATTTTCAATAAGCTTCATATCCAAGGCTTCTTTAGACCGTAGGTTGAAAGATCACCTTGGAGAATTACTAAGAAAACGAAAATCGAGCGTAAAAAGAGAATCGAGCAGCATTGACGGCAAAAAAAGGGGATGCAACACGAGGACTTCCTGTGGGGTCACCCATCCTAGTACTACTCTCGCCCAAACACGCTTAACTTCGGAGTTCGATGGGATCCTGCATTAGTGCTGGTATGATCGCACCCAAAAGTAGAACCAAATTCTATTCTCTTATGGTAGATTCGACCCGAACTTCAAACACCCATCACTTTCGAACCGGAGGAGCTACGGACCCACCACACATGCCGACGAAGCTCTTCTCGCGCCCATCGTGTGACCCGACGCCGAATTCCTATTATAATATGTTTCCTGTATTAGATCGGCGATTCGTGTCGAACTCATTGCGCTCCGCCATGACATAATCGTCCCGAGCCTAAATTCCCCTGCCACGCACTTTCGGCCTTTATATCACTTTTTATTTATATAATATTTCGTTTTTCTTTTGATATCTCGTGTCATTTTCGATTTAGATGTGTTTCTTAGGCTTAAAGTTACATTCTCCAATGTATCGAGAGGCGGAATTTGATAATTTCTAATTAGTAAAATCGCATTTCTTCCCGCATTTACGGGCGCTTGTGATTTAGTACTTTATTACTCCCGTGACGGTATATCATTTTCAATAAGCTTCATATCCAAGGCTTCTTTAGACCGTAGGTGGAAGGATCACCGTGGAGAATTCCTAAGAAAACGAAAATCGAGCGTAAAAAGAGAATCGAGCAGGCTGACGGCAAAAAAAGGGGATGCAACACGAGGACTTCCCTGGGGTCACCCATCCTAGTACTACTCTCGCCCAAACACGCTTAACTTCGGAGTTCGATGGGATCCGGTGCATTAGTGCCGGTATGATCGCACCTTAAGTAGAACCAAATTCTATTCTCTTATGGTAGATTCGACCAACTTCAAATGTACCATCACTTTCGACCGGGAGGAGCTACGGACCCACCACACATGCCGACGAAGCTCTTCTCGCGCCCATCGTGTGACCCGACGCCGTAATTCCTATTATAATATGTTTCCTAAGCTTAACGGCGATTCGTGTCGAACTCATTGCGCTCCGCCATGACATAACCGGTCCCGAGCCTAAATTCCCGCTTTCACGCACTTTCGCCTTTATATCACTTTATTTATATAATATTTCGTTTTTCTTTTGATATCTCGTGTCATTTTCGATTTAGATGTGTTTCTTAGGCTTAAAGTTACATTCTCCAATGTATTGAGAGGCGGAATTTGATAATTTCTAATTAGTAAAATCGCATTTCTTCCCCGCATTTACGGGCGTTTGTGATTTAGTACTTTATTACTCCCGTGACGGTATATCATTTTCATTAAGCTTCATATCCAAGGCTTCTTTAGACCGTAGGTGGAAGGATCACCGTGGAGAATTCCTAAGAAAACGAAAATCGAGCGTAAAAATAGAATCGAGCAACATTGACGGCAAAAAAGGGGATGCAACACGAGGACTTCCTGTGGGGTCACCCATCCTAGTACTACTCTCGCCCAAACACGCTTAACTTCGGAGTTCGATGGGATCCTGCATTAGTGCCGGTATGATCGCACCTTAAGTAGAACCAAATTGTATTCTATTATGGTAGATTCGAACCGAAATTCAAACACCATCACTTTCGAACCGGAGGAGCTACGGACCCACCACACATGCCGACGAAGCTCTTCTCGCGCCCATCGTGTGACCCGACGCTCGTAATTCCTATTATAATATGTTTCCTAAGCGGAACGGCGATTCGTGTCGAACTCATTGCTCCGCCATGACATAACCGTCCCGAGCCTAAATTCCCTGCTTTCACGCACTTTCGCCTTTATATCACTTTATTTATATAATATTTCGTTTTTCTTTTGATATCTCGTGTCATTTTCGATTTAGATGTGTTTCTTAGGCTTAAAGTTACATTCTCCAATGTATTGAGAGGCGGAATTTGATAATTTCTAATTAGTAAAATCGCATTTCTTCCCCGCATTTACGGGCGCTTGTGATTTAGTACTTTATTACTCCCGTGACGGTATATCATTTTCAATAAGCTTCATATCCAAGGCTTCTTTAGACCGTAGGTGGAAGGATCACCGTGAGAATTCCTAAGAAAACGAAAATCGAGCGTAAAAAGAGAATCGAGCAGGCTGACGGCAAAAAAAGGGGATGCAACACGAGGACTTCCTGTGGGGTCACCCATCCTAGTACTACTCTCGCCCAAACACGCTTAACTTCGGAGTTCGATGGGATCCGGTGCATTAGTGCCGGTATGATCGCACCCTTAAGTAGAACCAAATTCTATTCTCTTATGGTAGATTCGACCAACTTCAAACACCCATCACTTTCGAACCGGAGGAGCTACGGACCCACCACACATGCCGACGAAGCTCTTCTCGCGCCCATCGTGTGACCCGACGCCGAATTCCTATTATAATATGTTTCCTAAGCGGAACGGCGATTCGTGTCGAACTCATTGCGCTCCGCCATGACATAACCGGTCCCGAGCCTAAATTCCCGCTTTCACGCACTTTCGCCTTTATATCACTTTATTTATATAATATTTCGTTTTTCTTTTGATATCTCGTGTCATTTTCGATTTAGATGTGTTTCTTAGGCTTAAAATTACATTCTCCAATGTATCGAGAGGCGGAATTTGATAATTTCTAATTAGTAAAATCGCATTTCTTCCCCGCATTTACGGGCGCTTGTGATTTAGTACTTTATTACTCCCGTGACGGTATATCATTTTCAATAAGCTTCATATCCAAGGCTTCTTTAGACCGTAGGTGGAAGGATCACCGTGGAGAATTCCTAAGAAAACGAAAATCGAGCGTAAAAAGAGAATCGAGCAACATTGACGGCAAAAAGGGGATGCAACACGAGGACTTCCTGTGGGGTCACCCATCCTAGTACTACTCTCGCCCAAACACGCTTAACTTCGGAGTTCGATGGGATCCGTGCATTAGTGCTGGTATGATCGCACCCAAAAGTAGAACCAAATTCTATTCTCTTATGGTAGATTCGACCCGAACTTCAAACACCATCACTTTCGAACCGGAGGAGCTACGGACCCACCACACATGCCGACGAAGCTCTTCTCGCGCCCATCGTGTGACCCGACGCCGTAATTCCTATTATAATATGTTTCCTAAGCGGAACGGCGATTCGTGTCGAACTCATTGCGCTCCGCCATGACATAACCGGTCCCGAGCCTAAATTCCCGTTTTCACGCACTTTCGGCCTTTATATCACTTTATTTATATAATATTTCGTTTTTCTTTTGATATCTCGTGTCATTTTCGATTTAGATGTGTTTCTTAGGCTTAAAGTTACATTCTCCAATGTATTGAGAGGCGGAATTTGATAATTTCTAATTAGTAAAATCGCATTTCTTCCCCGTACGACGGGCGTTTGTGATTTAGTACTTTATTACTCCCGTGACGGTATATCATTTTCAATAAGCTTCATATCCAAGGCTTCTTTAGACCGTAGGTGGAAGGATCACCGTGGAGAATTCCTAAGAAAACGAAAATCGAGCGTAAAAAGAGAATCGAGCAGCGTTGGACGGCAAAAAAAGGGGATGCAACACGAGGACTTCCCAGGGGGTCACCCATCCTAGTACTACTCTCGCCCAAACACGCTTAACTTCGGAGTTCTGATGGGATCCGTTGCATTAGTGCTGGTATGATCGCACCCATAAGTAGAACCAAATTCTATTCTCTTTTGTTAGATTCGACCAACTTCAAACACCCATCACTTTCGTAGCTGGAGGATCTACGCGACCCACAACACATGCCGACGAAGCTCTTCTCGCGCCCATCGTGTGACCCGACGCTCAGAATTCCTATTAAAAAATGATTCCTGAATAGGAACGGCGATTCGTGTCGAACTCAATGCGATCCGCCATTACAAAACTGGTCCCGAGCCTAAATTCCCGCTTTCACGCACTTTCGCCTTTATATCACTTTATTTATATAATATTTCGTTTTTCTTTTGATATCTCGTGTCATTTTCGATTTAGATGTGTTTCTTAGGCTTAAAGTTACATTCTCCAATGTATTGAGAGGCGGAATTTGATAATTTCTAATTAGTAAAATCGCATTTCTTCCCCGTACGACGGCGTTTGTGATTTAGTACTTTATTACTCCCGTGACGGTATATCATTTTCAATAAGCTTCATATCCAAGGCTTCTTTAGACCGTAGGTGGAAGGATCACCGTGGAGAATTCCTAAGAAAACGAAAATCGAGCGTAAAAAGAGAATCGAGCAAGGCTGACGGCAAAAAAAGGGGATGCAACACGAGGACTTCCTGTGGGGTCACCCATCCTAGTACTACTCTCGCCCAAACACGCTTAACTTCGGAGTTCGATGGGATCCGTGCATTAGTGCTGTATTATCGCACCCAAAAGTAGAAACAAATTCTATTCTCTTATGGTAGATTCGACCAACTTCAAACACCATCACTTTCGAACCGGAGGAGCTACGGACCCACCACACATGCCGACGAAGCTCTTCTCGCGCCCATCGTGTGACCCGACGCCGAATTCCTATTATAATATGTTTCCTAAGCGGAACGGCGATTCGTGTCGAACTCATTGCTCCGCCATGACATAATCGGTCCCGAGCCTAAATTCCCCGCTTTCACGCACTTTCGCCTTTATATCACTTTATTTATATAATATTTCGCTTTTTCTTTTGATATCTCGTGTCATTTTCGATTTAGATGTGTTTCTTAGGCTTAAAGTTACATTCTCCAATGTATTGAGAGGCGGAATTTGATAATTTCTAATTAGTAAAATCGCATTTCTTCCCGCATTTACGGGCGTTTGTGATTTAGTACTTTATTACTCCCGTGACGGTATATCATTTTCAATAAGCTTCATATCCAAGGCTTCTTTAGACCGTAGGTGGAAGGATCACCGTGGAGAATTCCTAAGAAAACGAAAATCGAGCGTAAAAAGAGAATCGAGCAACATTGACGGCAAAAAAGGGGATGCAACACGAGGACTTCCTGTGGGGTCACCCATCCTAGTACTACTCTCGCCCAAACACGCTTAACTTCGGAGTTCGATGGGATCCTGCATTAGTGCTGGTATGATCGCACCTTAAGTAGAACCAAATTCTATTCTCTTATGGTAGATTCGACCGAACTTCAAATGTACCATCACTTTCGAACCGGAGGAGCTACGGACCCACCACACATGCCGACGAAGCTCTTCTCGCGCCCATCGTGTGACCCGACGCCGAATTCCTATTATAATATGTTTCCTAAGCGAACGGCGATTCGTGTCGAACTCATTGCGCTCCGCCATGACATAACTGGTCCCGAGCCTAAATTCCCGTTTTCACGCACTTTCGGCCTTTATATCACTTTATTTATATAATATTTCGTTTTTCTTTTGATATCTCGTGTCATTTTCGATTTAGATGTGTTTCTTAGGCTTAAAGTTACATTCTCCAATGTATTGAGAGGCGGAATTTGATAATTTCTAATTAGTAAAATCGCATTTCTTCCCCGTACGACGGGCGTTTGTGATTTAGTACTTTATTACTCCCGTGACGGTATATCATTTTCAATAAGCTTCATATCCAAGGCTTCTTTAGACCGTAGGTGGAAGGATCACCGTGGAGAATTCCTAAGAAAACGAAAATCGAGCGTAAAAAGAGAATCGAGCAGCATTGGACGGCAAAAAAAGGGGATGCAACACGAGGACTTCCCAGGGGGTCACCCATCCTAGTACTACTCTCGCCCAAACACGCTTAACTTCGGAGTTCTGATGGGATCCGGTGCATTAGTGCTGGTATGATCGCACCCAGAAGTAGAACCAAATTCTATTCTCTTATGGTAGATTCGACCCGAACTTCAAACACCCATCACTTTTGAACCGGGAGGAGCTACGGGACCCACCACACATGCCGACGAAGCTCTTCTCGCGCCCATCGTGTGACCCGACGCCGTAATTCCTATTATAATATGTTTCCTAAGCGGAACGGCGATTCGGGTCGAACGCATTGCGTTCCGCCCTGACAGAACTGGTCCCGCGCCTAAATTCCTGCTTTCACGCACTTTCGGCCTTTATATCACTTTATTTATATAATATTTCGTTTTTCTTTTGATATCTCGTGTCATTTTCGATTTAGATGTGTTTCTTAGGCTTAAAGTTACATTCTCCAATGTATTGAGAGGCGGAATTTGATAATTTCTAATTAGTAAAATCGCATTTCTTCCCCGTACGACGGGCGTTTGTGATTTAGTACTTTATTACTCCCGTGACGGTATATCATTTTCAATAAGCTTCATATCCAAGGCTTCTTTAGACCGTAGGTGGAAGGATCACCGTGGAATTCCTAAGAAAACGAAAATCGAGCGTAAAAAGAGAATCGAGCAGGCTGACGGCAAAAAAAGGGGATGCACCACGAGGACTTCCTAGGGGGTCACCCATCCTAGTACTACTCACGCCCAAACACGCTTAACTTCGGAGTTCTGATGGGATCCGTTTCATTAGTGCTGGTATGATCGCACCCAGAAGTAGAACCAAATTCTATTCTCTTATGGTAGATTCGACCAACTTCAAACACCATCACTTTCGAACCGGAGGAGCTACGGACCCACCACACATGCCGGCGAAGCTCTTCTCGCGCCCATCGTGTGACCCGACGCTCAGAATTCCTATTATAATATGTTTCCGGAAGCGGAACGGCGATTCGTGTCGAACTCATTGCTTTCCGCCATGACATTACTGGTCCCGAGCCTAAATTCCCCCGTTTTCACGCACTTTCGGCCTTTATATCACTTTATTTATATAATATTTCGTTTTTCTTTTGATATCTCGTGTCATTTTCGATTTAGATGTGTTTCTTAGGCTTAAAATTACATTCTCCAATGTATTGAGAGGCGGAATTTGATAATTTCTAATTAGTAAAATCGCATTTCTTCCCCGTACGACGGGCGTTTGTGATTTAGTACTTTATTACTCCCGTGACGGTATATCATTTTCAATAAGCTTCATATCCAAGGCTTCTTTAGACCGTAGGTGGAAGGATCACCGTGGAGAATTCCTAAGAAAACGAAAATCGAGCGTAAAAAGAGAATCGAGCAAGGCTGACGGCAAAAAAGGGGATGCAACACGAGGACTTCCTGTGGGGTCACCCATCCTAGTACTACTCTCGCCCAAACACGCTTAACTTCGGAGTTCGATGGGATCCTGCATTAGTGCCGGTATGATCGCACCCTTAAGTAGAACCAAATTCTATTCTCTTATGGTAGATTCGACCCGAACTTCAAACACCATCACTTTCGAACCGGAGGAGCTACGGACCCACCACACATGCCGACGAAGCTCTTCTCGCGCCCATCGTGTGACCCGACGCCGAATTCCTATTATAATATGTTTCTAAGCGGAACGGCGATTCGTGTCGAACTCATTGCGCTCCGCCATGACATAACCGGTCCCGAGCCTAAATTCCCGCTTTCACGCACTTTCGCCTTTATATCACTTTATTTATATAATATTTCGCTTTTTCTTTTGATATCTCGTGTCATTTTCGATTTAGATGTGTTTCTTAGGCTTAAAGTTACATTCTCCAATGTATTGAGAGGCGGAATTTGATAATTTCTAATTAGTAAAATCGCATTTCTTCCCCGTACGACGGGCGTTTGTGATTTAGTACTTTATTACTCCCGTGACGGTATATCATTTTCAATAAGCTTCATATCCAAGGCTTCTTTAGACCGTAGGTGGAAGGATCACCGTGGAGAATTCCTAAGAAAACGAAAATCGAGCGTAAAAGAGAATCGAGCAGCATTGGACGGCAAAAAAAGGGGATGCAACACGAGGACTTCCCAGGGGGTCACCCATCCTAGTACTACTCTCGCCCAAACACGCTTAACTTCGGAGTTCTGATGGGATCCTGCATTAGTGCCGGTATGATCGCACCCATAAGTAGAACCAAATTCTATTCTCTTATGGTAGATTCGACCCGAACTACAAACAGCCAACACTTTAGAACCGGTACGAGCTACCGGACCCACAACACAATCCGACTAAGCTCATCTCGCGCCCAACGAGTGACCCGACGCCGAATTCCTATTATAATATGTTTCCTAAGCGGAACGGCGATTCGTGTCGAACTCATTGCGCTCCGCCATGACATAACCGGTCCCGAGCCTAAATTCCCGCTTTCACGCACTTTCGCCTTTATATCACTTTATTTATATAATATTTCGTTTTTCTTTTGATATCTCGTGTCATTTTCGATTTAGATGTGTTTCTTAGGCTTAAAGTTACATTCTCCAATGTATTGAGAGGCGGAATTTGATAATTTCTAATTAGTAAAATCGCATTTCTTCCCCGTACGACGGGCGTTTGTGATTTAGTACTTTATTACTCCCGTGACGGTATATCATTTTCAATAAGCTTCATATCCAAGGCTTCTTTAGACCGTAGGTGGAAGGATCACCGTGGAGAATTCCTAAGAAAACGAAAATCGAGCGTAAAAAGAGAATCGAGCAGCGTTGGACGGCAAAAAAAGGGGATGCAACACGAGGACTTCCTGTGGGGTCACCCATCCTAGTACTACTCTCGCCCAAACACGCTTAACTTCGGAGTTCGATGGGATCCTGCATTAGTGCCGGTATGATCGCACCCATAAGTAGAACCAAATTCTATTCTCTTATGGTAGATTCGACCCGAACTTCAAACACCATCACTTTCGAACCGGGAGGAGCTACGGACCCACCACACATGCCGACGAAGCTCTTCTCGCGCCCATCGTGTGACCCGACGCTCGAATTCCTATTATAATATGTTTCCTAAGCGGAACGGCGATTCGTGTCGAACTCATTGCGCTCCGCCATGACATAACCGGTCCCGAGCCTAAATTCCTGCTTTCACGCACTTTCGGCCTTTATATCACTTTATTTATATAATATTTCGTTTTTCTTTTGATATCTCGTGTCATTTTCGATTTAGATGTGTTTCTTAGGCTTAAAGTTACATTCTCCAATGTATTGAGAGGCGGAATTTGATAATTTCTAATTAGTAAAATCGCATTTCTTCCCCGTACGACGGGCGTTTGTGATTTAGTACTTTATTACTCCTGTGACGGTATATCATTTTCAATAAGCTTCATATCCAAGGCTTCTTTAGACCGTAGGTGGAAGGATCACCGTGGGGAATTCCTAAGAA
This sequence comes from Orobanche coerulescens, assembly GCA_033398695.1. NCBI lineage: Eukaryota > Viridiplantae > Streptophyta > Magnoliopsida > Lamiales > Orobanchaceae > Orobanche > Orobanche coerulescens. The sequence continues at coordinate 3,191,494 of JAWKAU010000020.1, forward strand.
AACGAAAAATCGAGCGTAAAAAGAGAATCGAGCAGCGTTGGACGGCAAAAAAAGGGGATGCAACACGAGGACTTCCCAGGGGGTCACCCATCCTAGTACTACTCACGCCCAAACACGCTTAACTTCGGAGTTCTGATGGGATCCGGTGCATTAGTGCTGGTATGATCGCACCCAGAAGTAGAACCAAATTCTATTCTCTTATGGTAGATTCGACCCGAACTTCAAACAGCCATCACTTTCGTACCGGGAGGAGTTACGGGACCCACCACACATGCCGGCGAAGCTCTTCTCGCGCCCATCGTGTGACCCGATGCTCAGAATTCCTATTCTAATATGTTTCCGGAAGCGGAACGGTGATTCGTGTCGAACTCATTGCGTTCCGCCATGACATAATCGGTCCCGAGCCTAAATTCCCCCGTTTTCACGCACTTTCGGCCTTTATATCACTTTATTTATATAATATTTCGTTTTTCTTTTGATATCTCGTGTCATTTTCGATTTAGATGTGTTTCTTAGGCTTAAAGTTACATTCTCCAATGTATTGAGAGGCGGAATTTGATAATTTCTAATTAGTAAAATCGCATTTCTTACCCGCATTTATCGGGCGTTTGTGATTTAGTACTTTATTACTCCCGTGACTGTATATCATTTTCAATAAGCTTCATATCCAAGGCTTCTTTAGACCGTAGCCGTAGGTGGAAGGATCACCGTGGAGAATTCCTAAGAAAACGAAAATCGAGCGTAAAAAGAGAATCGAGCAGCGTTAGACGGCAAAAAAAGGGGATGCAACACGAGGACTTCCTGGGGTCACCCATCCTAGTACTACTCTCGCCCAAACACGCTTAACTTCGGAGTTCGATGGGATCCGTGCATTAGTGCTGGTATGATCGCACCCTAAGTAGAACCAAATTCTATTCTCTTATGGTAGATTCGACCCGAACTTCAAACACCATCACTTTCGAACCGGAGGAGCTACGGACCCACCACACATGCCGACGAAGCTCTTCTCGCGCCCATCGTGTGACCCGACGCCGTAATTCCTATTATAATATGTTTCCTAAGCGGAACGGCGATTCGTGTCGAACTCATTGCGCTCCGCCATGACATAACCGGTCCCGAGCCTAAATTCCTGCTTTCACGCACTTTCGGCCTTTATATCACTTTATTTATATAATATTTCGTTTTTCTTTTGATATCTCGTGTCATTTTCGATTTAGATGTGTTTCTTAGGCTTAAAATTACATTATCCAATGTATTGAGAGGCGGAATTCGATAATTTTTAATTAGTAAAATCGCATTTCTTCCCCGTACGACGGGCGTTTGTGATTTACTTTATTACTCCCGTGACGGTATATCATTTTCAATAAGCTTCATATCCAAGGCTTCTTTAGACCGTAGGTGGAAGGATCACCGTAGAGAATTCCTAAGAAAATGAAAAATCGAGCGTAAAAGAGAATCGAGCAGCATTGACGGCAAAAAAAGGGGATGCAACACGAGGACTTCCCAGGGGTCACCCATCCTAGTACTACTCTCGCCCAAACACGCTTAACTTCGGAGTTCGATGGGATCCGTGCATTAGTGCTGGTATGATCGCACCTAAGTAGAACCAAATTCTATTCTCTTATGGTAGATTCGACCAACTTCAAATGTACCATCACTTTCGAACCGGAGGAGCTACGGACCCACCACACATGCCGACGAAGCTCTTCTCGCGCCCATCGTGTGACCCGACGCCGAATTCCTATTATAATATGTTTCCTAAGCGGAACGGCGATTCGTGTCGAACTCATTGCGCTCCGCCATGACATAATCCGGTCCCGAGCCTAAATTCCCTGCTTTCACGCACTTTCGGCTTTATATCACTTTATTTATATAATATTTCGTTTTTCTTTTGATATCTCGTGTCATTTTCGATTTAGATGTGTTTCTTAGGCTTAAAGTTACATTCTCCAATGTATTGAGAGGCGGAATTTGATAATTTCTAATTAGTAAAATCGCATTTCTTCCCCGTACGACGGGCGTTTGTGATTTAGTACTTTATTACTCCCGTGACGGTATATCATTTTCAATAAGCTTCATATCCAAGGCTTCTTTAGACCGTAGGTGGAAGGATCACCGTGGGGAATTCCTAAGAAAACGAAAAATCGAGCGTAAAAAGAGAATCGAGCAAGGCTGACGGCAAAAAAAGGGGATGCAACACGAGGACTTCCTAGGGGGTCACCCATCCTAGTACTACTCACGCCCAAACACGCTTAACTTCGGAGTTCTGATGGGATCCGGTGCATTAGTGCTGGTATGATCGCACCCAGAAGTAGAACCAAATTCTATTCTCTTATGGTAGATTCGACCCGAACTTCAAACAGCCATCACTTTCGAACCGGGAGGAGCTACGGACCCACCACACATGCCGACGAAGCTCTTCTCGCGCCCATCGTGTGACCCGACGCTCAGAATTCCTATTATAATATGTTTCCGGAAGCGGAACGGCGATTCGTGTCGAACTCATTGCTTTCCGCCATGACATAACCGGTCCCGAGCCTAAATTCCTGCTTTCACGCACTTTCGGCCTTTATATCACTTTATTTATATAATATTTCGTTTTTCTTTTGATATCTCGTGTCATTTTCGATTTAGATGTGTTTCTTAGGCTTAAAATTACATTCTCCAATGTATTGAGAGGCGGAATTTGATAATTTTTAATTAGTAAAATCGCATTTCTTCCCCGTACGACGGGCGTTTGTGATTTAGTACTTTATTACTCCCGTGACTGTATATCATTTTCAATAAGCTTCATATCCAAGGCTTCTTTAGACCGTAGCCGTAGGTGGAAGGATCACCGTGGAGAATTCCTAAGAAAACGAAAATCGAGCGTAAAAAGAGAATCGAGCAGCGTTAGACGGCAAAAAAAGGGGATGCAACACGAGGACTTCCCAGGGGGTCACCCATCCTAGTACTACTCTCGCCCAAACACGCTTAACTTCGGAGTTCTGATGGGATCCTGCATTAGTGCTGGTATGATCGCACCCTTAAGTAGAACCAAATTCTATTCTCTTATGGTAGATTCGACCGAACTTCAAATGTACCATCACTTTCGAACCGGAGGAGCTACGGACCCACCACACATGCCGACGAAGCTCTTCTCGCGCCCATCGTGTGACCCGACGCCTGAATTCCTATTATAATATGTTTCCTAAGCGGAACGGCGATTCGTGTCGAACTCATTGCGCTCCGCCATGACATAATCGTCCCGAGCCTAAATTCCCGCTTTCACGCACTTTCGCCTTTATATCACTTTATTTATATAATATTTCGTTTTTCTTTTGATATCTCGTGTCATTTTCGATTTAGATGTGTTTCTTAGGCTTAAAATTACATTCTCCAATGTATTGAGAGGCGGAATTTGATAATTTTTAATTAGTAAAATCGCATTTCTTCCGCATTTACGGGCGCTTGTGATTTAGTACTTTATTACTCCCGTGACGGTATATCATTTTCAATAAGCTTCATATCCAAGGCTTCTTTAGACCGTAGGTGGAAGGATCACCGTGGAGAATTCCTAAGAAAACGAAAATCGAGCGTAAAAAGAGAATCGAGCAACATTGACGGCAAAAAGGGGATGCAACACGAGGACTTCCTGTGGGGTCACCCATCCTAGTACTACTCTCGCCCAAACACGCTTAACTTCGGAGTTCGATGGGATCCGGTGCATTAGTGCCGGTATGATCGCACCCTTAAGTAGAACCAAATTCTATTCTCTTATGGTAGATTCGACCCGAACTTCAAACACCATCACTTTCGAACCGGAGGAGCTACGGACCCACCACACATGCCGACGAAGCTCTTCTCGCGCCCATCGTGTGACCCGACGCCGTAATTCCTATTATAATATGTTTCCTAAGCGGAACGGCGATTCGTGTCGAACTCATTGCGCTCCGCCATGACATAATCGGGTCCCGAGCCTAAATTCCCGCTTTCACGCACTTTCGCCTTTATATCACTTTATTTATATAATATTTCGTTTTTCTTTTGATATCTCGTGTCATTTTCGATTTAGATGTGTTTCTTAGGCTTAAAGTTACATTCTCCAATGTATTGAGAGGCGGAATTTGATAATTTCTAATTAGTAAAATCGCATTTCTTCCCCGTACGACGGGCGTTTGTGATTTAGTACTTTATTACTCCCGTGACGGTATATCATTTTCAATAAGCTTCATATCCAAGGCTTCTTTAGACCGTAGGTGGAAGGATCACCGTGGAGAATTCCTAAGAAAACGAAAATCGAGCGTAAAAAGAGAATCGAGCAGCGTTGGACGGCAAAAAAAAGGGATGCAACACGAGGACTTCCCAGGGGTCACCCATCCTAGTACTACTCTCGCCCAAACACGCTTAACTTCGGAGTTCTGATGGGATACGGTGCATTAGTGCTGGTATGATCGCACCTTAAGTAGAACCAAATTCTATTCTCTTATGGTAGATTCGACCCGAACTTCAAACACCATCACTTTCGAACCGGGAGGAGTTACGGACCCACCACACATGCCGACGAAGCTCTTCTCGCGCCCACCGCGTGACCCGACGCTCAATTCCTATTATAATATGTTTCCTAAGCGGAACGGCGATTCGTGTCGAACTCATTGCTTTCCGCCATGACATAATCGTCCCGAGCCTAAATTCCCGCTTTCACGCACTTTCGCCTTTATATCACTTTATTTATATAATATTTCGTTTTTCTTTTGATATCTCGTGTCATTTTCGATTTAGATGTGTTTCTTAGGCTTAAAATTACATTCTCCAATGTATTGAGAGGCGGAATTTGATAATTTCTAATTAGTAAAATCGCATTTCTTCCCCGTACGACGGGCGTTTGTGATTTAGTACTTTATTACTCCCGTGACGGTATATCATTTTCAATAAGCTTCATATCCAAGGCTTCTTTAGACCGTAGGTGGAAGGATCACCGTGGAGAATTCCTAAGAAAACGAAAATCGAGCGTAAAAAGAGAATCGAGCAGCGTTGGACGGCAAAAAAAGGGGATGCAACACGAGGACTTCCTAGGGGGTCACCCATCCTAGTACTACTCTCGCCCAAACACGCTTAACTTCGGAGTTCTGATGGGATCCGGTGCATTAGTGCTGGTATGATCGCACCCAGAAGTAGAACCAAATTCTATTCTCTTATGGTAGATTCGACCCGAACTTCAAACAGCCATCACTTTCGAACCGGGAGGAGCTACGGGACCCACCACACATGCCGACGAAGCTCTTCTCGCGCCCATCGTGTGACCCGACGCCGAATTCCTATTATAATATGTTTCCTAAGCGGAACGGCGATTCGTGTCGAACTCATTGCGCTCCGCCATGACATAACCGGTCCCGAGCCTAAATTTCCCCGCTTTCACGCACTTTCGCCTTTATATCACTTTATTTATATAATATTTCGTTTTTCTTTTGATATCTCGTGTCATTTTCGATTTAGATGTGTTTCTTAGGCTTAAAATTACATTCTCCAATGTATTGAGAGGCGGAATTTGATAATTTTTAATTAGTAAAATCGCATTTCTTCCCCGTACGACGGGCGCTTGTGATTTAGTACTTTATTACTCCCGTGACGGTATATCATTTTCAATAAGCTTCATATCCAAGGCTTCTTTAGACCGTAGGTGGAAGGATCACCGTTGAGAATTCCTAAGAAAACGAAAATCGAGCGTAAAAAGAGAATCGAGTAGCGTTGGACGGCAAAAAAAGGGGATGCAACACGAGGACTTCCCAGGGGGTCACCAATCCTAGTACTACTCTCGCCCAAACACGCTTCACTTCAGAGTTCTGATGGGATCCGGTGCATTAGTGCTGGTATGATCGCACCCAGAAGTAGAACCAAATTCTATTCTCTTATGGTAGATTCGACCCGAACTTCAAATGTACCATCACTTTCGAACCGGAGGAGCTACGGACCCACCACACATGCCGACGAAGCTCTTCTCGCGCCCATCGTGTGACCCGACGCCGTAATTCCTATTATAATATGTTTCCTAAGCGGAACGGCGATTCGTGTCGAACTCATTGCGCTCCGCCATGACATAACCGGTCCCGAGCCTAAATTCCCCGCTTTCACGCACTTTCGCCTTTATATCACTTTATTTATATAATATTTCGTTTTTTCTTTTGATATCTCGTGTCATTTTCGATTTAGATGTGTTTCTTAGGCTTAAAATTACATTCTCCAATGTATTGAGAGGCGGAATTTGATAATTTCTAATTAGTAAAATCGCATTTCTTCCCCGTACGACGGGCGTTTGTGATTTAGTACTTTATTACTCCCGTGACGGTATATCATTTTCAATAAGCTTCATATCCAAGGCTTCTTTAGACCGTAGGTGGAAGGATCACCGTGGAGAATTCCTAAGAAAACGAAAATCGAGCGTAAAAAGAGAATCGAGCAACATTGACGGCAAAAAAGGGGATGCAACACGAGGACTTCCTGTGGGGTCACCCATCCTAGTACTACTCTCGCCCAAACACGCTTAACTTCGGAGTTCGATGGGATCCTGCATTAGTGCTGTATGATCGCACCTAAGTAGAACCAAATTCTATTCTCTTATGGTAGATTCGACCCGAACTTCAAACACCATCACTTTCGAACCGGGAGGAGCTACGGACCCACCACACATGCCGACGAAGCTCTTCTCGCGCCCATCGTGTGACCCGACGCCGAATTCCTATTATAATATGTTTCTAAGCGGAACGGCGATTCGTGTCGAACTCATTGCGTTCCGCCATGACATAACTGGTCCCGAGCCTAAATTCCCGCTTTCACGCACTTTCGGCCTTTATATCACTTTATTTATATAATATTTCGTTTTTTCTTTTGATATCTCGTGTCATTTTCGATTTAGATGTGTTTCTTAGGCTTAAAATTACATTCTCCAATGTATTGAGAGGCGGAATTTGATAATTTCTAATTAGTAAAATCGCATTTCTTCCCCGTACGACGGGCGTTTGTGATTTAGTACTTTATTACTCCCGTGACGGTATATCATTTTCAATAAGCTTCATATCCAAGGCTTCTTTAGACCGTAGGTGGAAGGATCACCGTGGAGAATTCCTAAGAAAACGAAAATCGAGCGTAAAAAGAGAATCGAGCAGCGTTGGACGGCAAAAAAAGGGGATGCAACACGAGGACTTCCCAGGGGGTCACCCATCCTAGTACTACTCTCGCCCAAACACGCTTAACTTCGGAGTTCTGATGGGATCCGGTGCATTAGTGCTGGTATGATCGCACCCAAAAGTAGAACCAAATTCTATTCTCTTATGGTAGATTCGACCCGAACTTCAAACAGCCATCACTTTCGAACCGGGAGGAGCTACGGGACCCACCACACATGCCGACGAAGCTCTTCTCGCGCCCATCGTGTGACCCGACGCTCAGAATTCCTATTATAATATGTTTCCGGAAGCGGAACGGCGATTCGTGTCGAACTCATTGCGTTCCGCCATGACATAACTGGTCCCGAGCCTAAATTCCCCCGTTTTCACGCACTTTCGGCCTTTATATCACTTTATTTATATAATATTTCGTTTTTCTTTTGATATCTCGTGTCATTTTCGATTTAGATGTGTTTCTTAGGCTTAAAATTACATTCTCCAATGTATTGAGAGGCGGAATTTGATAATTTCTAATTAGTAAAATCGCATTTCTTCCCCGTACGACGGGCGTTTGTGATTTAGTACTTTATTACTCCCGTGACGGTATATCATTTTCAATAAGCTTCATATCCAAGGCTTCTTTAGACCGTAGGTGGAAGGATCACCGTGGAGAATTCCTAAGAAAACGAAAATCGAGCGTAAAAAGAGAATCGAGCAGCGTTGGACGGCAAAAAAAGGGGATGCAACACGAGGACTTCCCAGGGGGTCACCCATCCTAGTACTACTCTCGCCCAAACACGCTTAACTTCGGAGTTCTGATGGGATCCGGTGCATTAGTGCTGGTATGATCGCACCCAGAAGTAGAACCAAATTCTATTCTCTTATGGTAGATTCGACCCGAACTTCAAACAGCCATCACTTTCGAACCGGGAGGAGCTACGGGACCCACCACACATGCCGACGAAGCTCTTCTCGCGCTCATCGTGTGACCCGACGCCGAATTCCTATTATAATATGTTTCCTAAGCGGAACGGCGATTCGTGTCGAACTCATCGCGCTCCGCCATGACATAATCGGGTCCCGAGCCTAAATTCCCTGTTTTCACGCACTTTCGGCCTTTATATCACTTTATTTATATAATATTTCGTTTTTCTTTTGATATCTCGTGTCATTTTCGATTTAGATGTGTTTCTTAGGCTTAAAATTACATTCTCCAATGTATTGAGAGGCGGAATTTGATAATTTCTAATTAGTAAAATCGCATTTCTTCCCCGTACGACGGGAGTTTGTGATTTAGTACTTTATTACTCCCGTGACGGTATATCATTTTCAATAAGCTTCATATCCAAGGCTTCTTTAGACCGTAGGTGGAAGGATCACCGTGGAGAATTCCTAAGAAAACGAAAAATCGAGCGTAAAAAGAGAATCGAGCAGCGTTGGACGGCATAAAAAGGGGATGCAACACGAGGACTTCCTAGGGGGTCACCCATCCTAGTACTACTCTCGCCCAAACGCGCTTAACTTCGGAGTTCTGATGGGATCCGGTGCATTAGTGCTGGTATGATCGCACCCAGAATCAGAACCAAATTCTATTCTCTTATGGTAGATTCGACCCGAACTTCAAACAGCCATCACTTTCGAACCGGGAGGAGCTACGGGACCCACCACAGATGCCGACGAAGCTCTTCTCGCGCCCATCGTGTGACCCGACGCTCAGAATTCCTATTATAATATGTTTCCTAAGCGGAACGGCGATTCGTGTCGAACTCATTGCGCTCCGCCATGACATAACCGGTCCCGAGCCTAAATTCCCGCTTTCACGCACTTTCGCCTTTATATCACTTTATTTATATAATATTTCGCTTTTTCTTTGATATCTCGTGTCATTTTCGATTTAGATGTGTTTCTTAGGCTTAAAATTACATTCTCCAATGTATTGAGAGGCAGAATTTGATAATTTCTAATTAGTAAAATCGCATTTCTTCCCCGTACGACGGGCGCTTGTGATTTAGTACTTTATTACTCCCGTGACGGTATATCATTTTCAATAAGCTTCATATCCAAGGCTTCTTTAGACCGTAGGTGGAAGGATCACCGTTGAGAATTCCTAAGAAAACGAAAATCGAGCGTAAAAAGAGAATCGAGCAACATTGACGGCAAAAAAAGGGGATGCAACACGAGGACTTCCTGTGGGGTCACCAATCCTAGTACTACTCTCGCCCAAACACGCTTCACTTCAGAGTTCTGATGGGATCCGGTGCATTAGTGCTGGTATGATCGCACCCAGAAGTAGAACCAAATTCTATTCTCTTATGGTAGATTCGACCCGAACTTCAAACAGCCATCACTTTCGAACCGGAGGAGCTACGGACCCACCACACATGCCGACGAAGCTCTTCTCGCGCCCATCGTGTGACCCGACGCCGTAATTCCTATTATAATATGTTTCCTAAGCGGAACGGCGATTCGTGTCGAACTCATTGCGCTCCGCCATGACATAATCGTCCCGAGCCTAAATTCCCTGCTTTCACGCACTTTCGCCTTTATATCACTTTATTTATATAATATTTTGTTTTTCTTTTGATATCTCGTGTCATTTTCGATTTAGATGTGTTTCTTAGGCTTAAAATTACATTCTCCAATGTATTGGGAGGCGGAATTTGATAATTTCTAATTAGTAAAATCGCATTTCTTCCCCGTACGACGGGCGTTTGTGATTTAGTACTTTATTACTCCCGTGACGGTATATCATTTTCAATAAGCTTCATATCCAAGGCTTCTTTAGACCGTAGGTGGAAGGATCACCGTGGAGAATTCCTAAGAAAACGAAAATCGAGCGTAAAAAGAGAATCGAGCAGCGTTGGACGGCAAAAAAAGGGGATGCAACACGAGGACTTCCTAGGGGGTCACCCATCCTAGTACTACTCTCGCCCAAACACGCTTAACTTCGGAGTTCTGATGGGATCCGGTGCATTAGTGCTGGTATGATCGCACCCAAAAGTAGAACCAAATTCTATTCTCTTATGGTAGATTCGACCCGAACTTCAAACAGCCATCACTTTCGAACCGGGAGGAGCTACGGACCCACCACACATGCCGACGAAGCTCTTCTCGCGCCCATCGTGTGACCCGACGCCAATTCCTATTATAATATGTTTCCTAAGCGGAACGGCGATTCGTGTCGAACTCATTGCGCTCCGCCATGACATAACCGGTCCCGAGCCTAAATTCCCCGCTTTCACGCACTTTCGCCTTTATATCACTTTATTTATATAATATTTCGTTTTTCTTTTGATATCTCGTGTCATTTTCGATTTAGATGTGTTTCTTAGGCTTAAAATTACATTCTCCAATGTATTGAGAGGCGGAATTTGATAATTTCTAATTAGTAAAATCGCATTTCTTCCCCGTACGACGGGCGTTTGTGATTTAGTACTTTATTACTCCCGTGACGGTATATCATTTTCAATAAGCTTCATATCCAAGGCTTCTTTAGACCGTAGGTGGAAGGATCACCGTGGAGAATTCCTAAGAAAACGAAAATCGAGCGTAAAAAGAGAATCGAGCAGCGTTGGACGGCAAAAAAGGGGATGCAACACGAGGACTTCCCAGGGGGTCACCCATCCTAGTACTACTCTCGCCCAAACACGCTTAACTTCGGAGTTCTGATGGGATCCGGTGCATTAGTGCTGGTATGATCGCACCCAAAAGTAGAACCAAATTCTATTCTCTTATGGTAGATTCGACCAACTTCAAACACCATCACTTTCGAACCGGAGGAGCTACGGACCCACCACACATGCCGACGAAGCTCTTCTCGCCCATCGTGTGACCCGACGCCGAATTCCTATTATAATATGTTTCCTAAGCGGAACGGCGATTCGTGTCGAACTCATTGCGCTCCGCCATGACATAACCGGTCCCGAGCCTAAATTCCCGCTTTCACGCACTTTCGCCTTTATATCACTTTATTTATATAATATTTCGTTTTTCTTTTGATATCTCGTGTCATTTTCGATTTAGATGTGTTTCTTAGGCTTAAAATTACATTCTCCAATGTATTGAGAGGCGGAATTTGATAATTTCTAATTAGTAAAATCGCATTTCTTCCCCGTACGACGGGCGTTTGTGATTTAGTACTTTATTACTCCCGTGACGGTATATCATTTTCAATAAGCTTCATATCCAAGGCTTCTTTAGACCGTAGGTGGAAGGATCACCGTGGAGAATTCCTAAGAAAATGAAAAATCGAGCGTAAAAAGAGAATCGAGCAGCGTTGGACGACATAAAAAGGGGATGCAACACGAGGACTTCCCAGGGGGTCACCCATCCTAGTACTACTCTCGCCCAAACGCGCTTAACTTCGGAGTTCTGATGGGATCCGGTACATTAGTGCTGGTATGATCGCACCCAGAAGCAGAACCAAATTCTATTCTCTTATGGTAGATTCGACCCGAACTTCAAACAGCCATCACTTTCGAACCGGGAGGAGCTACGGGACCCACCACAGATGCCGACGAAGCTCTTCTCGCGCCCATCGTGTGACCCGACGCTCAGAATTCCTATTATAATATGTTTCCGGAAGCGGAACGGCGATTCATGTCGAACTCATCGCGTACCGCCATGACATAACTGGTCCCGAGCCTAAATTCCCCCGTTTTCACGCACTTTTGGCCTTTATATCACTTTATTTATATAATATTTCGTTTTTCTTTTGATATCTCGTGTCATTTTCGATTTAGATGTGTTTCTTAGGCTTAAAATTACATTCTCCAATGCATTGGGAGGCGGAATTTGATAATTTCTAATTAGTAAAATCGCATTTCTTTCCCGTACCGCGGGCGTTTGTGATTTAGTACTTTATTACTCCCGTGACGGTATATCATTTTCAATAAGCTTCAAATCCAAGGCTTCTTTAGACCGTAGGTGGAAGGATCACCGTGGAGAATTCCTAAGAAAACGAAAAATCGAGCGTAAAAAGAGAATCGAGCAGCGTTGGACGGCATAAAAAGGGGATGCAACACGAGGACTTCCTATGGGGTCACCCATCCTAGTACTACTCTCGCCCAAACGCGCTTAACTTCGGAGTTCTGATGGGATCCGGTGCATTAGTGCTGGTATGATCGCACCCTTAAGTAGAACCAAATTCTATTATCTTATGGTATAGTCGACCCTTACTTCTAACAGCCATCACTTTCGAAACGGGAGTAGCTACGGACCCACCACACATGCCGACGAAGCTCTTCTCGCGCCCATCGTGTGACCCGACGCCGAATTCCTATTATAATATGTTTCCTAAGCGGAACGGCGATTCGTGTCGAACTCATCGCGTTCCGCCATGACATAACCGGTCCCGAGCCTAAATTCCCTGCTTTCACGCACTTTCGCCTTTATATCACTTTTTTATTTATATAATATTTCGTTTTTCTTTTGATATCTCGTGTCATTTTCGATTTAGATGTGTTTCTTAGGCTTAAAATTACATTCTCCAATGTATTGAGAGGCGGAATTTGATAATTTCTAATTAGTAAAATCGCATTTCTTCCCCGTACGACGGGCGTTTGTGATTTAGTACTTTATTACTCCCGTGACGGTATATCATTTTCAATAAGCTTCATATCCAAGGCTTCTTTAGACCGTAGGTGGAAGGATCACCGTGGAGAATTCCTAAGAAAACGAAAATCGAGCGTAAAAAGAGAATCGAGCAGCATTGGACGGCAAAAAAAGGGGATGCAACACGAGGACTTCCCAGGGGGTCACCCATCCTAGTACTACTTTCGCCCAAACACGCTTAACTTCGGAGTTCTGATGGGATCCGGTGCATTAGTGCTGTATGATCGCACCCAAAAGTAGAACCAAATTCTATTCTCTTATGGTAGATTCGACCCGAACTTCAAACACCATCACTTTCGAACCGGAGGAGCTACGGACCCACCACACATGCCGACGAAGCTCTTCTCGCGCCCATCGTGTGACCCGACGCCGAATTCCTATTATAATATGTTTCCGGAAGTGGAACGGCGATTCGTGTCGAACTCATCGCGTTCCGCCATGACATAACTGGTCCCGAGCCTAAATTACCCTGTTTTCACGCACTTTCGGCCTTTATATCACTTTATTTATATAATATTTCGTTTTTCTTTTGATATCTCGTGTCATTTTCGATTTAGATGTGTTTCTTAGGCTTAAAATTACATTCTCCAATGTATTGAAAGGCGGAATTTGATAATTTATAATTAGTAAAATCGCATTTCTCCCCGTACGACGGGCGTTTGTGATTTAGTACTTTATTACTCCCGTGACTGTATATCATTTTCAATAAGCTTCATATCCAAGGCTTCTTTAGACCGTAGGTGGAAGGATCACCGTGGAGAATTCCTAAGAAAACGAAAATCGAGCGTAAAAAGAGAATCGAGCAGCGTTAGACGGCAAAAAAAGGGGATGCAACACGAGTACTTCCTGTGGGTCACCCATCCTAGTACTACTCTCGCCCAAACACGCTTAACTCGGAGTTCGATGGGATCCGTGCATTAGTGCCGGTATGATCGCACCCAAAAGTAGAACCAAATTCTATTCTCTTATGGTAGATTCGACCCGAACTTCAAATGCACCATTACTTTCGAACCGGGAGGAGCTACGGGACCCACCACACATGCCGACGAAGCTCTTCTCGCGCCCATCGTGTGACCCGACGCTCAGAATTCCTATTATAATATGTGTCCGGAAGCGGAACGGCGATTCGTGTCGAACTCATTGCGTTCCGCCATGACATAACTGGTCCCGAGCTTAAATTCCCCTGTTTTCACGCACTTTCGGCCTTTATATCACTTTATTTATATAATATTTCGTTTTTCTTTTGATATCTCGTGTCATTTTCGATTTAGATGTGTTTCTTAGGCTTAAAATTACATTCTCCAATGTATTGGGAGGCGGAATTTGATAATTTCTAATTAGTAAAATCGCATTTCTTCCCCGTACGACGGGCGTTTGTGATTTAGTACTTTATTACTCCCGTGACGGTATATCATTTTCAATAAGCTTCATATCCAAGGCTTCTTTAGACCGTAGGTGGAAGGATCACCGTGGGGAATTCCTAAGAAAACGAAAAATCGAGCGTAAAAAGAGAATCGAGCAGCGTTGGACGGCAAAAAAAGGGGATGCAACACGAGGACTTCCCAGGGGGTCACCCATCCTAGTACTACTCTCGCCCAAACACGCTTAACTTCGGAGTTCTGATGGGATCCGGTGCATTAGTGCTGGTATGATCGCACCCAAAAGTAGAACCAAATTCTATTCTCTTATGGTAGATTCGACCCGAACTTCAAACAGCCATCACTTTCGAACCGGGAGGAGCTACGGGACCCACCACACATGCCGACGAAGCTCTTCTCGCGCCCATCGTGTGACCCGACGCTCAGAATTCCTATTATAATATGTTTCCGGAAGCGGAACGGCGATTCGTGTCGAACTCATCGCGTTCCGCCATGACATAACTGGTCCCGAGCCTAAATTACCCTGTTTTCACGCACTTTCGGCCTTTATATCACTTTATTTATATAATATTTCGTTTTTCTTTTGATATCTCGTGTCATTTTCGATTTAGATGTGTTTCTTAGGCTTAAAATTACATTCTCCAATGTATTGAGAGGCGGAATTTGATAATTTTTAATTAGTAAAATCGCATTTCTTCCCCGCATTTACGGGCGTTTGTGATTTAGTACTTTATTACTCCCGTGACGGTATATCATTTTCAATAAGCTTCATATCCAAGGCTTCTTTAGACCGTAGGTGGAAGGATCACCGTGGAGAATTCCTAAGAAAACGAAAATCGAGCGTAAAAAGAGAATCGAGCAACATTGACGGCAAAAAAGGGGATGCAACACGAGGACTTCCTAGGGGTCACCCATCCTAGTACTACTCTCGCCCAAACACGCTTAACTTCGGAGTTCGATGGGATCCTGCATTAGTGCTGGTATGATCGCACCTAAGTAGAACCAAATTCTATTCTCTTATGGTAGATTCGACCCGAACTTCAAACACCATCACTTTCGAACCGGGAGGAGCTACGGACCCACCACACATGCCGACGAAGCTCTTCTCGCGCCCATCGTGTGACCCGACGCCGTAATTCCTATTATAATATGTTTCCTAAGCGGAACGGCGATTCGTGTCGAACTCATCGCGCTCCGCCATGACATAATCGGGTCCCGAGACAAAATTCCCCCGCTTTCACGCACTTTCGGCCTTTATATCACTTTATTTATATAATATTTCGTTTTTCTTTTGATATCTCGTGTCATTTTCGATTTAGATGTGTTTCTTAGGCTTAAAATTACATTCTCCAATGTATTGAGAGGCGGAATTTGATAATTTTTAATTAGTAAAATCGCATTTCTTCCGCATACGACGGGCGTTTGTGATTTAGTACTTTATTACTCCCGTGACGATATATCATTTTCAATAAGCTTCATATCCAAGGCTTCTTTAGACCGTAGGTGGAAGGATCACCGTGGAGAATTCCTAAGAAAACGAAAATCGAGCGTAAAAAGAGAATCGAGCAAGGCTGACGGCAAAAAAAGGGGATGCAACACGAGGACTTCCTGTGGGGTCACCCATCCTAGTACTACTCTCGCCCAAACACGCTTAACTTCGGAGTTCGATGGGATCCGCATTAGTGCTGGTATGATCGCACCCAAAAGTAGAACCAAATTCTATTCTCTTATGGTAGATTCGACCCGAACTTCAAACACCCATCACTTTCGAACCGGAGGAGCTACGGACCCACCACACATGCCGACGAAGCTCTTCTCGCGCCCATCGTGTGACCCGACGCCGAATTCCTATTATAATATGTTTCTGGAAGCGGAACGGCGATTCGTATCGAACTCATTGCGTTCCGCCATGACATAACTGGTCCCGAGCCTAAATTCCCCCGCTTTCACGCACTTTCGGCCTTTATATCACTTTATTTATATAATATTTCGTTTTTCTTTTGATATCTCGTGTCATTTTCGATTTAGATGTGTTTCTTAGGCTTAAAATTACATTCTCCAATGTATTGAGAGGCGGAATTTGATAATTTTTAATTAGTAAAATCGCATTTCTTCCCGTTTACGGGCGTTTGTGATTTAGTACTTTATTACTCCCGTGACGGTATATCATTTTCAATAAGCTTCATATCCAAGGCTTCTTTAGACCGTAGGTGGAAGGATCACCGTGGAGAATTCCTAAGAAAACGAAAATCGAGCGTAAAAAGAGAATCGAGCAGCGTTGGACGGCATAAAAGGGGATGCAACACGAGGACTTCCTGGGGGTCACCCATCCTAGTACTACTCTCGCCCAAACACGCTTAACTTCGGAGTTCGATGGGATCCGTGCATTAGTGCTGGTATGATCGCACCCAAGTAGAACCAAATTCTATTCTCTTATGGTAGATTCGACCCGAACTTCAAACACCCATCACTTTCGAACCGGAGGAGCTACGGACCCACCACAGATGCCGACGAAGCTCTTCTCGCGCCCATCGTGTGACCCGACGCTCAGAATTCCTATTATAATATGTTTCCGGAAGCGGAACGGCGATTCATGTCGAACTCATCGCGTACCGCCATGACATAACTGGTCCCGAGCCTAAATTCCCCCGTTTTCACGCACTTTCGGCCTTTATATCACTTTATTTATATAATATTTCGTTTTTCTTTTGATATCTCGTGTCATTTTCGATTTAGATGTGTTTCTTAGGCTTAAAATTACATTCTCCAATGTATTGGGAGGCGGAATTTGATAATTTCTAATTAGTAAAATCGCATTTCTTTCCCGTACGACGGGCGTTTGTGATTTAGTTCTTTATTACTCCCGTGACGATATATCATTTTCAATAAGCTTCATATCCAAGGCTTCTTTAGAGCGTAGGTGGAAGGATCACCGTGGGGAATTCCTAAGAAAACGAAAAATCGAGCGTAAAAAGAGAATCGAGCAGTGTTGGACGGCAAAAAAGGGGATGCAACACGAGGACTTCCCAGGGGGTCACCCATCCTAGTACTACTCACGCCCAAACACGCTTCACTTCGGAGTTCTGATGGGATCCGGTGCATTAGTGCTGGTATGATCGCACCCAGAAGTAGAACCAAATTCTATTCTTTTATGGTAGATTCGACCCGAACTTCAAACAGCCATCACTTTCGAACCGGGAGGATTTACGAGACCCACCACACATGCCGGCGAAGCTCTTCTCGCGCCCATCGTGTGACCCGACGCTCAGAATTCCTATTCTAATATGTTTCCGGAAGCGGAACGGTGATTCGTGTCGAACTCATTGCTTTCCTCCATGACATTACTGGTCCCGAGCCTAAATTCCCCCGTTTTCACGCACTTTCGGCCTTTATATCACTTTATTTATATAATATATTGTTTTTCTTTTGATATCTCGTGTCATTTTCAATTTAGATGTGTTTCTTAGGCTTAAAATTACATTCTCCAATGTATTGAGAGGCGGAATTTGATAATTTCTAATTAGTAAAATTGCATTTCTTCCCCGTACGACGGGCGTTTGTGATTTACTTTATTACTCCCGTGACGGTATATAATGTTCAATAAGCTTCATATCCAAGGCTTCTTTAGACCGTAGGTGGAAGGATCACCGTGTAGAATTCCTAAGAAAACGAAAAATCTAGCGTAAAAAGAGAATCGAGCAGCGTTGGACGGCAAAAAAAGGGGGTGCAACACGAGGACTTCCCAGGGGGTCACCCATCCTAGTACTACTCTCGCCCAAACACGCTTAACTTCGGAGTTCTGATGGGATCCGGTGCATTAGTGCTGGTATGATCGCACCCAGAAGTAGAACCAAATTCTATTCTCTTATGGTAGATTCGACCCGAACTTCAAACAGCCATCACTTTCGAACCGGGAGGAGCTACGGGACCCACCACACATGCCGACGAAGCTCTTCTCGCGCCCATCGTGTGACCCGACGCTCAGAATTCCTATTATAATATGTTTCCGGAAGCGGAACGGCGATTCATGTCGAACTCATCGCGTTCCGCCATGACATAACTGGTCCCGAGCCTAAATTCCCCCGTTTTCACGCACTTTCGGCCTTTATATCACTTTATTTATATAATATTTCGTTTTTCTTTTGATATCTCGTGTCATTTTCGATTTAGATGTGTTTCTTAGGCTTAAAGTTACATTCTCCAATGTATTGAGAGGCGGAATTTGATAATTTCTAATTAGTAAAATCGCATTTCTTCCCCGTACGACGGGCGTTTGTGATTTAGTACTTTATTACTCCCGTGACGGTATATCATTTTCAATAAGCTTCATATCCAAGGCTTCTTTAGACCGTAGGTGGAAGGATCACCGTGGGGAATTCCTAAGAAAACGAAAAATCGAGCGTAAAAAGAGAATCGAGCAGCGTTGGACGGCAAAAAAAGGGGATGCAACACGAGGACTTCCCAGGGGGTCACCCATCCTAGTACTACTCACGCCCAAACACGCTTAACTTCGGAGTTCTGATGGGATCCGGTGCATTAGTGCTGGTATGATCGCACCCAGAAGTAGAACCAAATTCTATTCTCTTATGGTAGATTCGACCCGAACTTCAAACAGCCATCACTTTCGTACCGGGAGGAGTTACGGGACCCACCACACATGCCGGCGAAGCTCTTCTCGCGCCCATCGTGTGACCCGATGCTCAGAATTCCTATTCTAATATGTTTCCGGAAGCGGAACGGTGATTCGTGTCGAACTCATTGCTTTCCTCCATGACATTACTGGTCCCGAGCCTAAATTCCCCCGTTTTCACGCACTTTCGGCCTTTATATCACTTTATTTATATAATATATTGTTTTTCTTTTGATATCTCGTGTCATTTTCAATTTAGATGTGTTTCTTAGGCTTAAAATTACATTCTCCAATGTATTGAGAGGCGGAATTTGATAATTTCTAATTAGTAAAATTGCATTTCTTCCCCGTACGACGGGCGTTTGTGATTTACTTTATTACTCCCGTGACGGTATATAATGTTCAATAAGCTTCATATCCAAGGCTTCTTTAGACCGTAGGTGGAAGGATCACCGTGTAGAATTCCTAAGAAAACGAAAAATCTAGCGTAAAAAGAGAATCGAGCAGCGTTGGACGGCAAAAAAAGGGAGTGCAACATGAGGACTTCCCAGGGGGTCACCCATCCTAGTACTACTCTCGCCCAAACACGCTTAACTTCGGAGTTCTGATGGGATCCGGTGCATTAGTGCTGGTATGATCGCACCCATAAGCAAAACAGAATTCTATTCTCTTATGGTAGATTCGACCCGAACTTCAAACAGCCATCACTTTCGAACCGGGAGGAGCTACGGGACCCACCACACATGCCGACGAAGCTCTTCTCGCGCCCATCGTGTGACCCGACGCTCAGAATTCCTATTATAATATGTTTCCGGAAGCGGAACGGCGATTCGTGTCGAACTCATTGCGTTCCGCCATGACATAACTGGTCCCGAGCCTAAATTCCCCCGTTTTCACGCACTTTCGGCCTTTATATCACTTTATTTATATAATATTTCGTTTTTCTTTTGATATCTCGTGTCATTTTCGATTTAGATGTGTTTCTTAGGCTTAAAGTTACATTCTCCAATGTATTGAGAGGCGGAATTTGATAATTTCTAATTAGTAAAATCGCATTTCTTCCCCGTACGACGGGCGTTTGTGATTTAGTACTTTATTACTCCCGTGACGGTATATCATTTTCAACAAGCTTCATATCCAAGGCTTCTTTATACCGTAGGTGGAAGGATCACCGTGGAGAATTCCTAAGAAAACGAAAATCGAGCGTAAAAAGAGAATCGAGCAGCGTTGGACGGCAAAAAAAGGGGATGCAACACGAGGACTTCCCAGGGGGTCACCCATCCTAGTACTACTCTCGCCCAAACACGCTTAACTTCGGAGTTCTGATGGGATCCGGTGCATTAGTGCTGGTATGATCGCACCCAGAAGTAGAACCAAATTCTATTCTCTTATGGTAGATTCGACCCGAACTTCAAACAGCCATCACTTTCGAACCGGTAGGAGCTACGGGACCCACAACACATGCCGACGAAGCTCTTCTCGCGCCCATCGTGTGACCCGACGCTCAGAATTCCTATTATAATATGTTTCCGGAAGCAGAAAGGCGATTCATGTCGAACTCATCGCGTTCCGCCATGACATAACTGGTCCCGAGCCTAAATTCCCCCGTTTTCACGCACTTTCGGCCTTTATATCACTTTATTTATATAATATTTCGTTTTTCTTTTGATATCTCGTGTCATTTTCGATTTAGATGTGTTTCTTAGGCTTAAAGTTACATTCTCCAATGTATTGAGAGGCGGAATTTGATAATTTCTAATTAGTAAAATCGCATTTCTTCCGCATTATCGGGCGTTTGTGATTTAGTACTTTATTACTCCCGTGACGGTATATCATTTTCAATAAGCTTCATATCCTAGGCTTCTTTAGTCCGTTGGTGGAAGGTTCAGGGTGGGGAATTCGTAAGAATTCGATAATTCGTGCGTAAATTGAGTATCGAGCATCGTTTGTCGGCAAAAAAATGGGATGCAACACGAGGACTTCCCAGGTGGTCACCCATCCTAGTACTACTCACGCCAAAACACGCTTAACTTCGGAGTTCTGCTGGGATCCGGTGCATTAGTGCTGTATGATCGCACCTAAGTAGAACCAAATTCTATTCTCTTATGGTAGATTCGACCCGAACTTCAAACAGCCATCACTTTCGAACCGGGAGGAGCTACGGGACCCACCACACATGCCGGCGAAGCTCTTCTCGCGCCCATCGTGTGACCCGACGCTCAGAATTCCTATTATAATATGTTTCCGGAAGCGGAACGGCAATTCGTGTTGAACTCATTGCTTTCCGCCATGACATTACTGGTCCCGAGCCTAAATTCCCCCGTTTTCACGCACTTTCGGCCTTTATATCACTTTATTTATATAATATTTTGTTTTTCTTTTGATATCTCGTGTCATTTTCAATTTAGATGTTTTCTTAGGCTTAAAATTACATTCTCCAATGTATTAAGAGGCGTAATTTGATAATTTCTAATTAGTAAAATCGCATTTCTTCCCCGTACGACGGGCGTTTGTGATTTAGTACTTTATTACTCCCGTGACGGTATATCATTTTTAATAAGCTTCATATCCAAGGCTTCTTTAGACCGTAGGTGGAACGATCACCGTGGAGAATTCCTAAGAAAACGAAAAATCGAGCGTAAAAAGAGAATCGAGCAGTGTTGGACGGCATAAAAAGGGGATGCAACACGAGGACTTCCGAGGGGGTCACCCATCCTAGTACTACTCTCGCCCAAACGCGCTTAACTTCGGAGTTCTGATGGGATCCGGTGCATTAGTGCTGGTATGATCGCACCCAGAAGCAGAACCAAATTCTATTCTCTTATGGTAGATTTGACCCGAACTTCAAACAGCCATCAATTTCGAACCGGGAGTCGCTACGGGACCCACCACAGATGCCGACGAAGCTCTTCTCGCGCCCATCGTGTGACCCGACGCTCAGAAGTCCTATTATAATATGTTTCCGGAAGCGGAACGGCGATTCGTGTCGAACTCATTGCTTTCCGCCATGACATTACTGGTCCCGAGCCTAAATTCCCCCGTTTTCACGTGCTTTCGGCCTTTATATCACTTTATTTATATAATATTTTGTTTTTCTTTTGATATCTCGTGTCATTTTCAATTTAGATGTGTTTCTTAGGCTTAAAATTACATTCTCCAATGTATTGGGAGACGGAATTTGATAATTTCTAATTAGTAAAATTGCATTTCTTCCCCGTACGACGGGAGTTTGTGATTTACTTTATTACTCCCGTGACGGTATATCATTTTCAATAAGTTTCATATCCAAGGCTTCTTTAGACCGTAGGTGGAAGGATCACCGTGTAGAATTCCTAAGAAAACGAAAAATCTAGCGTAAAAAGAGAATCGAGCAGCGTTGGACGGCAAAAAAAGAGGGTGCAACACGAGGACTTCCCAGGGGGTCACCCATCCTAGTACTACTCTCGCCCAAGCACGCTTAACTTCGGAGTTCTAATGGGATCCGGTGCATTAGTGCTGGTATGATCGCACCCATAAGCAGAACAAAATTCTATTCTCTTATGGTAGATTCGACCCGAACTTCAAACAGCCATTACTTTCGAACCGGGAGGAGCTACGGGACCCACAGCACATGTCGGCGAAGCTCTTCTCGCGCCCATCGTGTGACCCGACGCTCAGAATTCCTATTATAATATGTTTCCGGAAGCGGAACGGCGATTCGTGTCGAACTCATCGCGTTCCGCCATGACATAACTGGTCCCGAGCCTAAATTCCCCCGTTTTCACGCACTTTCGGCCTTTATATCACTTTATTTATATAATATTTCGTTTTTCTTTTGATATCTCGTGTCATTTTCGATTTAGATGTGTTTCTTAGGCTTAAAGTTACATTCTCCAATGTATTGAGAGGCGGAATTTGATAATTTCTAATTAGTAAAATCGCATTTCTTCCCCGTACGACGGGCGTTTGTGATTTAGTACTTTATTACTCCCGTGACGGTATATCATTTTCAACAAGCTTCATATCCAAGGCTTCTTTAGACCGTAGGTGGAAGGATCACCGTGGAGAATTCCTAAGAAAACGAAAATCGAGCGTAAAAAGAGAATCGAGCAGCGTTGGACGGCAAAAAAAGGGGATGCAACACGAGGACTTCCCAGGGGGTCACCCATCCTAGTACTACTCTCGCCCAAACACGCTTAACTTCGGAGTTCTGATGGGATCCGGTGCATTAGTGCTGGTATGATCGCACCCAAAAGTAGAACCAAATTCTATTCTCTTATGGTAGATTCGACCCGAACTTCAAACAGCCATCACTTTCGAACCGGGAGGAGCTACGGGACCCACCACACATGCCGACGAAGCTCTTCTCGCGCCCATCGTGTGACCCGACGCTCAGAATTCCTATTATAATATGTTTCCGGAAGCGGAACGGCGATTCGTGTCGAACTCATCGCGTTCCGCCATGACATAACTGGTCCCGAGCCTAAATTACCCTGTTTTCACGCACTTTCGGCCTTTATATCACTTTATTTATTTAATATTTCGTTTTTCTTTTGATATCTCGTGTCATTTTCGATTTAGATGTGTTTCTTAGGCTTAAAAATACATTCTCCAATGTATTGGGAGACGGAATTTGATAATTTTTAATTAGTAAAATCTCATTTCTTCCCCGTACGACAGGCGTTTGTGATTTAGTACTTTATTACTCCCGTGACGGTATATCATTTTTAATAAGCTTCATATCCAAGGATTCTTTAGACGTGATGAGTCGATTCTTGATCGACTCATTCTTTTCTATGTAGTCGTGTTTTTGTTTGCTTTTTAGTATTTTTGTTCTCTTTTATGCGTGGTATGTTGTGTTTTTAATTTATAGGTAACCAAGCGAAGATTGTGGTGAAATATGCGCTTTCATAGCTAATATTGGAGTTTATGACGATCAAAAGCTAAAACAGTGCCTAAAACGACGAAAGATTTAAGTAGTATCGGTCAAATCTCCTAAATACCAGAATCTCCACTCCGAATTGAGATGTGTTCTCCTTTGACATAAATTCCTCGTGAAATTAGCTTCGAAACGGTATATCATATGCTAAAATCCGAGGTGTATTGATACATGAACGAAGGATCAAGCCGAAGAAGACCAAAAACCGGACTTGGCTGCACCAGGCGACTCGACTTGGCTGCACCAGGCGACTCGAGCCACATCAGGTAACTCGGCCGTGTAATAAAACACGGCCGGGTCTCATTCCAGTCGAAACTGCATTTTCTGGATGAGAAGAACTCGACCGTGCCTTTTGGGACACGGCCGAGTCACGATCGGCCAATTTGTGTTTCCTGTGTAGTACAACACGGGCGTGTCATGGGACACGGCCGAGCCTCAGCACAGAACCTTTTTCGTTTATCCTGCGTAGCACGACACGGCCGTGTCCCAGGACACGGGCCATGTCACTTTTCGGTTCATGTCACTTTCCTTGACATTTTTGCACAACTTTAAGCCTTATTCTTCATCTTTTGGCTATAAAACAAAGGGTGGTGACCCTTGAGGAGATACACTCATCATCTTGAAGATATTCTTGGGTGAAAAACACAAGATTGAGGGAGAAAACACCAAAAAGTGAGGTTTGAGTGAGATTATTTTTCATCATCTTCCTTGTATGTTCTTGGAGTGAAAAATACTTTTGTGAGATATATTAATTCTTTGTATCATTTTGTTGTGAATTCTTGTAAGAAGATCATCAAACCTTCATCGGGAGTTCGATTTCGGCATTTACAAGGGAAGTTTTTACCATGTTTTGTTCTTCAATTTCCATTATTGTTGTTGAATTAATCATGTGTAGCTAAACATTTCATATGGGTTTTTAGATATAGCCACACACATGTTTTTGATTGTTAGTTCCTTTTGATTTTCCGGGTAAAAGTTTGGGATTGTTCCTCTTGTTCGTTCTTCGTTTAAGAACTTTTGAATTAGATCATCAAACCTTTTTCATTGTTGTTATTATTATTCGAATCGAGGGTTTTTATCGGTGTTCGCCATCAAACGACCCGAAAGAAACGATTGTGAATGTTCTCGAGCTTTTTCGCGCGATCTTTTAACGATTTACCCCATCAAAAGTAGTCGGTTAATTGATTGATTCATCCCAATCAAAAGAGTATCTCTTAATTTTCATTGAGAACAATCGTGATTTTTAGGATTACCGCCATCAAACGGATTTCTTTTAATCGTGAGCAATCGATAATTCCAAACCTTATTTATTTGAGTATCGGAACTAATAATTGATTACGTGTGTGTCTGTGAATCTAAATTCCCATATCAATCTCATTATTGTTATCTCTCATTTATCCAACGATCGAATTGGTGTTGTTACCACTTAGTTTATTTAAATTTTATGCACTAGTAATTGTAATCCAATCGAACCTATGATGTATTTTAATTTATTTTACTTTTGTTCATTCGACTATTTGCCGAACATTATCAAATTTTAAACCGTTTCCAATTCCTCGAGAGATCGACCTCGGAGTTACTTGCCGCTTCCTACAAAAGCGATTCGTACACTTGCGAGTATTTAATTTGAACCATCAAGTTTTTGGCGCCGTTGCCGGGGAATTGGCGTTTAATTTTTGATCTTGTTTTAATAATAGTTGAATTGTTTTTCTTGATCATTTATCCGTTTTCATTATTTTCGATAAAAGTTTAAAATTTTGCTCTTACTTCCTTTGTTTATGCTTGGTAAGAGATCGTTGGGCAACCCGATTCTTCCGCCCATAGACGAAGTTCAAAGGATTAGAGCACCAAAAATAATGGCCACAACATCAATGGCAAACGACGAGGTGAATCCGGATCTTGAAGAGTGACTTTTGATCCAAGAAGAAAACACTCGTCAACCGAGAGTTGAGAATGTTGCACAAAATTTAGATGAGGAAGAAATTCGTCAACCAAGGTTTCCGAGATATGATAATGTTGGGCGCAATCAAGGGATACCCGAAGCGCAACAAGGGAGATACTTCTATCCGAGACAACCACCCGTTGGAATGCAATATGGAGCGAATTATTATCCCGGACCTCAATATGGGAAGGAGGCAAACTACAACATGCCGCAACAACTTCCGGTCGAACATCTAATGCGGGACTATGCAAAACCCGTGGTGAACACCGCCATTTCATGCATCCAATTAGCACCGGCCGCAAGGAACTACCACATAAGCGGATTTCACATCGAACAATTGCCCTCATTCCACGGATTAGCACGAGAGGATCCGTTATCATTCATTCGAGACTTCTATGTGGCGATTGACAACTTCCCATTAAATGGGTTGAGCGAGGATCAACTACGGATGAAGTGCTTCCCTTATACACTCAAGGATGGGGCGAAACAATGGTTGATGACTTTGGCGCCCGGATCACTAAGAACATGGGATGAAGTTTACGATAAATTCATTACCAAGTACTTCTCCCATTCAAAGACTACGCAATTGAGAACTCAAATCTCAACTTTCAGACAACAAGACGGAGAGACATTTCACAAAGCATGGGATCGATTCAAAATGCTACTTTTTCAATGCCCACACCATCACTATCCGCTTCAACTACTTAATCAATTCTTCTATGACGGATTGACTCAATATTGCCAAGGAGCGGTAGATAATGCAGCCGGTGGTTCGTTTTGGGGTTTGACGGAGAGGCAAGCGTATGATGTGTATGAAACATTGGGAGCAAATTCTCAACAAAAAAGTGTACGTGTTCGTAGGGGAGCCGTGCACCAAGTGAGCGAGAAGGACGAGATGCAGTCTAAAATCGATGAGTTGACAAATGAACTAAGACAACTCAAGACTCAAAATAAACCTTCTAGCTCACGAGTTTGCGAGATTTGCGGAGCACCCGGACATGATTCCAATTCATGCCCTCATACTTTTCCGGGAGAACAAACCGAACAAGTTAATTGGGCTATGGGACAAAGCACGGGAAGGCCCGAATGGGAAGAGAGGAGAAATAATTATGGCGGAAATGCAAGAAATGTACCTCTCCCAAATACTTATCATCCTGGGCTAAGAAACCATCCGAATTTCTCATGGAGAAACAACAACCCGGTGCCATACGACACAAGCACCCAAGCTCAATACAACGGAGAAAACCGAGCCCAACAACCAACGCGAAGTGAACCACCTCCACAACAAAGGAACTCTCTTGAGGAGAGTATAGCGGCATTCATTAAGGAGAGAAAGGAAAACCGAGAGGAAAACAATAAAAGGTTCGAATCTTTAGAAGCTTCGATGAAGAAAATGGAGATCCAAATTGGGCAACTTGCTACCGAGGCACGTAGACAAGAAAGGGGTAAACTACCGAGTCAACCCGAGTAAGCTCAAGCCATTACCACTCTCCGAAGTGGTAAAGTGATTAATAAAGAAGTTAATTCCGAAGTAAAATAAAGAGGCGATGAGAAAGAAGACGAGTCGGGAAATCAAGAAGAGAAAATAGACGAAGCAACTTCAACTTCCAAGCTTCACAAATCCGCTCAACCATATAAGCCACCAATTCCTTTTCTGAGCCGACTTAGAAAAGCAAAGCAAGATGAGCAATTTTCCGAAATCTACGACATGCTTTCGAAGGTTCATGTCAACTTACCTCTTTTGGATGTTGTGAAGAACATTCCCGCTTATACAAAATTTTTCAAAGAGTTGACCTCGAACAAAAGAAGATACAATGGGAACGAGAAAGTGGTGCTCTACGAGGTAGAAGCAAGGGGTCAAAAGAAAGGCGATCCCGGAAGTTTTATGATCGACATTACTATGGGAGACAAGAGAGTTGCTCGTGGGATGTTAGATTTGGGGGCAAGTGTGAATCTCATGCCATACTCGACCTATTTGAGGCTTGGACTCGGGGGAATCAAACCGACAAGAATGACTCTTCAAATGGCGGATAGGTCGGTGAAATACCCCAAGGGAGTCATTGAAGACCTATTGGTGCAAGTGGACAAATTGGTGATTCCGGCCGATTTTGTTATCTTGGAGATGAGCGATTTCGGGACAAGCGAAAATGAAGGGACAATACTTCTAGGACGGCCATTCATGCGAACAACAAAAACAATCGTCGATGTTGATGAAGGAAAGGTCACCATGACCGTCTTGGGCGAAACCGTGGAAATCAACGTGTTCGGTTCATCTCCTATCCCTTCTCATATTTATGTTTCCCATGATGTGAATTTTGTTGATTGCATTGATTCTTTGGTTGATGATATATATTTTCATGATGATGTAGGTGACACGTTGCATGATGCTCTAACCGTTGAGCATGATATGGGGATTAATAATCTAGAAATTGAAGAATATATTGCATTGTTAGATAATTCCGAAATAATTGATGAAGTTGACGGTTTTAAGATACCATTGGAATTAAAATTTGAGGAGCCCATTGAAATCACCCCACCCCAACTTGAATTGAAAGAACTTCCGGCACATCTTAAATATGTTTTATTAGGCAAAAGTGACACTTACCCTGTAATTGTCTCTTCCGAATTAACTCCCTTGCAAGAAAACAAATTAGTAGAAGTTCTAACTAAGTTAAAGGAAGCGATTGGGTGGAGTATTTCCGATATCAAGGGAATAAGTCCTGTTAGGTGCATGCATAAGATAATTCTTGAAGAAAATGTTAAACCGGTTAGGCAACCTCAAAGGCGTTTGAATCCGAACATGCAGGAAGTTGTGAAAAAAGAAGTTTTGAAATTGCTAGATGTCGGAGTCATCTACCCGATATCCGACAGTAAGTGGGTGAGTCCTGTGCATGTAGTGCCAAAGAAATCTGGAATAACGGTGGTTCGTAATGATAAAAATGAATTGGTGCCCACTAGAACGGTAACCGGTTGGAGGATGTGCATTGATTACCGGAAATTAAATGCCGTAACAAAAAAGGATCATTTTCCTCTTCCTTTCATTGATCAAATGTTGGAACGTTTAGCTGGGCATGATTATTACTGTTTTCTAGATGGTCTTTCAGGTTTCTATCAAATTCCCATTGCTCCGGAGGATCAAGAGAAGACCACTTTCACTTGCCCTTTTGGCACTTTTGCCTTTAGGAGGATGCCGTTTGGTCTTTGCAATGCTCCCGCTACTTTTCAAAGGTGCATGCTATCTATATTCTCCGACTTTTTAGAAAAATCCATCGAGGTATTCATGGACGACTTCTCTGTATTTGGAACCACTTTCGATGATTATTTAAATAATTTGACTATTGTGCTAGAACGATGTATTGAGTGTAATCTTACGCTTAGTTGGGAAAAGAGTCATTTTATGGTAAAACAAGGTCTTGTTCTAGGTCATATGGTTTCCAATAAAGGAATGGAGGTTGATAAGGCTAAAGTCGATTTAATTGTTAAATTACCTCCGCCTTCATGTGTCAAAGAGGTTCGAAGCTTTTTAGGGCATGCCTGGTTTTATAGGCGTTTTATTAAAGATTTTTCGAAAATTGCCCGCCCTTTGAGTAACCTTTTGTGCAAAGATGCTAAATTTGATTTTACCGAGGAATGTTTAGTCGGTTTCAACGCTTTGAAAGAAAAGTTAACTTCCACACCTATTGTTGTCGCTCCCGATTGGTCTCTCCCGTTTGAAATTATGTGTGATGCGTCTGACTTTGCTATAGGTGCCGTTTTGGGGCAAAGAGTGAATAAATTTTTCCACGTGATTTAGTATGCGAGCAAAACGCTCGATGAAGCTCAGGCTAATTACACCACCACCGAAAAAGAATTTTTAGCCGTTGTGTTTTCTTTAGACAAATTTCGATCCTACTTGGTTGGCTCAAAAGTGATTGTGCATACGGATCACGCAGCATTGAAATATTTATAAAAAAAATCCGATGCAAAACCAAGATTAATTCGGTGGGTTCTTCTGCTGCAAGAATTTGATTTGGAATTCAAAGATAAAAAGGGGTCGAAAAACGGAGTAGCCGACCATCTATCTAGGCTAACCGAGGGAGATAATTTTAAGCTTGATAATCATTTGCCAATTGTTGAAACTTTCCCCGATGAGCAATTATTCGATGTAACAAGGACACCTTGGTATGCTGATATTGTCAATTACATTGTTAGTGGTGTTTTGCAGCCCGACTTAACCTATCAAGGGAAGAAGAGGTTTGTTTCCATGTGCAGGCATTACTTTTGGGACGAGCCCTACTTATTCAGGCTGGGGCCTGATCAGATATTCCGACGTTGTGTCCCGGAGGAAGAGCACGAGAGCATATTGTTATTTTGCCATGAGTTGCACTGTGGGGGACATTTTAGCACAAAGAAAACGGCTCACAAGGTCCTTCAATCGGGATTCTACTGGCCAACATTATTTAAGGATGCCTATTTCCATTGCAAGAGTTGCGATCGTTGTCAACGAATGGGGAATATAAGCAAAAGGAATGAGATGCCGTTGACAAACAATCTTGTTGTGGAACTTTTCGATGTTTGGGGAGTGGATTTTATGGGTCCTTTTCCAATTTCCCATGGTTTTGAGTATATTCTGGTTGCTGTAGACTACGTCTCTAAGTGGGTGGAAGCAATTCCATCCCGAACTAACGATGCTAACGTGGTTTGCAATTTTTTTAGGGATGTGATTTTTTGCAGGTTCGGGACGCCTAGGGCTGTAATCAGCGACAAAGGCACACATTTTTGTAATAACAACTTGCAGGCTTGCTTAAGAAGTACAATGTGATGCATAAGGTCGCAACGGCGTACCATCCACAAACTTCTGAGCAAGTAGAAGTAAGCAATCGGCAAATAAAGGCAGTGCTCGAAAAGACGGTGAAACCGACAAGAAAAGACTGGGCATTGAAGTTGAATGACGCTTTATGGGCATACCGCACGGCCTACAAAACTCCAATCGGAATGAGCCCGTATCGCCTAGTATTTGGGAAAGCATGTCATCTACCTGTTGAGCTGGAACACAAGGCGTATTGGGCAATCAAAGCGCTCAATTTAGATCAAGAAAAGGCGGGCGAGGAACGACTTTTGCATTTAAATGAGCTTGATGAGATGCGATACGAGGCGTACGAAAACGCTAAACTCTACAAAGAACGGACGAAACGGTATCATGATAAGCGCATCGTTCGTAAATCTCTCGAACCCGGGATGGATGTTCTTTTACATAACTCCCATCTTAAGCTCATGCCCGGAAAATTGGTATCACGATGGGGCGGACCGTTCAAAGTCGTTAAAGTATGGCCGCACGGAGCGGTAGAACTTCTTGATCCTCGGAAGAACGAGCACTTTAAGGTAAATGGGCATAGAGTGAAGCCGTATTTCGGACGAATCGAAGAAATCAATGCGTTCGAGTGCATAGAGGTGCACGATGTTGAAGCTTGAGCAAAACGGAAAGAAGTCGAGCTAATGACTATAAAAAAGCGCTACTTGGGAGGCAACCCAACGTTTTAGTTAGATTTTTTTGTCTTTTGTTTTTCGCATTTATTTTCCTTATTTGTTTTTATTCGATTCGAAACTGACCGGTTCAACTGTGGGTGTTCAAATTGCAGTAAACAAGTGCGTTTTCAGAAACTAAAAATCTGGGCAGGAAGGACACGGCCGAGTTACCTTTGGCACGGCCGGGTCTCAAAACAGGAGGTTTTTGGCTGATTTTGAATAGTAGGACACGAGCGAGTGCCAGGACACGGTCGGGCCTCAGTACAGTCAGAATTTGATTATTTCGAACAGCACGACACGGCCGTGTCACAAGACACGGCCGGGCCTCAATTCAGTGAATATTGGTTTTCTGAGGGAGTAAGACACGACCGTGTCATGGGACACGGCCGAGTCGGCCGACAGTAAGATTTGGGTTATTACGTACAGCACGACACGACCGTGTCATATTCAACACGGCCGTGTCAGTCGGTCAGGTATAAAAAGGAGCACGAACGTTTCCCCATTTTTATCTTCTCCAGAAATTTTTTTCTTCCTCCCTGCGAAACCTGCGAACCCTAGCTGCTACAATACCGATTTTTCTCTTCGTTTTTAAAGAAATTTTATGCAAAATCAAAAAGAGATACAAGAATCAACTACATAATCATCATCTTTCAACCAATTTCACTCTTCAAATGAGCAAATCGGACGAATTGGGACCGGGGTTTAATTTTTTTCTTTCTTCAATTTCTCCGAAATCAAGGTATGTTTCTCATGTTTTTGATGATTATTCTTTGTTATGAACATGCTATGATGATTTGAATTGCTAGTCCTTAATTATCTAGGGTTCTTGAATAAATTGAAGGTGATAAAATTTGGGGATTTTCGATAATTCTTCATGCATTGATGATTAAATGTATCGATTGAAAATTCTTGTAATTAAGAGATGTTTTCCATGACGAAGATGATGAATTTAAACGATAGATTTTGCTTGGGAGATGTTTTGATCGATAATGATTATATTGGGGGAATTTTATTGCTTGCTATAAGTTTGGGGGAGGAATACGTTCTAAAGTCCTTGGATAATGATAGATTAAACTTTTGCAGAAAATGGCACGAGGAAGAGGACGTGGAAATTCACAATGCGGAAGGGGTAGGAATGGCGGGGAACAAGTGCACCCGGCAAGAATGGCTATTCAAAGGGCTGTGGAGACTCTGGAATCTTATGGAATCAATCTCCCTGAAGCGCAATATGAGGTGGGAAATGCTGGGACAGAAAAAATGCTCCCTACAAGGTGGCCCGATGACGAATGCATGAATGCAATGGGGATAAGGGAAGATGTGATGAAATTCCTTGGAAGAGTGCATTGGGCATGGATGATGACTCAACAATGGCCGACTTATAGATGTCTGACGATGGAGTTTCTCAGTACTCTAACTGTAAGAAGAGATCCGGTGACTCGAGAACCGACCGAAATGACATTCCGGATCAACAACAACGAAGAGACCTGACTATCGTTCAGCTGGAGGAAATTTATCATGCAAGACACGAGGGCCATTACCCGATAAATCGGTTCACTTGTGAAACTTACTGGAGATCTATGGTAGAATACCCGGGGAGTGAGGTGCGATATTACATTGCAAGATCGGCTAAAGGATCGAACATTCGCAATCCCGTACTCAGATACCTACACAAGGTGATTGCGAATACCATATATGGCCGAAAGGAAACCGGGCCCATTTCACTGCGGGAGTTATATATCCTGACTCACATGCTCGACAACTCGATTCCGGCAACCAGGGCTATGGTAGCGGAACATTTTGAGGATGTCGCGACAAAGCCTAAGGGGGAGATATGGATAGGGGGTTTGATTACCCCTATTGCACTTCACTTCGGTATTTCCTTAGCCCAGAGGACCCCCTTCCTGGAAATATGCTTCTCTCAATCTCCGTGATGAAGGTGATGAACATCCTGGACTATGAACATCGCATGGTCTTCATGCAGACCGACAACGACCATTTCCTCCTCCCGAATCCACCTTTAACAACCATAAATAATATTCGGGATATGGGAAATCTTTAAATGGCTACGGAGGCACACCGTCGAGCACGGTGGACAGCCGACTTGGCTCCCCCGGGTCACAGCCCTGTCGACCGAAATGTTCGACCTAGGCGCATTATGGATGAGGATAGAGCTGAGAGGATGGAAGAGGAGGAAGCTTATGAAAGAGGCCCGGATGACGAGGAAGAAGAAGAGAGCGAAGAAGAAGAGGAAGAAATCACGAGAGATCGGCCCGAGACGTCAAGGCGGGCCGAAATTGGACGTGCCCCCTCACGCCCAACATTAAGGTAAGAGTTTGAGGCCTACCGAGAGGAGGCGAGACGGGAGCGACGCGAGATATTGTCTCTTGTGAGACAAATGCACGAGTGGCACGTCCAGCAAGGCCACTTTCCCCCGCCCCACCAGTAAACCGGTTGTAAGTATTTCTTGACCAATGAAATTCTTTTGTTTAAATACTATACCCCCTTCGTTCGTATATTCTTTAATTCAAGTTTGGGGGGGGGATTGGTCAAGAAATACTTCATTACTCTTGTTCTTTTTATTTGTTTTCGGATACTATTTTGCTTGTTTGTTTATTTTTGGTGTGTTTTGGACATTTTGCACTTATTTATGGTGTGTTTTTAATTGGTGAGCTTTTACTTGGTGTGTTTTTACTTGGTGTGTTTTTATTTCGCAAACTTGAAGAAAACTTTGAAGTGTGAATTTTTGGAATGCCTCGGGATTTATTTCGTTGTTTTGATATACAAATCGAGGATAATGTGTTGAGGAAAAATTGTTGATAATCGAAACGGGTGTGAAATTGAATAAGTGGTTTTAATATCTTGGAGGTATGAACAAACCTACTTGTGAGCTATTGAGCCTTCGTGTATTTTCTAAAATACAAGTTTCATTGTCGAGTGTTTCATTCTTGATTTAAGACTCTAGAACTTGCCTTGGTTTCTTGTTCAAAACTACTAACGTGTGTGTGTGCAATTAAGTGAAAATGATTTTTGGCGCCTTTGATCTTAACCCTTCGATTTTGGCCAACCCGACATTTGATCATTCCTTAAATAAACCCAATTGAGGCCATTGTCTATTTCATAGTTAAACCACATATCGAGCTTTCCATTACTATAATCCTTCGATCCATACTTGAGCAATTAGAAAATATTTTTGACGAGGATGCAAAAATTGTGGTGACATTGGGGACATACATATTGTTGGGAGTGTTGAATTAGTGAAAATAATTACTCCGCTATTTTTGGGAACTTAGTAACCGGGTGTATTCATGCGACCCATGTTTATATTCGCGTAAAACGGATCCCTTAGATATGAGTATGCTTGGAAGCAGTCGCGTATGTTTTGATCCTAGTAACCGGGTGTATTCAGGTGACCCATCGTTTACATTCGCGTAAAACGGATCCGAAAACAACCCAAGCCAAAAAAAAAAATCGGAGCAATGAGGGTATGACGCTGCGTTTTTCACTTTCGATAGTTCTTGTTACAAGTGGTTCATAATTAAGGGGATGAAAGAAGCAAATCTCAAAAATCTTGAGCTTCTAAAGCGAATATGGTGATTTAAATTCTAAAAATTGCTCGAGTCAAGTCACTTTAGCCATATATATCCCACCTCGACCAAAGCCTACATTTCAAGCCGAGTAATGCCCTTTTTGATTCACGAAAATTTTGCATGCACAAACAGTGGTAGAGATTAAGACGATTGGCAAGCCTATGGGGTTCCTTATTTCATTGAAAGAATTCCGAGTGTATACTTATCCATATCACTTTGAGAGTGAGTGAATACACTTGACCAGTGAGGTTTATATTGCCAAGTATTGACTATGATGTTAAGAAAGCACCCCAGAGGTTTGAAAACTTTGTAGAACTCGACTTATTTTACTTGTGAGTATTGATGAAATTTTCGAAGAGGTCCTTTGAGGTATTTTAATAGTTGAGTTCCCCTTGTCAAAATGGTTATTTTAAAGTGATTTGCTCGGGACGATCAAAGTTCAAGTTTGGGGGGTTTGATGAGTCGATTCTTGGTCGACTCATTCTGTTCTATCTAGTCGTGTTTTGTTTGCTTTTTAGTATTTTTGTTCTCTTTTATGTGTGGTATGTTGTGTTTTTAATTTATAGGTAACCAAGCGAAGATTGTGGTGAAATGTGCGCTTTCATAGCTAATATTGGAGTTTATGACGATCAAAAGCTAAAACGGGGCCTAAAACGACGAAAGATTTAAGCAGTATCGGTCAAATCTCCTAAATCCCAGAATCTCCACTCCGAATTGAGATGTGTTCTCCTTTGACATAAATTCCTCGTGAAATTAGCTTCGAAACGGTATATCATATGCTAAAATCCGAGGTGTATTGATACATGAACGAAGGATCAAGCCGAAGAAGACCAAAAACCGGACTTGGCTGCACCAGGCGACTCGACTTGGCTGCACCAGGCGACTCGAGCCACATCAGGTAACTCAGCCGTGTCATAAAACACGGTCGGGTCTCATTCCAGTCGAAACTGCATTTTCCGGATGAGAAGAACTCGACCGTGCCTTTTGGGACACGGCCGAGTCACGATCGGCCAATTTGTGTTTCCTGTGCAGTACAACACGGCCGTGTCATGGGACACGGCCGAGCCTCAGCACATAACCTTTTTCGTTTATCCTGCGTAGAACGACACGGCCGTGTCCCAGGACACGGGCCGTGTCACTTTTCGGTTCATGTCACTTTCCTTGACATTTTTGCACAACTTTAAGCCTTATTCTTCATCTTTTGGCTATAAAACAAAGGGTGGTGACCCTTGAGGAGATACACTCATCATCTTGAAGATATTCTTGGGTGAAAAACACAAGATTGAGGGAGAAAACACCAAAAAGTGAGGATTGAGTGAGATTATTTTTAATCATCTTCCTTGTATGTTCTTGGAGTGAAAAATACTTTTGTGAGATATATTAATTCTTTGTATCATTTTGTTGTGAATTCTTGTAAGAAGATCATCAAACCTTCATCGGGAGTTCGATTTCGGCATTTACAAGGGAAGTTTTTACCATGTTTTGTTCTTCAATTTCCATTATTGTTGTTGAATTAATCATGTGTAGCTAAACATTTCATATGGGTTTTTAGATATAGCCACACACATGTTTTTGATTGTTAGTTCCTTTTGATTTTCCGGGTAAAAGTTTGGGATTGTTCCTCTTGTTCGTTCTTCGTTTAAGAACTTTTGAATTAGATCATCAAACCTTTTTCATTGTTGTTATTATTATTCGAATCGAGGGTTTTTATCGGTGTTCGCCATCAAAGCGACCGAAGAAACGATTGTGAATGTTCTCGAGCTTTTTCGCGCGATCTTTTAACGATTTACCCCATCAAAAGTAGTCGGTTAATTGATTGATTCATCCCAATAAAAAGAGTATCTCTTAATTTTCATTGAGAAAAATCGTGATTTTTAGGATTACCGCCATCAAACGGATTTCTTTTAATCGTGAGCAATCGATAATTCCAAACCTTATTTATTTGAGTATCGGAACTAATAATTGATTACGTATGTGTCGGTGAATCTAAATTCCCATATCAATCTCATTATTGTTATCTCTCATTTATCCAACGATCGAATTGGTGTTGTTACCACTTAGTTTATTTAAATTTTATGCACTAGTAATTGTAATCCAATCGAACCTATGATGTATTTTAATTTATTTTACTTTTGTTCATTCGACTATTTGCCGAACATTATCAAATTTTAAACCGTTTCCAATTCCTCGAGAGATCGACCTCGGAGTTACTTGCCGCTTCCTACAAAAGTGATTCGTACACTTGCGAGTATTTAATTTGAACCATCAAGACCGTAGGTGGAAGGATCACCGTGGAGAATTCCTAAGAAAACGAAAAATCGAGCGTAAAAAGAGAATCGAGCAGCGTTGGACGGCAAAAAAAAAGGATGCAACACGAGGACTTCCCAGGGGGTCACCCATCCTAGTACTACTCTCGCCCAAACACGCTTAACTTCGGAGTTCTGATGGGATCCGGTGCATTAGTGCTGGTATGATTGTTGTTGGTTGATTCTTTAGTCTAATACTCGCAAGCGCACGATTTGTTCGATGTAGATATGCGGTGCAAGGTCGATTCCACAGGGAGGACTATGATAGTGAAGTAAATATAGTCCTATCGTTTTGAACCAAATTATATTAAATTATAATCTAGTCCCAAATAATTTGATTTTTTATTGGTTATAATCATTGCAATAAATAACAGTAATTTTTAAGTAGATTTTAGGTAAATTGATTTTAAATAATTTACTAGGGTTTAGAATCCACCAATGTCTATTTATTATTTATTTTATATTTTAATTCCAAGAAATTCAGGGAATAGATTCTGAAATCAATCTCACTATTTCCCTATAGATTTGACAATAAGTTCAAAATTATAATTCAAATATAGATTTTCCTTCGCCTAAAAAAATGTAATTTCTAAGCATTATATGTTTCCAATTTAATGCAAAACAAATAATCAAAGAAATTAACTAATATCAATAATCACAAAGCAATGGGGAATTTATAACTATAAAAAATACGTGATATAATTGATGAAATAATATTCCCCTATTGAAGCGAAAATCATAGTCGTTAAAAACATTTATTTGGAATTATTATATAAATATTAATAATAATATAGACATGGTTTCATCATAACCCCAGTAAAAGAAAATTACTCACTCATAATAACAACACAAATAAATAAATATTCCATAATATTATTACACAAATATAATTTTATTACACAATATTTTTATTTATCTCCCTTACAATCTCTATTTTTTCTCCTTTTTTCTCCTCCCAAAACACTACACATTCATCCCCTATTTATACTACTTCAAAATCAATAAAATAATCATTTTTACAATTTAAAAATCCCACCCCCTAATAATTCACGGCTGCCCATGAGGTGCTGATGTCATGGATGACATCAGCACAGAGTTGAAATTCCGGTCCAATCAGGTGCACAATATTCCGTCTATTTAATTGTCCTTCGAACGGTCATAACTTCTTCATACGAACTCGGATTCGGATGAATTTTTTTTAAAACGATCGTCTCGACGAGACGAATAAAGTGAGACCAGTCGTGACTATATTTGAATTTTGTAAAAATATCGCCCTTGAACCAATTGATCTGTCTTGTACCGGTTGGTTAACCTGCAGATATAATTTAATTCCAATTAATTATCCAAAAATGACATAAAATTATCGAAAATTCTAACAAAATGAAATAATATAAATATATGGTAAAGCGAATAAATTATCACACAAAATACAATTATATACATAAAATACTAATAAAAATATTACTCAAAATATACTAAACAAATTCCCCCACACTTATCTTTTGCACGTCCTCGGGCAAATCTTATATCCGAGTTATAATACTCATATGCTGAAAAAATCATGACAAAACCAATATCAAGAGAGAACAAGTGATCATGACCCAAGTGAGATCAGAGAAAAATAGGATGCCGCACCAAATTCTAACAACTTCATTGAGAATCGAATGCCAAAAGATTCAATACCCTCACAGTGGATATCACTCTTCACTCAAGTGTATATACGGGATATTCGAGAAGAGTTCACTCATATCAAAGCATAATGTGTCATTACCATATGCTTGGTCAAAAATCAAATCTCCACTACTTAAAAATAAACTCATGCATAAATCAAAAGGTCTTTCTTTTGGTTGTAATGTGGCTTTGGGTATGGGTAGGATAAAGGGAAAATTATGAGGTTTGCTAGCCAAGATCAATTGTGAATTTAGATGCATAACAAATTCTACAAATAACAATCAACACCCCCTCTTCTCTAATGAAAACTCTCAAACCATCATCCCCAAGTTATTCTGTAAATGGTAATTGAATATTCATCTGGTAAGGTCATACTCTTGTGTAAGAAAAAGTATGCAATGGATCTTCTGGAAGGAATTATGTATCACTCAAGGGATAGTTCAAGTGCTATTTTATGTATATATAGTGATGATTTTTGCACTTGACCTCCCGTTTTTTTTTCTTTTTTTCTTTATCAGGCCGTTTTTTTTTGGCCTTTATTTATATTTTTTTTTCGGTCCAATACTCCACTGTACTTCACACCCTTTTACTTTCAACAAAAGCTCTTAATCTCCACAATACTCTTATGAACATCGGCCCCTATTTATCACACATCTAGTTCACAATTAAATCTTTGAGTAGAGGGTGCAAATGGATGAGTCATCAACAAGAATGGATAATGGCTAAAGTAATGTGCTTGATCAAAGAAATAGGCTCAGGCTCAATGGGGCTTCTAAGGATAAAATGTAATGGGTGAGAAAAATATAAGCCAACAAGGGGTTAATCATAATTGCCTTTATCATCTTAATGCAAGAGTTTATGAATGTAGTCTCTAAATGTATAAATGAGCAAGTTCTAGAATGAACACAATATGTTTGACCACACAACAAAAAATATAGAGCGTATATATAAGGATTGCTCTAAGGCTCAAAACTCACAAAAAGGGTGTTGTGTACTGAATCCCATACACCTTCATCCAAATCCATTATCAAAACCAGTAAAACATCCCAAAAATGATTTTTTCACTAACGTTTTCTCAAGAAAATGGTGCCGTGATTTTCAACATTTTTTTATTGCATATATATAGATATAGATATAGATATACACCTTCCCCCACACTTAATGATAAACAATATCCTTATTGTGTAAAAAGAATAATGGAGTAAGGGTTTAAATAAGGCTTCCCTGTTTATGAAAGACGACGCTTCGCTCAAGCCTTTTTTTTTTTGGGACCTGCAAGAAATAAGTGTGGCAAAATAATAAAAGAAAATATATACCTGGAAGTATAACACAAACAACCTAGATGCGCTTCAAGAGAGTCCGAAGAGTCGCCTTACGCTGCCATCAATGCTTTTATTAAAAACAAACAAGAAAAAGTACAGTAATAGAAATAACAATACATAAATCGTCGATAGATGCGCGTCAAGAGATCGAAAAGAAAACTCCTTAAGCTGCCATCATTTTCACGATTTGTACACTCGCTAAAAAGTACAAACAACAAGAGGAATGAAGTGGGATATCAGAGGGAAAGGAATGTAACAATTTTGCGTTTCCGCACAGTGAAATCTTCCATCCAAACAATATTAGCTAAAGCGGGGTTCAGGTTCAGGAACAAATGCAATAAGTTTTTTGATCAGCTCTTCTGGTGTTGTTGCAACAACTATGATTCGTTTAGCACGCTCAGAAATAAAACCTTTTTCAGAAGAGTAGTTGATGAAAGATAATAAACCATCGAAGAAACCATTGACATTTAGCAAACCTATTGGTTTCGTATGAACATTTAGCTGGGCTCTGGTAACCACATGAAAAAGTTCTTCAAGAGTGTCAAAACCACCGGGAAGGGTGATAAAGGCATCAGCATTATTTATCATGTGAGTTATGCAGTCTTGCATATTCACAGCTCTGAACTCATCTCCAATGGTTGCTCCGGTGATTTTACTTTCAGCCAGAGGTTTTGGAATGATTCCCAACACTTTTACTCCTTCAATATAGGCAGAAGCAGCAGCACGTCCCA
Source organism: Orobanche coerulescens (assembly GCA_033398695.1). NCBI lineage: Eukaryota > Viridiplantae > Streptophyta > Magnoliopsida > Lamiales > Orobanchaceae > Orobanche > Orobanche coerulescens. Next base: position 3,232,240 of record JAWKAU010000020.1, read on the forward strand.
TTAATCCTAGACTTCCTCCCCCGTAAACTATATGAATGCATTTTTGTCCTAAGGTACGACCTAAGTTGTAGGCTGCTTCAGTAAAGCAAGCCTCTTTCCCATGACTAGCTCCACCAAAAATGCAGATGGAGTTAAATCTTTTTGCGGAAGATGATGATTCCATTTTTTTGAAAAGAAAATTACTTAGAGAGATAATGAAAAGAATACAAGTTTGAGGGATGCAGAAAAGAAACAACTGCAACGTTTATTTATAGATGCAAAATAAAGTAAAAAGATTTATAAAATCTGTGACCGCGTTAATTGCGCTTCAACTACTCAATAGAATAATGAATGCATTGATTGTGTATCACTTTTTTATTCAGAAAATCTAAAAAAAATGACAAAAAGTAAAGATACTCACATGTATGTACAGTAGTTGTGATTGTGGCTCACATCTTCCTCTGATTTTACGTTCAGAAACGGCTTAAACGCCTTCTATGAGTCGGGGAGAAGCTTCCCATCCAATTTTCTTACAAATTGGCAAACAGGGTCTTTTAACGTCAGATTCCCAAGACGTTGTTCATATTCTGGTTTGAATTTATTCCACAAATATCGGAATTTCGATATCATCTAAATTCTCCTTATTCATACCATCCTTGATGAACTGAATTTTATCTTCTCTGTTTATGGAAGGAATTCCTAAAGATCAACATCTTGAATCACAGTTCCACCTAGCACATTTGTAGCAAACAACGATTTTCTTTGCTCGTCGTTTCTTGGCATATGAACTTTTTCCAAGCCCTGGTAAAAATCTAGTTGGTGTTTCCGTGAATTCACCCGCTATTCTCACTTTGGCTTCAATAATGAATCGAATATCAAAAGGTATGCTGTTATTCATAAGCAACCTCATTCTTTCAACTCTGGCTTGGTAAAGTTTCAAAATGACTTTTTTTACTAAGAAAGGGAAATCTTTTTTCAAAGTTTGTTCCATAATTAAAAATAAAATAAAAATATCTACAAAATCAGTTATTGTGGGAAACTGAAAAATCCGACTTAACTAGCCACGGAGTACCGTTATCCGTCACTTGACCGGGCAAACACAATGGAGTATTAATCCACAATATCGGGGTCCTTAAGAAGAATCTCTTCTACCTCAAAAGATTTTAATTCCAAATATGGTTTTAACCGTTGACCATTTACTTTGAAAATATTACCATTTTTTGGATTTTCAATTTCTACAGCTCCGTGAGGATAGACCGTATGAATAATAAATGGACCAGACCATCGTGAACGCAACTTGCCTGGAAATAATAACAAACGAGAGTTAAAAATAAGGACTTTTTGACCAGGAGAAAAAGTTTTTCTCAAAATGTGTTTATCATGAAAATTTTTCATTTTGTCCTTATATTTCCTTGCACAATCGTAAGCATCATTTCTGATTTCTTCCAATTCATTTAGTTGAAGTTTCCTATGAATTCCAGCCATGTCTAATGAAAAATTTAATCGTTTTATGGCCCAGTATGCTCTATGTTCCAATTCAACAGGAAAATGACATGGTTTTCCAAAGACAAGCCTAAATGGAGACATTCCGATGGGAGTTTTAAAAGCAGTACGGTAAGCCCACAATGCATCATTCAATCGCAAAGACCAATCTTTCCTTATAGGATTAACAGTTTTTTCAAGAATATGTTTGATTTCTCTGTTTGAAATTTCAACTTGTCCACTTGTTTGAGGGTGATAAGGAGTAGCAACTTTATGTGTAACACCATATTTTTTAAATAGATGATTCAGAAATTTATTACAAAAATGTTTTCCTCCACTTATAATTGCTCGTGGTGTTCCAAATCTGGAAAAAATATTTTCTTTCAAAAATTTTACCACGACTTTGTGGTCATTTGTTTTGCAAGCAATTGCTTCTACCCATTTTGAAACATAATCGACACCCACAAGGATGTAAAGATTGCCAAAAGAAATTGGAAAAGGTCCCATAAAATCTATGCCCCAAACATCAAATATTTCAATAATTAAAATTGGGTTTAAAGGCATCATATTTCGTTTAGAAATTCGACCTAATCTTTGACATCTATCACATGTGCTGCAATATGAATGTGTATCTTTGAAAAGTGTTGGCCAATAAAAACCACATTGCAGAATTTTAGCAGTTGTTTTCTTTGAACTAAAATGACCTCCACATGCATGAGCATGACAAAAGGAAATGATATTTTGTTGTTCATGTTCTGGCACACATCTCCTAATAATTTGGTCAGGACAATATTTGAACAAATATGGATCGTCCCAAAAGAATTTTTTTTACTTCGTTTAAAAATTTTGTTTTATCTTGGTTATTCCAATGAGATGGCATGTTACCAGTAACAAGGTAATGGACAATGTCGGCATACCAAGGTATTTGAGAAACAGACATGAGTTGTTCATCAGGGAATGTTTCATTAATAGGAGGTTCTTTATCAGTAAAATTCACGATTAGCCTAGACAAATGATCAGCAACAACATTTTCAGCACCTTTTTTATCTCGAATTTCTAAGTCAAACTCTTGTAACAATAGAATCCAACGGATCAAGCGAGGTTTAGCATCTTTCTTAGAAAGAAGATATTTTAATGCAGCATGATCAGAGTAAATTATGACTTTCGAACCAATCAAGTAAGGTCGAAATTTGTCTAAGGTAAAAATGACTGCAAGCAATTCTTTTTCAGTTGTAGAATAATTTAATTGGGCATCATTTAGAGTTCTACTTGCATAATATATTACAGTTGGCAATTTATCTTCTCTTTGACCCAATACTACACCGACGGCATAGTCGGATGCATCACACATTATTTCAAAAGGAAGATTCTAGTTTGGAGATTTGATGATAGGTGCAGAGCTCAACATAGATTTGAGTGTCTTAAAAGCTTTTAGACAATGATCATCAAATACGAAAGGTGTGTCTTTTGAAAGTAAGTTACATAATGGCCTTGAGATTTTGCTAAAATCTTTGATAAATCGACGGTAAAAACCAGCATGGCCTAAGAATGACCGAATTTCTTTAATCGTTCGTGGGGGTGGAAGACTGGATATTAAATCAACTTTAGATTTGTCCACCTCAATTCCTTTTTCAGAAATCACATGTCCTAAGACAATTCATTTTTTAACCATAAAATGACATTTTTCCCAGTTTAGGACAAGATTCTTCTCCTTACACCTAACCAACACTTGGGTTAAGTGGTTTAAACATTTATCAAAGCTAGACCCGAATACAGAAAAATCATCCATAAAAATTTCCAAAAACCGCTCAACCATGTCAGAGAAAATGCTCATCATACACCGCTGAAAAGTAGCAGGTGCATTACACAATCCAAATGGCATTCGTCGGTAAGCAAAAGTGCCGAAGGGACAGGTAAAAGTGGTTTTCTCTTGATCTTCAGGAGCAATGGGAATTTGGATATAGCCGGAATATCCATCAAGAAAACAATAATAAGCATGACCGGCTAACCTTTCTAGCATTTGATCAATAAAAGGAAGTGGAAAGTGATCTTTTCCTGTAACAGAGTTCAATTTTCTGTAATCTATACATACTCTCCATCCAGTTTGAATTGTGGTTGGAACAAGTTCATTTTCTTCATTCGTGATTACAGTTATGCCAGATTTCTTTGGAACTATATGAACAGGACTGACCCAAGAACTATCAGAAATAGGGTAGATGATCCCTACATCTAAGAGTTAGATTATTTCAGCTCTTACAACTTCTTTCAAATTAGGATTTAGTCTTCTTTGAAATTCTCGGGAAGTTTTTGCATTTTCTTCAAGGTGAATTCGATGCATGCATATAGAAGGACTAATACCTTTAATATCGGAGATGGTCCAGCCTATTGCTTCTTTATGTTCTTTAAGGACATTGATTAATTTATCTTCTCGTTCTTCATATAAATCAGATGCTATGATGACAGACAAGGTTTCTGATGGTCCTAAAAATGCATATTTTAGAGACTCAGGTAATGGATTGAGCTCTATCTTTGAATCCTCAATATGTACTTCTTTATTCATTTGGCTCTCAATTGGTTCGGTTTTAGCTTTCTATTTATCATTATCCAATAATGGTGTAGACTCTAGTAAAGAATTTACTTCATTAATTGAACTGTCGATGTCAAAATCTGAGCCAAAATGAGCAAGACAGCTTTCAAAAAGATCATCATCGTCCATTTTTGGAAAGAAGGACCCATACTCTCTATCATATTTACCTCACAGACATCATCATGATCATCATGTTGTTGAGAAATGTTAAACATATTTACTTCAATAGTCATATTTCCAAAAGAAAATTTTATGATGCCATTTCTACAGTTAATTAATGCATTTGAAGTAGCTAAAAATGGCCTTCCTAAAATGACAGGGATTTGATCTTTGGTATTCTCAACAGGTTCAGTGTCTATGACTATAAAATCAACAGGAAAGTAGAATTTATCTACTTGAATCAGAACATCCTCTACGATTCCTCGAGGTATTTTTATAGATCTATCAGCTAGTTGAAGTATCACTGATGTTGATTTTAGCTCCCCTAGTCCAAGTTGTGTATAAACAGAATATGGTAATAAATTCACACTGGCTCCTAAATCAAGCAAGGCTCGTTTAATGATGTGATCTCCAATGACACAAGATATTGTAGGACTACCAGATCTTTATACTTAACGGGAGTTTTATTTTGGATTATTGAGCTAACATGTTCACTAAAAATGCCTTTCTTGGAACATTTGTTCTTCTTTTACAAAGGCAAAGATCTTTCAAGAACTTAGAATAAGCAGGCACTTATTTAATAGCATCAAGGAATGGAATATTTATTCGAACTTGTTTAAATATTTCCATTATATCTTTGTATTGCGCACTTTTATCTTTTGGAATAAGTCTTTCAGGAAATGGAGCTTTTGGAACGTAAGGCTTTTCTTTTTCTTTAGAATCTTTTGATTTTGAAACTTGTGGTTCATTTGGTTTTTCTTCCGAATCATAGTCAGGCTTTTGTATTTCTTTTCCGCTTCTAAGGGTAGTTATAGACTGAACTTCTGCGTTAGAAGAGTTTACTTCATATTGTCCTTTAGGATTAGGGATGGATTGACTCGAAAATTTTCCATTTTCTCTTTCAGCTAAAGTTGTTTCAAGTTGACCAATTTGTGTTTCAAGCTTAGAAATAGCATGTGAGTTTGATTGTACAGCTTGCTGAGTTGATTGGAACATTTGTTGAGTAGATTGCATGAATTGTTGCAACGTATCTTCCAAAGATGGTTTCTTTGGCACTATAGAAGGATACTGATAAGTATTTGGAGGATATTGATTAGGACGGACATTTTGTTGATTTGACATATTCATTTGATGTCCTCCTTGATTCATTGGAGGCATATTTTGCTTCCAGGAAAAATTTGGATGATTCCTCCAATTTGGATTATAAGTTGGAGCAAATGGACTGTCCGAAGATTTTCCATATGAATATAACACATTGACTTCTTCATTAAAAATTTCATGATTTTGTGGACCAGAGGGACAAGATTGAGATGAATGAAATGATTCCGCACATGAAATGCAAAATTCATTTTTTGAGTTTGACGAGGGGATGGATTGCTTCAAGACTAACGCATCCACTTTTCGTACTAAATCATCTATAGTAGATTTTATTTCAACATCTTGTTTAACCTCGTAAATTCCACCTTTTTTTGGGGTCGTATGCATCGATTTGGCTCTAGAGCCGAGTGAATTCCATTGTTGTGAACTAATTGACATATTTTCTAGTGCATTCCAAGCTTCGTCTCCAATAAGGTGAAGAAATTTTCCACCATGCATTGATTGGATTAATTGGCGATTGTTTGGAGTTAAACCGTCATAAAAATATTTTACCAAACGCCATATTTCAAAACCATGATGGGGACACTTAAGGATTAAATCATTAAATCTTTCCCAACACTCATAAAATTCTTCATTTTCTTTTTGGAAAAATTCTGATATTTCTCTTCTAAGACTATCAGTTTTGGACATTGGAAAAAATTTTGCGAGAAATTTATTCACTAATTGGTCCCAACTAGTAATTGTTCTTGCTTGAAGAGAATTTAGCCAGAATTTTGCTTTATCTTTGAGAGAAAATGGAAACAGTCTAAGTTTGACAGATTCATCAGAGAAATTTTGGAATCGGAAAGTAGAACAAATATCGAGAAATTCCTTGACATGCATATACGGATCTTCTCTTTCCAAACCGTGAAAAGATGGAAGAAGTTGAATTATTGATGGTTTAAGTTCGAAATGAGTTGCATTAGTCGTAGGCAACACTATGCAAGAGGGAGAATTAGCACTCACTCGAGAAAAATATTCTATTAAAGTTTTTTCTTTTGCGACTTGATTATTCCGATTTTCGATTTCGTCCATTTTTGGTATCGGTTTTGTTTGTTGAACTTCAATTTTAGTTAATGACAATCTTCTTCTCGTTAATCGACCTTTATTATTTCGTTGCCAAACTTGCATTCACCGATATTTCAATTTTTTTTAACTTTGCATACAAACCAAATTATGATAGTCGATCGAACTTCCAGATCGTTGGAGGCGTCACAACAGTCGCACTTAAAATTCAACTTTCTTCGGCATGTACAACAGAGGCCTTTTTGGTAGATCCTTGTGATAAGGGTCTACGTCAGGTGACATTCCCGATCGAGTTATGGGGGTGTTACAGATATGGTATCAGAGCTTAGGTTTGCGAAAAACCTAGGCCGTTGGGTCAAGTCCATGTCCTGTGTAAGTCGCGCGCATCAGAGTTGTGATTAGTATTGTGGTTCCGACATCATCTTCAGGCAATCCGTGATGGTAAGTCTCCCGATCGTAAGTCCCCTTATATACGTATTTGATTTATATCGTGCTAATGTGTTTAATGTGAACAAGGGTTGGAACTTGTTGGTGATATTATTGTTTTAGGACATAACATGCGTATACGGTCCGAGTGAAAATGGTTATGTAGTATGCTTCGGAAGTCGAGCATATTTATCGGTTTCTACATTTCATTAGAATAAATCTTTGAGTGTTAATTTTATCCGCTGCGTGAGTATTTTGAAATGGCTTTTGGTATCTTGCAAGATGAGTTTTATTTCGTAAAACCGATTCCCTAAACCGAGTTTTGGCATTTTGGTCTTGCACGTTTTGATGGTATTCTTATGACGGTATTTGATATTTTATAAATGACTTTTGTGAGTATTTAAAAATATTATCGTCATCGGTCTTTTTGGCATTTTGAACGTTTTTACAAATGGTTTTTAGCCTAGTGGGTTCCGACGCGGGGCCCACGACGCTGTAATATCACGAACATTTTAAAGTGGTGCTTTGAAATTTTCTAACATTGTGAAAATCCATGATTTAATGTCGTCATCTTAAATGGTCACGTATCTCGGTGAAAATCCTTTCGATTAAGCATTTTGGTAGAAGAGGAAAGATTTTCAAATTGTGGTATTTGGAACTCAACACTTTTGAAATATTTCAAATTAGTCACGATTCATAAAAGAATTTCTTTTATACATTATTCGAAAATAATTTTTAGAGTCGATGTATAAACTTCCTCTTCCAAAATAAAGGACAGTATCTACAAGTTTTGAGCGTAACGTGACTCGCCCTCCTTTTTCAAAAATTTGTTTTCATTAAGTGCATACATATAATGATCGTCCTCGTCGAAGAGCTCGAAATTGACTTCAGAAAACTTTGTGCTTTACGATATTACCGTTATTCTAAAGATGTTAACTAAACCTTGTATTGATAATTGTGGTATACTGTACGACTGATTAATTGATAATGCTTAACAGTACTATCTGCATTAGCATGTCGAGCCTTGGTGGACATAGGTGTGATGATGGAAGTGGAAGTGGCGAGGTGGTTCGTACGACAACTTTTCATGGTACGGTGAAGGCGTATCAAGATCAAACGATATCCTATGAAATCTCCTCAGTGATCGAGCCCATGAGCGAAGCAAAGAGACCAAGGACATTTGGAAAATTTCTGGGCGGTGAAGAGACTAAGGCTCCCAAACCCTCACGTCATTCGAACGTGTCATCTTAGCGGTCGGGAGTGAGCGCTGGAAATCCCAAACCAGCATCAGTGACTCTCGGTAAGAAGAGGAGGTGCTTCAACTGCAACCGTCAGGGACATGTTCGTGCAAATTGTCCCTTTACACTCTTGACTTGTTACTAGTGCGGGTGTGAAGGTCATCGGGAGAAACACTGTGAGATAGTTTCCGAATTGGCAAAGAATGCTACCCTATTGGCGAGCAGAGCAAGTGACTGGAGAGTGTCCCGAAACCCTATGTCTCCTTCTGAAGAGCCAAGCATGGGAGAATAAAGATTTTGTACTATGTCTTAATCGTTGATGTTTCCAACAATTGTGACTTCGATCGTTTTTCGTTTCATTGATTTACGTTTCCAACTCTTGTTGTTCTATGTTTCGGAGTCGAAATGTCTTTTTAGTATGGGGGAATGTATTACCGGTACTTTTCTTAGTATTTTCAGTATTGTGTGACTTTTCATGGTTGGTAATTCATTTGTGATCCTCTCGACAATTTTAAACTACCTTGTTCTACTTAGCCTACCGTCCTCCGAACGAATTTCGGAGCTCTTTTGCTAAGTCCTGTGGATTATTGTGGCCTTTCCACAACCAAATTTGATTCTTGCAAATTTTGTTTGAAACTATTATTCCATCGCTCTCTATTTTAAGTTTCGGGACGAAACTTCTTTTAAGGAGGGTAGTATGTAATATCCGCGATTTCAATTTTCGGTAAATTTCTTTTTTTTTGGGCAGGAGTCCGTTTTAACAGCTCGCTTGTTACCGTATCATCATTCTGAGAATGATTAATTCTGCACTTTTTGACATCAGAGTTCGTTTCGGTGTCGTTTTGTTGAGTTCCGTGCTTATTAACGACTTTTCCGCTCTCGAGTTCGATTCTTGCGAATCTCGTTCGAAACTATTGTTTCGGGTTTCTCGTAAGTTCATTTAACGTTGTTATACGTACTGTGAGCTTCGATTTGGCTATTCGTTGTCGTATCATGATTTTTGGATGTTTTGGGCCGTTTTGTAATTTTCCAAAATTTGGGGGTAATTACTTCCGTTGTCGTATTCCTAACCTTCGGGTAGTCGGAATCGTGTTTCCTTTTTGCACTTGAGTTCGTCGTTGCGCACTCTTTGTGTGCATGTCTTCGTCTTATGTTGTTGTTGTCGTCGTTTTGCGGTTTCATCGTGCTCGTACTCGATGAGTTGAACTTAGCAGTTTTGGAACTGCTAAGTGACTTACGCACGCTATGCTATGAGCATAACGTACGCTATCGTCATGTGCCTTACGTATGCTGAGCCATTCCCATAACATACGTAAGGGCCTTCTCAGTTCGGACAGTGAGTTCTGTCCATCGTTAGCGCACGCTATGTGATGATCGCAACATGCGTTAACTGTGCGCATTACGTACGCTAAGTCCTTGACATAACGTACGTAATGGTCTTCTCAGTTCGAAGAGTGAGTTCTGCCTATCGTTAGCGCACGCTATGCAATGATAGTAACGTGCGTTAACTGTGCGCATTACGTACGTTAAGTCCTTGCCATAAAGTACGTAATGGTCTTCTTCATTGCGGACAGGAGGTTCTGGATATTGCTTACATACGTAATATTGCGTGCCTTACGTACGTAATGTTGCTAACGTACGTTAAGCTTCTTCCTTAACGTATATTAAGCAGGCGCAGGTATTTATATACTGAGGGTTGACCGTGTTCGTTATTTTTCACCCTTTCTTCATCCCTCCACGGCTGTGGCGATTTGTGGGCGATCTGGGGGCGATTTTGGAGCCTTGTAACTCCAAGTTTTCATCTTCCATGAGATCTTGGTGTTGATTAACATCATTAATCTGTGTTCTTTGTCTTTGATTCGAGGTAACCCTCTTGAACCCTCCTTGATGTATTTTGAGAATCTTTAAGATTTGAGTTGCTCTTCATGAATCGTGTTGTTGTATATCATTAATCGGTTGTATTGATCCTATCCCCATGATTTGATTCGTATTTCTTACCGTATTCGGGTTCGGATGATGTTCTTGGGGAAATATTGAGCCCCAAGTGTTCGATCCTTTGTTTCTACGAATTCTTGTTGAGAATTTCGTGTGTTTTGCATCTTCCTTGCGATCGACCTTATAGTGATTATGTTGTTCTTGTGTTTTCGACCTAGTTGGAAGATTCGAGGGTTTCCGGTCGAGCTTTCCCGTTGCTTCACGTGCTTTGGATTTGAGGCAAGTACCTTGATATACGAATTATATCTACGTGAAATCATTGTTGCCGAAGTGTGTGAATCATTTTACGAATATATATATATATATATATATTGTATTTTTATGTTAAATATATGTATGTATATAGATATATGTATATATATATATATATATATATATATGTACGTGTATATGTATATATATATATATACACACACATATGTCGGTGATGTCGGGTGATTAATGCCGATACTAGTTGACGTACTCAACTTGGATTAAAGTACGAACCATATTTATAGAGGTAATATGGTAAGGTTTATGTATTCGGTTAAGTTACGATATAAGGATATATGTGTAGTGTTGGTTAGTTTTTCCGAAGGCTTATTTTGTTGAGTCTTGATTGATAACGATCATGACTTTGATCGTTTTTCGTTTCATTGCGTTACGTTTCCATCTCTTGTTGTTCTAAGTTTCGGAGTCGAAATGTCTTTTTAGTATGGGGGAATGTATTACCGGTACTTTACTTAGTATGTTCAGTATTGTGTGACTTTTCATGGTTAATAATTCATTTGTGATCCTCTCGACAATTTTAAACTACCTTGTTCTACTTAGCCTACCGTCATCCGAACGAATTTCGGAGCTGTTTTGCTAAGTCCCGTGGATTATTGTGGCCTTTTCACATCCGAATTTGATTCTTGCAAATTTTGTTTGAAACTATTGTTCCATCGCTCTCTATTTTAAGTTTCAGGACGAAACTTCTTTTAAGGAGGGTAGTATGTAATATCCGCGATTTCAATTTTCGGTAAATTTCTTTTTCTTTTGTGCAGGAGTCCATTTTAACGGCTCGCTTGTTACCGTTTCATCATTCTGAGAATGATTAATTCTGCGCTTTTTGACATTTGAGTTCATTTCGGTGTCGTTTTGTTGAGTTCCGTGCTTATTAACGACTTTTCTGCACTCGAGTTCGATTCTTGCGAATCTCATTCGAAACTGTTGTTTCGGGTTTCTCGTAAGTTCACTTAATGTTGTTATACGTACTGTGAACTTCTGTTTGGCTATTCATTGTTGTATCGTGATTTTCGGATGTTTTGGGTCGTTTTGTAATTTCCCAAAGTTTGAGGGTAATTACTTCCCTTGTCGTATTCCGAACCTTCGGGTAGTCGAAATCGTGTTTCCTTTTTGCGCTTGAGTTTGTCGTTGCGCACTCTTTGTGTTCATGTCTTCGTCTTGTGTTGTTGTTGTCATTGTTTCGCGGTTTTATCGTGCTCGTACTCGATGAGTTAAACTTAGCAGTTTTGGAAATGCTAAGTGACTTACGCACGCTATGCTATGAGCATAACGTACGCTATCATCATGTGCCTTACGTACGCTGAGCCATTCTCATAACGTATGTAAGGGTCTTCTCAGTTCGGATAGTGAGTTTTGTCCATCGTTAGCGCACGATATGTGATGATCATAACGTGCATTAACTGTGCGCATTACGTACGTTAAGTTCTTGCCATAACGTACGTAATGGTCTTCTCAGTTCGGACAGTGAGTTCTGTCCATCGTTAGCGCACGCTATGTGATGATCGTAACGTGCGTTAACTGTGCGCATTACGTACGTTAAGTCCTTGCCATAAAGTACGTAATGGTCTTCTTCATTTCGGACGGGAGATTCTGGACATTGATTACATACGTAATATTGCGTGCCTTACGTACGTAATGTTGCTAACGTACGTTAAGCTTCTTCCCTAACGTATGTTAAGCAGGCGTAGGTATTTATATACTGAGGGTTGACCGTGTTCGTTATTTTTCACCCTTTCTTCATCCCTCCGCGGCTGTGGCGATTTGGGGGCGATCTGGCGGCGATTTTGGAGCCTTGTAACTCCAAGTTTTCATCTTCCATGAGCTCTTGGTGTTGATTAACATCATTAATCCGTCTTCTTTGTCTTTGATTCGAGGTAACCCTCTTGAACCGTCCTTGATGTATTTTGAGAATCTTTAAGATTCGGGTTTCTCTTCATGAATCGTGTTGTTGTATATCATCAATCGGTTGTATTGATCCTATCCCCATGATTTGATTCGTATTTCTTACCGTATTCGGGTTCGGATGATGTTCTTGGGGAGATATTGAGCCCCAAGTGTTCGATCCTTTGTTTCTACATTCTTGTTGAGAATTTCGTGTGTTTTGCATCTTCCTTGCGATCGACCTTAGAGTGATTATGTTGTTCTTGTGTCTTCGACCTAGTTGGGAGATTCGAGGGTTTCCAGTCGAGCTTTCCCGTTGCTTCGCGTGCTTTGGATTTGAGGCAAGTACATTGATATACGAATTATATCTACGTGAAATCATTGTTGCCGAAGTGTGTGAATCATTTTACGAATATATATATATATATATATATATATATATACATATGTCGGTGATGTCGGGTGATTAATGCCGATACTAGTTGACGTACTCAACTTGGATTAAAGTACTAACCATATTTATAGAGGTAATATGGTAAGGTTTATGTATTCGGTTGAGTTACGATATAAGGATATATGTGTAGTGTTGGTTAGTTTTTCCGAAGGCTTATTGTGTTGAGTCTTGATTGATAACATGCGTGTTATTGTTTATTTGTGTGGTTGTGGACTGACGAATAAATTGTGTGAATTGGTGTACTGATTTGATAATTGTTGCAAGGCTTGATTGTGTACTTGATATTTGTAATAATGTGAATACTTGTTGTGAGAGACGTCATATCCGGGAGCCTTTGAGGGAGGGGCGTGAACTCCGGCCTGGTGTACGCTACAATGTGCGGCTCCATATGGTTGGTGATCGCCGATGTTTAACCTGATGCATGTGCAAGGGGTAGCTCTTGCGGGAGTGAACGCTGGCGCGGTGACATGTCCAAGGGGTGGCTAACATAATAGAGTGAACGCCGGTGCACAGGTGTGCAAGGGAGGCATCTGGCAGGCTTATTGGTTATGGATATTCGAGTGACAGTCAAGACCCCGTTACCAAACGATGTTCGTAATTCAAAGTTCTTCCAACTCGCTTTAAAATGTTGGTCTTGATATAGACCGCGATTCGTGTTTCTGAAAGTTTGTTTCAACTTGTTTTAAACGTTGGTATCAGGGTTAATTAACTAAGGATATTTGATGAGATCTCCGAGGGTTAATTAATCAAGGGTCTTGAGCAGGATTTGTCGAATGAGAGGTTGTGTCTTTGATTGTGCTGTGATGATCTTCTGTGTATAGGGTCGAGGACCCCGTGAGATGTTGAGATCTTTGATCTTGTGGTGTTATTCTGTGTATTGGGTCGAGGACCCCATGAGATGTTGAGGTCTTCGATCTTGTGGTGTTATTCTTTGGATTGGGTCGAGAACCCTTTGAGATATAATGATTCGCTTGTGATAGTGTTCTATAAATTTGGTCGAGGACCCCAAATAACGTTGAAATGGTTTTCTTGTAAAATTATTTTCGACATGCTGGGTCAAGGACCCGAGAACTCTTGAAATTATTTTTAAAAAGTATTCCATTCAATTTTCAAAACCCCAAGACAGCCCGAGTCACTAATAACGTTTTCAAACTATCTTATCAAAATATTTTCCTTTTAAAAAGGGGTTTTTCAAACTAGATGTTTTGACTCATTGGGCTTTGTTAAAGTTTCATTGGTGTTATGATCCGTAAAGAGAATATGGCTATGTGATTATCTTTCACCTTGTTGTAAGCGAGTGCTTTTATGTGTTGACTATGGGAATGTGTGGTTTGTGTTAAGGCTTCGCTGCTGTTGAGTTTGTGTTGATATTGTTCGTATATCTTGTATATTATGTACTTGCACTAGCAAAATTCCAGCTTGCTAACCCCTGAGTTTTCGGGGGGTGGGTTCCTGTTATGCGCTCAGGTTTTGGCAGCTCGGGAGCAATCACGGGATTGGCATGGAAGGAGATGGAAGACAATGATGCTAATCACACAAGAGTCAGAGTCTTTTTCTTTTGTTTCATTTGGATGGTATTTCCCTTTCGGTCGAGTATTCACCCTTGCATGGGTGTAGTTTCATTTATTAAATTCAGTTGTCTTTCCTTTCTGTGTTCAAGTTTATTATTGTCATTGAGATATGAATTTCATTAGTTTCTGAATTATTTAATGACCTTCTCAGTCTGCTTTGTAATTAATTTGACACCGGTCGGTTATTCATTGAGTAGTCTTTTGGAGTTTATCCTGGTAGATCCATGTGATAAGGCTCTATGGCATGTGACATTCCCGATCGAGTTTTGGGGGTGTTACAATATCATGTTGTACATATATTTGATGTTCATTATCTAGATGACTTACCCTGTGGGGGCGGAACATGTTTTCATGTTTCAGGTGCTTGCGAGGAGAGAGTTGAGACACAGGGGCATGACGATGGCGATGAGGCATTCGAGCGATACTAGTCCTGAGTTGTTTTGTATTCATGTTGGTCAGCCAGTGGAGTGTTCTCCAGTTTCTCAATCGATGTCATTATGTATTACCCGAGCAAGGATCGTGGGTGTTGTTGTATTTTCATTTTTGGCCATGTAGGCCCATCATTGTCGTTGAAATTCCTCATCGGAATATTATGTCGGATATCATAGTAAGGACTGTGGTTTCCCTTGTTGGTTAATTTTATGTATTTTAGTAGTGTTCGCCTGGTGGGTCTCTTGGTGTGGGGTCCACGGCACTGTAATGACCCAATGGGATTTGGGGGTGTTACAGAAGATGGTATTAGTGAGTTGGGTTGTGAGATACCCTGATATATGAGTTATGTAGCTCTACCGACGCGGTAGTAGTAGGACTATCAGGTTATGACAATCTGGACAGTCAGGTTTTGTGAGTCATGATATTTGTACGACTGCATGAGTCATTCATTCATCGAGTCGTCGTCAGTGAAGACTAGTATCGCAAGAACTCGAAGCTTCGCATGACCTGTGTAAGGACTCGATTCTCTTTTATGTTCATACATTCATTATGTCATTGATTTTACATGTTTTGTTGAAACTTGTATGTGACCTTTGTGTTACGATTGATTCATGATTATTTGTTTTGGAGCATGTGGGCTCTGTATTGGCTATTAATAACATGATTGATGTGTTTGTTTATATGCTGAGTATGTATACTCATGTTTAGCTATTGACTTAGCATTCTGGATTGGCTGTTGAGGCGTATTTGAACTATGTTCATGATCGAATGTTATTCTTTCAGTATGGAAAGAGGAATCCGAGGACGTGGCAGAGAGGGTAAAGCCGCAGAGCGAGCCTGAACCCAGAATCTCATATTTATGCGCGTACAAATGCTGAGATGGATCAGATTTCGGCTGGCGGTGTCACATACGCGATCGATCCTCCTTCGGGACGTCATACTCGAGAAGTCGATCAGACTGAGAGTGGACACGTCGACCCTTTCTTACTTATGAGTGGCATGATGGCTCAGATGACTCAGATGACGCGGATAGTGGAGACCATGCAGACCTCGATGGTTCGTGGTCCACCGCAACAGGGATTCTAGGTGTCGTTTCATGGACAGACTGGAGGAGTGAGTCAGATTGTTGGCGATATCTCTCGTCAGAGGCCGCCTATTTTTGAGGGTTCGTCGGAACCAGCTGATATTGTTCATCGGCTTGAACATTTTGATAAACTCTTCAACATGGTTTAGTGTCCGAAAGAGAGTAAGGTGGCAGTAGCGGCTTACTACTTGAGTAAGGGCGCTTATTCTTGGTGGATTTCTGTGAAACCCACCGATCGTGATTGTGTTTGGAGCGAGTTCACACTACGCCATAAATGGGCTTCAGTCACACCTAAAAAAGTGTGTTCACAGCCCAAAAAGTGTTGGTAAAAGAAAAAACACAGGCTACGGCTACACTTTGACCAAATTTGAGGGTGTTACAAAAATGGCAGCTACCATAGGGGTCGACGCTAACACTTTTATAGTTTCTTGTAACACTGCGGAAAGGTGTAGCTGTAGACCCCTATGCCAACACTTTTTGGTTCTGTTCCTACACCTTGAGAGGTGTTATTGTAGACCTATGCCAACACTGTTATCTATGTGGTGACACCATTAAAAGTATAGCTGTAGACCTATGGCTACACCTGTATAGTACTACTGTAACATAAAATTATGAAACACTTCGATATTGTTGGCAACACCCTTTATCATTATGGCTACACTTGTTTCTTAAACAATTTAATATCTTTGGCTACACTATGTTATTCTTTCGCCAACACATAAAGAGTTTATTTTTGGAGTCAATGGCTACATTTTCGCATGTCTTTTACCAACACTCTAATTGCTAAAAATCAACATATGGTATTTAAAAATAGAGTTACCCATTAAAAATAAATTCAAACATCCCAATACATAAAAGGTTATCAAACAACCATCCAAATACATAAACCATCCGAAATAACTACATAAATCCAAAATGAATATAAGGATGCTAAGGATCCTATCGGAATGATTCGAATCACCAAAGGGCCGAGTATATCCACCCGTTAAAAAAATAGTGATACTCATCATAGTTTGTATCCATGCTAATCTCAACAACACATTCAAAACCTGCAGTAGAAAAAAATTGCCGCTTGGGGTTTGTTTATCAAACAGAATCTGAAACACAAGGAAATGCACGTGTATGATATTGGTAAAATAAGTGCTGAGCCCCATGGTGCAGCAGAAATAGTACCCAACAGTCGAGAGTTATCAGGAGCTGGTATACCTCCAGTGGGTACCTGCAATATTAAGAAAAATTGAGCTTAAAAATAATATATAAATTAATCAATTTAATTGAAAATAATAATATTACACAGTATACACGTCTACAAATGATTATTGTTAATGTGTTTTACGTACCATGTGATGTGATAGTAGAAATAGTGCTAGGGTTTTTTCACACCAACGGGCCCCATATCGGGTTCACCACCACCGTGAGGAATATAAAATGTTTTGTGTAGAGTGAGATGGCAAACATCAGCACCAATAAAGCCAGGGATCGTTAGACCAACCTGTAGGCACAAATAGTTGGTTATCATTAAAATAAAATCTGTCATTTGGAAACAAGATAATAGCCAACTTAATGCAACATCGGATAAATAGGCAAATACATAGTTACTTCGTGTGACTAATAGTAATCTTAAAACTAAAAAGTATCTGATAAAGTAAGTAATCAAACGAATATAACGTTATGGTCGGACCATGAAATCCAGTCGGTTCGATCATGAGCGTACCAGGAACGGGCCATGACATGGTCGGACCATGAAATCCATAGTCCGTGAGACGTTTAGCAACATCTTCAGGCTAGATTCCAGCCATAGTCCATGGTTATATAAACACGTGAATGTTACTATTAACTTAAACTTTACTTTGAGCAGAGTGCACACCAATGACACCATAAGTTGCATCAAAAAACAAAAACTTTGTCGTAAGCGCACCCCGGTAAAATGGCACGATAGTTGGTGCTGAAGTTAACTAACATTCACAGAAATACAGGAGCCATTACCAGAGTTATGGTAGCCAACATTTTTGTGAGAACATGAATTGATGGTCCTGCTGTGTCTTTGAATGGGTCTCCCACACTGCAAAAAAAAGACAAAGATCCGCAAATATTAGAAATGGGTTAACTACGAAGAGTATCCTTGGGCCTTGAGGCTCGACCTAATTAAAAAAAAACACCCAAAATTACAAATAATATCCAATATTTTGTTTTGTCTAGCATTTACCTCCTCCATAAGCAAAAATTTTTTTCAAAAAACCCTTATGATCTCATCTGCCAATAACCGCATAGGACATATAACCCGCTCACTAACTGGAGAAAGAATTCTATCTTGGTATTCAGTGACCTGCTACTTGCCCGTTAAGATGCACGTCGAGGTTGACCCCCACCTCCCGGTTTATAGGGTCGAACTACTCTAATGAAAATATTGACGTCACAAGCACATCCTTACTAAATCCTCAAGTCGAAGGTTCACGAATACCTATCACAACCTTTCGATTCCGTCATTGACTGTCCCGGAGTGAAATCCATGTGACGAATCGAAGGTGAGTCGATTCGAGTATACTAATCCAATTAGCATACCTATAACTTGTGCTCCCACTAACTATTAGTGTTCGACAGACACTCTCCATGTCAAAGAACACGTCATACAAGTCTTCACATAAACTTAACGCCCAGTCAAGTTTCATCGACTTGCGAACGATTAAGTACTTGAGCTATAAACCTTTCCAGTGCCGACCCTCTTATCCAATAAGGAGTGTAACATTTTGCTCTCAAATACACGGACTAGTTTCTATATGTATATTTACGAGTTAGGAATGCGAGTAACTACTAGTAAATAAATAAACATTCATTGCCTTTTATAAATGATTTACATAATTACAAGTACAATGACCTCACTCAACATCCTCTGAGTGGCATTCGAGGGCATACTCCTAACAGTTATTTGTGCTCAAGGATTCTCGTCTCTGTTTGGTGATTATAAGAGAAGGAAACATATTATGGGAGTTCCTATTGTCCCAAGGCAATTGAGCGTCTCTCATATTTTCTTTGCTGACGATAGTTTGATATTTTTTAGAGCTAATGGTGAGGAGGCGGCAACTATTAAGGAAATTATTCAAAGCTATGAGAGAGCTTCTGGTCAGGTGATTAATTTTGAGAAATCTTCCATCACTTTTAGCCCTAACACAACATGTAGATGGAGGCTATTGTTAAGAGTACTTTGGGAGTGCAAAGTGGTGATGGTTTACAAAGATATTTGGGATTACCTGACTTATCCTTAAGGCAAAAGCACCTCCAATACCTTGTTGAAAAAATCCAGAAAGAAGCTGCTCAACTAGAACAAGAAGGAGTTTTTGGCAGGTTGAAAGGAAGTAATGCTCAAGGCTGTTATTCATGCTATCCCGATGTATGCCATGCAATGTTTTAGGCTGCCGGAGTCTATTTGTGATGACATTGATCGATTGGCAGCTGGTTTCTGGTGGGGTGATAAGGACTACAAACGTCGATTGCATTGGAAAAATGGGAGGCGATTTGTAAACCCAAAGAGTGGGGTAGTATGGGCTTTCGCAACATTCGGAAATTCAATCAGACTCTTGTTGCCAAGCAGGCCTGCGGGCTGGTCACAAAGCCTACATCATTGGTGGCCCGTGTTTTCCAAGCAAAATATTATCCGAATGGTTCTTTTATGGAGGCGCAACCTAAGAATAATGCATCCTATATTTGGAGGTCTTTACTCTGGAGTAAGCCGTTGCATGAGAAAGGGCTTATGTGGCGTATTGGTAATGGGTCTCGGGTTAGATTTTTTCAAGATTCTTGGGTGCATGGAATGCCGGATGGGAGAGTCTGTGGCAAGGATTTAGTGAGTGTTCAGAAATTTAAGGTGGACCAGTTTATTGGCACCAATCAGATGTGGAATAATGCGTTATTAACTACATGGCTCTGGCCTCGTGAAGTTGAGGCTGTCTTACAAGCCCCGATTGCTGAGTTTGGTTCGGATGATACTATGAGTTGGCGTTTTGATCTGAGGGGGGAGTTCTCGGTAAAAACTGCTTATTTGTTGGGCCTGGGATATTATGATACTAATCCGAATCAGGGTGGCGGTGATCGAAAAAGATGGTCTCGGTTAGTTTGGAGTCATTCACTACCGCCGAAAGTAAAAGTTTTCTAATGGCTAGCTCTGAACACTATTATTCCGACGGGTGTGAATTTAAAGTAGCACAAGGTACCGGTGGATGGTGTTTGTAGCCGATGTCATAGCCGGTGGGATTTCACAGAACATAGTCTACTCTATTGCCCAATGGTACGGAATGCATGGAAAAACTCTATTTTCTGGAGTGTTTTGAAGCATACTACTTCACTCCTTTTACTTCATATTGCGAAGTTGATTAGGAGGAATTTTAATGTGGACGAATATGCATTGTGGTGTATGTTGCTTCACCGGTTGTGGTGTTTCATATGTGAGGTGACTCATGGCAAAGCTAAGCTGGAGTTGCTGCCTTCGTCTACTGACAGTCAAGCGGCTTTGGAGGCGTTTTGGGCTGCCAAACCCACTTTCTTCGTGGAGAATATCATGGGACTGCAACTAGGCAAACGGAAATGGGTGCCACCGATGGCGGGCAGGTTCCGGTGTGATGTTGATAGACTTTATGACCCTCAGCGGCGGCAATATGGTGTAGGTGTGGTGGTTCGCAATCACTTGGGTGAGGTGCAGCTGGCGGCGGCGAAGGCCAGCTGGGCAAGCTTGAATTCACTAATGATGGAGATCATGGCTGTTGTTGCTGGTATTACTTGGTGTTTAGAGCATGATATCCTTCCTATTGAATTGTTTACTGATTTTATGATGGCTGCACGAATCATGGCTTGTCCGGACGAGGTGGGTCGCTTTTTTGCCGGATGATATTCTTGATATTCCTACTTTGGCTAGATCGTCTATGCTTAGTAGTGTTAATCATATGTATAGAGAGGCGAATAATGTAGCTCATAGCCTCGCGCAATTTGCGCGCTCTTGTACGCAACCCATCTGTTGGGTTGATGGGTTTCCTGGTTGGCTTCGTGACTTGTTCTCGAAGGACAGTTCTTAATAAATGATCTTGGCATGTCAAAAAACCAAAAAAAAAATAATCAAGATACATATGCAATAATAATTATTATACCAAACAAAAATGAAAATTTGTTCATGTAATATTCTGAATTTTAGAATAATATTTTATCGTTGACTTTGTTGGAAGATTGATGATGTAATTTTTTTTCGGTAATAGATGTGATATTGAGTAGACGAGAGTAAGGTGTCGGGTAGTATTTTCTAATATCGTCGAATAATTATTAGTAAGAATGTGACGGTGGCGAACGTTGTATTCTCCGATAAATTACTCAACGAAAATTAGAGAAAATTATCCGGACTATATATGAGCTTGTGAATTTACTTGGATATATTTGAGATGCATTTTTGGTCTTGGACCATTTAAAATAAGATAGAAGCACCGAGAGTGTAAATAATAATAAAATTGGACATTTTCTTGGAAGTGTCGCGGACAAGTATAAACTTTAAAAAATCACCACGAATTTTTGGGATCTTCTAAAATTCTTAAAATTAACAGTGTTATAGATAATTGAGTTAGCTTTCCAACGGTTCAAACGGCGAGCCAATCGGAGTCCGAACGAAGAAGTTATGATCGAATTAGTAGAGACTGTCGGATGCCAAGAGCCGACGGAAGACCGCGCGCACGAATCGCGCGTCAATGCCGGGCGGGCCCAACAGCATGCTGGGCAGGTCAGCAAGCGGGCGCCGAAAGTGGTCGGCAGACTTTTGCTCCACGCGGTTTTTGACTGACTAGCGGAATTTGAAACCATAAAGTGCGGCCTTAACGCTACATTTGTCTAATACCGTTTATCAATACCTGTAGAAAACGTATTTCGTCCAGTCTTTTTATATCCTAGCCTTAAGCTTTTAGTGTCCTCAAAAACGCTCAAACACCCAACGAATCTGAACAGCCTACTCGAGGAGACGTTCAGTAGTTGTTTGAAGGAATTCCCCAGAGAGTCGATGAATTCCAGACTGGGTTGCCCTCTTTCAACTCGATTATCCCACAATCGGTAAGTTATTTTACAAATAAATCTCGAGTATTTTGTAAATAAAATACATATGAGTATAAATGTTATTTGGACCGTACGTATTGAGTCAGAATACTTGGATAATATGAACCGTTTTCTAGTGAGTCAGCCATGCTATTTTTCAACCATTTCCAGCAACATTTCATTTGAAGTTGATCGAGTTGCCTACTTTGAATATGTATATCTTTTAACCTGTGTAATATTCGATAGTAATTTATTATCTACTCTTGTATTATTCGGATAATTTGGGTATCGTTGTAATCATGTTACATTTAGTTAATGTTTATTGATGTCGGGATATATCAGAATAGACTTGATTATAACTATCATTCGCATTGTGGTTGATTTCTTGACGTTGTGTAGATTGTTACATTTTTTGCCTAGGTTTTCTGTGTTTAACATACGCTAAGATTTAACTTAACATACGCTAGTGCATTGGCTTTACGTACGTAATGGGGTACTGGTTACGTACGTAATGCTGAGAATCTTATCCGATCTCAACTTTCGGCATGGGGGCCAGACATGATCTGGATATTTGGCCCTTTCAAGGTAGCCAAGTTGACGTACATTACGTATGTAATGCTGAGGCTATAACATACGAAATGAGGTTAGTGTTTTGAGGCAGTAGCCTCTGGAGGCAGATTACGTATGTAACATCTTAGGTGTAGCGTACGTAAATGATTAACGTACGTTATATTCATGCCATAACGTACGTAACCAATTGTGCAGTTTATAAAAAGACAGCTTGTGTCTTTCATTTGCATGTTCCAACTTTGATTTTTCCTTCTAGTTTCCATCCCTCTGCCTCCCTAGATCGATTATACCCTCTTCCAACTTGTCCTTGAGCCTTGTATCTTGGAGTAGAGCTTATTGATTGGAAGTTTGGAAGGTGTTCTTGAAGCTTGGAGTGTGTTCTTGTAGTTTGGTGGTTGTTCTTCGCTTCTGAAGGTATGTTGTGCGATTCTACTCTATATTTTCGTAGTTATGATGATACTGATATGGTATACTACACCTAGTGTTGAATTAATCAAGTAAAATATGTTTGTGGTTAAGCTTTTTAACACTTATTGACGAATATGATAATTAAAGGTTTGGAATGAAGATGTTCTTGATGTTTTAATGATAATGATCATGTTTATAAAAATCATACTCATCTTGCTGGATGTATTAACAGCAGTGGAACAATGATAATCATTTAGCTTCATCGTAGTTAAGTTTAATCAATGGAATTGGTATCATAGAAGTGTTGAAACACCATGTTAGGTACATTTCCTACCTTGGGAAGAACTTGATGAATGTTAGAGATTAGGAATGATGTTTCTCTTGATACAGAAATCTTAAAAGGTATAACACCATTGTTGTCTCGGCTTAGCAAGGTCTTTGAGAGTCGATAAAATGTATTGATGAATACAACTATGACTTTTGATTAATCGAATGTGTTGATAACTTAAGGAAGTATAGATCATCATAATAAAGTGGATATTGTTCTTAAGAAGGTAATGCTAATTGTGGTTGATAATGTATTGAATTCGTTTATGATGGTCTTTGTATAGAAGTAGATGTTGAAGAACCGTAAGAACTTGGTTAATCTGATCGTTAATGGTGAATTGAAGGAGTTTATTGCATAAACTTGTTTATAGTAACAACAAGAGTATTAAAAGGACATTTTAGTATAGTAATCCGACTGTGGAAGATAAACCATATGTACTGAAATTCATCAATAATCGGTAGAATGTTCATTGGAATAGAATGAATTATTCGGGTAGATTCGGGCGTCGTTTCCTACGAATTGATATCAATATTAAGTGAATGTATTATTAAATGAATTACGTTTCATTCAAGGTTGCTTGTTCGATTGAGTATTTAATCGAGGATACCATCCATTTGATCATTTGGAGAAGGATTATCTTTTACCTACGGAATTGAGGCAAGTTATCTTGCTTGGTTATAATGATGATTGAATTCCTGTGATGGTTATACGTTTCGTGTATATGAAACACTTATGAATCTGTGATTCGTAATTTGATATTGTTCTTGATGATGTTTCCATTTTTCATCGTGGGATTGCGTTCCCAAGTTCATCACCTTTGAATCGTTGATCTCGTTGATCCTTATTGTCACTTCGGTGAGTTTCTTAATCCTTAATCGGATATATGATTTATTGAATTCGTTGTCATATTGTATAGTGACATATCTGGAATCATATCTGCGTGCCGATTAGTTACTGTGTAGGATTTTTAGCCAGGCACATATATACTCATACGTGGATGTTTCCGTATTGGACTGTGCACACGAGACGTAGTTCGTGAGACTAATTAGGTACATTGTCACACCTATATTCTGGATTTCGTATACGGGGTGGACATGTACACGGACACATTTCCGGATCAGGCGTACTATGATGTCCATATTGAGCCATATTGTTTGGTAGTTCATAGTCCATGTATGATTGGATATGTTCGACGATTTGTGACTGATTATTTGAAGTATATTCCATCTCCATATGGTTTATACTTGTATTTGGATTCTGTGTATGTTAAGGCCATTGGCCATACTATTTATAAACTCCTAATCAGAGTAATGACTATTTATTGTGGTTCGGTATCACAAGATAATATATATTTAATCTATATTTTGGTATCGCCTGGTGGGTCCCAGTGTGGGGTACACGGCACTGTAATAGCCGCCTTTTGGGGTGTTACAACATGCAAGTTATTTTTCGATGAAATTTTGTGTATTTTGTAACTGAGTGACATATTTAAATAAATCGGTTTTTGTTTTGATATTTCCAGCCATTAAAATTACTGTATTTATCGAGCTATAATCGAGATAAGTTTTCCTAAAATCTTAGTTTTCAGAAATTTGGGGATTTTGAATGATGTTGTCCGTCTATTCCCAATTAACTTAGATTATTGAATGATCATCAATTGTCTAGTTGCATTCCCTCCCATTTTTGTTGTTTTTCCATGGTTTAATTTCTAGAAATTTGTCGGTTTATTGAGCTCCTATTTGACACTGTCGTAGAGGGAATTCGGGCGTTCTACGATGTTTTTCCTCGTGTGATCGTTGTTTGATTGATGATAGGATATTATGACCGAGTTCCCTGCTAAGAGCTGTTGCTAACCCTTCCGTTCATCGTTTTCATCGGAGTTTCGGAGTTTTTTCGATCGACCATATTCTTCAGAGTATTCGCGAGAAATTACCAAGGCAAGTACCTTGATATACGATATGCAAAATCATAGTTGCCAAAGTGTATCTGTTGTTTTATATTAATTTATCTCTCTATATATATATACATTGGGTTTTGAATGATTGATGTCGGTATTATTTAGGCATACGTAAATGGGATGAAGGTAAAAGCTATATTTATTTGGTTGAATTACGATTTAGGGATATATGTGTGGTGTTGGTTTGTTTATGCCTGAAGGCGTATTATGCCGAGTTTTGACTGATAACGTGCGTGGTGTTGTTTGTCAGTGTAGTTGTTGACTGACAGACAATTTGCGTGAATTTGTGTACTCATTTGGTAATTGTTGCGATGATTGACCGTGTGCTTGATGTTTGAAACAATGTGAATATTTGTTTGTGAGAGACGTCGTATCCGGAGCCTCTGAGCGCGGGGTTTGTACGCTGCAATGAGCGGCTCTTATGGGTGGTGAACGCTGGTGTTACCTAATGCGTGTGCAAGGGGAGGCTCTTTCGGGAGTGAACGCCGACACGGTGACATGTTCAAGGGCTGGCCAACATAGCGTAGTGAACGCCGGTGCACAGGTGTGCAAGGGAGGCGCCTGACAGTCTTATTGATTGCGGATATTCGAGTGATTGCTAAGACCCTGATACCAAACAAATGTGTACTTTAAAAGTTCTTTTCAACTCATTTTTCAATGTTGGTATCGATAAAGGCTAAGATTTGTGCTTTTGAAAGTCCGTTTCAACCCGTTTTTAAATGTTGGAATCATGATTAATTAACCAAGGATATCTGATGAGATTTTCGAGGGTTAATTAGTCATGAGGCTCTTGAGCAGGATTTGACGCAAAGACTGCATTGATACAGGTACCCGAACCCCTTTTCCCTGCGAGGTTTTGAAATGATTGTGCTGCGAAAGTGTTCTGTGAAATTGGGTCGAGGACCCCGTGAGATGTTGAGATGATTGTTCTTGTGATAATATTCTGTGGATTGGGTCCAGGACCCCGTGAGATGTTGAGATGATTGTTCTTGTCATAATATTTTGTGAATCGGATCGAGGACCCCGTGAGATGTTGAGATATTGTTCTTATGATAGTGTTATGTAAATTAGGTTGAGGACCCCGAATAACATTGAAATGATTTCCTGTGAAATTGTTTTCCGCATACTGGGTCAAGGACCCGAGAAATTTTGAAGTTATTTTCTAATGTATTTCCATTCGATTTTTCAAAACCCCTAAATCATTCAAAACGGCCCGAGTCAACAACAGCGTTTTCAAACCATTTTATCAAAATGTTTTTCAAAATATTTATTTTAAAAGGGGTTTTCGAACTAGTTCTTTTGACTCATTGGGGCTCTCCCAAAGTTTCTTTGATTTTTATTTTTAGTGGAGAAAATGTGACTGTATGAATATCTTTCACCTTGTGTAAGTGAATGCTCTTCTGTGCTGGTTGTGAGAATGTGTGATTCGTGTT
The DNA here is from genome assembly GCA_033398695.1 of Orobanche coerulescens. Taxonomy (NCBI): domain Eukaryota; kingdom Viridiplantae; phylum Streptophyta; class Magnoliopsida; order Lamiales; family Orobanchaceae; genus Orobanche; species Orobanche coerulescens. The sequence continues at coordinate 3,258,711 of JAWKAU010000020.1, forward strand.
AAGGCCTCACGGTTGTTGAGTTTTGTGTTGATATTTTTCATATATCTTGCATATTATGTAGTTGCACTAGCAAAATTCCAGTTTGCTAACCCCCGAGATTTCGGGGGGTGCCTGTTATGCGCTCAGGTTTTGCAGCTCGGGATCAGTCATAGGACTGGCTCGGAAGGAGATGGAGGACAATGATGCTAATCACACAAGAGTCGGAGTCTTTTCTTTTGTTTTATTCTGGTCAGTATTTCTTCTTCAGTCGAGCAATCACCCTTGCACGGGTGTGGTTTGTAGTTGAGATGTCATTGTTTTAGGTTTTCAAGTTAAGTATTGTCATTGAGTTGTGGACTGTATTGGTTTTTGAATTATTTAACGACCTTGTCGGTATGTTTTATTATTAATTTGACCTTGGTCGGTCAATTATTGAGCAGTCTTTTGGAGTTTACCCTGGCAACGGCGTGTGACATTTTCCGGTTAAATTCTGGGGGTGTTATATTTATGGTATCAGAGCTTAGGTTTGCGAAAAACCTAGGCTGTTGGGTCAAGTCCATGTCATGTGTAAGTCGCGCGCATCAGGGTTGTGATTAGTATCGTGGTTCCGACATCATCTTCAGGCGATCCGTTATGGTAAGTCTCCCGATTGTAAGCCTTTTCATATGTATGTTGTGATTATGTTACGCTAACTGGTTTAACTTTGATCGAGGGGCGGGAACTTGTTTGTGTCATTATTGTTTTGAATATAAAATGAATATACGGTCTGCGTGATAATGGTTATGTAGTGTATTGGAAAATTGGGTATGTTTATTCCTGTATCCCATAATGAATTTTATCCGCTGCACGAACGTTTTAAAGTGGTGTTTTGAAATTTTCAAACATTTTGAAAACCTACGATTTAATATCGTCATATCAAACGGTCACGTATTTCGGTGAATTTTCTTTTCCGATCAAACATTTGGTAGAAGAAGAAAGATTTTTAAGCTTTTGATATTTGAACCACAAATTAAATTTTTGAAATATTTCAAATTAGTCACCATACTTTTAAAATTTTAAAAAACAAATTATTTTATGCATTGTTCAAAAAATCATGAATTGTTTTATTCATAATTCAAAAATGGTTTTAAAGTCGAAATAGTGAAATAAAACTTCCTCTTCTAATGAAAGAATAGTATTTACAAGTTTTGGGCGAAATGTGACTCGCCCTCTTAGTCTCAAATGATTGTTTTTCATAAAATGCCGACATAATATTATCGCCCTCGTCAGAAGACTAAAATTTGATTTCAAAATTTTGCACTATGCAAGCTCTAGTTATTCTGCGGCTCGTATAGTGTCATTTTTGGGTATGATAAGTGTAATACCCGAGATTTTTATTCTGGTTCATTTGAAATCTTTCCAAATTAGACCGGAAATTTCGCGGTTGTCGAGCGTTGGTATTATTTTCTCAATGACTAATTTTGTGTTTATGGCCATATGTGGTGATTTGTTATATGTTGTTTTCATTTCGGATCGATGATGTTGTCCACGAGCATTTTGCCGTGTTCGTTCCATGCGTTTTCGGAAATCGAGTCGGCAGACCATGTCGGTGGGCACTGGTCGGGCAGGTGCGGCAGGAACCGGCATAGCGCACGCTACTGCCGGAAGGCAGCGCGCGCTAATCGGCAGGAGCCAGCATAGAGCACGCTACTGTCGGCCACTGCGCGAGCTAACTCAGCAGGCATAACACACGTTATTCGGCCGCCCAGCGCACGCTACCTGGCTGGCCAGAGAGGTTTTTGAGGTTCTGGACCCCGGAAGGATCGGAAGGTAGCGCACGCTACTGTCGGTCATTGCGCGCGCTAACTCGACAGGCATAGCGCACGCTATTCGGCCGCCCAGCGCACGGTACCTAGCCGAGCAGACTAGTCCAGGAGGTTCTGGATGGGTTGACTGGCACGTGATGGTGGGTCCCGGTCGAAGGTTGTTGGTCCCTTCAAGTATACTGGATACAGTTTGGAAAGTAGTTTAAACAACAAACTGTATTGATTTTACTAATTCGGAGTGCGAAGCGGAAGTCTTAAAACAGTAAGTTGCCGTCGATACAGCAACTCGGTCTAATCTCCTGTTAGCTTGGTGCGTACAGGGTTTTGCAGTGTATACTTGTATAAATCACAGTTATGAAAACAGTAACGGCGAAAGGTAAATGACACAGTAATTTAAGTGGTTCGAGGTAAACCCCTCTACGTCCACTGGTCCTCCACACAGGAGTAAAAAGTTTATTATAAATACTGCGTACACAACTATGTATTTATAATCAAACCTATCCTTGTATCGTTCACATAGATTGATAGAAAGAATGTCGCTTTCAACCGTTCACACAGATTGGTTAAAGCTTCCTTCTTGACTTGCTTCTTCACACACAGTTCCAAAGCTTCATCCTCGTATTCGTCCCACACAGGTCAGAATAACTTGTTGAGTTCACACAGAGCTCAGTTTTTACACAAAGGTAAAATGTAGGTAACCAGGTAAGAACAGCAGCTTTGAATATGAAGTTCTTGAGCTGATGATGGCTGTCCTTGATGTTGAGCACTGTATATCTCTTTAGATCTGATTTGCAGAAAGATTCTGGAGATATGTTTTGCTCTGATGTATATAATAATAGCTTCTTCACTTGGTGACTGATTTCAGTATGTTTATTGTTTCTGATCTTCAATCTTTGGGGATATATATAACATTCTTGGATATATCCGTTGAGATAGATCCGTTGGGCAGGATTCGATAGTTGACTTGAATAGACCAGGATCCGGATATTAAGGGATTTGAAGATCTCTGACAGCTTCAGTATTTAAATACTTTATCCTTTCAGTATTTAAATACTTCTTTTATCAAACGGGACTTGACTTTAGCGAATACAAACGATTCCTTTCCAAACGGTCTTCAGTCCTGTTTCGATGTGAATGCTGTATCCACTTATGCTGCAGGCATAATGGACAAGTTTGACGCTGTATGGAAGAGTGCTGTATTGAGGTTTCGAGACAGCTTCCATACTTGGTGTTTAACTTAGACTTTGATGTTATATCTTGGTGGCGCGAGAACTTGCTGTATGCTGGCGCGATCAGAAAGTCTTCGATACAGGATTGCAATTTCAACTGGCTTTCGATACAGGGCTTGCTGTATCAAGCTTTGTTTGGCAATTATCAAAACAACATTATTTTTCCCAACAATTTCCCCCTTTTTGATAATTTCCAAAACTTCTTGATGATTCCAAAACTTCTTGATCATGACAAAACTTCTTCAGGCTAAAATAATTTCCCCTTCTTTTTCGATAACCACTTGATGGCAACTTCGATACAGGAGATGATTTTCCCAACAGATAATGTCTTGAGCAGACTTCTTGATCTTATGTCAAATGATCTGGTCTTCAGCACTTAGTCTAAAAGAAATGTGAACTGCTCGCAGGCAAGTTCTAAAATGATAGCAAAAAAAAAAATCTGAATGTTCTCTCTCTCTCTAGAATTTTTTCTCCTCCTTCTCTCTACAATCTTCATACACTTTTCTTCCATTTTTGAGTTTTCCGGGCGAGCTTCAACTGGTAACGTCTCTTTCCTCTCATTTTCCGCCACCTAGGGCGGCGGCCCATCATTAAAATACTGCCTCATGGCAGACAAAAATAAGAAAGCTGGGGTGGATACATGTGATAACTCCGTCAATATCTCCGCCCGTCAGCAATCAACCCCTTCAAAAACAGATCTCGATCCAATTGATAAAAAATCTGACTGTATCGCAAATAAAATAATCCCGCATGGGGATAATACCCAGTCAACTTCTAGCAATGCAGACCCGCAACTGTCATTTAATAGTCTCAGATCTACATCTGATTCTCCTCTAGATGAGTCGGCCCCATCTTCACGTGAGAACTCTCACCCAACATCAACATGTGATAACAATCACTTTGAACAAGATATCTCTGGACTTCCCGTGAATTCATCTTTCCAAGGTAACCCCACCCCTCCTTTCATTAATATATCTTCCTCCACAAAACTTAATCCTAAAAAATCTGGAGAATCCCGTTCAGTCCCATCTTCTCCAACTACCCAGCCAATTTTTATTAATAAACCTTCTGCCATAAACACCCAACCTTCATCTTCTGTAAAACCCATCTCTAATCCCCCTAATCCGAATCGGATCTCCAAAAACTCAGCAGTGGCAACTCATTTAGACCCTGCTACATCAAAAAGTCAGATCTCTAAACAGAAAGCTATATCTCTCGATGATTTCCCATCCCCCCCTCTCTCGGATTCGGCAGTGGCGGAGAATCTCGGTGCAGCGGGTGGAGTTTCCTACGGCCTTGCGAAATCTGGTGCCAAAGGAGATGTTTTTAACGTCGACTACCAACAAAAATCGGGCGCTGGGTCTCTCAATATTGAACACCCGTCGGATGCAGCCCCAAATCTGGCGGTGAAATCCTATGCCGCGGCTATTTCCGGTGACTCTGGTCCCCTTCAAGGTGTTTTCGGTTCGGTGGACCGATCTGGAGAAATCCCAACGGTTCATTTCTCAAAACCGGAATGTGAAAAGGCTTCCGAAGCTTTTAGGTGGTCGGTGGTTGGTAAGTTTTCCTACGGCAAACCGACGAACGAGGTAATCCGGACGAATCTTAATAATCTCGGATATAAACCGTGCAAAGTTCAATACTTAAATCTACGACATGTTTTAATAACCTGTTTTAACGAAGAACATTTTGTTAAACTTCGTATCCAACGTGAAATTGCAATCGCGGGTTTACCGATGAGAGTCCTAAAGTGGACTCCGGATTTTGATTTTAAAAATGAACCACCGGTAGCTCCGGTATGGCTTAAAGCCTTTGCCCTCCCCATCCAATGGTTTGATGTTCGGAGTTTGAAAACTATTGCGAGTATTTTTGGTGAATTTGTTATGGCGGATGAAGCTACGTTATCTAAATCGCGTCTTAATTATGCCCGTTTCTGTGTTGATATGAATCTTGAAACAACCCCTGTTGAAAAATTTAATATTACGTGTGATGGGAAATCTGTGGATGTTAATGTGCAATTTGAGCGGCTGCCGAAATATTGCTATTTTTGTCACCATATTGGTCATGTGGAAGTGGACTGTTACATTAAAAACCATAAACTACGTCCGAACGTTGTGGAGAAAAATAAACAGTTTTTGGATAAAAAATCTAAAATAAATTATGTGGTGAAGAACAATAAAACTGGTGAGCAACCAACTAATAATTTTTCAATAACCACGGGCACTACATCCCCTCGTGGCTGCCCTTCCCCGAAGAATAATACACACTCATCAAAAAACTTAGTTGTCATTGATGATCCTTCGGTCCAACAAAAGGGTGATGATACTACGATTTTGACATCCCACAAAATTGATTCCTCTCATTCTGTGCAGGAAAAGAAGGCTAATAATGCTGATGTTATATCTATTAACCCCTTTCAGGCTTTAAATCGGATTGAGGGTGAAGAACTCATTTTATTAGATAATGTTGAACCTGTGCCTGCCTCTATTTTGAAAGATGATGGCCCTTTGACACCTCGGTCGATAAACCCGGACATGCACAGGATAGATTTACTATCCCCGAACTTGGGTAGTCAGTAGGAGAAGCCCGTCGGAAATTAATTGTAATCCCCTCCCCGAGATTGAAGGCGTGAACAAGGACATTCCTGAGTGCTCTTACAAGAAACAAATGGAAGCCGAGTACGGTGACCTTTCCAGGGACACTAACTCGGCTTCGTTGGATTCTTGGGGAGACACTGAGTCTGACTTGGACACCCCGGAAGTTGTCCCTAATGTTTTTTCTGATGATGGTCCAGGTACAGAAGGTCTGCCGCCTCACGTCCCACCAAACGACCCCACATCTCCTCGCAGCTTGAAGAGAAATCTTCGTCGTCAGCGAGATATTGAATATGGGTGCCAGCTGGAAAGGGAGGCCCAAGCTCGGTCGGGAGTTCCTATCCCGGCTGATATCTCCAACACGGAGCTCCGGAGGAGTGCTCGGATTCAAAAACCCCCTAATGTGTCCAATGAATAACACCCTTATTTGGAACGTTAGGGGGATGGGTAAGAAAGATGCTAAACGGAATGTTAAAAACCTAAGTAGAGACCACCATGTGAATATTTTGGCTCTGATTGAACCTAAAATTTCACTTGATTCGGCCTACTTTTGTAAATATCTCGGTTTCGATAAAGTTGTTGCGAACCAAAGTAACCACATTTGGGTGTTCTTTGATCACAATTTTTCTTTTCAAATTTTGCATAACACTGCTCACTTGCTTCACATGGAAGTCAATTCAAATACTTCTCCGGTCCCCTATTATTTAACCATTGTCTATGGGAAAAATACTAGGGTTGAAAGGAGGGCTCTTTGGGATGACCTTCTTACTGTTAGCAATAATCCGGGGCCGTGGATGGTGGGAGGCGATTTTAATATTATTTTACACTCCCATGAAAAAAAAAGGTGGTGCGTCCCCTATCCCTTCGGAGATGGAAGACTTCCATGATGCTTTTTTTGACTGTAATCTTATGGACTTTGGATACATTGGTTCGCCGTTTACGTGGTATAGTAATTTAATTTGGCAAAGGCTCGATAGAGTTTTACACTCTCCGGCTTGGTTTGATAACTTCCCGGATTCGAGTGTAAAACACCTATCCCGCCTTCACTCGGACCATTCGGCGATTTTATGTACTTTTGGTAACAACAAGTTCAAACCTAAACCCTCGTTTCGCTTTCAAAATATGTGGGTCAAGCATAAAGATTTTATGGGGATTGTTAGCGATTCTTGGCAGATCCCGGTGCATTCGTCGGGTATGCTCAAACTTTTGAACAAACTTTCGAGAATTAAACTTTGTTTAAAAGATTGGAATAAAACTCATTTTGGTGATATTTTCACTAAAGTTTTTGAAGCTAGGGAGCTTGTGTCGGATGCCGAGATCAAGTTCGATAATAACCCTTCCGATAACAATCTTATTTTTTTAAAGACAACCAGAGCCAATCTCAATCTTACAATGGCTATGGAAGAGGACTTTTGGAAACAAAAAACCAATTTAAAATGGTGCCTTGAAGGGGAACGGAACACCAAATTTTTTCATGACCTTATCAAATCCAAAAGAAGTAAAGGCAAAATCTTTCAAATTATGGATGGTATCCAAATCACGGACCCCGTCGATATCCAAAATTCTGGAGTTAATTACTTTTCCACTGTTTTTAAGTGTTCTGATTTTCCTCCAGCTGATATTAAGCCTGATATTATCCCCTGCGTCATTAATACTGATGACAACCACAATTTGTGTGCCATGCCCGATGTGGATGAAAATAAACAAGCTGTTTTTAGTATTGATCCAGGGAGTGTGGCCGGCCCGGATGGTTTTAATGCCTTATTTTTTCATAAGTGCTGGGATATTATTGCTACTGATGTATGTGAGGCAGTGTGGGATTTTTTCTACGGAAACCCCATGCCCAAATCTTTTTCGTGTACTACTATATCTCTTATTCCTAAATGCTCCCCCCCTTGCTTGGAAGGATTTTAGGCCGATAAGCCTTTGTAATACATCTTATAAAATTATTGCGAAAATCCTTAGTACCAGATTGGGCCGCCTTCTTAGAAAATTATCATTACCGCCCAATCTGGCTTCATTAAAGGCCGGCTCATCACTGATAATATTTTAACGGCCCAAGAAGTTTGTCATGACATAACTACTTCTGATTCGAACGTCTTGATTAAATTAGATATGGAAAAAGCCTACGATAGACTTAATTGGGGTTTTCTATTAAAAATTTTAAAAGCTTTCGGTTTCTCGGATGCTTGGGCTGACATGATCTATCGTTGCATTTCGAATTGTTGGTTCTCGATTCTCATTAATGGGAGCCCTATGGGATTTTTTAAATCCGACAGGGGCATTAGGCAAGGTGACCCCCTGTCGCCTCTCCTCTTTGTGATTGCGTCCGATTATTTATCTAGACTTTTGGATAAAACTTTTCTTACCCACCCCGATATGTTTTTCAAAATCAGGAAGAAGGCTCGGATTTCACATCTTGCTTATGCTGATGATGTGTTAATCTTTACCAATGCTTCCTACAACAATCTCCTCATTCTCAAAAATTGCCTTGATCACTACACCGCGAGCTCAGGACAAAAAATTAATAACTCTAAAAGTTCTTTTATTTTTGCCAAGCCGAACAATTTGTTGGTTCGTATGGTGAAACAAACGACTGGATTCTCTCAAATGAGTCTCCCAATTAATTATTTGGGAGCCCCCTTGTGGAAAGGGAATCAAACTTTTGACATGTATGGTGACCTTATTGCTAAAACCTGCGCCAAATTCCAGTCGTGGAATCACCTATTACTTACCTCCGGTGGCAGACTTGAACTTATTAAAACTACCCTGAGCTCTATTCCTTTCTATTGTCTCCAAGTCCTTAAACCCCCTAAAAATGTCATTATCTTCTTCGAACGGCTTTTTAACAAATTTCTTTGGGGTTCCAACGACAATAGAAAGAGACTTCATTGGGCAGCATGGCTTAGGCTCTGTTACCCTAAGGAAGAAGGTGGTCTTGGTTGTAGGAGTTTGGGGGACATCATTAAAGCGGCTCAAATTAAACTTTGGTGGAGGTTTCGTACCTCATCTAATATTTGGACCCAATTCATGAAGGCTAAGTATTGTAAACGTCTCCACCCCATGGTGGTTAAATCCAACCCCAATGACTCTCCTACATGGAAAAATCTTTGTGACATTCGTTCCTTAGCTGATAAATGGATTTTTTGGTATATTGGTGATGGCGATATCTCGTTTTGGCATGACAATTGGTGTGACTTTAGCCCACTGTCCCAATGGGCCTCTAACCCCCGGCTAAACACCACCATTAACCATTTTTGGACTTCAAACGGGTGGGATCGATCCAAACTTCTCTCCGTCATTCCCTCGGATCTTGGGGATTATGTTATGACCTTTCCCACTCATGTTGAGTCGGGCCTCATCGCTAATAAGGCCGTCTGGAAACTTACCTCCCACGGCGGTTTTTCCTTTAAAAGTGCGTGGGAGGCTATCCGCCAACGTCATGATACTCATCTTATTTTAAAACATTGTTGGAATCAAATTATTACCCCTACTATGTCGTTTTTCATGGTTAGACTTTTGAAAAAATGGATTCCCACTCCGGACGGCCTTAGAACGAGGGGCATTATTGCTGATAATTCTTGTTTTTGTTGTGATAGCACCGAGGACCTGCCTCATCTTTTTCTTAATGGCCCGATCGCATCTTCGGTTTGGGCCAACTTTTGTACCTTATTGGGCATCCCTCTTTTACAAACCAGATCTTTTACTTTAGTTTTGTCCCATTGGTTTAATAAAGCCTTGGGTGCTATCCACATTTTACGCATCATTCCTATACTCATTCTGTGGTTTATTTGGTGCTCTAGGAACGACATGCGGGTCAAGAAGATTCCGTTCACGGCTCAGCGTGTGTGCGATCGAATTTGGGACTTCCTGTTCATGATTAAAGGCCACAAATGCATTCCGCCGCGGGCCTGGCTAGGCGCCCCGGCTGTCTCAGATATTTTGGGTCTTCATTTCTGCCCCTGCAATTTTATTAATAATTTTGCATGTAATTGTATAAACAAAAAAAAGAAAAAAATCTACATAGTGAGATGGGTCAGGCCTACTCCTGGGACAACCAAAATCAACACATACGGGGCCTCAAAAGGCAACCCCGGGGAGTCGGCGGTGGGGGGAATTGCTAGGAATTTTTTGGGCGAACCTATCTTTGCTTTTCACGAATTTATCGGCAACCATTCTAATAATTTTGCCGAACTGTTTGCTATTTGGAGAGCGCTGGACCTTTGCCACGACAGAAACATTCCTAAGGTTTGGGTTGAGATGGACTCGGCCATTGCCCTTTCTCTAGTCAACTCGCCTAACAAGGGTAATTGGCAAGTGCTAAACATCTGTCACAAAATTGCATCATTCAGGCGTGTCATGGATATCTCATTCTCTCACATTTATCGGGAAGGGAACACCATTGCGGACCACCTGGCTAATGAAGGATATAAGTTCAGAAATTTTCAGCTTTATAGCCCGTCTGATCTGCCCGGGAAGATTAATGGCTTGATTAGGCTCGATAAAAATAATTTTCCGTATGTTAGGTTTAAATAATCTCCTCGGCTGTTTCTGTCGTTAATTGGGGCGTGTAGAGGGGCTCGTCTTCCCTCAATCTCTTTGGGCGTGTAGTGGGCCTCGTCCCCCCACATTTCTGGTCCATTTAATAAATTTCGGTTTTTTTTAAAAAAAAAAAAAAAAAAAAAATGATAGCATCTAATAGAGAAGTGTATTACATCTTAAACTTATGATTGGCGCGCAAGCACAATCTTACATTTGTGATCTAGTTGAGTACAACTGAACCTATGAACTGTTCGTAGACAAGTTCTTACAGCAATACACAATAAAATTATCAATCAAAATTGATATCCTGTAGTGAAAATACTGTATCTATGAATAATATAGCGTTCCCTCTCAAAAGGTACATACAGGATTTAATTCTTACATTAATGTTAGGATTAACACTGTATTCATGGGTCGTACTGTATTCCCCCTTAATTAATGCACACGTCAGCTGTAGGAAGGTTTCATGCCTTCTTTGTCCTACAAGATCTTGTCTTGGTATTACGAGTGTACAGTTAATTAATGGTAGATACTGTATTCTTGGGTCTTACAGCATTCCCCCTCACTTAATGAGTAAAAGCATAAAAACTTACAGGGAGTCTGGCTGTAGCGTTTTCCGATTCATGTCGAAGCATAGAGATCAAGTAAATTTGGGTCCTGGTGTGATAGTGCCTTTCGGTACCCAAATTTGCCGGGCAACAATTTGTTTGTTGTAGGCTACTTTTGGTCCATTATATCGATATCTACGTGGGGCAGGCACGTAGTCGTTGTAATCATGATAATTATAATGCATGAAAAATCGAGAATTATAGTTGTTATTCCAGTACGATTGTCGTCTCGGAGGTGGAGCCATTTTCTTTGGCCTAACAGCTTGCCTTCTGGGTTTCCAGTTGGATTCCCAACGTGGTTGTTGATACTGAACGGGCACTTGCTGTCTCGAGGAATAACGGGGCTCCTGTATCCAATATCTGGGCGTGCTGTACTGATAGTACTGCTGTGTGGGCCTTTGATATTTGGATACAGCCTTCCTTCTGAACGGCTGTTGACGCTGTTGATGTGCTCGGGGAGCATGTTGTGGAAAGCGCCTTACAGGTCTGAATGGCTGAGGATTCCGCTGTCTGGAATAGGATTGCGGAGGCGGAATGGCAGCCTTTGCTTTTCGCGGCGCCACAGGTTCCTTCATAGGACTCGGAACTTCTTTCGATACAGGAATGGATTCCTTACTCCTGACGAATACCGTACTAGATTTTTCTTTGTTGGAGAACGAGTTGTACCCTAAGCCACGTTTATCATGAGCATGTTGCCCAGTGCTTAGGATCTCTTCCATTCTTTTAGAGGATTTCTCGAAAGACTTCAAGATTGTCTCTAATTCTCCTTCACGTTTCTCGAGCGATTTTACTTTGGCTTCGAGTAGAGCGAAATCATTTGTCTTGCCTTCAAGATGAGACTTAGTCTCATTTAGATCGTGAGCAAGTTGATGATTGCTCTCCATGAGTTTTTCTAAATTGACTTTGCTATTTTCGCAATCAACTGACATATTTTCGTAATTATCCTTCAGCAAGTCGTTTTCTTCCTTCAGCTCTAAGTTAGAAATTTCAAGCTGGGTGTTTTCTCTTTTCAATATCTCATGGGCCTTTTGAATGTTATTAAATTCATTCAACATATTTTCAAAAGTATGAGATGCATTTATAGGAATAGTTGAGGTAGAGCTTACCTCATCATCATCGCCGTCTTCATTTTCTTCTTTAACTTCGGTCATAGAGCACACATAGGCTCTATCTTCTAGCTCATCATCTGACGAGTCACTATCAGTGACCACCTGAAGACATTCTTCGGTCTTTGTTGATGCGGGCGGAGCTTTTGATTCTCCAATGAAGGCTTTGAGTTTGTTCTTCATCCTGTTTCTCCAGTAATCAAACTCGTTAATGTGAAACATAGATATCTTATTAGACATAAAGGTGTCCATATTAGAAGATGGGAATACAAAGACTGTCTTCGAAAATAAGTGTTTTTAAGGATCTGATTCAGTTAAAAATACGACTGATTCTTTTTAGAATCAACCGCGCTCCGATACCAATTGTTGGTCCCTTCAAGTATACTGGATACAGTTTGGAAAGTAGTTTAAACAACAAACTGTATTGATTTTACTAATTCGGAGTGCGAAGCGGAAGTCTTAAAACAGTAAGTTGCCGTCGATACAGCAACTCGGTCTAATCTCCTGTTAGCTTGGTGCGTACAGGGTTTTGCAGTGTATACTTGTATAAATCACAGTTATGAAAACAATAACGGCGAAAGGTAAATGACACAGTAATTTAAGTGGTTCGAGGTAAACCCCTCTACGTCCACTGGTCCTCCACACAGGAGTAAAAAGTTTATTATAAATACTGCGTACACAACTATGTATTTATAATCAAACCTATCCTTGTATCGTTCACACAGATTGATACAAAGAATGTCGCTTTCAACCGTTCACACAGATTGGTTAAAGCTTCCTTCTTGACTTGCTTCTTCACACACAGTTCCAAAGCTTCGTCCTCGTATTCGTCCCACACAGGTCAGAATAACTTGTTGAGTTCACACAGAGCTCAGTTTTTACACAAAGGTAAAATGTAGGTAACCAGGTAAGAACAACAGCTTTGAATATGAAGTTCTTGAGCTGATGATGGCTGTCCTTGATGTTGAGCACTGTATATCTCTTTAGATCTGATTTGCAGAAAGATTCTGGAGATATGTTTTGCTCTGATGTATATAATAATAGCTTCTTCACTTGGTGACTGATTTCAGTATGTTTATTGTTTCTGATCTTCAATCTTTGGGGATATATATAACATTCTTGGATATATCTGTTGAGATAGATCCGTTGGGCAGGATTCGATAGTTGACTTGAATAGACCAGGATCCGGATATTAAGGGATTTGAAGATCTCTGACAGCTTCAGTATTTAAATACTTTATCCTTTCAGTATTTAAATACTTCTTTTATCAAACAGGACTTGACTTTAGCGAATACAAACGATTCCTTTCCAAACGGTCTTCAGTCCTGTTTCGATGTGAATGCTGTATCCACTTATGCTGTAGGCATAATGGACAAGTCTGATGCTGTATGGAAGAGTGCTGTATTGAGGTTTCGAGACAGCTTCCATACTTGGTGTTTAACTTAGACTTTGATGTTATATCTTGGTGGCGCGAGAACTTGCTGTATGCTGGCGCGATCAGAAAGTCTTCGATACAGGATTGCAATTTCAACTGGCTTTCGATACAGGGCTTGCTGTATCAAGCTTTGTTTGGCAATTATCAAAACAACATTATTTTTCCCAACAAAGGTTCTGGACCAAGGCCAGACCGTTAGCGCATGCTGTCCGGCATCCTTGCGCACGCTAATGCGCCTGTATATATATATGACCCTTCAGTCGAGTTTCACCTATTTTTCCCATTTCACCTTTGTTCCTTCCGCAGCTAAGACTTGGAGAACTTGTAGACATGTTGTTAAACTATTAATCCATGAAGTCCTGGAGTTCCTAACATCGATTAATCATCCTATAACCTTCTCCAATCGATCGAATCAAGGTATGATTTCTTAAAAATCTAGTTTTGGGGATTTCAATTGATTTCATTCATTCAGTCCGAATTAGCTTAGAATAGCTATGGATTATCAAAGATTCAGTTTTATTCTGTCAATTTGATCATTTTTCCACGGTTTTATCATTACCGATTCGTCGTTAAATTGATTTCTCAATTGGCGCCTTCAAGGTGTCCGGGAAAATGCCGTAAATGGAGATTCGGTCGTTTTACGATGTTTTCCTCGTGTGATTGATTGTTCAATTAATGATAGGATATTAGGGATGAATTTCCTGCGAAGATCTGGTGTTGAACCCTTCTGATCGCCGTTTTCATCGGAGTTCCGGATCTTTCCGATCGGCCGTATTCTTCGGAGTATTCGCGAAAGATTACCAAGGCAAGTACATTGATATACGAATTATATCTATGTAAAACCATAGTTGCCGAAGTGTATGTATTATTTTATACGGATATATATATATATATGTTATATATATAAGTGTATATATATACATATGTTTGTGAATATTGAGTGATTGATGTTAATATTAGTTTGACGTACTTAATTTGGATTAAAGTATAAGCTATAGTTATAGAGATAATATAGCCAGGTATGTGTATTTAGTTGAATTACGATTCAGGGATATATGTGTAGGTGTTGGTTTGTTTATGCCTTAAGGCCTATTGTGCCGAGTTTTGATTGATAACGTGTGTGGTATTGTTTGTCTGTGTAGTTGTTGATTGACAGACAATTTGTGTGAATTTGTGTATTGATTTTGATAATTGTTGCGATGATTGACTGTGTGCTTGATGTTTGAAACAACGTGAATATTTGTTTGTGAGATACGTCGTATCTGGAGCCTCTAAGGGCGGGGCATGTAGTTCGGCCTGTGTACACTGCAATGAGGGGCTCCATATGGTTGGTGAACACCGGTGTTTCCTAATGCGTGTGCAAGGGGCGGCTCTTGCGGAAGTGAGTGCTGGCGCGGTGACATGTTCAAGGGGAGGCCAACATAGTGGAGTGAACGCCGGTGCACAGGTGTGCAAGGGAGGCGCCTGGCAGGCTTATTGGTTACAGATATTCGAGTGATAGCTAAGACCCCGATAACGAAAAACTTTCGTACTCCAAAAGTTCTTTTGAACTCGTTTTAAATGTTGGTCTCGATAAAGGCTGAGATTTGTTCTTCTGAAAGTTTGTTTCAACTCGTTTAAATGTTGGTATCAGGATTAATTAACCAAGGACATCTGACGAGATTTCCGAGGGTTAATTAATCAAGGGTCTTGAGCGGGATTTGTCGAAATAAGAGGTTGTGACATTGATTGTGCTGTGAAGTGTTCTGTGGAATGTTGAGATGATTGTTCTTGTGATGATGTTCGGTAGATTAGGTCAAGGACCCCGTGAGATGTTGAAATGATTGTTCTTGTGATGATGTTCGGTAGATTGGTTCGAGGACCCTGTGAGATGTTGAGATGATTGTTCTTGTGATAGTGTTCTGTAAATTGGGTCGAGGACCCTGAATAACATTGAAATGGTTTTCCTGTAAAATTGTTTTCCACATACGGGGTCAAGGACCAGAGAAATTTTGAAGTTATTGTCTAAAAGTATTTCCATTCGATTTTTTTCAAAACCCCAAAATGGCCCGAGTCGACAATAACGTTTTCAAATCATCTTATCGAAATGTTTTTCCAAAATATTTCTTTTAAAAAGGAGTTTTCGAAGTAGTTCTTTTGACTCATTGGGTCTCGTCTAAAGTTTTCCTTGATGCTATATTCCGTAAAGAAAATATGTCTGTGTGAATGCTCTTCTGTGCTGGTTGTGTGAATGTGTGGTTCGTGTTAAGCCTTCGTGGCTGTTGAGTTTTGTGATGGTATTTTTCGTATATCTTGCATATTATGTACTTGCACCAGCAAATTTCCAGTTTGCTATCCCCCAAGTTTTTGGGGTTGGGTGCCTGTTATGCGCCCAGGTTTGCATCTCGGGAGCAGTCAAGGGATTGGCTTGGAAGGAGATGGAGGACAATGATGCTAATCACACAAAAGTCAGAGTCTTTTTTTTTGTTTTATTTTGGTCAGTATTTCTCTTGTGATCGAGTATTCACCCTTGCACGGGTGTGGTTTTCATTTATTAAATTGAGATGTCATTCTTTTTTGTATTCAAGTTTATTAATGTCGTTGAGTTGTGAACTATGTTGTTTTTGAATTGTTTAATGACCTTGCTGGTATGTTTGTAATTAAATTGTTTGTAATTAAAAAAAAAAAAAAAAAAAAAAAAAAAAAAAAAATGTTTGTAATTAAATTGACCTCGGTCGGTCTATTCAAGAAGGGTCTACGGCATGTGACATTCCCAGTCGAATTATGGGGGTGTTACAGTTATGGTATCGGAGCTTAGGTTTGCGAAAAACCTAGGTCGTTGGGTCAAGTCCATGTCCTGTGTAAGTCGCGCGCATCAGAGTTGTGATTAGTATCGTGGTTCCGACATCATCTTCAGGCGGTCCGTGATGGTAACTCTCCCAATTGTAAGTCTCCTTATATGCGTATTTGATTATGTGGTGCTAATGTGTTTAGTGTTGAACAAGGGGCTGGAACTTGTTTGTGGTATTATTGTTTTAAGATATAATATGCGTATACGGTCCGAGTGAAAATGGTTATGTAGTATACTTCGGATACCGAGTATATATATCGATTTCTACATTTCGTTAGAATGAATATTTAAGTGTTAGTATATTCCATCTCCATATGGTTTATACTTGTTTTGGATCCTGTGTATGTTAAGGCCATTGGCCATACTATTTATAAACTCCAAATCGGAGTAATGACTATTTATTGTGGTTCGGTATCACAAGAAAATATATATTTAATCTTTATTTTGGTATCGCCTGGTGGGTCCCAGTGTGGGGTCCACGGCACTGTAATAGCCGCCTTTTGGGGTGTTACAGAAGATGGTATCAGAGAGTTGTTTCTCTTTAAGAGTCATTGTGAAATGAAATAGTATCAAGAGACCTTCGTGTCATGTGTGACCTGTGCAAGCGCCTAACCCTACGAGGCAAATACGGTATGTACTTTATGAGCCATGATTTAATTACTGGCGTGATATTGATATCGGAATGGATCTCTTTGTTGATCTTGATATTTCGAGGATCTGTGGCAGGATTTATCTAATTGATATTTCGAGGAAAATTCTGGATTGATTATGTGATTGAAATTGTTCGACTCGATGTCGATATGATATTCTGTGTGGCACTCGTAGTGCCAATAATTCATTATGAACTATTTTCTTGAATATGTAGTTCCTTTGTTGCTATTAACTTAGCATGAATTTTGATTGGTCATAAAGGCGGTCATGAACTGTGCTTATGGTTATTATTATTGTTTGATTCTTTCAGTATGGAAAGAAATCTGAGAGGCCGTGGCAGAGGGGGACGATGCCGCGGAAGGGGCCGAATCCCGAGACCACGAGCCAACACGCGTTCGAATGTGGAATAGAGTTCCACAGGCAGTGATTCGCCTCCTAGGGACCAATCGCACCACACTGAACACGAGAATGCGCGTGTCGATCCTTACATTGTTATGCAGGGCATGATGGCCCAAATGACCCAGATGGGTCAATTGATGGAAGCTATGCAGAGAGCTACTACTGGCCGGCAACAGGGACCTCATCCACCACCTCCTGTGCACGGCGGACCCATGAGTCGGATCATCAGCGACATCTCTCGCCAGCGACCCCCGACTTTTGAAGGCTCCTCTGAGCCTGCTGATATTGTACATTGGATTGAACACTTTGAGAAATTATTCGAGATGGTGGACTGACCAGAAGAGAATCGCGTCTCCGTAGTAACTTACTATCTTAGCAAGGGCGCCCACACCTGGTGGCTTTCGGTGAGGCCAGCTGATGGTGTATATACTTGGGAGGACTTTAAAACCCTCATGTTAGACCGTTACCACCCAGGTCCACTCCGTGTGGCCAAGCTGTCAGAATTGCTGAACCCAGACCCGTCTGAAGACGATGATGTACTATCTGTTGCCGAGAAATTTCAGGCACTTCTTCCTTTCGCCTCGTCGATTGTCCGAACGGAGGCCGATAAGATCAAATATTTTCTCAAGAGGCTTAAACCCCAAATGAGAATGCAGCTGTTGAATCACCACTGTACGACCCTGCCGGAGTTCATCGAGAAAGCTCTGGACGAACTTACTGTGAAGGAGATTTCCAAGAAGCAACTACAGTCCTCCAACAAGAGATCCAGGAACCATACCCAGGCTGACAGTAACCGGGGGATGTTCAGGAAGCCCCAGTCGGTACCAAATCCTTCTGAACGGCCACCCATGGCGTTGAAGCCGGCCGGATCGCACTCTCGAGTAGTTAGCTTATTTGTTGTGTGCTATAACTGTGGGGACCAGGGGCACATCAGCTCCAAATGCCCGAAGCCAGCCATTGCATGCCATACTTGTGGGAAGAATGGGCATCGTGCTCGTTATTGCAGGAGTGGACCGGGACGTGCTCCAGTAGCATCTCATGCTCCAGTTCAGTCTTCTGTTCAAGACCGTATACCTCTGTCCGCTTCTTATTAGACCACCGGAGCAAACAGAGGGATGGGCCATGGAAATCAAGCTGGTACATATGGTACAGGAGATGCAAAACCCATAATCTACGAGATGAAGAGGTCGGCGATCCCAAAGCCAGCATGATTGCAGGTACTCTCGAGATCCGATCTCAACCTGTCTGTGTTTTTTTGATACTGGTGCTTCACACTTCTTTTTATATGCTTCTTGTCTGAGTCGTTTGCAATTAGATCATGTTACCAATTTTGAACCTTATGTAATTGGTCTACCCGATGGTAGAAGAATCATTGGGAATCATGAAGCGCAGAACTGTCCGATTCGCATGAACGACTGTGAATGGTTGTCAAACTTAATTGTGGTCAATTTACCTAAAGATGATGTGATCTTGGGTATCGATTGGATGGATCGTCATGATGCCATACTTAGCGTCCGCAAGCGGATAGTGACTGTCATATCTGATGATGGTGTTGAGTGTATTTTTCAGGGTGATAATCCCAATCATTCCGGGAGAGTCATTAGCGCAATGAAAGCAGTGAAACTGCTTAATCATGGATGTGTTGGTTATTGGTGATACATGACCAAGACAGCAGATCGGCCAGTTGAATTGGCCGATATTCCGGTAGTTCGAGACTACCCAGATGTATTTTCAGATGAGTTGCGAGGCTTACCCCCACATCGTGAGGTAGAGTCTACCATTGAGTTGGAGCCAGGTACGTCCCCACTTTCGAAAGTACCATATCGTATGGCACCGACAGATATGCGGAAGTTGAAGAGCCAGCTTGAGGAGTTAGCTGAAAAGGGCAATATTCGACCTAGTGCGTCCCCTTGGGGAGCACCGGTGTTATTTGTATGGAATAAAGACGGATTTCTGCGTTTGTGTATTGATTACTGTGAGCTGAACAGGGTAACAATCAAGAACAAATATCCGTTACCTCATATTGATGATTTGCTGGATCAACTCTAAGGCTCCGCTGTATTTTCTAAGATCGACTTGAGGTCTGGTTATCATCAGTTAAGGATTCGAGAGTCCGACATTTCGAAGACAGCTTTTCGTACTCGCTATGGGCATTATGAGTTCGTAGTGATGCCATTTGGACTGACTAATGCACCGGCGGTATTCACGAAGTTGATGAATCGGGTTTTCATTAATTATCTGGATCGTTTTGTAGTCGTTTTTATTGACAACATTCTGATTTACTCTCGTGACCATGAAGAGCATGAGCGTCACCTCCGTCAGGTTCTCAAGGCGTTGAGGCGGGAACAACTCTATGGAAAATTTTCTAAATGTGAGTTCTGGGTGCCTGAGGTTATTTTTCTCGGAAATGTGATATCAGTCGATTGGGTGAGAGTAGACCCACAAAAGATAGAAGCTATCCGAGATTGGCTACCTCCGAAGAACGTGAAGGAAGTTCACAGTTTTCTTGGCCTAGCAGGTTATTACCGACGGTTCGTGGAAGGTTTTTCCAAGATTGCTCAACCACTGACTAACCTGTTGAGTAAGGATAAGAAGTATTTGTGGTCAGGGGCATGTCAGCAGTGTTTTGATGAACTCAAGAGTCGAATGATTTCAACACCTGTTTTGATTCTACCAAAAGGAACGGAAGGATTCGTGGTGTATAGTGACGCGTCGAGACAGGGCCTTGGATGCGTGTTAGTGCAGGATGGGAAAGTGATTGCCTATGCATCGAGACAGTTGCGACCCTATGAAGTTAACTATCCATCCCATGATTTGGAACTAGCAGCCGTGGTATTTGCTTTGAAGATTTGGCGCCACTACTTGTGTGGAGTCACCTGCCAGATTTTTACTGATCATAAAAGCCTGAAGTACAATTTTACTCAGAAGGAGTTGAACATGAGACAGAGAAGGTGGCTAGAACTAATCAAAGAATATGATATCGAGATCCTTTATCATACGGGCAAGGCAAATGTGGTTGTCGACGCCTTGAGTCGTAAGACAGTACATGAGCAGATGCTTAGCCGCTTGACAGTTCAGAGAGAATTGCAGTTAGATCTTTTGAGGCTGGAAATTGAAGTTTGGTTACAGCATATTCAGGGACAACTTTGCACACTTGACATTTCACAATCCCTTAATGATATAATCAGATCGAAGTAGGTTACGGACCCATTCTTATCTCGAGTTCTTGATGAAGTAACTCAAGGGAAATCCCCTGGATTTGTGATCCACGAGGATGGATTGATACGCTTCAGGAATCGAGTTTGTGTACCCGCAGACGAAGAATTGAGGAACTTTATCCTGAGAGAGGCTCATACTACCCCATACTCCATTCACCCGGGGTCTAGCAAGAAGTATATGGATTTGAAGCAATGTTATTGGTGGGGGAATATGAAACGTGAAGTTGCAAAGTTCGTTTCGAGATGTTTAACCTGTCAGCAGGTTAAGATTGAGCATCAGCGACCAGCAGGAATGCTGAAACCGCTCCCGATTCCCGAATGGAAATGGAAGGACATATCGATGGATTTTATCACTAGCTTGCCAACGAGTCGTCGAGGGATGAATACGATTTCGGTGATTGTGGATCGTCGGACCAAATCATCCCACTTTTTGTAGATTAAAGACACATGGGGACCCGAGAGATTAGCCCAGCTGTTTATTAAAGAGATTGTAAGGTTACATGGTACCCCCAAGAGTATTGTATCGGATCATGACGGGCGATTCGTGTCACATCTATGGAAAGCAGTTCATCGTGCGATGGGTACGCAGTTGAACTTCAGTACGGCATTTCATTCGTAGACTGATGGTCAGTCTGAAAGGACTATCCAAACTCTAGAGGATATGTTGAGGGCGTGCGCTCTTGATTGGAAGGACAATTGGGAAGCCCAACTACCTTTGGTGGAATTCACTTATAATAATAGTTGGCATGCTTCGATTCAGATGGCACCGTATGAGGCATTGTATGGCCGTCGTTGTAGGTCCCTTTTGTGTTCGGACGAACTATCGGAATCTTTGGGTATGGAACCCGATATGTTGTTAGCAGCCTGTGAGAAGATCGCTCTGATTAATCGTTTGTTAACAGCTCAAAGCCGACAGAAGTCTTACGCAGACAACCGTCGACGACCGCTTGAGTTCGAGGTTGGAGACCATGTGCTAATGAAGGTGTCTCCTACCCGAGGTGTTTTTCGTTTTGGGTAGAGAGGCAAACTGAGCCCGAGGTACATTGGGCCGTTTGAGATTTTGGAGCGAGTAGGTGATCTAGCCTATCGACTGGCTTTGCCACCGGCTTTAAGTCGGATTCACAACGTGTTTCATGTCTCCCAATTGAGGAAGTATGTTTCTGATCCGATGATACGAATCTTGTATCGAAACGAAGCAGAAGCAGTATTCATGAAAAACGAATAGCAATCGACCGAATGGAATCGAACAGCAATAGTCAGCAACTAACAGCAACAACCCGTCGCTACAGCAGTAACGACCAACAACAATCCTTAACCAAACAGTGACCGGTCGAACGTGAGCAAACAGCAACACACAATGCCAATAGCCGTAACCAACAGTAGCAAGTACACAAACAACGATCGGTCGAACGAGAACAAACAACAACGAACAATCACAAACAATAGCAACGAACAACGAATTGTGGTCGGAGGCGGCGGAAATAGGAACCACGCTCGGACGCCGGACAACAACTTCAACAAGCCAATCCAAACGTGTGAGGGCAGATATGATACGTATCACGCTCAGTTGTGAATCACGATTTATACAAACAGCATTAGAAGAACTGATATGAATCTCGATCAGATATGAGTCACGATCAGATGAGGATTGCGATTTAACGAGACGGAAGTAAGCTTCATGAACAGGAAACCGAACAACACTCTGATGAACAACACCACGAACGAATCCAAAGATTCAGGCCAAACAAGAACAGCTTCCGATTGGACGAATAGAAAACAATGAAAGATTTAACTAGATAGACCTATAACTCGTCAAAGGCGATCTCTTCCCAAGACCTATTAAGAATTGATCAGATTAGAATTCGAAAACGTGTAGAATAATAATCAAGAATTTGTGTTTGAAACGCATCAAACAATTAGAACTCAAAGAGAGCAAAAAATCAACTTGTGTATTCCCTTCTATGAATCGGCCGAGCTATATGATGTATATATAGCCGCCAAACCCTAGCAACATAGATAATGGTTAATCCCTAAAACGCCCTTAAATAAGTTTGGGCTACTATCATTAAAAAAAATACTAAACGAACAAAGCAAGGCAACATAGGGCTGCACATGTCACACCCTTTATTAAATAAATAATACAAACAAAATGATAAACTAAGTTATCCCGAGCCCGACCACCAAAGTCACTCCAAACCTCGTGTCCGTCTTCTCGCCCAAGTACGTAGCCGCATGTGCATCGCGGGCTGCATGGCTGCTTACGTCGATCATCACCTTGTCTTCTTCCCTTGGACTCATTAATCCCATATCATCCCCTCCCCCTTTAAAAGGAATTGTCCTCAATTCTGCAATCCCGTCGTCATCAAGATAAGGAGAGAGATCTCCTACATTAAAGGTAGCATGCACTCCATAATCCCCCAGAAGTTCTACCTTGTATGCATTATCATTCATTTTAGCAACTATCTTGAAAGGACCCTCGGCTCGCGGCATTAACTTATTCTTACGCTTACTCGGAAATCGTTCCTTCCTCAAATGTACCCAAACCAAATCGCCAACTTCAAATAATCTCGGCTTCCTTTGTTTGTTATACTTTCACTTGTAAGCCTCCTTTACTTATTTAATTCGAGCACGTACTTTCTCATGTAACTTCATCATCGATTTCAGCTTAGAATCGGCATCCTTGTGTACTAACTCATCACACGGCATATTTTAAGAACACATCACCATAAATCAACAAACAGTAGCTGATTCCTTTGGACTGAAGAACCATGGAAAAGCAGTGGAGGCTCTTAAACAGAATCACTTGGATATCTGGCAGTGGATGAAATTGCCGGATCAACCAATCAAGATGAAGTTTACCGGAAAGAAGTCTGACGTCCAAAAGGAATACAAATACATGATGGACATGACCAACAAAATTGTAATGGGCATGTCCGGAAGCTTTGATCAAATGTCCACATCAAAATACACTATGATTGGGGCAATAATGCAAAGACAAAGGATTAACTAGCCTGATTATATCTTCAGGCATTTGGTCAGAGAAGTAAATAACATCAGCTGGGACTCCACCAACAAAATATTCAACTAGAAAGGCTCTGTTTTTGGGTGAATGAATCAATCGAATCGAATCAATCGAATCAATGGATTCGAATCAAGTGAACTAAATCGACTGACTGAATGGACTCGAATCGAATCAATTTAATCAATTGAAATATATATTAAGGGTAAATAATAATAATAACGGTAAATAATAATAATAATAGTAATCAACAACAACAACGATAATTGTAATATTATTAGTAATAATAACAATAATAACAATTAAGATTAATAATAATAATAATAATAATAATAATAATAATAAGAAGAAGAAGAAGAAGAAGAAGAAGAAGAAGAACTGAACTGAACTCAACTCAACTCAACTCAACCGAATCGAATCGAATGGACTCGAATCAATCAATCGAATCAATCGAATGGACTCGAATCGAATCGAACTAAATCGAATGGACTGAATCGAATCGAATCAAAATTGAAAAATCAGTCCAAAAGAATAAGGCCAAATTAACTTTTGGCTCTTAAATTAGCTGGATCCTTGAACATTTAGGAATGGCTAAGGACAGAGCGGAAAAATTCCACAGCAGCTAACGCCTTGGCCACTTGGACCTAGCTGCACTGGCTAAATTCTCAACTCAGCAACTGAGGGCTTTAGAAATGCTTGCAGAGATGAAGTCAGGCACATCATCTTACAAAGAAGCATATGAATCCGAGGGTGAAGCTGAAGTATAATCAGTTGCAGCCACCTTACTGTAGCTGAGATTTCCCCACATGAATTAACCCAGGCTGAAAATACTGCAGCTAACATTTTGTCCGAAAAGTTAGTTGCACCTGAAGAACACCCGATTGCACCTACTCTTCAAGAGGAAGGTTCAGACAGTGACCATATTCTCCTATCTATAGCTTTCAAGAAGATAAAGTCTCTTGAAAAGAAAGAATCATCCAAATTACAATATCACCTGAATCTTCTTCAAAAAGACACCAATTACTGGTCGATTACTCATCTGAGTCATCAGAGGAGAACATAGCTGAAATTCACTCATATGAGATTCCTGAAGTATCTTCCATCCTAGCTGTGCCTCTCAACATTCCAACTGCAGAACCAACATCTCAGTCAATTGAGCTGATCATAGAAGAAGATCAAGCATAAGACCATCTTCTCCCTGAAGTTCCACTCCGTGAACTCCCAATTGTCAATGAAGAGGTTGAAGCTGCAGAAGAACTCCTTGGGGAACCAAATATCAACTGCACATTCAATCTCAGGGACAACAATCCTTTCAAACTTAACAAGGAGCAATTGAAATTGGTAAGGAAGCACATCTTTAAGTTTTCCTTTATAAATGCTTATAAGGATTGTAATAGCTTGATGAGTCTTTGCTTTATTGAATTGAAGGAGTTAGTGGAAAAGAATGGGTGGGACAACCCCATGACTACAGAACGACTCATTAAAATATTCTATAATGAAACTAAAATGAGTTTACTCCTAGATAAAAACTGGTTCATATGCAATTTCAGGAAGAATATGGATCACTTTGTTTTTAATGTTATGGAAGGGGTAGCCCTAGGAGAAACTATTGATTTGAATGTAGTTGATTAAGTCAGAGTTGAAAAAGAAGCTAAAAAAATTATTGAGGAAGAAGTAGAAAAAGAAGAAGTAGAAAATGAAGAAGTTAAAAAGGAGGAGGAAGAAGAAGAAGAAAACAAGAAGGAGAAGGATGATCAGGATGAGGATCGGGGTGGACCTGATCAAGGAGGAAACACAGCTGCTCTATCAAATGAAGAAAACGAGGCTGATAATCAAGGGGAACATGAATCAGCCAAGTCTCCCCCTCATGAAAACTCAGCTACTCCTGAGAACCCAGCTGAAGTTTCACACCAACTACCTATTGATCAGCTACCTCAGAACCTAGCTGACCTTATCAATCCCTTGTTGAATCTTTTAAAGGATTTTATTGTTTTAATTATTATTTTTTTGAGTTTTTATATTTTTATTATTAATAATAATAATGATAATTATTATAATTATTACTAAAATTATAGGATGTAATAGATTGCAAAGGAATAAATTTACTAATTGATCTACGAAAGCAATATCTATTGATAAACTAAATTGTACGACGAGAAATATTACAACTAAACTAAATGTCTAAGAATAATGTAAATAGAAAATAACAACTCAAAACACAATCTAAATTACCACTACAAGATTCTATTAAAACTAAAGACAAGATATAAAAATTAAAAAAAATCTGATTTTTTTTTATATTTTTTTAGTTTTTATATTTTTATATTTATTATAATTTTATTATATTTTTAGATTAATAATATAGAGCTAATATATATATATATATATCAAGATATATTATTTATTTTTTTAAAAAAAAATAGATTTTTTAGATAATTTTTAAATAAAATTACAAACTTTTATTTTATTTATGCAAACAATAAAAATATTTTTTTTACAAATTTTCGTTTCTGTTTTTTTTTTTAAATTTCAGGTTTTTAATTTTTTTTTTTAGTATTTTCCCTTTTTTATTAAAGTATTGTAATTTATTTTTTTAAAAAAAATCTGTTTTTATTAATAAAATTTTAAAGTTCAGAATTTTTTATTATATATATTCCAGATTATTTAAATTATTAATTCTTAATCTTATTTTTTTATTAGATTTTTAGATTTTTTATGAAAATTAGATTTTTTAATAAAACTAGCAGGTTTTACTTTTAAAAATAAAATAAAATAATTCAGATTTTTATTTATTACAGAAAATAATATTCCAGATTATTTTTTAATTTATTTTTATTATTTTTTTATTTTTTTCGAATTTAAATTAAGATTTTTGATTTTTATAATATTAATATACCAAAATTACAAAAATATTACCTTAAAATCTGAAACTTTTTTGTATTTTCCAGATCTTTTTTTTTAAATAAAAATAAATAAGTTCTGAATTTTTTAAACTTTTTTCAGATTTTTTATATTTTTATATATTTTCGAAATTTTTTATTTTTTATTATTTTATTATTATTATTACGAAAATGAACAGTAGCTTTTATTATTGTTATTATTATTAATTATATTTTATATTTATTATTATAAGTTTTTATTATTTTTCAGATTTTTTTTATAAATATAAAAAGAAAATAAATTCTACTACTAACTATTATTTATACTAACACAATCTAAAACGAATATTAAAAAGACATATAATAATAATAATAATAATAATAATAATAATAATAATAATAATAATAAAGAAAAGCAGTAAAATAAATAACTACTAGAAGAATTCAACTAACTTGGTGACGACGGTCTTCTTGTACATCATTTGCGCCTCCCCGGCAACGGCGCCAAAAACTTGTTGTTGGTTGATTCTTTAGTCTAATACTCGCAAGCGCACAATTTGTTCGATGTAGATATGCGGTGCAAGGTCGATTCCACAGGGAGGACTATGATAGTGAAGTAAATATAGTCCTATCGTTTTGAACCAAATTATATTAAATTCTAACCTAGTCCCAAATAATTTGATTTTTTATTGCTTATAATAATTGCAATAAATAACAGTAATTTTTAAGTAGATTTTAGGTAAATTAATTTTAAATAATTTACTAGGGTTTAGAATCTACCAATGTCTATTTATTTTTTATTTTATATTTTAATTCCAAGAAATTCAGGGAATACATTCTGAAATCAATCTCACTATTTCCCTATAGATTTGACAATAAGTTCAAAATTATAATTCAAATATAGATTTTCCTTCGCTTAAAAAAAATGTAATTTCTAAGCATTATATGTATCCAATTTAATGGAAAACAAATAATCAAAGAAATTAACTAATATCAATAATCACAAAGCAATGGGGACTTTATAACTATCAAAAATACGTGATATAATTGATAAAATAATATTCTCCTATTGAAACGAAAATCATAATCATTAAAAATATTTATTTGGAATTATTATATAAATATTAATAATAATATAGACATGGTTTCATCATAACCCCAGTAAAAGAAAATTACTCACTCATAATAACAACACAAATAAATAAATATTCCATAATATTATTACACAAATATAATTTTATTACACAATATTTTTATTTCTCTCCCTTACAATAATATCTCTCTATTTTTTCTCCTTTTTTCTCTTCCCCAAACACTACACATTCATCCCCTATTTATACTACTTCAAAATCAATAAAAATAATCATTTTTACAATTTTAAAATCCCACCCCCTAATAATTCACGGCTGCCCATGAGGTGCTGATGTCATCCGTGACATCAGCACAGAGTTGAAATTCCGGTCCAATCAGGTGTTGACACGTGGCACAATATGGTCCGTCTATTTAATTGTCCTTCGAACGGTCATAACTTTTTCATAGGAACTCGGATATGGATGAATTTTTTTTTAAAACGATCGTATCGACGAGACGAATAAAGTGAGACCAGTCTTGACTATATCTTAATTTTGTAAAAATATCGCCCTTGAACCATTTGATCTGTCTTGTACCGGTTGGTTAACCTGCAGATATAATTTAATTCCAATTAATTATCCAAAAATGACATAAAATTATAGAAAATTCTAACAAAATGAAATAATATAAATATATGGTAAAACGAATAAATTATCACACAAAACACACAATTATATACATAAAATACTAATAAAAATATTACTCAAAATATACTAAACAATGATCGCACCCAGAAGTAGAACCAAATTCTATTCTCTTATGGTAGATTCGACCCGAACTTCAAACAGCCATCACTTTCGAACCGGGAGGAGCTACGGGACCCACCACACATGCCGGCGAAGCTCTTCTCGCGCCCATCGTGTGACCCGACGCTCAGAATTCCTATTATAATATGTTTCCGGAAGCGGAACGGCGATTCGTGTCGAACTCATAGCTTTTCGCCATGACATTACTGGTCCCGAGCCTAAATTCCCCCGTTTTCACGCACTTTCGGCCTTTATATCACTTTATTTATATAATATTTTGTTTTTCTTTTGATATCTCGTGTCATTTTCGATTTAGATGTGTTTCTTAGGCTTAAAATTACATTCTCTAATGTATTGAGAGGCGGAATTTGATAATTTCTAATTAGTAAAATTGCATTTCTTCCCCGTACGACGGGCGTTAGTGATTTACTTTATTACTCCCGTGACGGTATATCATTTTCAATAAGCTTCATATCCAAGGCTTCTTTAGACCGTAGGTGGAAGGATCACCGTGTAGAATTCCTAAGAAAACGAAAAATATAGCGTAAAAAGAGAATCGAGCAGCGTTGGACGGCAAAAAAAGGGGATGCAACACGAGGACTTCCCAGGGGGTCACCCATCCTAGTACTACTCTCGCCCAAACACGCTTAACTTCGGAGTTCTGATGGGATCCGGTGCATTAGTGGTGGTATGATCACACCCAGAAGTAGAACCAAATTCTATTCTCTTATGGTAGATTCGACCCGAACTTCAAACAGCCATCACTTTCGAACCGGGAGGAGCTACGGGACCCACCACACATGCCGGCGAAGCTCTTCTCGTGCCCATCGTGTGACCCGACTCTCAGAATTCCTATTATAATATGTTTCCGGAAGCGGAACGGCGATTCATGTCGAACTCATCGCGTTCCGCCATGACATAACTGGTCCCGAGCCTAAATTCCCCCGTTTTCACGCACTTTCGGCCTTTATATCACTTTATTTATATAATATTTCGTTTTTCTTTTGATATCTCGTGTCATTTTCGATTTAGATGTGTTTCTTAGGCTTAAAATTACATTCTCCAATGTATTGAGAGGCGAAATTTGATAATTTCTAATTAGTAAAATCGCATTTCTTCCCCGTACGACGGGCGTTTGTGATTTAGTACTTTATTACTCCCGTGACGGTATATCATTTTCAATAAGATTCATATCCAAGGCTTCTTTAGACCGTAGGTGGAAGGATCACCGTGGAGAATTCCTAAGCAAACGAAAATCGAGCGTAAAAAGAGAATCGAGCAGCGTTGGACGGCAAAAAAAGGGGATGCAACACAAGAACTTCCAAGAGGGTCACCCATCCTAGTACTACTCTCGCCCAAACACGCTTAACTTCGGAGTTCTGATGGGATCCAGTGCATTAGTGCTGATATGATCGCACCCAGAAGTAGAACCAAATTCTATTCTCATATGGTAGATTCGACCCGAACTTCAAACAGCCATCACTTTCGAACCGGGAGGAGCTACAGGACCCACCACACATGCCGGCGAAGCTCTTCTCGCGCCCATCGTGTGACCCGACGCTCAGAATTCCTATTATAATATGTTTCCGGAAGCGGAACGGCGATTCATGTCGAACTCATAGCGTTCCGCCATGAATAACTGGTCCCGAGCCTAAATTCCCCCGTTTTCACGCACTTTCGGCCTTTATATCACTTTATTTATATAATATTTTGTTTTTCTTTTGATATCTCGTGTCATTTTCGATTTAGATGTGTTTCTTAGGCTTAAAAATACATTCTCCAATGTATCGGAGGCGGAATTTGATAATTTCTAATTAGTAAAATCGCATTTCTTCCCCGTACGACGGGCGTTTGTGATTTAGTACTTTATTACTCCCGTGACGGTATATCATTTTTAATAAGCTTCATATCCAAGGCTTATTTAGACCGTAGGTGGAAGGATCACCGTGGAGAATTCCTAAGAAAACGAAAAATCGAGCGTAAAAAGAGAATCGAGCAGCGTTGGACGGCAAAAAAAGGGGATGCAACACGAGGACTTCCCAGGGGGTCACTCATCCTAGTACTACTCTCGCCCAAACACGCTTAACTTCGAAGTTCTCATGGGATCCGGAACATGAGTGCTGGTATGATCGCACCCAGAAGTAGAACCAAATTCTATTCTCTTATGGTAGATTCGACCCGAACTTCAAACAACCATCTCTTTCGAACCGGGAGGAGCTACGGGACCCACCACACATGCCGGCGAAGCTCTTCTCGCTCCCATCGTGTGACCCGACGCTCAGAATTCCTATTATAATATGTTTCCGGAAGCGGAACGGCGATTCGTGTCGAACTCATTGCGTTCCGCCATGACATAACTGGTCCCGAGCCTAAATTCCCCAGTTTTCACGCACTTTCAGCCTTTATATCACTTTATTTATATAATATTTCGTTTTTCTTTTGATATCTCGTGTCATTTTCGATTTAGATGTGTTTCTTAGGCTTAAAAATACATTCTCCAATGTATCGGGAGGCGGAATTTGATAATTTCTAATTAGTAAAATCCCATTTCTTCCCCGTACGACGGGCATTTGTGATTTAGTACTTTATTACTCCCGTGACGGTATATCATTTTCAATAAGCTTCATATCCAAGGCTTCTTTAGACCGTAGGTGGAAGGATCACCGTAGAGAATTCCTAAGAAAACGAAAAATCGAGCGTAAAAAGAGAATCGAGCAGCGTTGGACGGCAAAAAAAGGGGATGCAACACGAGGACTTCCGAGGGGGTCACTCATCCTAGTACTACTCTCGCCCAAACACGCTTAACTTTGAAGTTCTGATGGGATCCGGAACATTAGTGCTGGTATGATCGCACCCACAAGTAGAACCAAATTCTATTCTCTTATGGTAGATTCGACCCGAACTTCAAACAGCCATCTCTTTCGAACCGGGGGGAGCTACGGGACCCGCCACACATGCCGGCGAAGCTCTTCTCGCGCCCATCGTATGACCCGACGCTCAGAATTCCTATTATAATATGTTTCCGGAAGCGGAACGGCGATTCGTGTCGAACTCATTGCTTTCCGCCATGACATTACTGGTCCCGAGCCTAAATTCCCCCGTTTTCACGCACTTTCGGTCTTTATATCACTTTATTTATATAATATTTTGTTTTTCTTTTGATATCTCGTGTCATTTTCGATTTAGATATATTTCTTAGGCTTAAAATTACATTCTCCAATGTATTGAGATGCGGAATTTGATAATTTCTAATTAGTAAAATTGCATTTCTTCCCCGTACGACGGGCGTTTGTGATTTACTTTATTACTCCCGTGAAGGTATATCATTTTCAATAAACTTCATATCCAATGCTTCTTTAGACCGTAGGTGGAAGGATCACCGTGTAGAATTCTTAAGAAAACAAAAAATCTAGCGTAAAAAGAGAATCGAGCAGCGTTGGACGGCAAAAAAAGGGGGTGCAACACGAGGACTTCCCACGGGTCACCCATCCTAGTACTACTCTCGCCCAAGCACGCTTAACTTCGGAGTTCTGATGGGATCCGGTGCATTAGTGCTGGTATGATCGCACCCATAAGCAGAACAAAATTCTATTCTCTTATGGTAGATTCGACCCGAACTTCAAACAGCCATCACTTTCGAACCGGGAGGAGCTACGGGACCCACCACACATGCCGGCGAAGCTCTTCTCGCACCCATCGTGTGACCCGACGCTCAGAATTCCTATTATAATATGTTTCCGGAAGCGGAACGGCGATTCGTGTCGATCTCATTGCTTTCCGCCATGACATTACTGGTCCCGAGCCTAAATTCCCCCGTTTTCACGCACTTTCGGCCTTTTTATCACTTTATTTATATAATATTTTGTTTTTCTTTTGATATCTCGTGTCATTTTCGATTTAGATGTGTTTCTTAGGCTTAAAATTACATTCTCCAATGTATTGAGAGGCGGAATTTGATAATTTTTAATTAGTAAAATTGCATTTCTTCCCCGTACGACGGGCGTTTGTGATTTACTTTATTACTCCCGTGACGGTATATCATTTTCAATAAGCTTCATATCCAAGGCTTCTTTAGACCGTAGGTGGAAGGATCACCGTGTAGAATTCCTAAGAAAACGAAAAATCGAGCGTAAAAAGAGAATCGAGCAGCGTTGGACGGCAAAAAAAGGGGATGCAACACGAGGACTTCCGAGGGGGTCACTCATCCTAGTACTACTCTCGCCCAAACACGCTTAACTTCGGAGTTCTGATTGGATCCGGTGCATTAGTGCTGATATGATCGCACCCAGAAGTAGAACCAAATTCTATTCTCTTATGGTAGATTCGACCCGAACTTCAAACAGCCATCACTTTCGAACCGGGAGGAGCTGCGGGACCCACCACACATGCCGACGAAGCTCTTCTCGGGCCCATCGTGTGACCCGACGCTCAGAATTCCTATTATAATATGTTTCCGGAAGCGGAACGGCGATTCGTGTCGAACTCATAGCGTTCCGCATTGACATAACTGGTCCCGAGCCTAAATTCCCCCGTTTTCACGCATTTTCGGCCTTTATATCACTTTATTTATATAATATTTCGTTTTTCTTTTGATATCTCGTGTCATTTTCGATTTAGATGTGTTTCTTAGGCTTAAAAATACATTCTCCAATGTATTGGGAGGCGGAATTTGATAATTTCTAATTAGTAAAATCGCATTTCTTCCCCGTACGACGGGCGTTTGTGATTTAGTACTTTATTACTCCCGTGACGGTATATCATTTTCAATAAGCTTCATATCAAAGGCTTCTTTAGACCGTAGGTGGAAGGATCACCGTGGAGAATTCCTAAGAAAACGAAAAATCGAGCATAAAAAGAGAATCGAGCAGCGTTGGACGGCAAAAAAAGGGAATGCAACACGAGGACTTCCCAGGGGGTCACCCATCCTAGTACTACTCTCGCCCAAACACGCTTAACTTCGAAGTTCTGATGGGATCCGGAACATTAGTGCTGGTATGATCGCACCCAGAAGTAGAACCAAATTCTATTCTCTTATGGTAGATTCGACCCGAACTTCAAACAGCCATCTCTTTCGAACCGGGAGGAGCTACGGGACCCACCACACATGCCGGCGAAGCTCTTCTCTCGCCCATCGTGTGACCCGACGCTCAGAATTCCTATTATAATATGTTTCCGGAAGTGGAACGGCGATTCGTGTCGAACTCATTGCTTTCCGCCATGACATTACTGGTCCCGAGCCTAAATTCCCCCGTTTTCACGCACTTTCGGTCTTTATATCACTTTATTTATATAATATTTTGTTTTTATTTTGATATCTCGTGTCATTTTCGATTTAGATGTGTTTCTTAGGCTTAAAATTACATTCTCCAATGTATTGAGAGGCGGAATTTGATATTTTCTAATTAGTAAAATTGCATTTCTTCCCCGTACGACGGGCGTTTGTGATTTACTTTATTACTCCCGTGACGGTATATCATTTTCAATAAACTTTATATCCAAGGCTTCTTTAGACCGTAGGTGGAAGGATCACCGTTTAGAATTCTTAAGAAAACGAAAAATCTAGCGTAAAAAGAGAATCGAGCAGCGTTGGACGGGAAAAAAAGGGGGTGCAACACGAGGACTTCCCACGGGGTCACCCATCCTAGTACTACTCTCGCCCGAGCACGCTTAACTTCAGAGTTCTGATGGGATCTGGTGCATTAGTGCTGGTATGATCGCACGCATAAGCAGAACAAAATTCTATTCTCTTATGGTAGATTCGACCCGAACTTCAAACAGCCATCACTTTCGAACCGGGAGGAGCTACGGGACCCACCACACATGCCGGCGAAGCTCTTCTCGCGCCCATCGCGTGACCCGATGCTCATAATTCCTATTATAATATGTTTCCGGAAGCGGAACGGCGATTCGTGTCGATCTCATTGCTTTCCGCCATGACATTACTGGTCCCGAGCCTAAATTCCCCCGTTTTCACGCACTTTCGGCCTTTATATCACTTTATTTATATAATATTTTGTTTTTCTTTTGATATCTCGTGTCATTTTCGATTTAGATGTGTTTCTTAGGCTTAAAATTACATTCTCCAATTTATTGAGAGGCGGAATTTGATAATTTCTAATTAGTAAAATTGCATTTCTTCCCCGTACGAGGGGCGTTTGTGATTTACTTTATTACTCCCGTGACGGTATATCATTTTCAATAAGCTTCATATCCAAGGCTTCTTTAGACCGTAGGTGGAAGGATCACCGTGTAGAATTCCTAAGAAAACGAAAAATCTAGCGTAAAAAGAGAATCGAGCAGCGTTGGACGGCAAAAAAAGGGGATGCAACACGAGGACTTCCCAGGGGGTCACCCATCCTAGTACTACTCTCGCCCAAACACGCTTAACTTCGGAGTTCTGATGGGATCCGGTGCATTAGTGCTGGTATGATCGCACCGAGAAGTAGAACTAAATTCTATTCTCTTATGGTAGATTCGACCCGAACTTCAAACAGCCATCATTTTCGAACCGGGAGGAGCTATGGGACCCACCACACATGCCAGCGAAGCTCTTCTCGCGCCCATCGTGTGACCCGACGCTCAGAATGTTGACACAAAATGTATTTTGATGATGGTTACATACAAAACATTTAATTGAATCTATCTCGGCTCGATAATCTCTTGAAGGAACTCAATATGGCTAACGCACGCTACGTATCATACCGTAGCGCACGCTATCGAGACTCTCATACACGCACTGGCCGAGTCACCGCAGCTCTACTCAAGTCGCCTGATCGATAGCGCACGCAAGCTATTGAATGATAGCGCACGCTAATAAACTATAGTTAGCGCACGCTATACAACATACATAACGCACGCTATCGCAAGTCTCCAGAAGTCAGTGAAAGGATTTCAGAATTGGACGTTGCGCACGCTACAGACATATTCTTACGTACGCTAAAGAGAAGACTTAGCGCACGTTAATTTTCATATCTAGCGCACGCTACCGAAAACTATGGTTAGTAGTCCAGTAGCCACTGGACTCACTTCGTCTAGGTTTTTACGTACGCTACACAAGGCAACGTACGTTATTGAAATAATTCAGTAGCGCACGCTAAAGGAAAGGTGTTAGCGCACGCTAAATGGAATATGCAGTTTACCGTTTGAAATTCAACCGTTGGAAGCAAGAGTCAATGCAGATCCGGAAAATCTGGAAATATTGGATTTAATTAATGCTAGCGCACGCTAATCATGAATTTAGCCGTTGGAAAAAGAGTCGTTGGAGAGGAAATCGGATTTTGTCAAAGTCAAGATCGAAGACTAGTTGACCAAGACGATAGCGCACGCTACCATATCATTACTAGCGCACGCTAGACACAGAATTTTACCGTTGCAACAGTCTTTGTGACCGTTCAGAGAACTCAAGTCAAAATCCGCTAACGCACGCTACAAGGATCTATTAGCGCACGCTAATAGCATATTTTTCAGAATTTGAAGGCTGTCTCACTCCTATAAATACCCGAAGGACTTGGGTATCAATTACACAACTTCAAGCATTCAAGCATTCTAGCATACAAGCAATCAAAGCATTCTTAAGCTCAGATTTACATATCTTATTGTATTACAAGTTGTGATAAAAGGAAGATACAAGAGCGATTTCAATTGTATTATCCATTATTCCTTGTATTCTTTCATTTGGTTGTAAGTGTTGCATCACTTACACTTGAGCGAAAAAGAAACGAATCAAGAGTCACTAATCCGGTGTTATTAGGATCTTTGATCCGGCATTGTTAGGATTATACTCCCATATTCGTATAGTGAGGATTATCTAGTTCCTATAGAACACTAGATAAACAATTATTCATATTGAGGAAAAGGTTGAGCTTGGACCGATAGAAGACAAGCGGATTGTAACGGTTGTGAACTCGGACCGATAGAAGACGAGTTAAGGTTGTGGTTTTTCTTAAGCCAATAGAAAAAGAAAGTCGGAGAGAGGACGTAGGCAAGTTGCCGAACCTCTATAAATTCTTGAGTCTTTATTTTCCGCATTATTTTCTTTTACTCGCAAGAAATTTCGGTATTCCGCATCACCACTATTCAACCCCCTTCTAGTGGTGAATTTATCTCTTCAGTTGGTATCGGAGAGGGTCTCTTTTTAAAAGGTTTAACCACCTAAGAGAAAAAGATCCGCAAATGGCACTTCTAGGCCAAATTGAAGGAAATGCTCTCAACCGTCCTCCTTTCTTCGACGGTTCCAATTTCATGACGTGGAAAAAGAAGATGGCGATCTTCGTTCAAGCCTACGATATTGAAATCTGGAAAGTTATTGCTCTCGGTCCTAAACTTGCTAAGAAAGAAGATGGATCGTTGAAAAAGATCGAAGAATTCAATGATGAGGATTGGAGAAACACGCATGTCAACTCCCGAGCTACTCAACTTCTCTATTGCGCTCTCAATCCCGAAGAACTTAATAGGATATCATCCTATGAAAGTGCAAAAGAAATTTGGGAAATACTCGAAGTCACTCACGAGGGAACCACTCAAGTCAAGGAGACCAAAATTAATATGTTACTCCATGACTACGAATTATTTTCCATGAAAGACGAGGAAACGATCACAAATATGTTGGATCGATTTTCGGCTATAAAAAACGGTCTTGCATCTTTTGGAAAGCCTATATCGAGCAGCGACAAAGCTAAGAAAATTCTGCGATCGTTGCCACGAGAATGGGATGCCACGGTCACCGCGATCATGGAATCCAAGGATCTCAACAAGCTCGAATTTAGTGCCCTCATCGGGTCACTCATCAACTATGAGATCGTTCTCAAGTCTAGAGGCACAAAACCAAAGCCTCGGGAAAGAGTAGTCGCATTCAATGTTGATAGCGACGTTGAGGAAGATGTTGCCGAAGATGAAGACGACGAGGAACTCGCTCTTTATGCCAAAAACTTTAGAAGGTACAAAAACCTAATTCAAAAGAGGCGAAGTTTTCTTGGTCGGGATGGCAAACCGGAGTAGAAGAAGAGTGGCTACACTCCTATCAAGAAGTTCGACAATAATTGTCGGAAATGTGGTCAAGCCGGTCATTATGCCAAAGAATGCCGAGGATCCTCTTCAAAACCGCAAATGGAAAGATTCAAAAAGAAGGAGGTTCTAATCGCTTCTTGGAGTGATGACGAGGAGGAGATTGAAAGATCTCTAGACGCAAACCTTGCATTCATGGCCCTCGACTCCGAAAGCAATATCGAGGTAAGCTCTAAACTCAATGACGATGAATATGGTTCTTTTGATTTTTGTGATTCACAAGAAGTTCATCAAGATGATGAGTTGTTGAGTGCGTTTGAATCGTTAAATACGGAGTATGACGAGATGGTCAAGTTAAATATATCTTTAAAGAGAAAAATAAAATCTTTAGAACTCGAAAACTCCTCGCTTCAAAACAAGGGCAAAACTATTGAGATCGACCATACATCATGTATTGAAAAAGAAAATGTTTTGAAAATCGAGTTAACAAAAACTCAAAAGGAGCTAAAATATATTTTGAACAAATTTACTCTCGGAAACGAGAAATTCGAAAGGCTCCTATCTATTCAAAAATCGCCCTTGCTCAAACACGGTCTTGGTTTCGACCCTTTTAAACGGGAACAATCCCTTATTAACCTCGACAAAATAAAGAAAACCGAAACCGAGAACCCAAAAGATCCACTCAAATGAGTTCACAATGTTAATACTCATTCAAAGTTAAGAACTATCAAAGTTAAGCAAATATGGGTTCCGAAAGGGACGATTGTTCCGAATGCTATAAGCATAGTTAACCTTGGAGGACCCAAACGGGCTTGGGTACCGAAACAACCGAGAAATTCTATTTTTGTAGGTACCACCAAGGAAAACAAGTGGTACATTGATAGCGGATGCTCAAGGCACATGTGCGGCTCCGAGGACTTATTTGAAGACCTCGAATATCAAGATCAAGGACATGTGACCTTTGGAGATAACCAAAAGGGAAAAATCAAAGGAATCGGCAAAGTCGGTAAGGAACCTTCTCCTTCTATCAACAAAGTACTATTTGTTGAAGGTTTGCATCATAATCTCCTTAGCGTTTCGCAACTTTGTGATGAAGGTTTTAAAATTCTATTTGAGCAAACGCATTGCACGGCATTTAGAAATAATAAAATTGCATTCATTGGTTTGAGATGTGGAAACATCTATATTGTTGATCTTAATGATAAGAGTTCATTCAATGAAAAATGTCTTATTACCTTGGATGACAATGCATATTTATGGCATCGAAAATTGGGGCATACTTCTCTACCTATTATTTCTATTTTATCTAGACACGACCTTGTTCGTGGATTGCCCAAACTCAAATTCGATAGAAAACATTTGTGTGAATCATGCATTAAAGGGAAACATACTCGAGAATCGTTTAAACCAAAATTCGAGGTTTCCACTAGTCGAGTTCTTGAACTCGTGCATATGGATTTGATCGGACCATCTAGACATGTTAGTTTAAATGGTAAACTTTATACTTTGGTTATTGTTGATGATTTCTCTCGATTTACTTGGGTTAGATTTTTAGCTCATAAAGATGATGCATTTTCCGAGTTTTCTAAATGGTGTCGTTTGGTATCAAATGAGAAAAATCTCTCCATAATTTCTATTCGCACCGACCACGGAGGTGAATTTGATTGCACCCCGTTTGAACTTTTATGCGATAAATACGGTATTAATCACAATTTTTCGGCTCCTAGAACGCCTCAACAAAATGGAGTTGTTGAAAGGAAAAACCGATCTTTGGAAGAAATGTCGAGAACAATGCTTAATGAATACTCTCTTCCACGATACTTTTGGGCCGAAGCAATTTTTACGGCATGCTATGTGATTAACCGAGTTCACGTTCGTAGAACTCATCTTAAAACTCCTTATGAATTATGGAAGGGCAAAAAGCCCAATATTGCTTACTTTCATCCTTTTGGTTGCAATGTATTTATTTTGAACAATGGCAAGGATAACTTGGGCAAGTTTGATGCCAAATCCGACTCCGGAATTTTTCTTGGCTACTGTACGAATAGCAAAGCATATCGTGTATATAATATTAGATCGAATAAAGTTGAAGAATCCATACACGTTAAATTCAATGATATGATCTCACCCCCGAGAAAGGTAGAATATTTTGATGATGCAGGTACCTTTCCGGATCCCTCACCCGAAGTGAAGAAAATTTCGGAAATCGAAACGAACACAATCGTTGATTTACCGAAAGATTGGAGGCACATCAAGGACCATCCGAAGGATCTCGTGATCGGAAACATTGAAGACGGTGTTCAAACCCGAAGGAGGACCACCGAGTTTATGGCTCATTGTGCTTTTGTATCCGAAATAGTTCCCAAAAATATATCGGAAGCTCTCGATGATGAAAGTTGGGTAATGGCAAGAGGAGCTTGTGCAATTCAAGCACAATAATGTATGGAATTTAGTTCCCGCGCCTAAAGATAAAACAATTATCGGAACTAAATGGGTGCATAAAATCAAGAGTGACGAAGACGGCTATCCTATTCGAAATAAATCTCGTTTAGTCGCTCAAGGATATAATCAAGAAGAAGGTCTTGATTACGAAGAAAGTTTTGCTCCCGTGGCTCGACTCGAAGCCATTCGCTTGCTTTGTGCATTTGCCGCTCATAAAAAGATAAAGCTATTTCAAATGGATGTCAAAAGTGCATTCTTGAATGGTTTCATTCAAGAAGAAGTCTACGTCAAGCAACCTCCCGGTTTTGAAGACCATCACTTTCCGGATCATGTCTACAAGCTCAACAAGGCACTCTACGGGTTGAAGCAAGCACCCCGAGCATGATATGATCGTTTAAGTCAATTTTTAATTGCAAATGACTATAAAAGAGGCAAAGTCGATAATACCTTGTTCGTTAAAGTACTAAATGATGATATACTTGTTTGCCAAATTTACGTTGATGACATTGTTTTTGGAGCTACTAATGAATCCTTGTGCCAAGATTTTTCTAATCTTATGAAAGGAGAATTCGAAATGAGTATGATGGGAGAATTAACATTCTTCCTCGGGCTTCAAATCAAACAATGCGAAGATGGAATTTTTATCCATCAAACGAAGTACTCAAACGACCTCCTCAAGAAATTCAATATGGAAAATAGCAAGGTGATATCTACGCCAATGTCGTCATCATTAAAGCTCGAGAAAGATGAAAATGGCAAATCCGTAGATCAAAAACTATATCGAGGTATGATCGGATCTTTGCTATATTTGACTGCATCTAGGCCAGACATAATATTTGCTACATGTCTATGTGCTCGATTCCAAGCTAACCCCAAGGAATCACATTTAATTGCTTGTAAACGTATTTTTCGCTATTTGAAAGGAACTATTGGACTAGGTCTATGGTATCCTTCTTGCTTGGATTTTAATTTAATTGCCTATAGTGACGCCGATTTCGGCAGATGCAAAATTGATAAAAAGAGTACTAGTGGTACATGTCACTTTATTGGATCTTGTTTAATATCTTGGGGAAGTAAAAGCAAACCAACAGTAGCATTGTCTACAAATGAGGCCGAATATGTCGCGCAGGAGCGCCTGTGCTCAAGTGCTATGGATCAAAAATCAACTACGCGACTACGGCATTCATTTTGAAAATACCCCTATTTTATGTGATAACACTAGTGCAATTAATTTGAGCAAAAATCCTGTTTTGCACAGTCGAACCAAACATATAGATATCAGACATCATTTTTTACGTGATCATGTTCAAAAGAAAGACATCTGTTTAATTTTTGTCGGGACGAAGGATCAACTTGCTGACATATTTACAAAACCTCTTCCCGAAGAATCTTTTAACTCCATTCGTTTGCAACTTGGCATGGGACATATAGAAAACTTTTGAAATAAAATTCTACTCAAAATATCAAAATCGGTGAATCAGATCAATCGCTAGCGCGCGCTAGCTTCATATTCTTAACGCGCGCTAAAAATTTATTTCGATAGCGTACGCTAAACATTTCCTTCTTGCGTACGCTAATTAAAGTTTTCTTGTTATTCGGTGGACAGTCCAGTAAGTCCTGTTTTTTCGCCTAACGTACGCTAAACCTTTAAATCCTAGCGTACGCTAACTTAAAACTCGTTGACTATATATATGCCGTACAACCCTAAATCACAACACATCCCTTAACGCACGCAAACGACTTCTCTCTTGCAAAAACCCTAGACAGACATCCGATCCAATCTGCGATCCTCTCCCTCAAAATCTTCGATTCCCTTCGTTTTTCTCCTTCTCTGATCATGTCTAGCAAGAATCGAACCGCTATGGGAAAGCAATACAACAATTTGAAGCGTCCTCTAAACGCCCAATTTGATGCGGACCGGTTCGTCTCCGCCACTGCTTCGAGAGTGTTCTTTGACATACTCCCTCACGAACACATCACTGATTGCTACTTTTTCAATCTTCTAAGTCTCGAACGGGTAAACGTTAACATCTCCAATTTCTTCTCATCACTCGGTATTTCTCGTTTTGTTGAGTGCAAAAACCCTGTTTTTCCTGAGCTCGTCCGGGAATTCTATGCCAACCTTCACGTGGCCGAGAGTGAAGGTTCTTCAGCCCTTGTGCTAGGTAGCCTTGTCGGAGGAACCAAGGTGAAAGTGTCTTCCGATATTTTGTATCAAATTTTTGG
This sequence comes from Orobanche coerulescens, assembly GCA_033398695.1. Classification (NCBI taxonomy): domain Eukaryota; kingdom Viridiplantae; phylum Streptophyta; class Magnoliopsida; order Lamiales; family Orobanchaceae; genus Orobanche; species Orobanche coerulescens. The sequence goes on from JAWKAU010000020.1 coordinate 3,300,553, forward strand.
TTTGCCCAGAGATGGTTTGATTTGCACTGGAAAATCATTGGTCGACGATAATGAAATTGGTGAAATTGACGTGAAAGAATTTCTGAGCACGAAAGCCGTTAGTGACATAACGGATGATTTTTTTGAGAACAACGACTTCGGAATCAATATTCGTTTGCTTTTGGTAGCCCTCACAAAATGTCTTATGCCAAAGGTCAATTCGCAGCACAAACTAGTCGGCGTGGACAAGCAAGTGGTGTACCGCGTTCTAAATGACGATAAGGTCGATTTCTCCGAGATCATCATTAGTTGGATGAAGGTGAAAGGAGATTTGTTCCGGTCGAAAAATTACGCCACTCGTTCTCGCAAGGCTGGAATGCCTTATGGCTCTATCCTGTCGGCTATCTTTAGCTTTCATCAAGTGGACTTGTCGAAGGACAAGGCAGTCCCCGTCTCCCTCGGGCATGAGATCTCGGACGCGTCACTTAAAGCTATGCATTACGTCCGTACGATCAACAGAGGCTGGATTCTCTTTCCGTACCTTCGTGATGATGACCAAGTTGAGAAAGGGTCACGGAAGCCCACTGCAGAAGAAATGATCACTCGTCGGGGACCTCACACCCTTCGAGAAATGCAGACTGGGGAATTCGTAATGAAACCAACATCGAAAGGAAAACGCCCGATGCGAAATGTGGCGACGGAGGAAGAAGAGAGTGATCTCTTTGCTCGGATGCGGGGCATCGAGACTTCACACGCTGAGTTACGAGAGGACTTTCGGGCTCTGCGTTCGGAAGTCAGAGATGTGCATTCAGAAGTCCGGGAAGTTCGTGGGCTGTTATCCGAGTTTATTCGCTTCACACACCCCTCGTTCCCTTTCCCTTCGACCTCCTCCGATCCGTAGATTTGATGATTTTTGATACTTGATGTAGAATCTTCTTTTTCGAATAATATATATGTCGCTTGCCATGGAAAACTCGTTGTATTCACTGCATTTTATTATTAATGAAATTCGCATTTCTTAATTTGGCATTTATTATGTACACGTATTTACTATCTCCTAGTATTGTTACTATCGTTGTTACTATCATTGTTGATTGCACCTTGAGTAATGGCAAAATTTTGTTAATATTTATTAATAATGCAACAATTCAGGGGGAGTTCCTTTTTGGTTCTGTCAAAAAGGGGGAGAATACTCCAAAAACGAAAACCGACTAACATATCGAACAAGTTTATCTTGATTCGAATCATTTCAAAACGTTTTTGCAGGTATTAATTAAATGTTTTGACATCATCAAAAAGGGGGAGATTGTTGACACAAAATGTATTTTGATGATGGTTACATACAAAACATTTAATTGAATCTATCTCGGCTCGATAATCTCTTGAAGGAACGCAATATGGCTAACGCACGCTACGTATCATACCGTAGCGCACGCTATCGAGACTCTCATACACAGACCAGTCGAGTCAGCTGCAGCCTACTCAAGTCGCCTGATCGATAGCGCACGCAAGCTATTGAATGATAGCGCACGCTAATAAACTATAGTTAGCGCACGCTATACAACATACATAACGCACGCTATCGCAAGTCTCCAGAAGTCAGTGAAAGGATTTCAGAATTGGACGTTGCGCACGCTACAGACATATTCTTACGTACGCTAAAGAGAAGACTTAGCGCACGTTAATTTTCATATCTAGCGCACGCTACCGAAAACTATGGTTAGTAGTCCAGTAGCCACTGGACTCACTTCGTCTAGGTTTTTACGTACGCTACACAAGGCAACGTACGTTATTGAAATAATTCAGTAGCGCACGCTAAAGGAAAGGTGTTAGCGCACGCTAAATGGAATATGCAGTTTACCGTTTGAAATTCAACCGTTGGAAGCAAGAGTCAATGCAGATCCGGAAAATCTGGAAATATTGGATTTAATTAATGCTAGCGCACGCTATGCATACTTGCTAGCGCACGCTAATCATGAATTTAGCCGTTGGAAAAAGAGTCGTTGGAGAGGAAATCGGATTTTGTCAAAGTCAAGATCGAAGACTAGTTGACCAAGACGATAGCGCACGCTACCATATCATCACTAGCGCACGCTAGACACAGAATTTTACCGTTGCAACAGTCTTTGTGACCGTTCAGAGAACTCAAGTCAAAATCCGCTAACGCACGCTACAAGGATCTATTAGCGCACGCTAATAGCATATTTTTCAGAATTTGAAGGCTGTCTCACTCCTATAAATACCCGAAGGACTTGGGTATCAATTACACAACTTCAAGCATTCAAGCATTCTAGCATACAAGCAATCAAAGCATTCTTAAGCTCAGATTTACATATCTTATTGTATTACAAGTTGTGAGAAAAGGAAGATACAAGAGCGATTTCAATTGTATTATCCATTATTCCTTGTATTCTTTCATTTGGTTGTAAGTGTTGCATCACTTACACTTGAGCGAAAAAGAAACGAATCAAGAGTCACTAATCCGGTGTTATTAGGATCTTTGATCCGGCATTGTTAGGATTATACTCTCATATTCGTATAGTGAGGATTATCTAGTTCCTATAGAACACTAGATAAACAATTATTCATATTGAGGAAAAGGTTGAGCTTGGACCGATAGAAGACAAGCGGATTGTAACGGTTGTGAACTCGGACCGATAGAAGACGAGTTAAGGTTGTGGTTTTTCTTAAGCCAATAGAAAAAGAAAGTCGGAGAGAGGACGTAGGCAAGTTGCCGAACCTCTATAAATTCTTGAGTCTTTATTTTCCGCATTATTTTCTTTTACTCGCAAGAAATTTCGGTATTCCGCATCACCACTATTCAACCCCCTTCTAGTGGTGAATTTATCTCTTCACAGAATTCCTATTATAATATGTTTCCGGAAGCGGAACGGCGATTCGTGTCGAACTCATCGCGTTCCGCCATGACATAACTGGTCCCGAGCCTAAATTCCCCCGTTTTCACGCACTTTCAGCCTCTATATCACTTTATTTATATAATATTTCGTTTTTCTTTTGATATCTCGTGTCATTTTCGATTTAGATGTGTTTCTTAGGCTTAAAATTACATTCTCCAATGTATTGAGAGGCGGAATTTGATAATTTCTAATTAGTAAAATCGCATTTCTTCCCCGTATGACAGGTGTTTGTGATTTAGTACTTTATTACTCCCGTGGCGGTATATCATTTTCAATAAGCTTCATATCCAAGGCTTCTTTAGACCGTAGGTGGAAGGATCACCGTGGAGAATTCCTAAGAAAACGAAAATCGAGCGTAAAAAGAGAATCAAGCAGCGTTGGACGGCAAAAAAGGGGATGCAACACAAGAACTTCCTAGAGGGTCACCCATCAAAGTACTACTCTCGCCCAAACACGCTTAACTTCGGAGTTCTGATTGGATCCGGTGCATTAGTGCTGATATGATCGCACCCAGAAGTAGAACCAAATTCTATTCTCTTATGGTAGATTCGACCCGAACTTCAAACAGCCATCACTTTCGAACCGGGAGGAGCTGCGGGACCCACCACACATGCCGACGAAGCTCTTCTCGCGCCCATCGTGTGACCCGACGCTCAGAATTCCTATTATAATATGTTTCCGGAAGCGGAACGGCGATTCGTGTCGAACTCATAGCGTTCCGCATTGACATAACTGGTCCCGAGCCTAAATTCCCCCGTTTTCACGCATTTTCGGCCTTTATATCACTTTATTTATATAATATTTCGTTTTTCTTTTGATATCTCGTGTCATTTTCGATTTAGATGTGTTTCTTAGGCTTAAAAATACATTCTCCAATGTATTGGGAGGCGGAATTTGATAATTTCTAATTAGTAAAATCGCATTTCTTCCCCGTACGACGGGCGTTTGTGATTTAGTACTTTATTACTCCCGTGACGGTATATCATTTTCAACAAGCTTCATATCCAAGGCTTCTTTAGACCGTAGGTGGAAGGATCACCGTGGAGAATTCCTAAGAAAACGAAAATCGAGCATAAAAAGAGAATCGAGCAGCGTTGGACGGCAAAAAAAGGGGATGCAACACGAGGACTTCCCAGGGGGTCACCCATCCTAGTACTACTCTCGCCCAAACACGCTTTACTTCGGAGTTCTGATGGGATCCGGTGCATTAGTGCTGGTATGATCGCACCCAGAAGTAGAACCAAATTCTATTCTCTTATGGTAGATTCGACCCGAACTTCAAACAGCCATCACTTTCGAACCGGGAGGATCTACGGGACCCACCACACATGCCGGCGAAGCTCTTCTCGCGCCCATCGTGTGACCCGACGCTCAGAATTCCTATTATAATATGTTTCCGGAAGCGGAACGGCGATTCGTGTCGAACTCATTGCTTTCCGCCATGACATTACTGGTCCCGAGCCTAAATTCCCCCGTTTTCACGCACTTTCGGTCTTTATATCACTTTATTTATATAATATTTTGTTTTTATTTTGATATCTCGTGTCATTTTCGATTTAGATGTGTTTCTTAGGCTTAAAATTACATTCTCCAATGTATTGAGAGGCGGAATTTGATATTTTCTAATTAGTAAAATTGCATTTATTCCCCGTACGACGGGCGTTTGTGATTTACTTTATTACTCCCGTGACGGTATATCATTTTCAATAAACTTTATATCCAAGGCTTCTTTAGACCGTAGGTGGAAGGATCACCGTTTAGAATTCTTAAGAAAATAAAAAATCTAGCGTAAAAAGAGAATCGAGCAGCGTTGGACGGGAAAAAAAGGGGGTGCAACACGAGGACTTCCCAGGGGGTCACCCATCCTAGTACTACTCTCGCCCGAGCACGCTTAACTTCAGAGTTCTGATGGGATATGGTGCATTAGTGCTGGTATGATCGCACCCATAAGCAGAACAAAATTCTATTCTCTTATGGTAGATTCGACCCGAACTTCAAACAGCCATCACTTTCGAACCGGGAGGAGCTACGGGACCCACCACACATGCCGGCGAAGCTCTTCTCGCGCCCATCGCGTGACCCGATGCTCATAATTCCTATTATAATATGTTTCCTAAGCGAACGGCGATTCGTGTCGATCTCATTGCTTTCGCCATGACATTATCGTCCCGTGCCTAAATTCCCCCGTTTTCACGCACTTTCGGCCTTTATATCACTTTATTTATATAATATTTTGTTTTTCTTTTGATATCTCGTGTCATTTTCGATTTAGATGTGTTTCTTAGGCTTAAAATTACATTCTCCAATGTATTGAGAGGCGGAATTTGATAATTTCTAATTAGTAAAATTGCATTTCTTCCCCGTACGAGGGGCGTTTGTGATTTACTTTATTACTCCCGTGACGGTATATCATTTTCAATAAGCTTCATATCCAAGGCTTCTTTAGACCGTAGGTGGAAGGATCACCGTGTAGAATTCCTAAGAAAACGAAAAATCTAGCGTAAAAAGAGAATCGAGCAGCGTTGGACGGCAAAAAAAGGGGATGCAACACGAGGACTTCCCAGGGGGTCACCCATCCTAGTACTACTCTCGCCCAAACACGCTTAACTTCGGAGTTCTGATGGGATCCGGTGCATTAGTGCTGGTATGATCGCACCCAGAAGTAGAACCAAATTCTATTCTCTTATGGTAGATTCGACCCGAACTTCAAACAGCCATCACTTTCGAACCGGGAGGAGCTACGGGACCCACCACACATGCCGGCGAAGCTCTTCTCGCGCCCATCGTGTGACCCGACGCTCAGAATTCCTATTATAATATGTTTCCGGAAGAGGAACGGCGATTCGTGTCGAACTCATTGCGTTCCGCCATGACATAACTGGTCCCGAGCCTAAATTCCCCCGTTTTCACGCACTTTCGGCCTTTATATCACTTTATTTATATAATATTTCGTTTTTTTTATATCTCGTGTCATTTTCGATTTAGATGTGTTTCTTAGGCTTAAAAATACATTCTCCAATGTATTGGGAGGCGGAATTTGATAATTTCTAAATAGTAAAATCGCATTTCTTCCCCGTACGACGGGCGTTTGTGATTTAGTACTTTATTACTCCCGTGACGGTATATCATTTTCAATAAGCTTCATATCTAAGGCTTCTTTAGACCGTAGGTGGAAGGATCACCGTGGAGAATTCCTAAGAAAACAGAAAATCGAGCGTAAAAAGAGAATCGAGCAGCGTTGGACGGCAAAAAAAGGGAATGCAACACGAGGACTTCCCAGGGGGTCACCCATCCTAGTACTACTCTCGCCCAAACACGCTTAACTTCGAAGTTCTGATGGGATCCGGAACATTAGTGCTGGTATGATCGCAACCAAAAGTAGAACGAAATTCTATTCTCTTATGGTAGATTCGACCCGAACTTCAAACAGCCATCTCTTTTAGAACCGGGAGGAGCTACGGGACCCACCATACATGCCGGCGAAGCTCTTCTCGCGCCCATCGTGTGACCCGACGCTCAGAATTCCTATTATAATATGTTTCCGGAAGCGGAACGGCGATTCGTGTCGAACTCATCGCGTTCCGCCATGACATAACTGGTCCCGAGCCTAAATTCCCCGTTTTCACGCACTTTCGGCCTTTATATCACTTTATTTATATAATATTTCGTTTTTCTTTTGATATCTCGTGTCATTTTCGATTTAGATGTGTTTCTTAGGCTTAAAATTACATTCTCCAATGTATTGAGAGGCGGAATTTGATAATTTTTAATTAGTAAAATCGCATTTCTTCCCCGTACGACGGGCGTTTGTGATTTAGTACTTTATTACTCCCGTGACGGTATATCATTTTCAATAAGCTTCATATCCAAGGCTTCTTTATACCGTAGGTGGAAGGATCACCGTGGAGAATTCCTAAGAAAACGAAAATCGAGCGTAAAAAGAGAATCGAGCTGCGTTGGACGGCAAAAAAGGGGATGCAACACGAGGACTTCCCAGGGGGTCACCCATCCTAGTACTACTCTCGCCCAAACACGCTTAACTTCGGAGTTCTGATGGGATCCGGTGCATTAGTGCTGGTATGATCGCACCCAGAAGTAGAACCAAATTCTATTCTCTTATGGTAGATTCGACCCGAACTTCAAATGACCATCACTTTCGAACCGGAAGAGCTACGGGACCCAAGACACATGCCGAAGCTCTTCTCGCGCCCATCGTGTGACCCGATGCTCAATTCCTATTATAATATGTTTAAGCGGAACGACGATTCGTGTCGAACTCATCGCGTTCCGCCATGACATAACTGGTCCCGAGCCTAAATTCCCCCGTTTTCACGCACTTTCGGCCTTTATATCACTTTATTTATATAATATTTCGTTTTTCTTTTGATATCTCGTGTCATTTTCGATTTAGATGTGTTTCTTAGGCTTAAAAATACATTCTCCAATGTATTGGGAGGCGGAATTTGATATATAATTAGTAAAATCGCATTTCTTCCCCGTACGACGGGCGTTTGTGATTTAGTACTTTATTACTCCCGTGACGGTATATCATTTTCAATAAGCTTCATATCCAAGGCTTATTTAGACCGTAGGTGGAAGGATCAGCGTGGAGAATTCCTAAGAAAACGAAAAATCGAGCGTAAAAAGGGAATCGAGCAGCGTTGGACGGCAAAAAAAGGGGATGCAACACGAGGACTTCCTAGGGGGTCACCCATCCTAGTACTACTCTCGCCCAAGCACGCTTAACTTCGGAGTTCTGATGGGATCCGGTGCATTAGTGCTGGTATGATCGCACCCAGAAGTAGAACCAAATTCTATTCTCTTATGGTAGACTCGAGCCGAACTTCAAACAGCCATCACTTTCGAACCGGGAGGAGCTACAGGACCCACGACACATGCCGGCGAAGCTCTTCTCGCGCCCATCGTGTGACCCGACGCTCAGAATTCCTATTATAATATGTTTCCGGAAGCGGAACGGCGATTCGTGTCGAACTCATCGCTTTCCGCCATGACATTACTGGTCCCGAGCCTAAATTCCCCCGTTTTCACACACTTTCGACCTTTATATCACTTTATTTATATAGCATTTTGTTTTTCTTTTGATATCTCGTGTCATTTTCGATTTAGATGTGTTTCTTACATTCTCCAATGTACTGAGAGGCGGAATTTGATAATTTCTAATTAGTAAAATTGCATTTCTTCCCCGTACGACGGGTGTTTGTGATTTACTTTATTACTCCCGTGACGGTATATCATTTTCAATAAACTTCATATCCAAGGCTTCTTTAGACCGTAGGTGGAAGGATCACATTTGAGAATTCCTAAGAAAACGAAAAATCGAGCGTAAAAAGAGAATCGAGCAGCGTTGGACGGCAAAAAAAGGGGATGCAACACGAGGACTTCCCAGGGGGTCACCCATCCTAGTACTACTCTCGCCCAAACACGCTTAACTTCGGAGTTCTGACGGGATCCGGTGCATTAGTGCTGGTATGATCGCACCCAGAAGTAGAACCAAATTCTATTCTCTTATGGTAGACTCGACCCGAACTTCAAACAGCCATCACTTTCGAACCGGGAGGAGCTGCGGGACCCACCACACATGCCGGCGAAGCTCTTCTCGCGCCCATCGTGTGACCCGACGCTCAGAATTCCTATTATAATATGTTTCCGGAAGCGGAACGGCGATTCGTATCGAACTCATTGCTTTCCGCCATGACATTACTGGTCCCGAGCCTAAATTCCCCCGTTTTCACGCACTTTCGACCTTTATATCACTTTATTTATATAATATTTTGTTTTTCTTTTGATATCTCGTGTCATTTTCGATTTAGATGTGTTTCTTAGGCTTAAAATTACATTCTCCAATGTATTGAGAGGCGGAATTTGATAATTTCTAATTAGTAAAATTGCATTTCTTCCCCGTACGACGGTCGTTTGTGATTTACTTTATTACTCCCGTGACGGTATATCATTTTCAATAAGCTTCATATCCAAGGCTTCTTTAGACCGTAGGTGGAAGGATCACCGTGTAGAATTCCTAAGAAAACGAAAAATCTAGCGTAAAAAGAGAATCGAGCAGCGTTGGACGGCAAAAAAAGGGGGTGCAACACGAGGACTTCCCAGGGGGTCACCCATCCTAGTACTACTCTCGCCCAAGCACGCTTAACTTCGGAGTTCTGATGGGATCCGGTGCATTAGTGCTGGTATGATCGCACCCATAAGCAGAACAAAATTCTATTCTCTTATGGTAGATTCGACCCGAACTTCAAACAGCCATTACTTTCGAACCGAGAGGAGCTCCGGGACCCACCACACATGCCGGCGAAGCTCTTCTCGCGCCCATCGTGTGACCTGACGCTCAGAATTCCTATTATTATATGTTTCCGGAAGCGGAACGGCGATTCGTGTCTAACTCATCGCGTTCCGCCATGACATAACTGGTCGCGAGCCTAAATTCCCCCATTTTCACGCACTTTCGGCCTTTATATCACTTTATTTATATAATATTTCGTTTTTCTTTTGATATCTCGTGTCATTTTCGATTTAGATGTGTTTCTTAGGCTTAAAATTACATTCTCCAATGTATTGAGAGGCGGAATTTGATAATTTCTAATTAGTAAAATCACATTTCTTCCCCGTACGACGGGCGTTTGTGATTTAGTACTTTATTACTCCCGTGACGGTATATCATTTTCAATAAGCTTCATATCCAAGGCTTCTTTAGACCGTAGGTGGAAGGATCACAGTTGAGAATTCCTAAGAAAATGAAAATCGAGCGTAAAAAGAGAATCGAGCAGCGTTGGACGGCAAAAAAAAAGGGGATGCAACACGAGGACTTCCCAGGGGGTCACCCATCCTAGTACTACTCTCGCCCAAACACGATTAACTTCAGAGTTCTGATGGGATCCGGTGCATTAGTGCTGGTATGATCGCACCCAGAAGTAGAACCAAATTCTATTCTCTTAAGGTAGATTCGACCCGAACTTCAAACAACCATCACTTTCGAACCGAGAGGAGCTACGGGACCCAGCACACATGCCGACGAAGCTCTTCTCGCGCCCATCGTGTGACCCGACGCTCAGAATTCCTATTATAATATGTTTCCGGAAGCGGAACGGCGATTCGTGTCGAACTCATTGCTTTCTGCCATGACATTACTGGTCCCGAGCCTAAATTCCCCCGTTTTCTCGCACTTTCGGCCTTTATATCACTTTATTTATATAATATTTCACTTTTCTTTTGATATCTCGTGTCATTTTTTATTTAGATGTGTTTCTTAGGCTTAAAAATACATTCTCCAATGTATTGGGAGGCGGAATTTGATATCTAATTAGTAAAATTGCATTTCTTCCCCGTACGACGGGTGTTTGTGATTTAGTACTTTATTACTCCCGTGACGGTATATCATTTTCAATAAGCTTCATATCCAAGGCTTCTTTAGACCGTAGGTGGAAGGATCAACGTGGAGAATTCCTAAGAAAACGAAAAATCGAGCGTAAAAAGAGAATCGAGCAGCGTTGGACGGCAAAAAAAGGGGATGCAACACGAGGACTTCCCAGGGGGTCACCCATCCTAGTACTACTCTCGCCCAAACGCGCTTAACTTCGGAGTTCTGACGGGATCCGGTGCATTAGTGCTGGTATGATCGCACCCAGAAGTAGAACCTAATTCTATTCTCTTATGGTAGACTCGACCCGAACTTCAAACAGCCATCACTTTCGAACCGGGAGGAGCTACGGGACCCACCACACATGCCGGCAAAGCTCTTCTCGCGCCCATCGTGTGACCCGACGCTCAGAATTCCTATTATAATATGTTTCCGGAAGCGGAACGGCGATTCGTGTCGAACTAATGGCTTTCCGCCATGACATTACTGGTCCCGAGCCTAAATTCCCCCGTTTTCACGCACTTTCGGCCTTTATATCACTTTATTTATATAATATTTTGTTTTTCTTTTGATATCTCGTGTCATTTTCGATTTAGATGTGTTTCTTAGGCTTAAAATTACATTCTCCAATGTATTGAGAGGCGGAATTTGATAATTTCTAATTAGTAAAATTGCATTTCTTCCCCGTACGACGGGCGTTTGTGATTTACTTTATTACTCCCGTGACGGTATATCATTTTCAATAAGCTTCATACCCAAGGCTTCTTTAGACCGTAGGTGGAAGGATCACAGTTGAGAATTCCTAAGAAAATGAAAATCGAGCGTAAAAAGAGAATCGAGCAGCGTTGGACGGCAAAAAAAAAAGGGGATGCAACACGAGGACTTCCCAGGGGGTCACCCATCCTAGTACTACTCTCGCCCAAACACGATTAACTTCAGAGTTCTGATGGGATCCGGTGTATTAGTGCTGGTATGATCGCACCCAGAAGTAGAACCAAATTCTATTCTCTTATGGTAGATTCGACCCGAACTTCAAACAGCCATCACTTTCGAACCGGGAGGAGCTACGGGACCCAGCACACATGCCGACGAAGCTCTTCTCGCGCCCATCGTGTGACCCGACGCTCAGAATTCCTATTATAATATGTTTCCGGAAGCGGAACGGCGATTCGTGTCGAACTCATTGCTTTCCGCCATGACATTACTGGTCCCGAGCCTAAATTCCCCCGTTTTCTCGCACTTTCGGCCTTTATATCACTTTATTTATATAATATTTCATTTTTCTTTTGATATCTCGTGTCATTTTCGATTTAGATGTGTTTCTTAGGCTTAAAAATACATTCTCCAATGTATTGGGAGGCGGAATTTGATATCTAATTAGTAAAATTGCATTTCTGCCCCGTACGACGGGCGTTTGTGATTTAGTACTTTATTACTCCCGTGACGGTATATCATTTTCAATAAGCTTCATATCCAAGGCTTCTTTAGACCGTAGGTGGAAGGATCAACGTGGAGAATTCCTAAGAAAACGAAAAATCGAGCGTAAAAAGAGAATCGAGCAGCGTTGGACGGCAAAAAAAGGGGATGCAACACGAGGACTTCCCAGGGGGTCACCCATCCTAGTACTACTCTCGCCCAAACGCGCTTAACTTCGGAGTTCTGACGGGATCCGGTGCATTAGTGCTGGTATGATCGCACCCAGAAGTAGAACCAAATTCTATTCTCTTATGGTAGACTCGACCCGAACTTCAAACAGACATCACTTTCGAACCGGGAGGAGCTACGGGACCCACCACACATGCCGGCAAAGCTCTTCTCGCGCCCATCGTGTGACCCGACGCTCAGAATTCCTATTATAATATGTTTCCGGAAGCGGAACGGCGATTCGTGTCGAACTCATGGCTTTCCGCCATGACATTACTGGTCCCGAGCCTAAATTCCCCCGTTTTCACGCACTTTCGGCCTTTATATCACTTTATTTATATAATATTTTGTTTTTCTTTTGATATCTCGTGTCATTTTCGATTTATATGTGTTTCTTAGGCTTAAAATTACATTCTCCAATGTATTGAGAGGCGGAATTTGATAATTTCTAATTAGTAAAATTGCATTTCTTCCCCGTACGACGGACGTTTGTGATTTACTTTATTACTCCCGTGACGGTATATCATTTTCAATAAGCTTCATATCCAAGGCTTCTTTAGACCGTAGGTGGAAGGATCACCGTGTAGAATTCCTAAGAAAACAAAAAATCTAGCGTAAAAAGAGAATCGAGCAGCGTTGGACGGCAAAAAAAGGCGGTGCAACACGAGGACTTCCCAGGGGGTCACCCATCCTAGTACTACTCTCGCCCAGGCACGCTTAACTTCGGAGTTCTGATGGGATCCGGTGCATTAGTGCGAGTATGAGCGCACACATAAGCGAACAAAATTCTATTCTCTTATGGTAGATTCGACCCGAACTTCAAACAACCATCACTTTCGAACCGGGAGGAGCTACGGGACCCATCACACATGCCCGCGAAGCTCTTCTCGCACCCATCGTGTGACCCGACGCCGTAATTCCTATTATAATATGTTTCGGAAGCGGAACGGCGATTCGTGTCGAACTCATCGCGTTCCGCCATGACATAACCGGTCCCGAGCCTAAATTCCCCGTTTTCACGCACTTTCGGCCTTTATATCACTTTATTTATATAACATTTCGTTTTCTTTTGATATCTCGTGTCATTTTCGATTTAGATGTGTTTGTTAGGCTTAAAATTACATTCTCCAATGTATTGAGAGGCGATTTGATAATTTCTAATTTGTAAAATCGCATTTCTTCCGTCTGACGGGCGTTTGTGATTTAGTACTTTATTACTCCCGTGACGGTATATCATTTTCAATAAGCTTCATATCCAAGGATTCTTTAGACCGTAGGTGGAAGGATCACCGTTGAGAATTCCTAAGAAAATGAAAATCGAGCGTAAAAGAGAATCGAGTAGCGTTGGACGGCAAAAAAAGGGGATGCAACACGAGGACTTCCCAGGGGGTCACCCATCCTAGTACTACTCTCGCCCAAACACGCTTCACTTCAGAGTTCTGATGGGATCCGGTGCATTAGTGCTGGTATGATCGCACCCATAAGCAGAACAAAATTATATTCTCTTATGGCAGATTCGACCCGAACTTCAAACAGCCATTACTTTCGAACCGGGAGGAGCTACGGGACCCACCACACATGCCGGCGAAGCTCTTCTCGCGCCCATCGTGTGACCCGACGATCAGAATTCCTATTATAATATGTTTCCGGAAGCGGAACGGCGATTCGTGTCGAACTCATCGCTTTCCGCCATGACATTACTGGTCCCGAGCCTAAATTCCCCCGTTTTCACACACTTTCGGCCTTTATATCACTTTATTTATATAGCATTTTGTTTTTCTTTTGATATCTCGTGTCATTTTCGATTTAGATGTGTTTCTTACATTCTCCAATGTACTGAGAGGCGGAATTTGATAATTTCTAATTAGTAAAATTGCATTTCTTCCCCGTACGACGGGTGTTTGTGATTTACTTTATTACTCCCGTGACGGTATATCATTTACAATAAACTTCATATCCAAGGCTTCTTTAGACCGTAGGTGGAAGGATCACATTTGAGAATTCCTAAGAAAACGAAAAATCGAGCGTAAAAAGAGAATCGAGCAGCGTTGGACGGCAAAAAAAGGGGATGCAACACGAGGACTTCCCAGGGGGTCACCCATCCTAGTACTACTCTCGCCCAAACACGCTTAACTTCGGAGTTCTGACGGGATCCGGTGCATTAGTGCTGGTATGATCGCACCCAGAAGTAGAACCAAATTCTATTCTCTTATGGTAGACTCGACCCGAACTTCAAACAGCCATCACTTTCGAACCGGGAGGAGTCGCGGGACCCACCACACATGCCGGCGAAGCTCTTCTCGCGCCCATCGTGTGACCCGACTCAGAATTCCTATTATAATATGTTTCCGGAAGCGGAACGGCGATTCGTGTCGAACTCATTGCTTTCCGCCATGACATTACTGGTCCCGAGCCTAAATTCCCCCGTTTTCACGCACTTTCGGCCTTTATATCACTTTATTTATATAATATTTTGTTTTTCTTTTGATATCTCGTGTCATTTTCGATTTAGATGTGTTTCTTAGGCTTAAAATTACATTCTCCAATGTATTGAGAGGCGGAATTTGATAATTTCTAATTAGTAAAATTGCATTTCTTCCCCGTACGACGGGCGTTTGTGATTTACTTTATTACTCCCGTGACGGTATATCATTTTCAATAAGCTTCATATCCAAGGCTTCTTTAGACCGTAGGTGGAAGGATCACCGTGGAGAATTCCTAAGAAAACGAAAATCGAGCGTAAAAAGAGAATCGAGCAGCGTTGGACGGCAAAAAAAGGGGATGCAACACGAGGACTTCCCAGGGGGTCACCCATCCTAGTACTACTCTCGCCCAAACACGCTTAACTTCGGAGTTCTGATGGGATCCGGTGCATTAGTGCTGGTATGATCGCACCCAGAAGTAGAACCAAATTCTATTCTCTTATGGTAGATTCGACCCGAACTTCAAACAGCCATCACTTTCGAACCGGTAGGAGCTACGGGACCCACAACACATGCCGACGAAGCTCTTCTCGCGCCCATCGTGTGACCCGACGCTCAGAATTCCTATTATAATATGTTTCCGGAAGCGGAACGGCGATTCGTGTCGAACTCATTGCGTTCCGCCATGACATAACTGGTCCCGAGCCTAAATTCCCCCGTTTTCACGCACTTTCGGCCTTTATATCACTTTATTTATATAATATTTCGTTTTTCTTTTGATATCTCGTGTCATTTTCGATTTAGATGTGTTTCTTAGGCTTAAAAATACATTCTCCAATGTATTGGGAGGCGGAAGTTGATATCTAATTAGTAAAATTGCATTTACTGCATTTACGGGCGTTTGTGATTTAGTACTTTATTACTCCCGTGACGGTATATCATTTTCAATAAGCTTCATATCCAAGGCTTCTTTAGACCGTAGGTGGAAGGATCAACGTGGAGAATTCCTAAGAAAACGAAAAATCGAGCGTAAAAAGAGAATCGAGCAGCGTTGGACGGCAAAAAAAGGGGATGCAACACGAGGACTTCCCAGGGGGTCACCCATCCTAGTACTACTCTCGCCCAAACGCGCTTAACTTCGGAGTTCTGACGGGATCCGGTGCATTAGTGCTGGTATGATCGCACCCAGAAGTAGAACCAAATTCTATTCTCTTATGGTAGACTCGACCCGAACTTCAAACAGACATCACTTTCGAACCGGGAGGAGCTACGGGACCCACCACACATGCCGGCAAAGCTCTTCTCGCGCCCATCGTGTGACCCGACGCTCAGAATTCCTATTATAATATGTTTCCGGAAGCGGAACGGCGATTCGTGTCGAACTCATGGCTTTCCGCCATGACATTACTGGTCCCGAGCCTAAATTCCCCCGTTTTCACGCACGGCCTTTATATCACTTTATTTATATAATATTTCGTTTTTTTATATCTCATGTCATTTTCGATTTAGATGTGTTTCTTAGGCTTAAAAATTCATTCTCCAATGTATTGGGAGGCGGAATTTGATAATTTCTAAATAGTAAAATTGCTTTTCTTCCCAGTATGTATTTGACGTTTGTGATTTACTTTATTACTCCCGTGACGGTATATCATTTTCAATAAGCTTCATATCCAAGGCTTCTTTAGACCGTAGGTGGAAGGATCACCGTGTAGAATTCCTAAGAAAACAAAAAATCTAGCGTAAAAAGAGAATCGAGCAGCGTTGGACGGCAAAAAAAGGCGGTGCAACACGAGGACTTCCCAGGGGGTCACCCATCCTAGTACTACTCTCGCCCAGGCACGCTTAACTTCGGAGTTCTGATGGGATCCGGTGCATTAGTGCTAGTATGATCGCACCCATAAGCAGAACAAAATTCTATTCTCTTATGGTAGATTCGACCCGAACTTCAAACAACCATCACTTTCGAACCGGGAGGAGCTACGGGACCCATCACACATGCCCGTGAAGCTCTTCTCGCACCCATCGTGTGACCCGACGCTCAGAATTCCTATTATAATATGTTTCCGGAAGCGGAACGGCGATTCGTGTCGAACTCATCGCGTTCCGCCATGACATAACTGGTCCCGAGCCTAAATTCCCCCGTTTTCACGCACTTTCGGCCTTTATATCACTTTATTTATATAACATTTCGTTTTTCTTTTGATATCTCGTGTCATTTTCGATTTAGATGTGTTTGTTAGGCTTAAAATTACATTCTCCAATGTATTGAGAGGCAGAATTTGATAATTTCTAATTAGTAAAATCGCATTTCTTCCCCGTACGACGGGCGTTTGTGATTTAGTACTTTATTACTCCCGTGACGGTATATCATTTTCAATAAGCTTCATATCCAAGGATTCTTTAGACCGTAGGTGGAAGGATCACCGTTGAGAATTCCTAAGAAAATGAAAATCGAGCGTAAAAAGAGAATCGAGTAGCGTTGGACGGCAAAAAAAGGGGATGCAACACGAGGACTTCCCAGGGGGTCACCCATCCTAGTACTACTCTCGCCCAAACACGCTTCACTTCAGAGTTCTGATGGGATCCGGTGCATTAGTGCTGGTATGATCGCACCCATAAGCAGAACAAAATTATATTCTCTTATGGCAGATTCGACCCGAACTTCAAACAGCCATTACTTTCGAACCGGGAGGAGCTACGGGACCCACCACACATGCCGGCGAAGCTCTTCTCGCGCCCATCGTGTGACCCGACGATCAGAATTCCTATTATAATATGTTTCCGGAAGCGGAACGACGATTCGTGTCGAACTCATTGCTTTCCGCCATGACATTACTAGTCCCGAGCCTAAATTCCCCCGTTTTCACGCACTTTCGGCCTTTATATCACTTTATTTATATAATATTTCATTTTTCTTTTGATATCTCGTGTCATTTTCGATTTAGATGTGTTTCTTAGGCTTAAAATTACATTCTCCAATGTATTGAGAGGCAGAATTTGATAATTTCTAATTAGTAAAATCGCATTTCTTCCGCATTTACGGGCGTTTGTGATTTAGTACTTTATTACTCCCGTGACGGTATATCATTTTCAATAAGCTTCATATCCAAGGCTTCTTTAGACCGTAGGTGGAAGGATCACCGTGTAGAATTCCTAAGAAAACGAAAAATCTAGCGTAAAAAGAGAATCGAGCAGCATTGGACGGCAAAAAAAGGGGGTGCAACACGAGGACTTCCCAGGGGGTCACCCATCCTAGTACTACTCTCGCCCAAGCACGCTTAACTTCGGAGTTCTGATGGGATCCGGTGCATTAGTGCTGGTATGATCGCACCCATAAGCAGAACAAAATTCTATTCTCTTATGGTAGATTCGACCCGAACTTCAAACAACCATCACTTTCGAACCGGGAGGAGCTACGGGACCCATCACACATGCCCGCGAAGCTCTTCTCGCACCCATCGTGTGACCCGACGCTCAGAATTCCTATTATAATATGTTTCCGGAAGCGGAACGGCGATTCGTGTCGAACTCATCGCGTTCCGCCATGACATAACTGGTCCCGAGCCTAAATTCCCCCGTTTTCACGCACTTTCGGCCTTTATATCACTTTACTTATATAACATTTCGTTTTTCTTTTGATATCTCGTGTCATTTTCGATTTAGATGTGTTTGTTAGGCTTAAAATTACATTCTCCAATGTATTGAGAGGCAGAATTTGATAATTTCTAATTAGTAAAATCGCATTTCTTCCCCGTACGACGGGCGCTTGTGATTTAGTACTTTATTACTCCCGTGACGGTATATCATTTTCAATAAGCTTCATATCCAAGGCTTCTTTAGACCGTAGGTGGAAGGATCACCGTTGAGAATTCCTAAGAAAACGAAAATCGAGCGTAAAAAGAGAATCGAGTAGCGTTGGACGGCAAAAAAAGGGGATGCAACACGAGGACTTCCCAGGGGGTCACCAATCCTAGTACTACTCTCGCCCAAACACGCTTCACTTGAGTTACGATGGGATCCTGCATTAGTGCCGGTATGATCGCACCCAGTAGAACCAAATTCTATTCTCTTATGGTAGATTCGACCCGAACTTCAAACACCCATCACTTTCGAACCGGAGGAGCTACGGACCCAAGACACATGCCGACGAAGCTCTTCTCGCGCCCATCGTGTGACCCGACGCCGAATTCCTATTATAATATGTTTCCGGAAGCGGAACGGCGATTCGTGTCGAACTCATTGCTTTCCGCCATGACATTACTAGTCCCGAGCCTAAATTCCCCCGTTTTCACGCACTTTCGGCCTTTATATCACTTTATTTATATAATATTTCATTTTTCTTTTGATATCTCGTGTCATTTTCGATTTAGATGTGTTTCTTAGGCTTAAAAATACATTCTCCAATGTATTGGGAGGCGGAATTTGATAATTTCTAATTAGTAAAATTGCATTTCTTCCCCGTACGACGGGCGTTTGTGATTACTTTATTACTCCCGTGACGGTATATCATTTTCAATAAGCTTCATATCCAAGGCTTCTTTAGACCGTAGGTGGAAGGATCACCGTGTAGAATTCCTAAGAAAACGAAAAATCTAGCGTAAAAAGAGAATCGAGCAGCGTTGGACGGCAAAAAAAGGCGGTGCAACACAAGGACTTCCCAAGGGGTCACCCATCCTAGTACTACTCTCGCCCAAGCACGCTTAACTTCGGAGTTCTGATGGGATCTGGTGCATTAGTGCTGGTATGATCGCACCCATAAGCAGAACAAAATTCTATTCTCTTATGGTAGATTCGACCCGAACTTCAAACAACCATCACTTTCGAACCGAGAGGAGCTACGGGACCCATCACACATGCCGGCGAAGCTCTTCTCGCACCCATCGTGTGACCCAACGCTCAGAATTCCTATTATAATATGTTTCCGGAAGCGGAACGGCGATTCGTGTCGAACTCATCGCGTTCTGCCATGACATAACTGGTCCCGAGCCTAAATTCCCCCGTTTTCACGCACTTTCGGCCTTTATATCACTTTATTTATATAACATTTCGTTTTTCTTTTGATATCTCGTGTCATTTTCGATTTAGATGTGCTTCTTAGGCTTAAAATTACATTCTCCAATGTATTGAGAGGCGGAATTTGATAATTTCTAATTAGTAAAATCGCATTTCTTCCCCGTACGACGGGCGTTTGTGATTTAGTACTTTATTACTCCTGTGACGGTATATCATTTTCAATAAGCTTCATATCCAAGGCTTCTTTAGACCGTAGGTGGAAGGATCACCGTTGAGAATTCCTAAGAAAACGAAAATCGAGCGTAAAAAGAGAATCGAGTAGCGTTGGACGGCAAAAAAAGGGGATGCAACACGAGGACTTCCCAGGGGGTCACCCATCCTAGTACTACTCTCGCCCAAACACGCTTCACTTCAGAGTTCTGATGGGATCCGGTGCATTAGTGCTGGTATGATCGCACCCAGAAGTAGAACCAAATTCTATTCTCTTATGGTAGATTCGACCCGAACTTCAAACAGCCATCACTTTCGAACCGGGAGGAGCTACGGGACCCAGCACACATGCCGACGAAGCTCTTATCGCGCCGATCGTGTGACCCGACGCTCAGAATTCCTATTATAATATGTTTCCGGAAGCGGAACGGCGATTCGTGTCGAACTCATCGCGTTCCGCCATGACATAACTGGTCCCGAGCCTAAATTTCCCCGTCTTCACGCACTTTCGGCCTTTATATCACTTTATTTATATAGTATTTCATTTTTCTTTTGATATCTCGTGTCATTTTCGATTTAGATGTGTTTCTTAGGCTTAAAAATACATTCTCCAATGTATTGGGAGGCGGAATTTGATATCTAATTAGTAAAATCGCATTTCTTCCCCGTACGACGGGCGTTTGTGATTTAGTACTTTATTACTCCCGTGACGGTATATCATTTTCAATAAGCTTCATATCCAAGGCTTCTTTAGACCGTAGGTGGAAGGATTACCGTGGAGAATTCATAAGAAAACGAAAAATCGAGCGTAAAAAGAGAATCGAGCAGCGTTGGACGGCAAAAAAAGGGGATGCAACACGAGGACTTCCCAGGGGGTCACCCATCCTAGTACTACTCTCTCCCAAACACGCTTGACTTCGGAGTTCTGATGGGATCCGGTGCATTAGTGCTGGTATGATCGCACCTAGAAGTAGAACCAAATTCTATTCTCTTATGGTAGACTCGACCCGAACTTCAAACAGCCATCACTTTCGAACCGGGAGGAGCTACGGGACCCACCACACATGCCGGCGAAGCTCTTCTCGCGCCCATCGTGTGACCCGACGCTCAGAATTCCTATTATAATATGTTTCCGGAAGCGGAACGGCGATTCGTGTCGAACTCATTGCTTTCCGCCATGACATTACTGGTCCCGAGCCTAAATTCCCCCGTTTTCACGCACTTTCGGCCTTTATATCACTTTATTTATATAATATTTTGTTTTTCTTTTGATATCTCGTGTCATTTTCGATTTAGATGTGTTTCTTAGGCTTAAAATTACATTCTCCAATGTATTGAGAGGCGGAATTTGATAATTTCTAATTAGTAAAATTGCATTTCTTCCGCATTTACGGGCGTTTGTGATTTACTTTATTACTCCCGTGACGGTATATCATTTTCAATAAGCTTCATATCCAAGGCTTCTTTAGACCGTAGATGGAAGGATCACCGTGTAGAATTCCTAAGAAAACGAAAAATCTAGCGTAAAAAGAGAATCGAGCAGCGTTGGACGGCATAAAAAGGGGGTGCAACACGAGGACTTCCCAAGGGTCATCCATCCTAGTACTACTCTCGCCCAAGCACGCTTAACTTCGGAGTTCTGATGGGATCCGGTGCATTAGTGCTGGTATGATCGCACCCATAAGCAGAACAAAATTCTATTCTCTTATGGTAGATTCGACCCGAACTTCAAACAGCCATTACTTTCGAACCGGGAGGAGCTACGGGACCCACCACACATGCCGGCGAAGCTCTTCTCGCGCCCATCGTGTGACCCGACACTCAGAATTCCTATTATAATATGTTTCCGGAAGCGGAACGGCGATTCGTGTCGAACTCATCGTGTTCCGCCATGACATAACTGGTCCCGAGCCTAAATTCCCCCGTTTTCACGCACTTTCGACCTTTATATCACTTTATTTATATAATATTTCATTTTTCTTTTGATATCTCGTGTCATTTTCGATTTAGATGTGTTTCTTAGGCTTAAAATTACATTCTCCAATGTATTGAGAGGCGGAATTTGATAATTTCTAATTAGTAAAATCGCATTTCTTCCCCGTACGACGGGCGTTTGTGATTTAGTACTTTATTACTCCCGTGACGGTATATCATTTTCAATAAGCTTCATATCCAAGGATTCTTTAGACCGTAGGTGGAAGGATCACCGTGTAGAATTCCTAAGAAAACGAAAAATCTAGCGTAAAAAGAGATTCGAGCAGCGTTGGACGGCAAAAAAAGGGGGTGCAACACGAGGACTTCCCAGGGGGTCACCCATCCTAGTACTACTCTCGCCCAAGCACGCTTAACTTCGGAGTTCTGATGGGATCCGGTGCATTAGTGCTGGTATGATCGCACCCAAAAGTAGAACCAAATTCTATTCTCTTATGGTAGACTCGACCCGAACTTCAAACAGCCATCACTTTCGAACCGGGAGGAGCTACGGGACCCACCACACATGCCGACGAATCTCTTCTCGCGCCCATCGTGTGACCCGACGCTCAGAATTCCTATTATAATATGTTTCCGGAAGTGGAACGGCGATTCGTGTCGAACTCATCGCGTTCCGCCATGACATAACTGGTCCCGAGCCTAAATTCCCCCGTTTTCACGCACTTTCGGCCTTTATATCACTTTATTTATATAATATTTCATTTTTCTTTTGATATCTCGTGTCATTTTCGATTTAGATGTGTTTCTTAGGCTTAAAATTACATTCTCCAATGTATTGAGAGGCGGAATTTGATAATTTTTAATTAGTAAAATCGCATTTCTTCCCCGTACGACGGGCGTTTGTGATTTAGTACTTTATTACTCCCGTGACGGTATATCATTTTCAATAAGCTTCATATCCAAGGCTTCTTTAGACTGTAGGTGGAAGGATCACCGTGGAGAATTCCTAAGAAAACGAAAAATCGAGCGTAAAAAGAGAATCGAGCAGCGTTGGACGGCAAAAAAAGGGGATGCAACACGAGGACTTCCCAGGGGGTCACCCATCCTAGTACTACTCTCGCCCAAACACGCTTAACTTCGGAGTTCTGATGGGATCCGGTGCATTAGTGCTGGTATGATCGCACCCAAAAGTAGAACCAAATTCTTGTCTCTTATGGTAGATTCGAACCGAACTCAAACAACCATCACTTTCGAACCGGGAGGAGCTACGGGACCCACCACACATGCCGACGAAGCTCTTCTCGCGCCCATCGTGTGACCCGACGCTCAGAATTCCTATTATAATATGTTTCCGGAAGCGGAACGGCGATTCGTGTCGAACTCATCGCGTTCCGCCATGACATAACTGGTCCCGAGCCTAAATTCCCCCGTTTTCACGCACTTTCGGCCTTTATATCACTTTATTTATATAATATTTCGTTTTTCTTTTGATATCTCGTGTCATTTTCGATTTAGATGTGTTTCTTAGGCTTAAAAATACATTCTCCGATGTATTGGGAGGCGGAATTTGATATCTAATTAGTAAAATTGCATTTCTTCCCCGTACGACGGGCGTTTGTGATTTAGTACTTTATTACTCCCGTGACGGTATATCATTTTCAATAAGCTTCATATCCAAGGCTTCATTAGACCGTAGGTGGAAGGATCAACGTGGAGAATTCCTAAGAAAACGAAAAATCGAGCGTAAAAAGAGAATCGAGCAGCGTTGGACGGCAAAAAAGGGGATGCAACACGAGGACTTCCCAGGGGGTCACCCATCCTAGTACTACTCTCGCCCAAACACGCTTAACTTCGGAGTTCTGATGGGATCCGGTGCATTAGTGCTGGTATGATCGCACCCAGAAGTAGAACCAAATTCTATTCTCTTATGGTAGATTCGACCCGAACTTCAAACAGCCATCACTTTCGAACCGGGAGGAGCTACGGGACCCACCACACATGCCGGCGAAGCTCTTCTCGCGCCCATCGTGTGACCCGACGCTCAGAATTCCTATTATAATATGTTTCCGGAAGCGGAACGGCGATTCGTGTCGAACTCATTGCTTTCCGCCATGACATTACTGGTCCCGAGCCTAAATTCCCCCGTTTTCACGCACTTTCGGCCTTTATATCACTTTATTTATATAATATTTCGTTTTTCTTTTGATATCTCGTGTCATTTTCGATTTAGATGTGTTTCTTAGGCTTAAAATTACATTCTCCAATGTATTGAGAGGCGGAATTTGATAATTTCTAATTAGTAAAATTGCATTTCTTCCCCGTACGACGGGCGTTTGTGATTTACTTTATTACTCCCGTGACGGTATATCATTTTCCATAAGCTTCATATCCAAGGCTTCTTTAGACCGTAGGTGGAAGGATCATCGTGTAGAATTCCTAAGAAAACGAAAAATCTAGCGTAAAAAGAGAATCGAGCAGCGTTGGACGGCATAAAACGAGGGTGCTACACGAGGACTTCCCAGGGGGTCACCCATCCTAGTACTACTCTCGCCCAAGCACGCTTAACTTCGGAGTTCTGATGGGATCCGGTGCATTAGTGCTGGTATGATCGCACCCATAAGCAGAACCAAATTCTATTCTCTTATGGCAGATTCGACCCGAACTTCAAACAGCCATTACTTTCGAACCGGGAGGAGCTACGGGACCCACCACACATGCCGGCGAAGCTCTTCTCGCGCCCATCGTGTGACCCGACGATCAGAATTCCTATTATAATATGTTTTCCTAAGCGAACGGCGATTCGTGTCGAACTCATCGTGTTCCGCCATGACATAATCGTCCCGAGCCTAAATTCCCCGTTTTCACGCAATTTCGGCCTTTATATCACTTTATTTATATAATATTTCGTTTTTCTTTTGATATCTCGTGTCATTTTCGATTTAGATGTGTTTCTTAGGCTTAAAATTACATTCTCCAATGTATTGAGAGGCGGAATTTGATAATTTTTAATTAGTAAAATCGCATTTCTTCCCCGTACGACGGGCGTTTGTGATTTAGTACTTTATTACTCCCGTGACGGTATATCATTTTCAATAAGCTTCATATCCAAGGCTTCTTTAGACCGTAGATGGAAGGATCACCGTGTAGAATTCCTAAGAAAACGAAAAATCTAGCGTAAAAAGAGAATCGAGCAGCGTTGGACGGCATAAAACGGGGGTGCTACACGAGGACTTCCCAGGGGGTCACCCATCCTAGTACTACTCTCGCCCAAGCACGCTTAACTTCGGAGTTCTGACGGGATCCGGTGCATTAGTGCTGGTATGATCGCACCCAGAAGTAGAACCAAATTCTATTCTCTTATGGTAGATTCGACCCGAACTTCAAACAGCCATCACTTTCGAACCGGGAGGAGCTACGGGACCCACCACACATGCCGGCGAAGCTCTTCTCGCGTCCATCGTGTGACCCGACGCTCAGAATTCCTATTATAATATGTTTCCGGAAGAGGAACGGCGATTCGTGTCGAACTCATTGCGTTCCGCCATGACATAACTGGTCCCGAGCCTAAATTCCCCCGTTTTCACGCACTTTCGGCCTTTATATCACTTTATTTATATAATATTTTGTTTTTCTTTTGATATCTCGTGTCATTTTCGATTTAGATGTGTTTCTTAGGCTTAAAATTACATTCTCCAATGTATTGAGAGGCGGAATTTGATAATTTCTAATTAGTAAAATTGCATTTCTTCCCCGTACGACGGGCGTTTGTGATTTACTTTATTACTCCCGTGACGGTATATCATTTTCAATAAGCTTCATATCCAAGGCTTCTTTAGACCGTAGATGGAAGGATCACCGTGTAGAATTCCTAAGAAAACGAAAAATCTAGCGTAAAAAGAGAATCTAGCAGCGTTGGACGGCATAAAAAGGGGGTGCACACGAGGACTTCCCAGGGGGTCACCCATCCTAGTACTACTCTCGCCCGAGCACGCTTGACTTCGGAGTTCTGATGGGATCCGGTGCATTAGTGCTGGTATGATCGCACCCATAAGCAGAACCAAATTCTATTCTCTTATGGTAGATTCGACCCGAACTTCAAACAGCCATTACTTTCGAACCGGGAGGAGCTACGGGACCCACCACACATGCCGGCAAAGCTCTTCTCGCGCCCATCGTGTGACCCGACGCTCAGAATTCCTATTATAATATGTTTCCGGAAGCGGAACGGCGATTCATGTCGAACTCATCCTGTTCCGCCATGACATAACTGGTCCCGAGCCTAAATTCCCCCGTTTTCACGCACTTTCGGCCTTTATATCACTTTATTTATATAATATTTCATTTTTCTTTTGATATCTCGTGTCATTTTCGATTTAGATGTGTTTCTTAGGCTTAAAATTACATTCTCCAATGTATTGAGAGACGGAATTTGATAATTTCTAATTAGTAAAATCGCATTTCTTCCCCGTACGACGGGCGTTTGTGATTTAGTACTTTATTACTCCCGTGACGGTATATCATTTTCAATAAGCTTCATATCCAAGGCTTCATTAGACCGTAGGTGGAAGGATCAACGTGGAGAATTCCTAAGAAAACGAAAAATCGAGCGTAAAAAGAGAATCGAGCAGCGTTGGACGGCAAAAAAAGGGGATGCAACACGAGGACTTCCCAGGGGGTCACCCATCCTAGTACTACTCTCGCCCAAACACGCTTAACTTCAGAGTTCTGATGGGATCCGGTGCATTAGTGCTGGTATGATCGCACCCACAAGTAGAACCAAATTCTATTCTCTTATGGTAGACTCGACCCGAACTTCAAACAGCCATCACTTTCGAACCGGGAGGAGCTACGGGACCCACCACACATGCCGACGAAGCTCTTCTCGCGCCCATCGTGTGACCCGACACTCAGAATTCCTATTATAATATGTTTCCGGAAGCGGAACGGCGATTCGTGTCGAACTCATTGCTTTCCGCCATGACATTACTGGTCCCGAGCCTAAATTCCCCCGTTTTCACGCACTTTCGGCCTTTATATCACTTTATTTATATAATATTTTGTTTTTCTTTTGATATCTCGTGTCATTTTCGATTTAGATGTGTTTCTTAGGCTTAAAATTACATTCTCCAATGTATTGAGAGGCGGAATTTGATAATTTCTAATTAGTAAAATTGCATTTCTTCCCCGTACGACGGGCGTTTGTGATTTACTTTATTACTCCCGTGACGGTATATCATTTTCCATAAGCTTCATATCCAAGGCTTCTTTAGACCGTAGGTGGAAGGATCATCGTGTAGAATTCCTAAGAAAACGAAAAATCTAGCGTAAAAAGAGAATCGAGCAGCGTTGGACGGCATAAAACGAGGGTGCTACACGAGGACTTCCCAGGGGGTCACCCATCCTAGTACTACTCTCGCCCAAGCACGCTTAACTTCGGAGTTCTGATGGGATCCGGTGCATTAGTGCTGGTATGATCGCACCCATAAGCAGAACCAAATTCTATTCTCTTATGGCAGATTCGACCCGAACTTCAAACAGCCATTACTTTCGAACCGGGAGGAGCTACGGGACCCACCACACATGCCGGCGAAGCTCTTCTCGCGCCCATCGTGTGACCCGACGATCAGAATTCCTATTATAATATGTTTCCGGAAGCGGAACGGCGATTCGTGTCGAACTCATCGTGTTCCGCCATGACATAACTGGTCCTGAGCCTAAATTCCCCCGTTTTCACGCAATTTCGGCCTTTATATCACTTTATTTATATAATATTTCGTTTTTCTTTTGATATCTCGTGTCATTTTCGATTTAGATGTGTTTCTTAGGCTTAAAATTACATTCTCCAATGTATTGAGAGGCGGAATTTGATAATTTCTAATTAGTAAAATCGCATTTCTTCCGCATTTACGGGCGTTTGTGATTAAGTACTTTATTACTCCTGTGAAGGTATATGAATTTCAATAAGCTTCATATCCAAGGATTCTTTAGACCTTAGGTGGAAGGATCACAGTGGAGAATTACTAAGAAAACGAAAAATAGAGCGTAAAAAGAGAATCGAGCAGCGTTGGACGGCAAAAAAAGGGGATGCAACACGAGGACTTCCCAGGGGGTCACCCATCCTAGTACTACTCTCGCCCAAACACGCTTGACTTCGGAGTTCTGATGGGATCCGGTGCATTAGTGCTGGTATGATCGCACCTAGAAGTAGAACCAAATTCTATTCTCTTATGGTAGACTCGACCCGAACTTCAAACAGCCATTACTTTCGAACCGGGAGGAGCTACGGGACCCACCACACATGCCGGCGAAGCTCTTCTCGCGCCCATCGTGTGACCCGACACTCAGAATTCCTATTATAATATGTTTCCGGAAGCAGAACGGCGATTCGTGTCGAACTCATCGCGTTCTGCCATGACATAACTGGTCCCGAGCCTAAATTCCCCCGTTTTCACGTACTTTCGGCCTTTATATCACTTTATTTATATAACATTTCGTTTTTCTTTTGATATCTCGTGTCATTTTCGATTTAGATGTGTTTCTTAGGCTTAAAATTACATTCTCCAATGTATTGAGAGGCGGAATTTGATAATTTCTAATTAGTAAGCATTTCTTCCCCGTACGACGGGCGTTTGTGATTTAGTACTTTATTACTCCCGTGACGGTATATCATTTTCAATAAGCTTCATATCCAAGGCTTCTTTAGACCGTAGATGGAAGGATCACCGTGTAGAATTCCTAAGAAAACGAAAAATCTAGCGTAAAAAGAGAATCGAGCAGCGTTGGACGGCATAAAACGGGGGTGCTACACGAGGACTTCCCAGGGGGTCACCCATCCTAGTACTACTCTCGCCCAAGCACGCTTAACTTCGGAGTTCTGACGGGATCCGGTGCATTAGTGTTGGTATGATCGCACCCAGAAGTAGAACCAAATTCTATTCTCTTATGGTAGACTCGACCCGAACTTCAAATGTACCATCACTTTCGAGCGGGAGGAGCTACGGGACCCACCACACATGCCGTGAGCTCTTCTCGCGTCCATCGTGTGACCCGACGCTCAGAATTCCTATTATAATATGTTTCCGGAAGCGGAACGGCGATTCGTGTCGAACTCATTGCTTTCCGCCATGACATTACTGGTCCCGAGCCTAAATTCCCCCGTTTTCACGCACTTTCGGCCTTTATATCACTTTATTTATATAATATTTTGTTTTTCTTTTGATATCTCGTGTCATTTTCGATTTAGATGTGTTTCTTAGGCTTAAAATTACATTCTCCAATGTATTGAGATGCGGAATTTGATAATTTCTAATTAGTAAAATTGCATTTCTTCCCCGTACGACGGGCGTTTGTGATTTACTTTATTACTCCCGTGACGGTATATCATTTTCAATAAGCTTCATATCCAAGGCTTCTTTAGACCGTAGATGGAAGGATCACCGTGTAGAATTCCTAAGAAAACGAAAAATCTAGCGTAAAAAGAGAATCGAGCAGCGTTGGACGGCATAAAAAGGGGGTGCACACGAGGACTTCCCAGGGGGTCACCCATCCTAGTACTACTCTCGCCCGAGCACGCTTGACTTCGGAGTTCTGATGGGATCCGGTGCATTAGTGCTGGTATGATCGCACCCATAAGCAGAACCAAATTCTATTCTCTTATGGTAGATTCGACCCGAACTTCAAACAGCCATTACTTTCGAACCGGGAGGAGCTACGGGACCCACCACACATGCCGGCAAAGCTCTTCTCGCGCCCATCGTGTGACCCGACGCTCAGAATTCCTATTATAATATGTTTCCGGAAGCGGAACGGCGATTCGTGTCGAACTCATCCTGTTCCGCCATGACATAACTGGTCCCGAGCCTAAATTCCCCCGTTTTCACGCACTTTCGGCCTTTATATCACTTTATTTATATAATATTTCATTTTTCTTTTGATATCTCGTGTCATTTTCGATTTAGATGTGTTTCTTAGGCTTAAAATTACATTCTCCAATGTATTGAGAGGCGGAATTTGATAATTTTTAATTAGTAAAATCGCATTTCTTCCGCATTTACGGGCGTTTGTGATTTAGTACTTTATTACTCCCGTGACGGTATATCATTTTCAATAAGCTTCATATCCAAGGCTTCTTTAGACCGTAGGTGGAAGGATCACCGTGGAGAATTCCTAAGAAAATGAAAATCGAGCGTAAAAAGAGAATCGAGCAGCGTTGGACGGCAAAAAAGGGGATGCAACACGAGGACTTCCCAGGGGGTCACCCATCCTAGTACTACTCTCGCCCAAACACGCTTAACTTCGGAGTTCTGATGGGATCCGGTGCATTAGTGCTGGTATGATCGCACCCAAAAGTAGAACCAAATTCTATTCTCTTATGGTAGATTCGACCCGAACTTCAAACAGCCATCACTTTCGAACCGGGAGGAGCTACGGGACCCACCACACATGCCGACGAAGCTCTTCTCGCGCCCATCGTGTGACCCGACACTCAGAATTCCTATTATAATATGTTTCCGGAAGCGGAACGGCGATTCGTGTCGAACTCATTGCTTTCCGCCATGACATTACTGGTCCCGAGCCTGAATTCCCCCGTTTTCACGCACTTTCGGCCTTTATATCACTTTATTTATATAATATTTTGTTTTTCTTTTGATATCTCGTGTCATTTTCGATTTAGATGTGTTTCTTAGGCTTAAAATTACATTCTCCAATGTATTGAGATACGGAATTTGATAATTTCTAATTAGTAAAATTGCATTTCTTCCCCGTACGACGGGCGTTTGTGATTTACTTTATTACTCCCGTGACGGTATATCATTTTCAATAAGCTTCATATCCAAGGCTTCTTTAGACCGTAGGTGGAAGGATCACCATGTAGAATTCCTAAGAAAACGAAAAATCTAGCGTAAAAAGAGAATCGAGCAGCGTTGGACGGCATAAAAAGGGGGTGCAACACGAGGACTTCCCAGGGGGTCACCCATCCTAGTACTACTCTCGCCCAAGCACGCTTAACTTCGGAATTCTGATGGGATCCGGTGCATTAGTGCTGGTATGATCGCACCCATAAGCAGAACAAAATTCTATTCTCTTATGGCAGATTCGACCCGAACTTCAAACAGCCATTACTTTCGAACCGGGAGGAGCTACGGGACCCACCACACATGCCGGCAAATCTCTTCTCGTGCCCATCGTGTGACCCGACGCTCAGAATTCCTATTATAATATGTTTCCGGAAGCGGAACGGCGATTCGTGTCGAACTCATCGTGTTCCGCCATGACATAACTGGTCCCGAGCCTAAATTCCCCCGTTTTCACGCACTTTCGGCCTTTATATCACTTTATTTATATAATATTTCGTTTTTCTTTTGATATCTCGTGTCATTTTCGATTTAGATGTGTTTCTTAGGCTTAAAATTACATTCTCCAATGTATTGAGTGGCGGAATTTGATAATTTCTAATTAGTAAAATCGCATTTCTTCCCGCATTGACGGGCGTTTGTGATTTAGTACTTTATTACTCCCGTGACGGTATATCATTTTCAATAAGCTTCATATCCAAGGCTTCTTTAGACCGTAGGTGGAAGGATCACCGTGGAGAATTCCTAAGAAAACGAAAAATCGAGCGTAAAAAGAGAATCGAGAAACGTTGGACGGCAAAAAAAGGGGATGCAACACGAGGACTTCCGAGGGGGTCACCGATCCTAGTACTACTCTCGCCCAAACACGCTTAACTTCGGAGTTCTGATGGGATCCGGTGCATTAGTGCTGGTATGATCGCACCCAGAAGTAGAACCAAATTCTAGTCTCTTATGGTAAATTCGAACCGAACTTCAAACAGCCATCACTTTCGAACCGAGAGGAGCTACGGGACCCACTACACATGCCGACGAAGCTCTTCTCGCGCCCATCGTGTGACCCGACGCTCAGAATTCCTATTATAATATGTTTCCGGAAGCGGAACGGCGATTCGTGTCGAACTCATCGCGTTCCGCCATGACAAAACAGCGTCCGAGCCTAAAGTCCCCCGTTTTCACGCACTTTCGGCCTTTATATCACTTTATTTATATAATATTTCGTTTTTCTTTTGATATCTCGTGTCATTTTCGATTTAGATGTGTTTCTTAGGCTTAAAAATACATTCTCCAATGTATTGAGAGGCGGAATTTGATATCTAATTAGTAAAATCGCATTTCTTCCCCGTACGACGGGCGTTTGTGATTTAGTACTTTATTACTCCCGTGACGGTATATTATTTTCAATAAGCTTCATATCCAAGGCTTCTTTAGACCGTAGGTGGAAGGATCAACGTGGAGAATTCCTAAGAAATATGTCTGGCCTGCTTGCAGTGAGGTACAGAAGAGATCCAATGAGTCCTCTGTAGTGGGTTGAGTCCACTGATATGCCTACCTCGTCTGCATCCAGGTGAGTACTTGTGCTCATAGGAATTCTTGCTGGCTTGGCTGATTCCATTCCATATCTCTTGATAAGGTCTCTGGTATACTTTGCTCGGTTGATGAAAATTCCTTTTTCCATCTGCTTAACTTGTAGTCCGAGAAAGAAGTTAAGCTTTCCCATCATACTCATCTCACATCTCCTTGCATGAGATTGAAGAATTTCTCGCATAGCTCTGGATTGGTTGATCCGAATATGATGTCATCCACATAAATCTGGACTATTAATATGTGGCCTTCGTGCTCCACTCTGAATAGGGTTTTGTCCACTTTCCCTTTGCAAAATCCATTCTTTTCAAGAAACACAGATAGTGTTTCATACCACGCTCTTGGTGCTTGCTTAAGTCCATAAAGAGCTTTCAACAGCTTATAGACTTTGTCTCATTTGACAAAACCTGGGGGTTGCTCTACATAGACTTCTTCTTCTAGGATTCCATTTAGAAAAGCACTTTTTACATCCATCTGATAGACTTCAAAATCTTTGAATGCGGCATATGCGAGGAATAGTCTGATGGCCTCTAATCTTGCAACAGGTGCATAGGTTTCATCAAAATCTATTCCCTCACACTGTGCATACCCTTTTGCTACAAGTCTGGCCTTATTCCTAACAACAGCTCCGTCTTCATAACTCTTGTTTTTGTACACCCATTTGGTGCCAATAACCTTCTTGTGATCAAGTCTGTCTGTTAGTTCCCAAACTTTGTTTCTTTCCATCTGCTCCAATTCCTCTTGCATGGCATTTATCCAAGAGTAATCTTCTGGGGCTTGTTCTGTAGTTTTAGGTTCTATTTGTGACATAAAACATGAGAACATAGCCATTCCTGCTGGTAGGGTTGACTGTCTCGTCTTAACTCCATCAGTCAATTTTCCGATAATTTGCTGGATTGGGTGATCCTTGAGCCATTTGGGGATGTCGTCCTCTTCTGGGTTTGTTCCCCCTGTTGGATTGCTCTGGTGGATTACGCATCATTTGGGTTACAGTGCAATGGATCAGCTACCGTCTTGTCATCTGCAGGTTGGGTCTGATCTGCAGGTGAGTCTTTATCAGCTACGGCTGGGTCTTCATCAGCGGCAACCGGATCAGGTAGGTTTGGTGATCCAGCAGCTGCAGTTGGGTCTTCAGCAGCTGCAGTTGGGTCTTCAGGCTGGTCTGCAGGTGAGTCCACCATTCTAGTGTCATGTATAATGACTTCTTCAAGGGTTGCTGACTTGAGCTTGTTCTCAATTAGCTCAACTTGTTTCCTGTACTCAATGGTAGATTCATCAAAAACAACATGGGGTGTTTCTTCTACAACTAAGGTTCTTTTATTAAAAACTCTATATGCCTTGCTTCTTTGGGAATATCCCATAAAGAGACCGTCATCAGTTTTAGCATCAAAGGCATTTAGTTGTGTTTTACCATTGTTGTGGATGAAACACTTACAACCAAAAACATGAAAGTAAGCAACTGTAGGAGTTCTATTATTCCAAACCTCATAGGGAGTTTTGCCATGTCTCCCTACTATCATACTCTGATGCAGGTGTGACAGCCGTGTTGTGACTTGACCCCGAACCTTTTAGGCAGTCATTCGCAATCATAGACCTTGCTTTGCTTCCTTGAGTTACATTTCTTCTTTCGGCAACACCATTACTGTGGGCGTCACAGGCCGCGAGAGCTCATCTTTGGATCCCATTCTGATCGCTGTAATCAGTTATCGCCTTGTTGAGAAACTCCCCTCCTCTATCTGATCTGATCTTGATGATGGATAGGGATTTCTCATTTTGGATCCTTCTCAGCAGCTCAGGTAACTTGGTCAAGGTTTCACTTTTCTTATATAGGAAGATAATCCAAGTGTACCTTGAAAAATCATCTACTATTACAAGTGCATGCTTTCGGCCGCTCAGAGTCCTTGGCTTGATAGGACCAAATAGATCCATGTGGAGTAGATCTAAGATCCTTGTTGTGAGCGTTGTTGGCTGTACTGGCTTGAACGATGCTCTGGTCTGCTTTCCTTTCTGACATGCATCACAAAGCGCTTCCTTCTTGAATGCTTCATTTGGAAGTCCTCTGACCAGCTTCTGAGAACTAATCTTGTTGATGGCCTTGAATTTCAGGTGACATAGTCTTTTGTGCCACAACCATCCATTCTCAGCTACTGTCTTGGATAGAAAACAGGAGTTAGGTGTTCCTGTGTTCCAATCAATCATATAGACATCTCTTCTTCTGAAACCTTGGAGCTTCACTTCTCCAGATAAGATATCTATCACCATACATTTCCAGATGGTGAAGACTACTAGATTCTTCTCGTCACAGAACTGGCTTATGCTCAGGAGGTTGTACTTGAGTCCTTTGACATAATGAGCTTTGGATATCACAATATTTCCTCGGTGCAGCTCTCCAAAGCCTTTTGTTTGTCCTCTAGAGCTATCTCCAAAAGTTACATCGGGACCTCTTTCTTTAGTGTATTTGGACAGCATCTTCTTGTTCCCAGTCATATGCCTCGAGCATCCAGAATCACCAAACCATTCTTCACCTCCAAAATTTGAGCTTGTGGAGATGTGGTTGTAGTCCTTCCACCTTTTCTGCAATCAGACAAGCAGAGATTTAGGTACCCAAATCTGTGTGGGTCCTTTGGGGTTAGCTGGTTTCCAGGAGAATTGATTTCTCCTTGGATTGTAAAAGTTGTTATTATTATTATAACCCTCATAAGGTGTGTAAGGTCGAGGTCTGAATCTCCTGTTTGGATTTTATACCGGATATTCCTCAAAATGTTGATAGTGTGGGCCATTTATAAATCTAGGTTGAGACCATTTATTAAATCTTTGTGGTCTCCACACTTGTTCATTTTGGTAATTAGGATAACCTTGAGGTTTCCATCTGCCCCTCGCATTATGAAATCTGTTTTTGGGGAGTTGTTGGTAATAGTGGGCATGTTATGCAGATTTCTTTGTTTACTGCTGGGCCTTTGCCTGAGTCGCTGTCTAGGTGGTGCCTTGTATAACCCGATTGCGGCTAGACATGTGACTTGGTGTTACTGTTTTTAAATATCGGTTTATATGTAGGCTCAACAGTCGAGACAATTGTTTCTCCCTTGATAAATTTTCTTTTAGAACTAGAGGGAGTGTGAGGATCATATCCAAGGCCTGATTTGGAATAAAGTGGCCTTTTTTTGGTACACAATTCTTCCAGGGTTGAAGACGCCTTCAGGGAGGTTATTTCCCGCGCCTGAGTTTTATTTACCTGTGTCAGCTTAGTAAACTCATTTTTGGCATGAGCAAGTGCAGCTGATTTTTCTTTAAGTAAAATGGTTAGTCTGTTTATCTCAGCTGTATTAACATCAGCCTGGTTTTTAAAGTCAATTAGATTATCTCAACCTTATTCGAGATCTAGCCGAGTTTTGAAATCATTTTTAATTTTTATTCTCATCTTGCAGCTGAGTCTTCTCTGCTGATACAGTTTGGTGTGCAGATTTGAATGTTTCAAAATCTTTAAATAATTGATTTACCGATTCATGTAGATCTATATCTTGTGACATGGCTGAGCTATTATTTGAACCAGTGGGTTTAGAAGTTACCTCTTCATCAGCTAGGTTTGCCATCAGGCAGTCATACTCCTCATCTTCATCAGAAAAGAATCCGCTGCTTGATTCGACATGCTCCTGGTCTTCTCCGATGAGGGCCTTTCTTCTATCTTCTTTTCTGCCCACCTCATTCTTGGTTTCGTCCTTCTTGAGCTCAGGACAGTCCATTTGGATGTGTCCGGTCTTGTGACAATTGTAGCATTCTACTTTCCAGCTTCCAGCCTTCTGGTTCCTTCTTGGATTCTCCTTATAATTTTTCTTGTATTTGGAGTAGTTCTTTCTAAAGTTGCTGAACCTTTGCATTATAAACGCCATTTCTTCCTCAAAATCTAGTGGATTTGGAGGTTTCACATCAGATAGGCTCTTGGCAGGGGACTCGGCTGCAAATGCAATTCCCTTCTCTGCAGGCTCAGTTGAGGATGAACTTGGAAGCTCGAACTCATAAGCCTTCAGATCAGAGAACAACTCTTGAATCTTTATCTTATTCAGGTCCTTGGACTCTCTCATGGTTGAGAGATCTGAGAACCTTCAGTGCCATTTCCCTGTTGCCATAGGTTTTGCCGAAGGAGTTGATCTCATTGATAATCTCAGTGAACCTTGTGTCCACTTGGTCTATGGATTCACCATTCTTCATTTTAAAGTTGTCAAATTTTTGGATAGCAATTGACAGCTTGTTTTCCTTGATCAGCTCCGTTCCTTCACACATTAGGGCTAATGTGTCCCAGATTTCCTTGGCATTTTTGCAGTTCTTGATCTTGACCATAGTGGATTTGTCAAGAGTCTGATATAATACATCTCTGGCCCGGTTATCAAGATTGGACAGTTTTCTTTCTTCGGGAGTCAGCTCCGTCCTCTTCTTAGGAATCTTCTCTGGCTTCCCTGATGCGATCTCCTCTGCTGTGTTGTCCTTCTCAAATATGAATGGACTGTCCTCGATGATGCACCACATGTCGTCATGAATCGAAGATAAGTGTGCGTGCATCCTTATCTTCCACAGATCATATTCGTCAACTGAAAACACAGGGAGTCTAGAATGCATGTGTTCCATTATAAAGTGAGAGTGAAGATATATATCTGATATAGATCTGGTTCGTGAAATAAATGAACCAACCGCTTTGATACCACTTGTAGGTCACAAGTCGTCCAGGTACAAGTCTAGAGGGGGGGGGGGGTGAATAGACTTGTAGAAACTTTTAAACTTTTTTTTCGAAGAGTGAGTTTCTTCAGCTGATAGGTAGACAAATGACTTGGAGTCGTTTGTTCTTTAATATATGCGGAAGTCAGCTGATGACGAATAGAAAGCAACTAATGAAATACTTAACAATGAATGCAGCAGTTAAAGTATGATGCAATAAAACAGTAAAGAACGCAGGCGATTATAGTGGTCTCAGAGGTGGGGTAATCCTCTACTAATCCACTTTTCTCCAAACCAGTTGGAGATGAATTCACTATAATTCTCAACCAGTGATAAATATTACAGTGATTCAAACCACACTACAACAGCTTCCAACCAGTGGAAATCCGTGTTGTTGTACACACTTGACTGCCTTGCACCTCTTGATCCTAGATCCTTGGATGCCTTTACAGTCTCTTACTTCAACCAGTGAAGTACCCCGTACTCAGGATTATAGACAAGAGTTTTTGTCTTCTCCAACTAAGAGCTTCTTTAAGTATGAACTTTTAGAACCGCTCTTTTCACGATGCTATTGATTGCTTTAGATTGCTTGATTGCTTTGATCGCTTGAAAGTATGTTCGCACCGGTAGTTGCTCAGCTTCAAATCTTCGGATATATATAGGTCACGACCTCTGAGCTTTTTCCTTGTAGCCGTTGCAAATCTTTTGAACAAATCCGTCCGTTGGAGGGAGACTTCTTTGTTTAATCTTTCTGAACGTTGCAAGGCTGGATTCCCATTATTTTATTCTATCTTTCGACCGTTGTGAAGACTCTGCATGTGATGCGCCGAATCTTTTGAATATAAAACTATTAAAGTCTTCAAGGTGGGTCTGGATGATTTATTTAAATCATATCTCTTGCGGGAATCACTCCAATTTGTCTTTTCACGTTGCATGTGACTTTCCGTAATACTTGACTTTTCAACGCATGCTGACGTGGACTTGGAGTACTTGGCTGACTTCGACTAGGCTGGTGAGCAGTTAACTTCTCTGCAGTCAGGACCTCTCTGATGTTCACTGTTTGTGACTTGGCTGATCAGGTGACTTGTCTGAGGTACCTTGGCTGCAGTCTGGTCAAACTTCTCTGATAATTTTTGTTGACCAGAACTACTCTGACTGGACTCGGCTGATCCTCTATGATGGTCTTAGCTGTACTTAGTACTTTAGCCGATTTTTAGCCTAACTAATTTTTGGCCTATAGAAGATACTCATTTGGTTCTTCTTTACATTTTGCCAAGTTTTATACTTAACATATTTTGGCCTATGGAAGATACTCATTTGGTTCTTCCTTACATTTTGCCAAGTTTTATACTTAACATATTTTGGCCTATGGAAGATACTCATTTGGTTCTTCCTTACATTTTGCCAAGTAATAAACATTTGATTTTATATTAATGACATCATCAAAATCTAACAAGTATTCCTAACACTACCTCCCTTAAAAATAAGTTTCGTCCTCGAAACTTGTAGTCACTCGCACAAACAACAATTCAACAGAAAATCTAAAATCACCAAGATAACCAAGAATTATCGAATAATCCGAACAACATACTTACAGGTCAGTGAAGACGAAGATCTCCCGTGATACTAGCATATGACACCATTTCAAAAATCTCGACACAACAAGAATGCCAAAACAGGAATAATCACAATTTGAAAACGATTGTTCTCCGCCAAGACCACAACAAGTTTAGAGCACTGTCGAGTTTTGTGGGATCTGTGACGCTGTGTCTCCTCACCTAAAGCGCATGAGCCGCTCCTTGTCACATGCACTTATCACCAGCGTTTCACTCCACATCGAAAGCCGCACATTGCACGTGCCTCGCACCGGCGTTCACTTCCCGATTGGAGCCGCACATTGCACATGACCACGGCACCGGCGTTCACTCCCTGCCTCGTCGGTCTCGGGAACACCAACAATCCCCAAACCCACACATCACCACGACAGTACTCAAAAATCACACAGTTCCAAAACATCACAAACATCACGCTACTACCACACCTTAGAGTGAAGATCATTTGACCTAATCAAACATATTTTCTTTCGAAACATATGAAGACCATAAATATCGTCGTTTATTGGCCAAATAAATAAAGATTGGTAAAACAATGAAAA
Organism: Orobanche coerulescens; assembly: GCA_033398695.1. Taxonomy (NCBI): domain Eukaryota; kingdom Viridiplantae; phylum Streptophyta; class Magnoliopsida; order Lamiales; family Orobanchaceae; genus Orobanche; species Orobanche coerulescens. Next base: position 3,339,357 of record JAWKAU010000020.1, read on the forward strand.
TCACACACAATAATAAGCAATTCATAATAGATCTTTATACAAACTTAAATAACGTGACTAACCTTGTTTATAATCCCAACTTAAGTAACTTAGCCCATGAAGGGTTTAATAAACATAATACAAGCTTGAGTGGTCATTATTAGTTGAAAAAGAGAAAGAATTGATCCTAACTCCCTTAGTAGATAAAGTAGAAAGAAGCAATAAACTCCCTTAACAACATATGCTACACCACTATTACACAAATCACTCAAGAACACAAGTGTGTTCTTCACACAAAAAGAAAATATTACAAAAAGTGGAAAAATATAAGATGAATGATGAATAATGATGGATCTAAGGGGTCTATTTATACACCTAAAGTCATCTAATAGCTCCAAAACTCCAGCATTATTACATTAGATCGGATCAATGCCATCCATCCCCTCAATAATAGACCAAAAGTATAAAAAATTAGGCAATGATCAATAATCTGCCAAGAGTTACGGCCGTAACTTTGAGGAGTTACGACCGTAACATGGCTACGGCTTTTTGCACATTAGTTGTTTTGTGAGTTATGCCCGTAACTTTTAGATGTTACGCCCGTAAGGAGTTTCAGACTTCATTTTTAGCCCAGAATTTCTGACTTCTGTGTTTTCGCCCCAAATCTTCTTCGGATGATAACTTTTGATATATAACTCTGATTTTGAATCTGGAAAGACTGCCGAACTCGACTCGGAAAGCCCTACAACATGAATACATAACAATTCAACAAAGATAATATTTTATAAACATGTTATTTCTTGAGTAAATCAGTAATTCAATTCGATTAAGACTAAATTTACATCTTCATCTGATAAAAAATAAAATTATTAAAAGCTAATTAATTCTAAGCAAAAATGAGTAGACTAGCTCAATTATGGGTGAAATATATCAATACAAACCATGGATAAGTGTATAAAATTGACACTTATCATTAACCACAAGTCTGATCAATACAACTTAAACGATCACGAATTCATAACTGAAACAGGATATACTACACTGTCTGTTGACTTAGCGCACGTTAATCACATAACGTAGCGTGTGCTAAGTCGCTCCCGTTATCGTGCGCTAGCCAGTAACACTAGCGTGCGCTAATGACATGCAGTTGCATGCATTTCAGATAGCGATCAACATATGGCGATTATCAAGAACACTAAGTGATTTCGAAACTATGTTCATAGCTATCAAAACAACGAAATCCGATATCCTTTAACATATAAACAATCATCCAACTCATAATCTAAGTTATATATTAATATATCATCTTTCCCTCAATATCAACATCATGAACACCAAGAATTCATAATCACTGCCATGTTCACCATCATATGAAGAAACCAACAACAACAACATCAAAGACCCGAATTGAAGGAAGACATTAGCCAACATATCTCTTTGAAGATAAACAACACAATTCGAAACCATTAGAATCATATCAATACCCATATATCAACAGTAACATCAACATAACTCGGTAACCAATTTCATAATCATACTTGTTAACTCATATACATGACGATTATCAACTCAAGGACATCATATACAATCCAAAATGAAATTCCAAAGTGAAGAGTAATTACCCCTTTGATGGAATGGATTGATTCCCAAGTTTGAATCTATTCTCAATCACTTCCAAGCTTCCAATATTGTTAGGAATGATCAACTCAAGTATTTGGAACCTCAACTTCTCTCTAGGACCTCTCTCTATCGGTTCACATGAAGAAATGGACGGAAATGACGAATAATGGCCAGCTGCACTTATATATATGTTGTACATTATTAACGTACGTTAACATCTTCATTTAACGTACGTTACATGCTTAGCATGCGCTAACTGTCTTTGTTAGCGTGCGCTATCGCAGTCCAGAGGCTACTACCTTACTTCATACAATGATTTACGTACGCAATGCCCATGCAATAGTGTACGTAATTGCCTCTATTTAGCGTACGCCAGTGTCCGATCACAGCATGCGCTGCTCATAGTTAACTCGCTTGTCTGTATGCCCCGAAGACGGGTCCACACGCCGACAGCTCTGACAAGGATAAGATTCCCTTTGGACCGATCTGATGTTAGCGTGTGCTAACAATATGCATTACGTACGCTAACCCTTCACAACAAACATCCGTTGACTTCGTCGGCACATGCGCCGAAAGTGGTCGGGTCCACACGTAGATTCCTTCTGATTTGGTCTGTACTAGCGTGCACTATCCTTTACCATTAACGTGCGCTAAACCTGTACGATAGCGTGCACTAGGCTTGAATATTAGCGTGCGCTAATAAGGCTACACTTAGCCATTTTCAGCTATTCTTGTCCAACGTCTCAACATACTAGATACGAATATACGGCATACTGAATACGTATACTCCTTCCAACAATATTCTCATATGTTATGCCCGACACACAATATCTTCAAATACAACTGTCAACCAAATGCAATAATTATACCAATATAGACGTCTCAGTCCTTCAATTGTTTTATCTATACTGTACAGATTCCACGCTGTACAACATAACTCGGATAAAATAAAATTAAACAATAATAGTAGAAATTACAGATATTACATACTACACTACTTAAAATAAGTTTCGTCCTCGAAACTTGTAACCCGTCATAGAAAACAAACAAACCGTTCAACCAAAATATTCCGAAACCATCACGACAACGATCGATCATCATCATTAACGAATAACCAAACTAGCATTCTTACAAATGCGAAAAGTCGACGATCTCCTGAGATACTAGCAAGTGACTTTACTGTAAAGTCTCAACACGCTTACGATCACAATTCCATGATTCTTAACAAAATATACCATCTTTGGATGAAATAATCTATCCGTGTCAAATCTTGTTTGCCTGATTACACAATCAAGTCCTAATCTGCTAAAAAACAATAATACACGATACATCTGTGAAACAACTGCCCAACACAATAGAAACAAATCCCGAAATATCGACACAAAATCTAAACGCTTAGATGATCACTAGCAATGATCAACCAATAAATTAACCGAGAATATCATCGACATGATAAACTCCAATATTACCAACGAACGATCAACGATAATCGAGAATACCTTCACATGGTAAGCTCCAACACAATCAACACATAACCACACAAACCAATATATGAAAGAACAAAATTCTCAAAACGTTAAACAAATCACATATAGTGGATCTCAATGAAACACAACCGGCTGGTGAACATACCCCTCGGCATACGAACAACCAATCGCAAATCAGAGATTTGCCTGATTACACAATCAAGTCCCAATCTGCTAAAAAACAATAATACACGATACATATGTGAAACAACTACCCAACACAATAGAAACAAATCCCGAAATATCGACAAAAAATCTGAACGCTTAGATGATCACTAGCAATGATCAAATAATAAATTAACCGAGAATATCATCGACATGATAAACTCCAATATTACCAACAAACGATCAACGATAATCGAGAATACCTTCACACGGTAAGCTCCAACACAATCAACACAGAACCACACAAACCAATATATGAAAGAACAAAATTCTCAAAACGTTAAACAAATCACATACAGTGGATCTCAATGAAACACAACCGGCTGGTGAACATCCCCCTCGGCATACATGGAGTGGGAACGACCATCCAATACCCAAAACAACCAGCATGGGGTCACCATCCCCAAATCTACACTTACAAAGAAATCATTCAAAAATCATTATGGTAAAATCGCGCTACTACCAGACCAACGGAATCACATAGCACATATGTCCCGGTTTCACAAAATTCAAAGTTCCAAAATTACATCCTGTGCATGAATCTACAACACGCATCATATTTCTCTTATCCGATAAATCAACCGATCATCCCTGGATAACCAAACTACCATATTGAAGTTCGAATCTCTTTTCCTCGTATCATACTGATGTCTTATCCAGTTCGTGAGTCACATTCATAACTTCACCATGATATGCCTTATGCACTAAATGCGTATGTATATCAATCATATTTTCAAAACCAGTTTGAAATCATATAGTCTTGTCAAGAAGACAAATTTTCGAAAGTTCTTTCAAAAATTTCAAAACTCAAAACATAAATTTGCGTAGGACCACGAAATCAATTTTCAAAAAATGAAATTGGCTAGCTGGTGTCAAGTTCTCGATAAAAATTCTTTTCGAATACACACGATTAAATAAAATGAAATTATGCAAATGCTCGACTACATCCATACTCCTGTATACCAATTCGGTTCGTCACCAATTCCAATGACATTCCATCGGAAAACGACACGATAGAGTTCCAAAATCTCAATATATAGACTCCGATAAAAACTTCTTTTTCCACATATGACTCGTAATGTCGACCATTATCCTATCATGTATCACCTCAATTATGCTATGACAATGCATTGAAACAAATCAACACAACGAAAGACTTCCCGAGAAGTTTCATTTGAATAGGTAAACCAAAACCGCGAAAGGCAGAAACAAAATTTATAAACGATTTATAAAGTGTTTTACAAATCTCGGGAGTTTTAGAAAACATGAAAAAGCCTTTTGAAACCTTAGGGTCTCAGCCCGTATCTCGTTCCGCATTACACGAAGTTTAAAAAGTAGAAAAACCCTTTCCGGACCTCAAGTCATGAGTTATAAAACTATTTCAAAATCAATTGGGTCTCGGCCCAAATCATTTTCCGTAAAACATTCATTTTGAAAAGTATCATTTTCAAATGCTCAAAAAAAGGTTCATATATCTCTAAATGTACTAACATGACTACATGTTTTTCTCAACAATCCACAGTCCTTCTCCCGAATACATAACTCCGTTCTAAAATTTAAACGACATATTGATTTCCAAAATCATAACTTCTCGAGATCATCAATCCTGTCCCAACTCTGTCACCTTATACTGTAACGCATAATATTCTGTTGAATCTCAAAGCATATCAACTTAGAAAGGCAATAAATCACTATGCAATTCAAGAATCCAAATACTTACAGATCGTGAAGCCGACGATTCCCCGTGATACTGGCACATGTTTCGACTCAAGAAAATACTCGACACAGATATTTTCAAAACACACATTCCGCAAACTCAGTTCAACTCGAGAATACAACACATCTCTATATCAAGAAACACGTTAACACCATTTGGAAAAGTTTACAACAACCCCAGTACCACACTGGTAAATCACATAATGCACAAGCCCAAGTGAATAACAAAAACCCAGAGCTCAAACACTTGTCAACCGACAAATCAAATGACACGACAAGAGCACGACCCAAATCGACTGGACTGACTAGGTTTCCTCAACCTAAGCTCCGATACCATATTCTGTAACACCCCCAGAGCCATCCACGAATATTACAGCATCGTGGGCCCCGAGGTGTGTAACACCCCGATATATTCGGAATAATTACAGCGCCGTAAACCTTTTAAGTAAGGATTTACAAGGCTAATTAAAAGAAATGTAAATATAATCCAACAGTACCACTGAAGTTCAAAATATAGAACCGGTTCAACTGATCTATTGAGTTAATTAATACAACCATATCGAAATGACATTATTAAAACACACGTACTCGAGTACTGAAAGTGAACCAAGAAGACAAATCACAATAACAATAAACAGCATCCACATCACTGAGCCACTTCATCGTCATGTCGATACTGTGGCTGCTTCCCCGCCCCTCGGCTACCTGAACATCAAAATAAATGTCCACCCCCGAATGGGTTAGCAAAACGATGCTAGTACAAGTATCACAATACAAATTTCATCAATGCATCATAAAACATACAGAACGGACTTCCGTCATCGGAGTCCAATGATGAGAATCCTCATGATTCCATCAACACAATACAGGGTAATCCAACGATCCAGCGCCCTCGGTATAGATCCCCATGATGATCCCGTCGGACCAATGCATGGTGGAAAACCCGTCCAACGATCCAGCGCCCTCAGCATAGATCCCCATGATGATCCCGTCGGACCAACACATGGTGGACATTCGATCCAGCGCCCTCAGCATAGATCCTCATGGCCCCCTCGGATCATTTACAATATAAACCATGCAATCATGCATACATATATGCATTTCAATATGTTCATCAATACGAACAATTAATAACGAATACCACGAGAAATCAAAGAAATTAATCTCATACTCGACAACATGAACAAAACTATATGCATGATCAAAGTTCCAACATAAATCAAACTCAACATATGATACTTGCCTCGAAAATGGCAAGAATGAAATACTCCAACAAATGTCATGCGTCCGTATGCCACCGCCCCTCGATCGACCCCTATGCAAGGCTCGGACCTTGTTCAAATGAAATAATAAAGAATTCATCTCATGTCGTACGAATGTCCAACAATCCGATCTACGGCCGAAAGCTTTTAAAATGTAATATGCCTGAGCTACTTAGCGTACGCTACGTATTATACGTAACGTGCGTTAAGCCTGCTCATTAGCGTACGTAAACGACAAAGTCTAGCGTACGCTAACTATGTACTGACAGTCCTCTCTGATCAGCCGACTGACTCGCCTGATGACATAACGTACATTACGTACCAAACGTAGCGTACGTTAAATTATGCCCGATAGCGCACGTTAATATACATATCTTAGCGTGCGCTAACCGTGCATGGCAGCTCACTACTGTGCAGCGGACTTGATCTAATGGTGATGAAACTCATGAAATCTTCAGTGTAAATACAGGTCATCTCCATGCGTATCATGCTCATATGGTTTATGAATGATCTTACGGATTAAACGACTTCGAGATACAAGGATACGTATAATCATCACAACACCATAATTCATCTTGATCTTCAAGAAAATATCCCAAGTTCAATCCATTTTATGTCCAAAACGTATAATTCCATTATGTAAATACATAAGAACTTGATAATCTCCATAAGCTGGCCATAATAGGTTTTGTAGTTACATGAATGTGCTTAGGAGTTCAAACACTAAAAGGTTCAATGGTCTATACGGTGAAGAAGTACCAAAGCATCGAAAATATCCTTCTAACAACATGATGTTCGACTATGTACGAATTTAACTGACTAGATAATCTCAAAACATGTTCTAAAACATCCTTAAGAATGCTACTCCAGTTGGTGAAGAATCACCTACCTCAAAATAGTGAAGAACAAGGAGGAACTTGAAGAAATCCAACACCGAGAGCTTGAACACCAATCTCCAATGATCTATAATCTTCAAACTCGTGCTAGGATGATGATATGAGAGGTTTAGGATGGAGGAAGTAACTCTCTAAGTTTCAGAAATCGAGTTTGGGAAGTGATGGCATCTGAAAAATGAAAAAGGGTGATGTCCTATATATAGGAAATGGTTATTAGCGCGCGTTAGTCCATATCCATAGAGTGCGCTAACGGCCATGCAGTTTACTGACCTCACTGTACTCAACATTTAGTGTGCGCTATCCCCATACCAGTAGCGTGCGCTAACAGCGTTGACTCGGCTTTTCCCAAAAGCCGTCCAGGTTCATCCCGACATGTTCCGACCAAGATCCGCGGCTGATCTCACCTACTACCCTGTCTTAATCAAGTTGACTACGTATAGCGCGTGCTAATGTTCATGCACAACGTGCACTACGAACCCAAATTAGCGTACGCTACGCTTAGTCGATAGCGTGCGCTACATGTGCAAAAAATCACAATTTTGAACACATTCATGAAATCATATGCTCAAAAACACCGGATCATGAAATACGGAGAATAATACTCAGATCAAAATTCAACAAATACAATATCACAAGGTTCAAATACACATTAGAAATCTCGGGTATTACATCCCCTCTCCCTAAAAAGAAGTTTCGTCCCGAAACTTAAGATGAAAACAACTCTGGATACCTAGTCTTCATACTGTCCTCCGTTTCCCAAGTGGCCTCTTCAACTCCGTGTCGTGACCATTTCACTTTAACTAAGGGTATTGGTTTATTCCTCAATTGTTTGATCCGACTCTCAAGTATCTTGATTGGTCTCTCTTCGAAGGTGCCGTCATTAGCTATCTCGATCTCGTCGAAATCAATAATATGACTAGGATCTGGTACATACTTCCGCAATTAGGATACGTGAAACACATTGTGAACGTGACTCAGCGATGGCGGCAAGGCCACCCTGTATGACAAATCCCCAACTCTCTCGAGGATCTCAAATGGTCCGATATATCTCGGACTTAGCTTACCTTTCCTCCCAAAATGGAAAATTCCCCGAGTAGGAGACACCTTCGACAGTACGTGGTCCCCAATCTCAAACTCCAGTGGGCGACGGTGCGCATCATCATAAGACTTCTGTCGACTCTGGGAAGTTAACAGTCTTTCCCGAATCAAAGTTATCTTCTCATGAGTTTGAACTATCAATTCCGGCTCCGTCCCGATCAAGTTCGAAGAATCATCCCAGCACAGAGGTGATCGGCATCTTCTCCCGTACAAAGCTTCAAATGGTTCCATCTTAATAGAAGCATGCCAACTATTGTTATATGTGAATTCAATCAACGGCAAGTGAACTTCCCAATCAGTTGACCAATCCAAGGCATAAGCTCTAAGCATGTCTTCTACTGTCTGAATAGTCCTTTCGGACTGACCGTCCGTCTGAGGATGATAAGCCGTGCTAAAGTTCAGCTCGGTCCCCAAAGCCCTGTGAAATGCCTTCCAGAAGTGCGACACGAAGCGACCATCTCGATCTGAGGTAATGGTCTTCGGCGTCCCATGCAATCTGACTACCTCTGCAATAAATACTCGTGCCAATTTCTCGGGTCCCCAAGTGTCTTTAATTCCTAGGAAATGAGCCGACTTGGTTAATCGATCAACTACAACCCAAATCATGTTCATTCCCGTCTTGGTCCTTGGCATATTGGTGATGAAATCCATCGAGATATCCTCCCACTTCCACTCAGAGATCGAAAGTGGCTTCAACATTCCGGCAGGCCGCTGATGTTCAATCTTAACTTGCTGACAAGTCAAACACTTTGAAACGTATTCTGCTACGTCCTTCTTCATATTTCCCCACCAGAAGTTTTGTTTTAGATCTTTATACATCTTACTGCTACCCGAGTGAATAGAATAGGACGCGCTGTGAGCTTCCTTCAGAATTGTCCGTCTCAAATCATCATCATCGGGAACGCAAAGTCGACTCTGAAATCTCAGAACTCCATCATCTTGTATCACGAATCCTGGGGCCTTTCCTTTCTTTACCTCGTCACATAACCGAAGAATCAGAGAATCGTTCAACTGCTTAGATTTGATTTCTTCAACCAACGACGAAGTTAGTTCCATCACACACAATTGCCCTTGGATTCCTTGCGACCACACTTCAATTCCTTCACGGATTAGTTCTCATTGAATGCTGGTTTGGGACGTAAGTGCTTCCAACACTCGAAGAGAAACAGGTTTACGGCTCAGTGCATGAGCCACTACGTTTGCTTTGCCCGGATGATAGAGGATTTCCAAGTCGTAATCCTTGATCAATTCCAGCCACCTTCTCTGCCTCATGTTTAATTCTTTCTGACTAAAAATATACTTGAGGCTCTTATGATCTGTAAAGATCTGACAATGAGTGCCGTATAAATAATGTCGCCAACTTTTCAAAGCAAAGACCACAGCTGCTAACTCCAGATCATGAGTCGGGTAATTAACTTTGTACAGTTTCAACTGTTGGGAGGCATAGGCAATCACCTTATCCTTTTGCATCAACACAGATCCAGACCTTGATTTGAAGCATCGCTGTATACCATGAACCCATCAGTACCATCTGGTAACGCTAGTATAGGTGCTGTCGTCAGTCTCCTCTTAAGTTCATCAAAACTAGCCTGGCATTTCTCATTCCACATGAACTTTTGAGTTTTCTGTAACAGCTGAGTGAGCGGATGAGCAATTTTGGAAAATCCCTCTACAAAACGGCGATAATATCCAGCAAGTCCTAAGAAGCTTCGGACTTCTTTCACGTTATTAGGAGGGTTTTTTTTTTTAGATAATAAAATCAATAAATACAGAGTATCAACCCCGAGTTATGACCAAAAATGGGTCATAATTCGGGTCCAAACATCGTTTAAATCCACGGCCCGCTGAAGAATGGGCCATAATCCGGGAGATAAAAACTAAAGTGCCTACGGCCCGCTAGATCAGTACAAGGTGCACCACTAAAACCGTGGGCTAATGTGCGGACCCATAGGCAACCAATCAATCGATTAAAGTAAATCCTATCTAAATCTGAAGCACGGATAACCAAGCTGATCCATCCGTATAAGGGAGAGGAGATACGGAGGAGCAGTATCGTAAGTATAAGTCCGAATGCCGAGGGACGACACGCCGAGCTCAGAAAGATAATCGGCCGGCCTGTTGCCCTCCCGGAAAATATGAGTGACTCTGAACTGAATATCTCTGAGAATGTGTCGGATACGCATAAGAGTGTGACGAACCTGCCAAGAGCCCCGATGGCCAGATGATAGCAGGGTCACTACCGCAGCAGCATCAAGCTCAATCCAAACATGTCTCGATCTCTGGGAGGCAAGAATCAATCCGATAGCCAACGCCTGGACCTCAGCATCAAAACTCGAGGAGGCCTGAAAAGAGGAGTGGAAAGCAAGAAGGAGCTCTCCGTGATGATCTCTAATCAGACCTCCCCCACCCGCAATCTGTGTGTCTCGATCGAACGAACCATCCGTGTTCAGCTTGATCCAAGGGGACTCGGGTCGAAGCCAAACCACCGGGACGGGGCGACAAGTCTGAGCGGGGGAAGATGTAACTCGCTGGAAGCGATCAGGAGGCGAGCAGCCCGCCCAGAACTCAGAGCAAATAAGCCCCGCAGCAGCTAATAAAGCAACATGGCGCTCCACCTGCACAATAACATGAGAGGAAACAAAAGTAACCGCCCTATGCTTTGCACTATTCCTTTCTGTCCAGATGAACCATAGGATCAGACAAGGAATAATGAAAGTCGCGTGCCTAAAGTGTGTGCCGTGTACGAAGAAACTCAGGAGCTCAAAAATATTCTGAGAATGGGGTAGGGATAAATGAGTCCAAGCGCCAAAATACTCCCACACGTCACGGGCCACATCACTCTCCAGGAAAAGGTGTGCAATGGTCTCGGTATGGTAGGTCTGGGTAAGGGTATGTGAGCAGCACAAACATCTAGAAGCCAATGAAACGCCCCTCCTCTGTAGGATGTCATCAGTCGGGATCCGACGCATGAGAAGTCGCCAAATAAACACCGAAATGGTCGGTGTGAGTAAGGCTGTCCATATGGCCCCGTAAATAAGATTAGCCTGACCCCTCACCCTGATGTGAGACCAAGCCGACGATAAAGAGAACGCACCCGAAGAGGTAAGAGTCCAGCACATACTATCCGAATCCTCCTCGGCGATGGGAATCGCGGAGATCTCCTGGATGAACTGAGGGGTAAATCCTAGCTCCTCTCCAACAATAGTCTCCAACCTACCCATGTCCCAAGACCCATCAACCCATAACTCATTAATTCTAAGATGGGGTCTACCAGAAACCTGACAATAAGAAGATATCGGCCTATCCCCAATCCAAGTATCGTCCCAAAAGCTGACCTCCCCATAGCCACGACCAAGAGTCCAGCGAATGAACTCCTGGGCCTCAATACCCACGCGGAGGAGACGGCGCCAAGGGTGGCTGGTACGAGCTTTAAGAGCAGTACGCATAGGCGTATAAAGGCCAGCAGAGCAGTTTCTGCGGAGCATAAATTGCGCCCACAGAGACGTGCCCGCGCGAAGGCGCCACCAGAGCTTATAACTAAAAGCTCTCGCCATGTCCGAAAGGCTCCGAATCCCGAGGCCTCCCTCAGAGACCGGGCGGCAAATCTGCCGCCAACTGACCCAATGCGTCTTCCTCTTTGGACCAACAGCACCCAGCACCCCAGAAATATCTCGCAATGATCTGCTCGAGTTCCTGGATAATGTACTGTGGGGGATCCAAAACCTGAAGCAGGTGAAGAGGAATCGTGCAGAGAGTGCTCTTAATAAGAGCCAAACGGCCCCCAAAAGCAAGGTGGCGATGGGACCAACCAGAGATCCTATCCAACATCCGTTGCTTCACCCCAGCAAAGAGCTCACGTCTCTTAAAGCCTTTGTAAAGGGGCACACCTAGATAGGTGATGGGGAGATCGCCCTGGCGAAAACCAGTAAGGTCGTAAACTCTCTGATGCCAACGAGGCGCATGCTTGGGAGCGAGAATAAAAGTGCTCTTCTGGATACTAATCATCTGGCCCGAAGCCATAGAGTAGTGATCCAGGAGACGCATAAGATCAACAAGACCATCATCCACAGCCCGTGTGAATATAATGATGTCATCGGCGTAGGATAAGTGCGAGACGGGGAAAGGCCATCCAGCCGTCCTATACCTCATCAAAGGATGATCTCGAATGAATCGATCCAAGCAGCGCGATAAATAATCAGCGTCAAGCACGAAGAGCGACGGAGAAATAGGGTCGCCCTGACGCAAACCCCGGCTAGAGGCAAAATAGCCGGCCGGACTGCCGTTCACCAAAATGGAGAACGTGCAACTCTCGACGCAATGACGGATGAACAAAATCCATCTAGCCGGAAAACCCATCCTCACCAGAACCTCACGTAAAAAATGCCAGTGAACCCTATCATACGCCTTAGCCATATCAAGCTTTAGCGCAAGGTTCGGGACACCATGATTGTCCGCGACGTGGAGGTCGTGAATAAGTTCTTGGGCCAAAAGTATATTATCAGAAATAACCCGCCCGTGAACAAATCCACTCTGGTTCGGAGAGATAATAAGAGGGAGGAGAGGAGCAAGCCGAGCGTTAAGGATTTTCGTGATAATCTTATTGGTCACATTACACAGACTAATAGGACGGTAATCTGACCAACCGCTCGGAACAGGCTTCTTCGGGATCAAGGCAGTGTAGTCGCCGTGGCCGGAGGCATAGGATGACCCTCAAAAACTCGAGCACACCCCTCCACGTCGGGAGATACAATCTCCCAACAATGCTGAAAAAACAAAGAAGAGAACCCGTCAGGCCCAGAAGTGCTGTGAGGATCAATATCAAAAACCGCAGCACGAATCTCAAGGGGAGAGGGTGGGGCACACAAACTATCAGAATCAAAAGAAGAGGGGATAGAGGGAAAACAAGTGTCATCCGGGGGGACGAGAACATCACCATCGGATGTAAGCAGAGTCCTAAAGAAATTCACAGCGGATGATCTGATGTCCGACTCTACAGTGATCGTCGTACCACCATCCTCAATGCTGTGAATATGCGACTGACAACGTTTCTGCTTCGCAAAACCCTGAAAGTATCGGGTGTTGCGCTCGCCCTCAGTAACCCAACGAACTGCGGCCTTTTGTTTCCAGAAATCTTCCTCCATAGAGAGACGAAGATAGTACTCGGCCGCAGCGGTGCATAGCGGTTCTATTCTCCGGAGTAGGATCCGAATCATATCGCCGCTCGGCCTCGTCAGCAGCCCTCAAGGCCTCATCCAACTTCGTATGAAGATTACCAAAAACAGACCAGTTCCACTGTTTCAGTCTACGCTTAACCCTAAGGAGTTTGGCCTGTAGGTTACACATGCCAGATTATCCAGTCGGTGTCAGCCAGACCTCCCTAATAGTGTCCAAGAATGTGTGATGCCGGACCCACATACTCTGGAAACGGAATGACGACTTAAGACGAGTCGCGGAGAAGCGACACTGGATAAGAAGGGGCGCGTGGTCAGACCGAAGTCGAGGAAGGTGAGTGATGGTAGAGACCGCAAACACGTTCGACCATGCTTCATTAAATAAAGCACGATCTAGCCTTTCCCTCAGACCATTACGCTCCCAAGTGAAAATATCACCCTCGCAGCCCGCGTCAATCAACTCACAGTCAGCAATAGCCTGTGCGAAGTCCAGAATCTCTGGGGAACGGTCAGTGGTACTACCCTCGCGCTCATGTGAATGCAAGAAGATGTTGAAGTCACCGCTGACTAGCCACGGCAACCCCTCTACTTCCAAAGCAATCTCACGGAGGGTGTCCCAAAGGGCGTAACGACCAGCACGGTTAGTCTTTGGCATAGACAAAGGTGACGTAAATCATATGAGGAAGAAGGGAAGAAGAAATAGAAAGATGAAGGACTTGATCGGTATCCAACAAAACTTGATGCTGAAAGTGGAGGGAAGAAAAGAACCAAATTTTGTTAGAACGATTATAAAGTCCCGACGCAAAACCCAAAGAACGAATATAAAAATCAAAATTAGCATTGGAGCCCATGGGTTCTAAAATGCCAATAAAAGCAAACCTATACACACGGTTGAGGTGTCGAATGCGCTTACGTGCTCGGTGTTAGCTTGGACCACGGGCGTTCCATGTAAGAATGGGTATCGACATAAACTAAACAACTAACTCGGGCGGAGACCTGGGGCCAGTGGGCGGCCCCGTCTCAGAAGTATCTGCCGAGCGGATGTTCCCTCTTTCGGGCGATGAAGATCGCCCCTTAGAGAAAGGAATCTTGTCATGAGTAGCCGCTCTACCTCGTGTGGAAACCGTGGAATCGGAAGAAGCTTTGCCCCTAGTCGTGACGTCGGGCGGCAGTAGACATCAACCGTCTCTTAGCAGGGGCTTTGGTGCCGACATCGGAGGCACCATCGCCGAGGAAGAGAGACTTGACTCGAGATCTCAAATTGAGTGCGTTTAAGACCGCACTTTCGGTCGATAGAGGGAGGGAAAAAAAGAAGAGGGAGGAGGGCGAGGCTCGTAAACCACGATGGCCAAGGACTCGGGCTGAACGACGATCTGGTCGCCGATGCGGCCGTGACCGTCATCACGGGGGGAGGTAGACTCAAAGAGTCTAGAAGAGTGAGGGACGGTAGAGGACTCTGTGTCATCCTCTAAAACGAGATCGTCATGAATCTCGTGAACACTGCGATCGCTACCCGACACACTATTTTTATCACCCATACTAATGATATCGTCAGTGCCAACTAAATCCTCCTCCTCTCTAGCAGAGGAGTCTAAAGATGCAAAGTAAGAGTGCTGGCCAGTAGCAGCTGTGCCCTTGGGAATCAATTCCGTCTCCTTGGGCCCTTTTTTGGTAACTACTTGCCATGCGGCAGGCTCCTTGCCCTTAGGGACTGCCTGAGAAGTACTAACCGTAGTGGCTTTAGGAGGGGCAAGATGCGTCTTCTGCTGACGAGAAGGGGCAGTCTGAGGTTTCTTACGCTGGGGCGGTGGAGGCCGTTCTTTGTTGCCAATTATGTAGCAGCTGGACTGCTCGTGCCCCACGTGAGAACAGAGAGAGCAATAAAGTGGCACTCTCTCGTAAATAATGCGCTGTGTAATAACCTGATCGCCAAACTCAACCTCAATCTCAGGCACTCTGGGTGCGAGAAGGTCAATCTCGACGCACACACGGGCGACGGATAGTCGTGAGTGTGTGGCCGTCGGGCCATCAACTAAAATGGGATTGCCAACAGCCTTGGCAATCGTGAATAATGCACGTGGATGGAATAAATGAAGAGGTAGGCCCGGAAGTCTAATCCAGACCGGACAAACAGACGTCTCTGTCCTAATCGAGAAACTAGGTGACCACTTAAATACTCGTGCAGGACATCCAGAAAAATTCCAGGTAGAACCTAACCAAATACGTCTAAAATCCTCGTCACTATCAAATCTAACTGCGACATGACAATAATTCATCCAACTCCAACTAAATTTACCCCTCAATTTCATATCAGTCAAACCCGCAGACACATCTCGAGGGGTGGGAATAGCATGCGAAAATTTAAGAATTAAAGTGCGTTCCCATGAAGCGGCAAGAGTACTCATATCAGAAGAAGAGAAGGTTATACGCTTTTTCTCATTTACGGAGGAGAGAGTACCAAAAGGACTAACCTTAGCTCCGTCGAAATTAAATGACTTTATCGTCGAACCGGGTAGTTGGGTGAAACCGGGCTGCGTCGAGCCATTTTGGTTGTTGACCATTTGAGCGTAGGACGGCTTCAACCTTGGCTGCTCGGTTGCGCCTGGGTCAGCATGGTGGGACGGTTGAGATGAGCTCGCGAAAGCATGTATGTTGTTTACGGCTGGTGGTTGATGGAAAAGGTTGAATGGAGAAGGAGGTCGCTGGGGTGGGTTTGAGGGGGTAGGCTGCACTGGTGGTTTGGGGATAATAGGGGTTATGGGGACTGGGCTGGGATGGGAGGCAGCCGGCTGTGGGGGAAGGCTGGGCTGGGGGTTATGGGGGTTGGGCTGGGATGGGAGGCAGCCGGCTGTGGGCAGGGGGTTGTGTGGGCCGGTGGAGTTTGTGGGCTGGGGGGGGGATGGGTTGAGGAGATTGTGGGCCGGTGGAGATTGAGGGCCGGTGGAGTTTGTGGGCTGGGGGGGGATGGGTTGAGGAGCCTCGGAAGGCTGGGCCGCAGAATGGGCAGTGGTCCAGGGCTGTTTTAAGGCTGGTGGGCCGGCCTGAGTTTTAGGCCTGAAATAATTAAAAAGGGTATTGAGTTTAGAAAATGAAGTTTTGGGCTGAAGAGGTTTGGAATAATTTGGTTGGGCTGATAAATTGTATGGTTGGTTAAGATTAAGAGGGATGGGTTCAGTGGATTTAGATATTAGGTTGAGTGGGCTAGAAGTAGTATTCTCTGTGCTTAAAGGGGATAGAGCGATTGGGCCAGAATGCATATAAGAACTGGGCCAAAGAAGAGCAGGCCCAGTGTGATTAGGTAAAAAGGCAATTGGGCTAACCTCCATTTTCGAGGGCTGGGCTTCAACAATTAATTGGAGGCCCGACGAATTCCGACCGTCAGATGGAAAAGGCCCTAAGATGGACGGCTCTCCTCCGTCCATCGACTTGCTTGCAGTATGAACACCATCCGCCGCTAGGGTTGTAAGCGACGGCGCAAACGGCAGCTGGTGAGAAAACTGGACGGCTTCGCCGGAGTTTTGGAGAGGCGTAGGAATAATATCAGCGGTCGGATCAAGCAACGGCACCACCAGCGGCGGACGCGATGGCGACCGAGATGGCGACGAGGGTGGCGAGGAAGATGGAGCCGGAGTCGAGACCGGCGAACTGCAGGAGACGTCTAATGATGCAGGAGGGATGACATTAGATTTGGCGGGCGAGCGCGACTTCCTTTTTTTCTTCGGCATGGTGACGAAGCTTCTCCTCTAGGAAACGGCGTGAGCTATAGCGACGGACATGGAAACGGCGATGACAGATCTGGTTTCGGTTGGTATGGAACCGGATCAGGCTAAAAGTTGCAGACGAAGGATCGGGCGGTGAAGGCAGATCGGCTGGTGGGTGAGATGGTCGGAGACGGATGCCGGACGGCGGTGAGGATGAAAAGAGAAGTGGCCGGAGACGGAAGAGAGAGAGAATCTTGACTGCACTTGGTATATTTTGATTCACGTTATTAGGAGGTTCCCATTCCAAGATTGCTTCGACTTTCTTTGGGTCCACCTGAACTCCGTCAGCTGATATCACATGCCCAAGGAAGGTTACTTCCCTAAGCCAGAACTCGCATTTGGAAAGCTTCGCATAGAGCTGTTCATTCCTCAAGGTGCTCAAAACCACATGCAAATGCTCAGCATGCTCTTATGTGTCTTTCGAATAGATCAAGATGTCATCAATGAAAATGACCACAAACTTATCTAGGTATTCTAAGAATACCCGATTCATCAATTGCATAAACACCGCAGGAGCATTGGTAAGTCCGAATGGCATTACCACAAATTCATAGTGTTCGTACCGGGATCTGAAGGCAGATTTCGGTATATCCAATTCCTTAATTCTCAACTGATGGTATCCTGATCGCAAGTCAATCTTCGAGAATATCCTTGCCCCATGCAGTTGATCAAACAAGTCGTCGATCTGAGGTATAGGATACTTGTTCTTGATCATCACCTTGTTTAGCTCCCTGTAATCGATACATAATCGGAGGGATCCATCTTTCTTCTGGACAAAGAGAACGGGCACTCCGCAAGGAGAAACGCTAGGTTGAATGTAACCCTTCTGTAATAATTCTTCCAGTTGCTTCTTTAGTTCATACATCTCGGTTGGCGCCATACGGTATGGTGCTCTGGAAATAGGAGCAACTCCAGGCTCTAATTCAATAGTGAACTCCACTTCTCTCTGCGGAGGTAACCCAGGTAGTTCGTCAGGGAATACATCTGAGAATTCATTCACAACTGGAATAGATGAGAGCTCTACTCCTCCTTCTTTCCTCATGGCGTAGCACCAAAATCCGTGACAACCCTGCTTCAGTAATTTCACCGCTTTCATAGCCTTGATCAATTTTCCCGAGCTTCTCGGTCTCCACCCTTTGAATAAATGTTCAGATCCATCATCGGCAATGATAGAAATAACTCTCTTTCGATAATTCAAAATAGCTCCATAACGGTTGAGCCAATCGTCTCCGAGAATTAGATCGTCACCATGGATGTCGACTACAATAAGATTCGATGGCCAATCTCTCCCTCCTATAGACACTGGAAAATCTCTAGTTTCTAGGGTTCCCACAAGTTTCTCTCCGCTCGGTAACCCCACAACATAAGGTTCACAATCATACAAGCACGAGATTTTCAAACGATTAACACAGTTCAAAGATATGAAAGAATGCGTAGCTCCTGAATCAAATAAGACACTAACTGCTTGCAAAATGATCTGAATCGTACCTGATGCAACAACCATGTTCTGATCGTCTGACTTCTTCATCTCATAAATACGCGGAGGAACGGACCCAGTGCTGGATGCCTCTCTTTTCCCAACATTCTGCTGCTGGAAACCACTTTGTTGCGTCTGGTTTACACTAGTGTCCTTCGAAACTGGTGCAGGAGTGCGAGTACCAAAAGACCGAGTCGCATTTCCACAAAATGTCCCGCGATGTCCTTCCTGTCCACACTCGAAACAGGTCACAGCAGGTGTGAAACAATCACGTCGAACATGCCCCGTTTTGCCACAGTTATAACATTTCTTCCCTGCGTCTGAAACGGTTGGTGCCGCCCGGAACTTCTTTCCACCTCGAGAAGGATGCGGAGGCCTCCTGGATAAATGAAATGAGGACTGGCCCTTGCGGGACCCACTACTCTTATTCTCCGTGAAGTTGCCAGATACTTTCTGCTTCTTTGCTTCCGTCGACTTTTCTACTGCCGCCTCTTTCATATCATAGGCCAGTGCTTTGTCCTGATACTGTCACAAGGTGGTACATTCAAATCCGGACATATACTGCTGAATTTCCGGCTTCATCCGCATGTCGAAATGGAAAATCCTCTCCGCCTCGGTCCTGACCAAGTGGCACACATAAGTCAGCTGGTGATTAAAAGTCTTAATCACGTCTGTCACAGATGCCTCTAAATTTTGTGGTGAGAAAAACTCCCGGACTCGGGCCTCTCTAACTGGGCGAGGGCAATATTGCGCTTTCATCATTAATTTGAACTCCGTCCAGTCAGCATTATGATTCTCAGGTCGAATGGCCTCCCACCAGTCGAAAGCCTCCCCAGTCAGGAGATACTGGGCTATCGGAACCTTTCGGTCGTCAGGGCAGTTAATCCCTGCAAAGATATTTTCTAACTCCTTCAGCTAGTGATCCCAAGTAATTGTCTCAGCAAAACCATCAAATTTTGGAGAGTGCAATTTGACCACCTCAGTAAGCCATATGTCCCCCCGATTATCCTCGTTGTGCTGTTATCCCATCGCCGTCTGCATGTGATCAACAACCTGAGCAAACTGGTTTATCTGAGCCACCACCTGTTGAAGCACTCCCGGCATGTTAGGATTCGCGTTGTCATTCGCTGATCCCTGCTGTCCTCCAGAATGGGAATCGGTTCGACTACCCGATAATTCTGGGGTAGTTGCTGAATCCTCCTGCCTCACATTACCACGTCCGCGTCCACGTCCTCCCCTCAACATACTGTAAACACAATTACTCAATATCCAGGGCAAAATTTTCAAAAATAAAGCCCGTCAATATTCACAAAACAAAAATTAAGTGAAATGGTAGTATAAGAGATTAGGAGACTTACAACCACGGTCCACATGACGACGCTGGCTGAAGAGTGATGTTACGGACGACTCGCAAATCAAATAATGTAAATAGACCCAACTAAAACCCGACTGCCAAGATATCCATGAATCTTAGATCCGATACCATATTCTGTAACACCCCGAGATATTCGGAATAATTACAGCGCCGTAAACCCTTTAAGTAAGGATTTACAAGGCTAATTAAAAGAAATGTAAATATAATCCAACAGTACCACTGAAGTTCAAAATACAGAACCGGTTCAACTGATCCATTGAGTTAATTAATACAACCATATTGAAATGACATTATTAAAACACACGTACTCGAGTACTGAAAGTGAACCAAGAAGACAAATCACAATAACAATAAACATCCTCCACGTCACTGAGCCACTTCATCGTCATGTCAGTACTGTGGCTGCTTCCCCGCCCCTCGGCTACCTGAACATCAAAACAAATGTCCACCCCCGAAGGGGTAAGCAAAACGATGCTAGTACAAGTATCACAATACAAATCTCATCAATGCATCATAAAACATACAAAACGGACTTCCATCATCGGAGTCCAACGATGCGAATCCTCATGATTCCATCAACACAATACAGGGTAATCCAACGATCCAACGCCCTCGGTATAGATTCCCATGATGATCCCGTCGGACCAACGCATGGTGGAAAGCCCGTCCAACGATCCAGCGCCCTCAGCATAGATCCCCATGATGATCCCGTCGGACCAACACATGGTGGACATTCGATCCAGCGCCCTCAGCATAGATCCTCATGACCCCCTCAGATCATTTACAATATAAACCATGTAATCATGCATATATATATATATATATGCATTTCAATATGTTCATAAATACGAACAATTAATAACGAATACCACGAGAAATCAATGAAATTAATCTCATACTCGACAACATGAACAAAACTATATGCATGATCAAAGTTCCAACATAAATCAAACTCAACATATGATACTTGCCTCGAAAATGGCAAGAATGAAATACTCTAACAAATGTCACGCGTCCGTATGCCACCGCCCCTCGATCGACCCCTATGCAAGGCTCGGACCTTGTTCAAAAGAAATAATAAAGAATTCATCTCATGTCGTACGAATGTCTAACAATCCGATCTATGGCCGAAAGCTTTTAAAATGTAATCTGCCTGAGATACTTAGCGTACGCTACGTATTATATGTAACGTGCGTTAAGCCTGCTCGTTAGCGTACGTAAACGATAAAGTCTAGCGTATGCTAACTATGTACTGACAGTCCTCTCTGATCAGCCGACTGACTCGCCTGATGACATAACATACGTTACGTACCAAACGTAGCGTACGTTAACTTATGCCCGATAGCACACACTAATATACATATCTTAGCGTGCGATAACCGTGCATGGCAGCTCACTTCTGGGCAGCGGACTTGATCTAATGGTGATGAAACTCATGAAATCTTCAGTGTAAATACAGGTCATCTCCATGCGTATCATGCTCATACGGTTTATGAATGATCTTACGGATTAAACGACTTCGAGATACAAGGATACGTATAATCATCACAACACCATAATTCATCTTGATCTTCAAGAAAATATCCCAAGTTCAATCCATTTTATGTCCAAAACGTATAATTCCATTATGTAAGTACATAAGAACTTGATAATCTCCATAAGCTGTCCATAATAGGTTTTGTAGTTACATGAATGTGCTTAGGAGTTCAAACACTAAAAGGTTCAATGGTCTATACGGTGAAGAAGTACCGAAGCATCAAAAATATCCTTCTAACAACATGATGTTCGACTATGTACGAAATTAACTGACTAGATAATCTCAAAACATGTTCCAAAACATCCTTAAGAATGCTACTCCAGTTGGTGAAGAATCACCTACCTCAAAATAGTGAAGAACAAGGAGGAACTTGAAGAAATCCAACACCGAGAGCTTGAACACCAATCTCCAATGATCTACAATCTTCAAACTCGTGCTAGGATGATGATATGAGAGGTTTAGGATGGAGGAAGTAACTCTCTAAGTTTCAGAAATCGAGTTTGGGAAGTGATGGCATCTGAAAAATGAAAAAGGGTGCTGTCCTATATATAGGAAATGGTTATTAGCGTGCGCTAGTCCATATCCATAGCGTGCGCTAACGGCCATGCAGTCTACTGACCTCACTGTACTCAACATTTAGCATGCGCTATACCCATACCAGTAGCGTGCGCTAACAGCATTGACTCGGCTTTTCCCAAAAGCCGTCCAGGTTCATCCCGACATGTTCCGACCAAGATCCGCGGCTGATCTCACCTACCACCTTGTCTTAATCAAGTTGACTACGTATAGCGCGCGCTAATGTTCATGCACAATGTGCGCTACGAACCCAAATTAGCGTACGGTACGCTTAGTCGATAGCGTGCGCTACATGTGCAAAAAATCACAATTTTGAACACATTCATGAAATCATACGCTCAACAACACCGAATCATGAAATAGGGAGAATAATACTCAGATCAAAATGCAACAAATACTATATCACAAGGTTCAAATACATCAGAAATCTCGGGTATTACAAGGTGGAACCCACAATGCTAAAATAAATTTTCACAAATATTTACAAACGCCCAATAGGCTAACGACGGTACTGTTTTTTAAAAACATTCGAAGACTTAATAAAATCCATTTATCAAATCCGTCGTAAAAATCTCATTTGAAACCACAAGTCCCGAAATGCCAATACTCAACAGTTTAAAAATATACGTTAAGCTATCACTTACATGTACCGACAAAATAGTTTAGAAAACGATTGCCAAAGTAACCTAAGTTACCAGATACAAATAGGCCATTTAAAAATACTCACGCAGTGGAAAAAGACAAACAATTAAAATACTCTAGCAGCGGAATACAAGAACTGATCAGGAAACTCAATACACAAATACATGCCCTAGCCATTATCTTCCGGGAAGCTCATCTCTCCACGACCGCTACAAGCTTGATAATCCAAGATCCTAAAAAGAAAGCCCACGACGGGGTCAGCCATAATATCCAACAATGATAACCATCACATCACGTCAATAATTACATACCAATCAAAATGCTAAGTAAGAATACTACCGATATAATCTTACCGCCATAATTTACGAAAATCCATGATTCGTATCCTTAACAATACAATAAGCTAATACCGAAATATCTGTACTATATCTCAACAATGTCCAAGATTCTCAAAACATCATCATAACTCACTGTTACAAAATATACCAACTCTGACCAATTCGATCCATCAGAAATAAACATCATCAAATCTCAACACGACAATCGATTGTCCATCACATGACAAGAACCAAGAAGGAAAAATACGGAACATACCTCAGGATACACAATGCCACGACGAATCACGTCAGTCTAATCCAAGATCAGATCAATACAACATACGGACATGGTCCTTACACAAGACCTACAAATGCATACTCATATCACAACATCAATATGCTCACATCAATAATAACACTGTATACTTATGGAAAACCCATAATATACATATGCACAACAACAACACATATGGTAATCCAACGATCCAGCGCACACAGCTATAGATTCTCATGATGATCCCGTCGGACCAATGCATGGTGGAATTACCTGTCCAACGTTCCAGCGCACATAGCTATATCCCATGTTGATCCCGTCGGACCAACGCATGGTGTACATATCACAATAATGCACAACTGCACAAAACAACCATACACAATGCACGACAACAACAATACACAAATACATGACAGCAACGATACACGTATGTATCACAACATGATCGACATAAATGACAAAAATGATTAAAATACTTGCTCCGAGTCCTTCGAGAGCAATCTCGATATCTAAACCATCACCAACCATTATTCTGAATATTCAACGATACAAAATGTCATGGATGGTAGATAAAATCTCCTGTGATTACGATTATAAACATTGCTATACAAATTATAAATGAATTAAACGGAAACCATTCATTAAATATTATAAACTGAGCAAGTAATAACTTGCCTCGAAACCGATGAAGCCATTACCAATCCCTTGTCGTCGTCTATGAACTCCTCAACCCCGACCAAAGTAATCTACGAACTGTAACACCCCCAGATCGAACCGGGAATATTACACGCCGCAGACCCTCTCCGTGAGGATCCACCAGGCTAGACATCAAAACAACACATTACATTACATACCGACGAATCAAAATAACGAACCAATAGACCGATTTGGTCTTTCATCACTGACTTACAAAACAAAATACATAAACTCATCCAGACTCATACCCACGCAAGGGTAAAATACTTGCAACAACGAACAATAAGACAGCGGAAAAGACAATACAATGGACTTCGACTAACTTAACCCAAAACTGGCCTTCGTGTGATTAGTATCATTCGTCTTTCATCATCCCTCGTACCGATCCTATGTCTTGATCCCGAAAACCTGCATGTACCTGGACACAATACAGATACCCACCCCCCGATTACTCGGGGGTTAGCAAAACTCCACTGTTTTGCTAGTGCAAGTATAAAGTGCAAATACGAGCCATACACGACACATTCCGAGAATACAACGAAAGACTTCCCGA
This sequence comes from Orobanche coerulescens, assembly GCA_033398695.1. Taxonomy (NCBI): domain Eukaryota; kingdom Viridiplantae; phylum Streptophyta; class Magnoliopsida; order Lamiales; family Orobanchaceae; genus Orobanche; species Orobanche coerulescens. Next base: position 3,363,998 of record JAWKAU010000020.1, read on the forward strand.
GGTATATTTAGTTAAAAATAGTTCAAGTCTTGAAAGTAGAAATGAAGTAAGTAAGCACTTTGAAAACACTTCCAAATCTCGGGAGTTTTGAAAACATTTGAAATTGAAAAGTTCTTAATTCCTCGAAAGTCATTTAGGGTCACAGCCCCAAAGTTCATTTTCCAAAATGCAAATCTGTTAACAAAACGCGGGGTCCATGACCCAACCATTCCGGTCACAAAACACAGGGTCCACGACCCGATCATCCACTTCAATTCACTTACAAGTGCACATTACACATAACACATTAATGTTATGCCATTCTAGCTAAGCACCAAGACTCGATATATAATGTCTCTCGACCCCGAGCACAAAGCATTGTGATACTCCGGACAATATCACAATTAATGAAAACATCAACATCATCCTCAAGATGAAAAATACACCTGGTAACCCGCGACCGTACCCCTTAGTATCGGCCCCCAGACGCCCCGTCGAACGCTCCGGGTGGGAAACCACTTCCGCGGCCGTACCCCTTAGTATCGACCCCCAGACATCCCGTCAGACACTCCGGGTGGAAGTTCAACCACACACGCACCCAAGTCCACTTCCGTGGCCGTACCCCTTAGTATCGACCCCCATACGTCCCTTCGAACGCTCCGGGTGGAAGGAACAACACACACACACGTTCCAAAATCACAGTTGCAAACCACAAGCCTCGAAGGTCAATCACAGTATATATAGTCGAGGTACCTTACTAGAATGGCCATATTATCCAACACGTACTCACGACCCAGAACTATGACAATTCACAAAGAAGCACAAGATCTCAACAGCACCGAACGACATAACCAATATCACATAAACTCCCATATTCATCCATAACCACGTGACTCCAAGCACATAATTTGACAAAAGAATTACACTTTACATTTACCAACGACATAATCATACACAATGACATCACAAGAAAGTAAGGTGATCCTATACTCGACACTAGCACACATATTCAACTAAGCATATTAATTCCCGACACACACGGGTTACCTTTACGAAAACCATGATAGTAAATATACCGATTCTTTTGAAAAATGGTTATAAATATTTATTTAGCACATATCGACGATTAACAACCATAATATCCACAAAACACGAAATGTATGGGCAAGATACTTGCCTCGAAATCAATTTGTGAATACTCCGACGAAAGCGGCTCGGCCGAAACAGCCCCAAAATAGTCCCGAAAAAGCCCGGCCGAAACAGCCCCAAAACAGTCCCGAAATAGCTCGGCCGAACCAGCCCCAAAACAGCCCCAAAAACCGACCACCTTCGCGAGAAATCAATAACAACACAATCACTACGAGAATAACACCGCTACGAATCAACAACACTAAACGAAATCTCAATCGACACTAAGAAACTACAAGGGTTCAAGGGTTCGTTCCAAGAAAGCCAAAATCATGTTACGGGTGAAACGAAATCGATAAACAAGTTTCTAATCCGTAGATTACAACCAATACAACAAGAATTACATGACCAATTCATCATAATCGGCCCAGAATTGAAATCAAGAAGAAAACCCCAAAATAGTTGAAAAAAAAGATTTTCGAAGAATTACCTCAATCCGACGAAGAACAATGGATTAGATGTTGTTAAACATGATCAAGACTTCAAGAATATGATGATAATCTACTCAGGGATTGAAATCCCCATCAAATCGCCCAAAAACCGAGAGAGAGAAGTGAAAATGGGCTGAAAAACGCGACTGTCTTATTTATACCACTGGACAAAACGGCTCAGAACACGGCTCAAATTAGAGCCGTATTCCAGCGCCATGTTATAAACGACTCAGCAAAAACGGTGCAAACAGCGTCGTATTCCAGGGTCGTATTCTGACAGTGTAGACTTTGTCATTATGACCATAACTTCTCCGTCCGGACTCCGATTGACTCGCCGTTTGAACCATTGGAAAGCTAATTTGATGCTCTATCACATTGTAAAGTTTCAGAAGTTTTAGACTTTATAAGCGCCGGTGGTGATCTTACAAAGTCGACCAAATGCACAAAAACGATACTCCTCGACAAAACAATAATTATTCAACATGCAACGAAACACTAACAGACAACACCAACGATCCAAACCGAAAACGAACACATAACAAAACAAGACATACTATTAGCTCGACTTACGCAACGATAAGTCGTACCTGACGAACACCACAACACGGTACATCGTGCCGTACCCAACATAGGGGAAAATCTCAAAAAATCGCCAACAGAACAAAATGAACGACGCAATCGACAAAAATTCAAAAATAACCGGAACCGAGAATCTCGGGTATTACATTCTACCCTACAAAAAATAAGTTTCGTCCCGAAACTTAAAACAAGAGCAAGGCGATTCTAGATAACACACGTTATCTGATATTTACAGTGCACAAGAGCTCCATGCAGTACAGAGCTACTACAGTCCGATTCAATACGCAAGTATGTTTACGAAAAGCAACGAACATGAACCACTACGGTTGATAAATCCGAGCAGTACAACAACCCAAACACAAGTCCAACGTTGAACAAGAATGTAATTCCAATAACCTCAGATGTTTGAAAGATCAAATACGGAAACAATTTCCCAACACTTATGGAAATTTCGAAGTGGCCCAGATGTTCAATAATCACGATTACGAGAGCAAAAATTAATGATTGGACAACGACGAACGAATAGCAATGATCGAACAACAACGATCAACTCTGAAGTTCACATCTTAATCAAGACATTAATAAACTTGTAGGAACCACAAGGTGTTAATTTCGCACACGGTTCACAGGATATCGATCCGAACTTGGAAAGATCACAACGATATATATATAGATCAATTTGGGACAATATCAGAACTCGCTTGAATGACAAAGGTGAGAAACAACACAAGGTCAGAAGCATCAACTAACATAATCGAGTCGATACGATCGAACGAAATGGAAGCGAAAAAAGAAGAAAAATATGGGTATTACATCATATCACTTTTAAAAGAGGTTTCGTCCCCGAAACCTAAACAACGAGAACGAAGTGCTGGAATAGCAACCTTCCAGGCCATATCCTCTTGGTCCCGCATCTGATCTCCATGACCAACTGTACCGCCGTCATGACTGCGTCCTCTGTCCCTCGGCATACGAAGCGGATTCTCACTCGATACGATGGCGCAAATTCGCAAAAATAAATATTAAAGTACCAACTCAGCATGAGATATCACATAAGGTAACTAATAACAACTTGATAAGATAATCCACGAATTATCCTTTTAAATGATATCATTTGAAAATCCTTAGATTTGTGTCCTCTACAAAGTAAAACTTTAAAAGTATTCTTGGTACCACGGGTTGCTTCATCAAAACTTTTAAACAACAGACTTTAACCGTCTCATTTTGAAATCATTGGCTAAATAATATTTTCTGTGCAACCGGCATTGTCAAAATCACCACGCTACTACACACCAGCATTACGTTAATAACGACAAGGTAGCTACGCAAGGTCATCAAACCATTCGTACATACTTTAATCAATATAGGAAACTTTCTCAAATCCGAGTTTGAAGTTTACATCGAGTGAGATTTTTCATCTTTCACTATATATTTTTGAAAATAAATTCGAATTATGGTGTGAAAGATTTTTGGTGTACTCCAATTATTTGAAAATGCAACAACATGTTAAAATCATATTCGAAAATCCTCCCAACACTACCTGAAAATCAACGACGGTAACATTTTACAAAATGCCTACATGTACTTTAAAACAACTCTTTCAAATACCATCGAGGTTTTATTTGAGAATCCAAGGCCGGCTTGCCAATTCCAAATAATTTTCAAAGTATACACGGAGCCGCCGATTAATCGAACCGTCAAAACTTTGTGAAGTTTCCAGGAAAGTGTTTTTGAACACACACACAGCAGACATAATTTATCAATTCATCAAACACAATCAAATATCACCTAGCAATACGAAAAGTCTTAACACACATTCACGCACAACAGTTGTTATCACTAGACACCACGTAGCGAATACAACTACAGGTGATTGGCCACAAAAGTTAGACCTAACGGCTATAATGCGGTTCCATAGCCTCTGCCCAGGTTGATTAGCGCGCGTTACAACAAAGATTAACGTGCGCTAAATACGCCACGTTAGCGCGCGTTAGGCTCGTATTAAGCCTGTGCTAACTACTCTAATCACCAACACGATTGCAAACATATATGAGGTAATACTAGACTCGAAGGTTACAAATAAGCAACAACATACGGGTCTAAATGTCATCGATTCACATAATTATAACATCTCACAAGCAACCATCAAAAGAAAATCATCCTACAAAAACGAAAATTTTACTTCTCAATAAAGAGGACTATCTCAACACATACATACCGATGGACTCAACATTCACGTTACTATTTTAATCATAAAACTGGCACCACTGCTCAACAACGAGAGCATCATCAATACGCATCTTCTGACCAACATTCATGAAACCGAAAAGTTACAAACGAGAGTCACGTCTTGAGTATATTTTGTAGACCTTATTTGAGTTAAAAACTCGAGTTTTGAAAACTTATAGTATGAGATGAAAATGAAATATCGGTAGTTTGAAGTCTAAAAATTTTCGAACTTGAGGTCATCATACAAAAATCAAAATATTTCATCCCTTGGAGAACATTTTAAAAATTTACGTGGCTCCCCGGAAGCCTTCGAAACTAAAAATTCCAAGGTTGTTGCTCTTGCAAGAAAAACAGTTCATACAAGGATACATTTGGCAATATCATTCTTCATTCTAACACAAAACGGGAATTAACAAATATATGTCACTTACTCATGATGCACCTTCAAATACTACTACATAACACAGAATCATACAGGCTCGTATAGCTCGTGGTACAACATGTAGTAGGGAGACTTACATCCATAGATCGCACGAAGATGATGGCTGCACCTTGATACTAATCACGGCCGACATCCCATACGACGCGTCGCGACACAACTCAGTCAGACACAATCCAACAAGACAAGACTCAACAATACACGACTGGACCCGACAGCCTAGGTTTCCGCAACCTAAGCTCCGATACCATAAATGTAACACCCCCAGATCGAACCGGGAATATTACACGCCGCAGACCCTCTCCGTGAGGATCCACCAGGCTAGACATCAAAACAACACATTACATTACATACCGACGAATCAAAATAACGAACCAATAGACCGATTTGGTCTTTCATCACTGACTTACAAATCAAAATACATAAACTCATCCAGACTCATACCCACGCAAGGGTAAAATACTTGCAACAACGAACAATAAGACAGCGGAAAAGACAATACAATGGACTTCGACTAACTTAACCCAAAAATGGCCTTCGTGTGATTAGTATCATTCGTCTTTCAGCATCCCTCGTACCGATCCTGTGTCTTGCTCCCGAAAACCTGCATGTACCTGGACACAATATAGATATCCACCCCCCGATTACTCGGGGATTAGCAAAACTCCACTGTTTTGCTAGTGCAAGTATAAAGTGCAAATACGAGCCATACATGACACATTCCGAGAATACAACGAAGGACTTCCCGAGGTATATTTAGTTAAAAATAGTTCAAGTCTTGAAAGTAGAAATGAAGTAAGTAAGCACTTTGAAAACACTTCCAAATCTCGGGAGTTTTGAAAACATTTGAAATTGAAAAGTTCTTAATTCCTCGAAAGTGATTTAGGGTCACAGCCCCAAAGTTCATTTTCCAAAATGCAAATCCGTTAACAAAACGCGGGGTCCACGACCCAACCATTCCGGTCACAAAACACATGGTCCACGACCCGATCATCCACTTCAATTCACTTACAAGTGCACATTACACATAACACATTAATTTTATGCCATTCTAGCCAAGCACCAAGACTCGATATATAATGTCTCTCGACCCCGAGCACAAAGCATTGTGATACTCCGGACAATATCACAATTAATGAAAACATCAACATCATCCTCAAGATGAAAAATACACCTGGTAACCCGCGACCGTACCCCTTAGTATCGGCCCCCAGACGCCCCGTCGAACGCTCCGGGTGGGAAACCACTTCCACGGCCGTACCCCTTAGTATCGACCCCCAGACATCCCGTCGGACACTCCGGGTGGAAGTTCAACCACACACGCACCCAAGTCCACTTCCGTGGCCGTACCCCTTAGTATCGACCCCCAGACGTCCCGTCGAACGCTCCGGGTGGAAGGAACAACACACACACACGTTCCAAAATCACAGTTGCAAACCACAAGCCTCAAAGATCAATCACAGTATATATAGTCGAGGTACCTTACTAGAATGGCCATATTATCCAACACGTACTCACGACCTAGAACTATGACAATTCACAAAGAATCACAAGATCTCAACAGCACCGAACGACACAACCAATATTACATAAACTCCCATATTCATCCATAACCACGTGACTCCAAGCACATAATTTGACAAAAGAATTACACTTTACATTTACCAACGACATAATCATACACAATGACATCACAAGAAAGTAAGGTGATCCTATACTCGACACTAGCACACATATTCAACTAAGCATATTAATTCCCGACACACACGGGTCACCTTTACGAAAACCATGATAGTAAATATACCGATTCTTTTGAAAAATGGTTATAAATATTTATTTAGCACATATCGACGATTAACAACCATAATATCCACAAAACATGAAATGTATGGGCAAGATACTTGCCTCGAAATCAATTTGTGAATACTCCGACGAAAGCGGCTCGGCGAAAGCGACCCCAAAATAGTCCTGGCCAGCTTGACCCCAAGCAATCCCGAAATAGCTCGGCCGAACCAGCCCCAAAACAGCCCCAAAAACCGACCACCTTCACGAGAAATCAATAACAACACAATCACTACGAGAATAACACCGCTACGAATCAACAACACTAAACGAAATCTCAATCGACACTAAGAAACTACAAGGGTTCAAGGGTTCGTTCCAAGAAAGCCAAAATCATGTTCCGGGTGAAACGAAATCGATAAACAAGTTTCTAATCCGTAGATTACAACCAATACAACAAGAATTACATGACCAATTCATCATAATCGGCCCAGAATTGAAATCAAGAAGAAAACCCCAAAATAGTTGAAAAAAAGGATTTTCGAAGAACTACCTCAATCCGACGAAGAACAATGGATTAGATGTTGTTAAACATGATCAAGACTTCAAGAATATGATGATAATCTACTCAGGGATTGAAATCCCCATCAAATCGCCCAAAAACCGAGAGAGAAGTGAAAATGGGCTGAAAAATGCGACTGTCCTATTTATACCACTGGACAAAACGGCTCAGAACACGGCCCAAATTAGAGCCGTATTCCAGCGCCGTGTTATAAACGACTCAGCAAAAACGGTGAAAGTAGCGTCGTATTCCAGGGCCGTATTCTGACAGTGTAGACTTTGTCATTATGACCATAACTTCTCCGTCCGGACTCCGATTGACTCGCTGTTTGAACCATTGGAAAGCTAATTTGATGCTCTATCACATTGTAAAGTTTCAGAATTTTTAGACTTTATAAGCGCCGGTGGTGATCTTACAAAGTCGACCAAATGCACAAAAACGATACTCCTCGACAAAACAATAATTATTCAACATGCAACGAAACACTAACAGACAACACCAACGATCCAAACCGAAAACGAACACATAACAAAGCAAGACATACTATTAGCTCGACTTACGCAACGATAAGTCGTACCCTACGAACACCACAACACGGTACATCGTGCCGTACCCAACATAGGGGAAAATCTCAAAAAATCGCCAACAGAACAAAATGAACGACGCAATCGACAAAAATTCAAAAATAACCGGAACCGAGAATCTCGGGTATTACATTCTACCCTACAAAAAATAAGTTTCGTCCCGAAACTTAAAACAAGAGCAAGGCGATTCTAGATAACACACGTTATCTGATATTTACAGTGCACAAGAGCTCCATGCAGTACAGAGCTACTGCGGTCCGATTCAATACGCAAGTATGTTTACAAAAAGCAACGAACATGAACCACTACGGTTGATAAATCCGAGCAGTACAACAACCCAAACACAAGTCCAACGTTGAACAAGAATGTAATTCCAATAACCTCAGATGTTTGAAAGATCAAATACGGAAACAATTTCCCAACACTTATGGAAATTTCGAAGTGGCCCAGATGTTCAATAATCACGATTACGAGAGCAAACAATAATGATTGGACAACGACGAACGAATAGCAATGATCGAACAACAACGATCAACTCTGAAGTTCACGTCTTAATCAAGACATTAATAAACTTGTAGGAACCACAAGGTGTTAATTTCGCACACGGTTCACAGGATATCGATCCGAACTTGGAAAGATCACAACGATATATATAGATCAATTTGGGACAATATCAGAACTCGCTTGAATGACAAAGGTGAGAAACAACACAAGGTCAGAAGCATCAACTAACATAATCGAGTCGATACGATCGAACGAAATGGAAGCGAAAAAAGAAGAAAAATATGGGTATTACACGAACATTCTCGAGTACGATCGCGAAGCATGGTTCTAATCACCAATCAATAATTCAACCTATTACAATAATTTATAAACAACAAGTTTGATAACAATCAACAATCGATATAACCAATTCACAAACCCAACGGCTCAACTCAACAATATCTCGATTAACCACAAGTCTAATCAATCTAAATTAAACGATCACGAATTCATAACCGAAACAGGATATACTACACTGTCTATTGACTTAGTGCATGTTAATCACATAACGTAGCGTGCGCTAAGTCGCTCCCGTTAGCGTGCACTAGCCAGTAACACTAGCGTGCGCTAATAACATGCAGTTGCATGCATTTCAGATACCGATCAATATGGCGATTATCAAGAACACTAAGTGATTTCGAAACCATGTTCATAGCTATCAAAACAACGAAATCTGATATCCTTTAACATATAAACAATCATCCAACTCATAATCCAAATCATATATTCATATATCATCTTTCTCTGAATATCAACATCATGAACACCAAGAATTCATAATCACCGCCATGTTCACCATCATATGAAGAAACCAATAACAACAACATCAAAGATCTGAATTGAAGGAAGACATTAGCCAACATATCTCTTTGAAGATAAACAACACAATTCGAAACCATTTGAATCATATCAATACCCGTATATCAACAATAACATCAACATAACTCGGTAACCAATTTCATATTCATACTTGTTAACTCATATACATGACGATTATCAACTCAAGGGCATCATATACAATCCAAAACGAAATCCCAAAGTGAAGAGTAATTACCTCTTTGACGGAATAGATTGATTCCCAAGTTTGAATCTATTCTCAATCACTTCCAAGCTTCAAATATTGTTAGGAACGATCAACTCAAGTGTTTGGAACCTCAACTTCTCTCTAGGACCTCTCTTTATCGGTTCACATGAAGAAATGGACGGAAATGACGAATAATGGCCAGCTGCACTTATATATATGCTGTACATTATTAACGTACGTTAACATCTTCATTTAACATACGTTACATGCTTAGCGTGCGCTAACTGTGTTTGTTAGCGTGCACTATCGTATTCCAGAGGATAATGCCTTACTTCATACAATGATTTACGTACGCAATGCCATGCAATAGCGTACCTAATTGCCTCTATTTAGCGTCCGCTAGTGTCCGATCACAGCGTGCGCTACTCATAGTTGACTCGCTTGTCTGTATGCCTCGAAGACGGGTCCACACGCTGACAGCTCTGACAAGGATAAGATTCCCTTTGGACTGATATGATGTTAGCGTGCGCTAACAATATGCATTAGCGTGCGCTAACCCTTCACAACAAACATCCGTTGACTTCATCGGCACATGCACCGAAAGTGGCCGGGTCCACACGTAGATTCCTTCTGATCTGGTCTGTACTAGCATGCACTATCCTTTACCATTAGCGTGCGTTAAACCTGTACGATAGCGTGCGCTAGGCTTGAATATTAGCGTGCGCTAATAAGGCTACACTTAGCCATTTTTAGCTATTCTTGTCCAACGTCTCAACATACTAGATACGAACATACGGCATACTGAATATGTATACTCCTTCCAACAATATTCTCATATGTTACGCCCGACACACAATATCTTCAAATACAACTGTCAACCAAATGCAGTAATTATACCAATACAGATGTCTCAGTCCTTCAATTGTTTTATCCATACTGTACAGATTCCACGATGTACAACATTACTCGGATAAAATAATATTAAACAATAGTAGTAGAAATTCTGGATATTACAGAGATGATGCTCAGAAGATCAAATTTCCGAGAATAAAGTGATTGGGTCATATGTCGGATTCGTAGGGCTTTGGGACATAGCAACCAAGCATGTGGAGAATTATCTTGTGCGTATATTTGTTGGCAATAGAAAATTTAATTTTTAATAGAAAAATATTGGTTCTGCGTGTACTCGGTAGCTTTTTTTGGTGTCGGTCAAAATAAAAAAAATGCATAATTAAATATCCGTAAATTGGTATATGATCTCCACACCAACATAGGAAAGATTCAACTTAAGAGAAATAACCAGGGGATTGATACCGTACTCGAAGGTTTCGGCATAAACCGTCTAACATCATATATTATCACGAAAAACAATCACGACTCAAGCGAAAGGTGTGAACAGGGGCGGAGGGAGGGAGGGTCAAAGGGGGTCCACGGACCCCCCGGTGGATGGAAATTCCCTTATAAAATAGGGGAAGCTATTTATATAGTTGTCCGACCTTCATAATTTTTATAACTCCGGACACTCCTGAGTAAATGCTCTGCTTCCGCCACTGGGTGTGAACTCCCTGATGGTGTGAGAGAGATCCCGCGCAATGAAGTAGTCATATTAGGTCCGGTAAGCGAAGTAGTACGAGATCATACTCAAAGATCACGAAGGTACTCTCTGCATCATCCCGTTCAAAATTTTACGTTTATTCCTTTATAAGCTTTATATTTATCATTTTTACACACTCACATCAAACAATCACAGTCACGTTATTTACCATCAATATCATCTTTTAATCTCCACCACACATTTACTATCACTACTTATGTTTCAATGGGACAGAGAAAAGAAACGCAGGGAGTAGTTCCTTATTTGTATAATTTCTTGAATACTTATTTGGGTGATGTATCGTTTTTTCCAAGGGGGTTCATTTATGTCATATGGAATCAGGCAGCCTAACTTGTGGTTTTTCTTCATACCACCTTCCTCCTGCCCACCTTCCTTCATACCACCTTCCTCTTGCCCACCGTCCACCCGGGGCATAAATTTTTCCTTCACAGTTTCACTATACAGTCTTCATTGCCGGAACTGGATAACACTCGTCCTTCTCTGATCTCCTATTGCCATGGACCTCTCGTCTCTCGTCTCTCGTTCTCTTAGGTTATCATGTCTTCCTCCTCTTCTTCTTCTTACCTTGCTTACTACCTAATACTGTAGTTCACCTCTTCAATTTTAAGCTTTCCGAAGAGGATTCTCGTTTTAATTATGGAAACAAATTTTCACGGATATTTCTGGAAGTTATCGATTCTTAGATCATATTAACGCAAATCCCTCCCATCCAACGTAAGTGAAGAAGATTGGCATGCCCTAGATTCAAAATCAAAACTTGGCTCTATAACTCGGTCGATGCCGCTCATCTTGATAGTGTAAGTATTTATAATTGCATTCCGAAACAAATTTTGGGGCAACCTTGAATCGTTTTCAATAATAACAAACTGTCATGATCTCTTCAGTTACAAGATTAGTATTGTAATCTTAAGAAAGGAACTCTCTCAATTTCCGATTTCTGGTCGCGAAGTGAAATGCATCTCCGCTAGTCTTAAAGGAGTTGATTTTGACGTATCCGATCAAGAACTTGTTTATTTAAATCCTCAATAATTTGCCTGACTCCTACAGTAGCATAATCGATGCCATTACGAACAAAACACCATTTCCCACCTTCTTCCAAGCCAGAAATATGCTCCTTATACATGAGTCTCGAGAAACCCAAGTCACCTCCACTCCTTCATCTGATGTTCTCTTTTCTAATTCTAATAGGTCGCGGACGAGGTCGTGGTAGAGGATTTGGTCTTAGTTATGGACGTGGTTTTGGTTCTGGTCCTCGTCCTCGTTTTAATAATATATTCCGACCGACATATGGACCCTTCCAGTAGCAACCACGCCCTTTTCATTTTTATAGGCCTCAGCCTCCAATTACAGCCCAACAGCAGCCCCCAACCTACCTTCCAGCATCAACGTTCGTCAGGCGTTTCCTTGGGCCAGCTCCCCAGACTCACTTCTCTTGTCCAATCCAACAGCAGCAACACACCCTGCCCTCCTACGGTGTTTCCTTCCAGCAGCAACCTGCCCAACACATGTTTGCCCAGCAATTCACCTACAACACGAACCAACAACCACTTACTTTGGCCCAACCGTACATCCAGCCCAGATCGTCAACTTCGGCAGTACACAATTAGTCTCCTGATCCAAGCTATCAATCGACCGACCTCACATCACTCTTCTCCGCAATTCCAATGGACATCGTGATGAAAATTGGTACATGGGCACTGGTGCTAGTGCACACATGACACCTAATAAAGATATTTTTTCTTCTCTCCTACCTTGTGAATTATCATAATCAGTTATGGTTTTAATGGTGCTTTTTCTCCTGTTTCTCATATTGGACAATCTTTTTCTCCTTTTCCTTCTTCCCCCCTTCAGCTTCGTAATGTTTTAGCCACTTCTGTTTAATTAAAAATCTTATCTCTGTTCGTGAATTTACTCGTGACAATTTGCTCTATTGAATTTGACCCGTTTGGTTTTCGGTGAAGGTTCTTGGTCTACCACTTTTTTCGTAGCAACAGTTGATGATCTCTACCATGTTTTCCCTTCCAATTCAATTCTCTCCCCATTGCCGCCCTCTCTGTTGTCTCTTCCGACATTTGTCATTGTCGTCTTGGTTATCCGGGCTCCTCATCGTCAAATTTTTAGTATCTAGGAAATTTATTCCTTGTCAAGTTAATTAACTCTTTGTCATGCTTGTCAGCTTGGAAAACAGAAGCGTTTACCTTTTGTTCAGTCGAGTAATAATACTACTGATGTTTTTCAAGGTTTTCAGATCTATGGACTTCTCCCATAGTTAGTGAAAGTGGTTATCACTATTATTTTTTGTTTCTTGATGATTACTCACTTCTTGTAGGCATTTCCTATCCGCAATAAAAACGATGTCTTTCAATTTTTCTGTCAATTTTGTACTTGGTCCAAACTCAATTTTAATAAACAAATTAGGTGCCTCCAATGTGACCATGGACATGAGTACGATAATCATGCCTTTTCAGAACTTCTTTAATACAAAAGACATTCCAATGTTTTAAAAAACGAGAGACTCGTACGAGTTGACTCGCGAGTTGAGGCGAGGCGTAAGAGAAACGCCTTGAGTCGAACGAGTCAGATGAAAAATAGAAACTTACGAGTCTTGAGTATGAGGCGCACGAGTCGACTCTCGTTTACGAGTCGACTCGTATGAGGCGGACGAGTTAGACATCTCAGACAAATTTTGAACACGATAGTTTCGTCTAAGCCCTCCATAGAGATGATTGAAGGAGAGTTTGATTTTTAGATCTGTATGTGGTAGATAGAGGGAGTGTGAGAGAGAGTTTTTGTGTGGGGGAGAAAGAAAGATGTAACTATATGTTGTAGAAGGGCAGCCGCCGGAAAATAACTCACAGTTTAGGGTTTTCAGCCGCTTTAATCTCAATTATTTAATTTGATGGTTTTATTTAATTGGAATTTATTAGTTTGGACCTTGATTGCCTAATATTATTTAATTAGGCCTTCTATTATTTTTCAAACTCATAAAAGTTAACAACTAAACTACAATGCACAACTTAACTACGAAATATAAAATTAAATATAATAAGAAAGTGTAAAATTATATTATATTACAAAATGGAAATAAAAACCTAGACAACTAAAAAAAACTTTTTCTACTGACATCATAATTTTTTTCCGGAGCCAAAAAAAAGACATCATAATTTTTTTATAACTTCTGTTTAATATTATTAATTGTTATATCATAGTAATTTGACTTTTTGTTTATGTAGGCATTTGATGGATGAATTATGGGATTATATTCTTATTCTTGTTTGTATTGAACTATTACTATTATTGCTGAATGTTGTGTTGGTTAATTATATTGTTTTTTTTGTCTTTCTCCTCAAAAAAGTTGAGGCTTACGCCTCGTTCCGCCACGAGGCGTACGCCTCGCCTCATTCGAGCAAAACGCTTCGAATACGAGTCACGAATTTTAAAACATTGAGGCATTCTCTTTATTTTTTCTTAACCCCCCCCCCCCCCCCAAAAAAAAAAATGGTAGAGCAGAAAGTACTATTCAATCTATAAATAATAAAATCCGTTCTTTGCTTTTTCAAGTGCACTCCTAATTTCTAGGCTGAGGCCCTTCATATGGCTGTCCATCTTTTAAATAGTTTGCCCATTGCTACTCTCTCCTTTAAAACTCCTTTCAAACTTCTCTTTTCATGGTTTCCCCACTTACGATCATTTCAAAATTTTTGATTGTTTATGCTACCATAATCTTTCTTCCTCTGCTTGTAATAAACTATCTCCTCGATCTTTCCCTTGTATCTTCCTAGGTTAACCTCCTAATCACTGTAGCTTCCAATGTCTTGACATTAACTTTAAAAAAATTATCATTTCTAGGCACGTCATCTTCCACAAAACCTTCTTCCTATACTCTTATCGTAACTCATCTCTGTCACCCTTGGATTATTCCTTTCTCAATTTTCCAGAACCGCCTGTTATCTCACCTCCGTCCACAACCCGACCCACCAATCAACCTGCCAACCATATGACTAATCGGGCCAAGTTTGGAATGTTTCGCCTGCGCCACATCATGGATCTCTCAGTTTCCCATCTTACACCCATTTCTCCTATTCCTCGCTCCTACTCTCAGGTTATTTGTGATCCCAACTAGAAACAGCTATGGATGCTGAACTCTCTGCTCCGCAAACAATCACACCTGGGATCTTGTTCCATGTCCAACCTTTGTCAATGTTGTTGGTTTCGGATGGATCTTCTGTCACAAGTTTACATTTGCCGGTTCTCTTGAAGGATATAAGCGTGTCTTATAGCCTAAAGATTCACTCAGGAACCGGGTCTTGACTATGATGAGACTTTTAGTCCTGTTGTCAAACTCGCCACCATTCGTACTATCCTTAGTCTCTCTCTCTCTCTATCCATCAATTGAATCTCTAGAATGCTTTCTTACATAGTCATCTTTATGAGGTTGCTTATATGAAGCAAACCCCCAGATTCACTGATTTCGCTTTCCCTCTCATGTCCGTCTCCTTTGCAAAACTCTCCACCGTTTAAAACAGGCTCCTCGAGTCTGGTACCATTGCTTTGCCACTTATCTCATGTCTCTTGGCTTTGTCAGTAGTAAAGCCAATACCTCTCTTTATCTACCACTGTGGTGGTCAGATTGCTATCAGACTTCCTATCTTCTTCTTGATGTGGATGATATAGTTCTCACTGCCTCCTCTCCCACTCTCCTTTCTCATATCACCGAAATCATATCCTCCGGATTTGCTATGACTGCCCTTCGATCTCTCCGTTATTTCCTAGGCATCATTGTGTCTCCCTCCCCTCCTGGTCTATTTCTTTCGCAATCTAAATTTTCTATGAAATTCTCGAACAACCTTCGATGTCTTCGTGCAATTCTTGCTTAATGCCGGTCGACACAAATGCCATGATTTCTCTCTGGTCCACCTGTCGAAGACCCCACCTTATACCGTATTTTAGCTGGATCTATTCAATATCTTACCATCACTCGTCCCGATATCTCGTATTCTGTCCAGAAATTTGTCTCTTTATGCACGATCCTCCCGAACCTCATTTCTCTGCTGTTAAACGTATTCTTGGTTACGTCAAAGGTACTACCTCTTCTGGTCTTCATCTTTATGCATCAGTTACTAATCAAATCATTGCCTATTCTCATGGTTCTAAAAGACGCTAGGCGCTAGGCGTTCGGATTGCTAACGCCTAGCGCCCAGAGGATTACTCGGGGATTAGTCGGACTAGGCGGATTTATTTTTTATTATTCTTTTAATCACTTTTAGATATAAAAAATTATATATATGTAAAACAATTAAAAATAATTAAAATTTAACCATTTAAATAGATATACAATCAATTATATATTAAATTTGAAATATTGATATAGATATAAAAGAGTCCATAATATCCATAATATCTCAGTTTAAGAAGTTATAGTATTATTAGAACAAAATAAAAAAATAAAAAAGTATAACCGCCTAGGCATCCGCCCAGTCGCCCACGTAGCTAGGAAATTTAAAACATTGATATTGGTATAAAGTAGTCCATAGTATCCATAGTATTTTAGCTTGCCTTCGTAGGCCCGCCTAACCAGTCTAGACGATCGATTAATCACCCCAACGCCCAGTACAAGCGCCTAGGCCATAATCGGAACGGTAGAGGACATTCTAGGGATTAATCGGAGGATTAATCGGTCTAGGTGGGGATTTTTAGAACACTGCCTATTCTGATGTCGACTGGGCCGGTTGCCCCAACACTTGCCGCTCCACCTTTGGGTATTGTGTTTTTCTTGGTCAAAACTTAATTTCATGGTCCGTCAAACGTCAGTCTGTTGTATGTCATTTTAGTGCCGAATCCGAGTGTCCTGATGTCGCCAATGCAGTTGCTGAAGCTTCCTGGCTCTGCAACCTTCTCATTATATTCCATTGTCCACTCTTCTCTACTGCCATTGTCTATTGTGACAACATCAGTTTTTTTACTTATCCTTGAATCATGTAGAGCACCAACACCCCAAACATGTTGAATTAGATATTCACTTTGGATGTGAGAAGATTGCCTTAGGACATGTTCGTGTACTGCATGTCCCTTGTCGTACCATTTTGCAGATATTTTCACTACGGAGCTTCTTTCCCCTATTTTTCTTGATTTTATTTCTAGTCTGATCTTTCAGGAACCTCCTGTTCCGACTGCGGGGGGCGTTACAATTATTTACCTGTATATTTATTTCCTTTTGTATATGTTTCCTTTAGGGGTTTTTCGTTGGGCATTACTCCTTGTACTCCTATATATATGTTAGGACCTATTGTACTCTCGCTACGGGGTTTATTTTATCTCTCACTAACAATATTGCAATTGAAGTTAACATTGGTTGATTGCCTGAAAATTGAAGTAATTTAATGTTGACTTTTACAGAGACAATCAACAGCGGCATGCAGTCTCTCGTATTATTCATTGTGAAATCTTGCTATCCGCATTACAGTGCACTGGTGGAGAAGTGAAGGGTAAAAATCTATCATCCTTGTCTTTCATAAAAACAATATTTTTTTTCGATTTTCCATAATTTTAGATTAATGGACGTATATTTGTTTTTTCGATATCTTGCTAATTTAGATTAATTGACAAAAATTAAGAGTTAATTGCATTAATATTAAGTATTTGGAATAATTGGCAAAAAAAGAATTAAAATTCACGGACTATATACCAAATCACATTAATATATTGTTCTACTTATATCTATTGATTAGTTATATTATGTTTGTTATATGATATATTTACTCAGGATTTTGATTAATAATGGATTTAAATTTATGGGTTTGGGCTTTGGATAATTATTTATATATCTAGGTTACAAATTTGTCCAGTTCTATTGATTTGCTTCTCTCAACACTTTGTCACTCAGTATTTCATTTGAGCAAATCAAATATCGGTGAAGTGGAGCCAGTCGGTTTGATACACTTTATGGAGAGGATCAAGTTCTCCTGGTACTCAAAGAAAAGAATCTCAACCTTCTCTCTTGCTCGGACATAGCAGCACACTTTGGGTAAAATTCTCTCTATTAGACAATATAACGAGGTGTTAGACATCAAATTGGCCATTCTCTTTCTAAAATATACTTTTTAATCATTTTTTAAAAGTTCTATAACTATTAGACTTAATACTAAAATATGATGCTTATGCCTTGCAGACTTGGTGAATTGTTCAATCTTTTTTAAAATAAAATTGGCACATTAAATGATTTTTAGGTCCCACAAATAATTTAATTAAGTTCTTTAGAATGTGTTTTTCACCGAACATATTTTCTGATCCGAGAAATTGTATTTCCTCACCGAACATGAACAATTATTTTGAATTTAAAGACACTGTGATCTAGAAACACATTTTTTTTTGGATCTTAGAAATGTAGCGCGACGTCAACCAAAGTAAGAACAAAATAAGTAATCCAACCAAAAAATAATTAAAATACTTATATTTTAAGATAATGACTGGAACCATTATTTTATTATTTAATGGTAAAAACAAAAAAATATGACTACAACTCGAGCAATAACTTTTGTACTAGTCATTACTAATCATCACTTGTTGTGAGTAGTTAATAAATTATAAGTTTATAGTATAAGCTTCAATATATATATGAATTGTAAAATGCACTCTTTCTCTTCTATTTCTTGGCATTGTATACATGGTACTTACAAGTTTGGAGTGTGTTCCCCTATTTATAATGATACACTTCCGTATACAACAAAATTGTTAAACATAATTTTTTTTTTGGTCAGCTATGATTGCCAAATGTTTCGCCAGAATTTGTTTCTAACATCTAAAATGCTATTGAACACAATAGGCTTTTCGATCTTGTACACTATAACGTTTTATACTTACTTTTAAGTTTTGCCACTAAATGTTTAGGAAAACCTACAAACACATGTGCTCTTTTAATTTTGGTACACTTTACGCCCTCAAAAATAGCAACACGGGGTCGAAAGTCTTGACTTTCTCGAGTTCATTTCGAGCAGCGTCCTCTGACACAAATCTTGGCTTGTGATGTCGTCAACCTCGCTTAACATGTGACCAAGTTCGGACTTGCCACTGCGCATAAAGGCAATATAAGTAATGTTTTGAAATATGGACTTGGGCATTATTATATTTGGTCAAACAAGATGGGCAAGAACAAAGAAAACGTAGACCAACAAATTGTCAAAACGTGTGAGGTGGTTGGCCAAAGTCTTGCCAGAATTTTCAAGAGTTTGGTCAACCACCCACACGTTTTGACAATTTGTTGGTCTACATTTTCTTTGTTCTCGCCCATCTTGTCTGACTAAATATATTAATGGTCAAATCCATATTTCATAACATTACATATAGTCTTTATGTGCAGTGGTAAGTCAGAACTTGGTCACATGTTAGGCGAGGTTGATGACATATGCGTTTTTCGCTTGGTATTCGTGTCAGAGGAGTCTGCTCGAAATGAACTCAGGAAAGTCAAGACTTTCGACCCATTGCTATTTTGAGGGCGTAAGGTGTACCAAAATTAAAAGAGCACATGTATTTCTAGGTTTTCCTAAAAATTTAGTGGCAAAACTTAAAAGTAAGTATAAAACGTTACAGTGTACAAGATCGAGAAGCCCGTTGTGTTCAATATCATTTTAGATGTTTGAAATGAAGTGAATGGTCTCCAAAATTGATGTAAAGGACGAAGCATGTAATTATCATTTAGAACAAGTTGGAAACATTAGGAGTGAGGATATAAGTTTGCATATTAATAATGCCACTGAATCCAATGATAAGATGAAGGGTCAGATTGAAACTACTACTGAACATGGAAATGGGGATACAAAATGTTAATAAATTTTAGGTGAGATATTATATATTTTTGTCAAAAAGAAAAATGCAATTATGTTTGAGATTACGTAATGGTCATACATTAACTTTGACATTTTCGCACAGGTCTCATATCTCAGTTGGAGAAGGTAGACCGAAGAAATATGATGTGGCATTTTGGATAAATGTTAACAATGCTTTAGGGATGCATATATATATATATATATATATATATATTGAGTCATGGGCATGACATAATAAAAAGAATGTTACTACTCTTGATGGTGAACTTTTTTATTCCTTTCTCTCAAGGTATATAACTTTTTTTTTTTAGAAAAAGTATTTCTTGTTGAAGGGAAAATAACTGAGACAAAAAGTAGAATAAAAGGTGTTGTATTACCATTAATGATACCCCCATAGATATAGGGAGAGATTACATTGTAATAGTCCTAATCCTAGGGGTGAGCAGAAAAACCGACAAAAATCGATAATACCGAAAATACCGAAAAAACCGAAATCGAAAAAACGAACCAATAAGTTATTGGTATGGTACGGTTCTTAAAATTTTGAAAACCGAATTATGCGGTTCGGTTTCGGTTTTAGATATGGATCCCGACTTTAAAAACCGAACCGAACCGATAAAACGGATGACTATTCTGCAGACTTTGTTTTTTCTTTGTGCATGTTGTTATGAATTGATGGACATGTACTAAGGAGGAAATTCAAGACTTTTGTTTAATCTGATATTGGACTTTTTGAATCCTTAGTTATTATCATGTTATTGAAGTAGATTTTATTTTTATTCAAGCTTTGAAGTGGATTAATTATGTATAAATCATTCTATTTGAACTTACAATTGTCTGATTTAGCCAAAGTAGTTCAATTTGGGTCTGGTGCAAGCTCAACTTAAGTGGCCCATTTAATCAGCCCATTGACACCGAACCTCTACGGAACCGACACCGAAACCGATCACACCGAGCCGATTTAAAACCGAATCATTTCGGTACTCAAATGCTAGATACCGATAAGATACGGTTCGATACCGGTTTTAGCTAGAAACCGTACCAAACCGAACCGAGCTCACCCCTACCTAATCCTACCTTAACTAGAAAAGCCCATACCTTTTAGACTAAGGCACACAAAGTATTATTACTTTAACACACCCCTTTGTATCTAGTCGATTAGTGGATGTCATGTTGCCTCGTAAAAACCTCGTCAAGCAAAAACTGAGTAGGAAAAATGTCTTGATCATAGGGGAAAAAGTACAGCATCTAGACATATCAAGTTTGGGCTTCGCCCTTTGAGTCTATTCTTTCATAAGATCGTTACATAAAAATTATAGCTACTAAGGTAATCATTCCATCGATCTCTAAAATCGATACATGTGGTTACCTAGTTAAAAATCTTTTCAAGTGATAAAGACCCAGTGGAAAAATGATCTTTGGAAGAAAAAGAGTATAACGTGCGATGTGGATGTAAGACTTTCCCTCAAGTCAATATATATGAATTGTAAAAGGCACTCTCTCTCTCTTTTATTTCTTGGTATTGTATATATATGGTACTTACAAGTTTGGAGTGTTCCCCTATTTATAGTAATACACCTCCGTATACAAAAATTGTTAAACATAATTTTCTTTGGTCAGCTATAATTGCCAAAAGACTTGCCAGAATTTGTTTCTAACATCTAAAACGCTATTGAACACGATAGACTTTTCGATCTTGTACACTATAATGTTTTATACTTTTAAGTTTTGCCACTAAATTTTTAGGAAAACCTACAAAAACATGTGCTCTTTTAATTTTGGTACACTTTACGCCCTCAAAAATAGCAACACGTGGGTTGAAAGTCTTGACTTTCTCGAGTTCATTTCGAGCAGCGTCCGCTGACACGAATACTAAGCGAAAAACGCCTGTGTCATCAATCTCGCCTAAAATGTGACATCTGACCAAGTCCTGACTTATCACTGTACATAAAGACAATATAAGTATTGTTATGAAATATGGGCTTTAGAATTAATATATTTAGTCAAACAAGATGGGCAAGAACAAAGAAAACATAGACCAACAAATTGTCAAAAAGTGTGAGGTGGTTGGCCAAAGTCTTGCCAGAATTTTCAAGAGTTTGGCCGACCACCTCACACGTTTTGACAATTTGTTGGCCTACGTTTTCTTTGTTTTTGCCCATCTTATTTGACTAAATATATTAATGGTCAAGTCCATATTTCATAACATTACATATAGTCTTTATGTGCAGTGGTAAGTCGAACTTGTCACATGTTAGGCGAGGTTGATGACATATGCGTTTTTCGCTTGGTATTCGTGTAAGAGGAGGCTGCTCGAAATGAATTCGGGAAGGTCAAGACCTTCGACCCATTGATATTTTTGAGGGCGTAAAGTGTGCCAAAATTAAAAGAGCACATGTGTTTGTAGGTTTTCCTAAAAATTTAGTGGCAAAACTAAAAAGTAAGTATAAAACGTTATAGGGTACAAGATCGAGAAGCCTATTGTGTTCAATAGCATTTTAGATGTTTGAAATGAAGTGAATGGTCACCAAAATTGATGTAAAGGACGAAGCATGTAATGATAATTTAGAATAAGTTGGAAACATCAGGAGTGAGGATATAAGTTTGCATATTAATAATGCCACTGAATCCAATGACAAGATGAAGGGTAAGATTGAAACTACTACTGAACATGGAAATGGGGATACAAAATGTTTGCGGAATAAGGATGGGCTTAAGGACGACTTAGCTGTGAAGCAGCTGGAGAAAAAAGCGTTTTCATATAATGCAAAAGTGGAAGAGCCTAAAACACAGGTTTTAGTGCCACCATTGGATGGCAGGCTGTGGGAACTAGTGCAGGGAAAAATGCATTAGCTGATCGTGATGGCCTTGAGACGAACCAGAGCTCAAGGAGTGAGGATAAATGAGATGTCGAAGTGGAGTCCGATGGTTCATTACTTTTTTATATTCTTGATGCACACGGGGAGACTTATGGACCTAATGCTGGAAATCTTTATCTCTTTGGCAAGGTTTGTATCTGCATGTACATGGATCTTTGTTGTGCAGTTCTGCATCTTTGTTCCCTTATTAATTTATGATAAAACATGGTCTCCGTAACTATTATTTGTCTTAGTAGGGGTCATTAACTCTGCCTATTAAGAAGTACTGTATATCTTTTATGTATTGGCATATTATAGTACATTAGAAATTTTACTTTCTGCAAAGTGTAAAATTGAGCTATTCCACGGAGTTCACAAGTATTTCATTCTTGCTAGATAAAGCGCTTTAAGAACATGATCTCACAATGGATATTGCATATGCTTCCTTCCCGGCAGATAAAGTTTCATGTGTTTTATTGCTTCATTCCAAGAAAAGTAACTAAACCAACCGACTCCTGACGCACTTTACAAATTATTTCCACAGTTTCTTTAATTTCATTTTGGGATTAAGGCTCAGATATTGTTGTTGCACAATATGTTTGAATTTCTACTATAATCTTGTTATTTATTCCTATAATAATCCTTGTTATTGCGATAAAGGTCAAACCTGGAGGTACGTACCACAGCTGCTGTGCAGTAGTGAAGAACATGCAGCATTGCGTATATGCATTCACAACTGTTCCTTTCATGCTTAATGACACAATTATGGGGCTAGAGAAAGTGGAAGAATCTCGAATCTCCCTTATGGCTTTTAAAGTCTTAATTGCAAAGCAAGGGAGAGATGATGCAAAGTCTGTAACATCACCCATTAATCTCAAACACTCAATTGCAAAGCTAGAAAAGGATGTTGAAGAGTCCCTAATGGCCTTGGGCTCTCATCTTCATGTAATATCACAACATTAGATGATTTCCTCTTTTTTTTTGCTGTCTCTTTCTGATAGATTAATATTTATCCCATTAGGAGCTGGCATCAGATTTGAAGACTGAAATGGCAAAGGACTTACTGAAACTAGATGTGAGTTTTAGTATGACATCTGTTAAGGTTTGTAATGTTTAAATATCACGCATTTTGAATCATTTGTCCAAGTTAGTTGTAAGCTGCCAAATTTATCTCATTTCTTCTTCTTTTATTTTAGAGAAATTACACCTTTGAAAGATCGTACATACCTCATGGAGAGGATTATGCCCTTAAAATCAATTATCCATTAAAGGTCTGTTAAATTCAGTTACTGCTAATATATATGGGCTCGTGTGATTAAAGCTTTAAAAATTTCCTGTGATTAGTCAAGCTACATTTTGGAGCTTGGCAAACATGATTTGGGAAGAACGGAAATTTGTTGAAGACCATTTGCAGTTTGCATAATGGAATTTAATTTCACCTGTCTTTCGGTCTCAAAGGAAAGAACATCTGTGCTTTGCTCGGAACTCATACCAGGTAGCAATCAATGATGTATCCTATTGGTCGAGATGTTCACAATGTTAATCATTTGATCCTTTCACATCTGATAAGAACTTTCTTATATTTGGAGTGATAAGGATATGTGTTGTGTTGTTGTTCATGACGAGGTCCTGATTTTACAAGCTTAGCAGTTCTATTGCATTCTTTTTTTGTCTTAGTACACTTGTAGTATCTTTCAACTTAATTTCACGGTGTCAATTTCCAGGATTCTTATTTATCAACTACCACTGACCCTCTTTTGTATTCATGATACTATTATTTATCTAGGTAATTGATACGTCAGAACTCGTTTAAAAGTGTTCAATATTTCTTCAAATATTATAATTTCCATTTATTTATTTATCTGGCCCGTAGTGTGCGGAGCGATATATGGTCAAAAATAGGTCATCTCAAGTGGCCGGACATGCCAAAGCTCAATAAACGAAGCTCAGGATTCGGTTCATGAATCATGTCCTGCATTGCTGGTCGTGTCTTGTGTGATACTTATATTGGTTCCCGCGACTTATTAAAAGAGCTGGGCTATATTTGTTTAGTTGTCTTCATTGTTTCTAATCATTAATTGTCTTCTTGCTACATTCAGGTATGCTATTCACTACACAACTAGCAAGGACACAACTGAATAAGGATCGAAAGGAGATAACACCGATTGATATTCCTCGATTTTTCTGAATCACTTATGGAACTTGTATGTCCTCATTTTCTCTAAATTTATCTTGCATTTCCAGAATTAGCAGGATAGATCCTGATAACTTTTGCAGTTGTTAATCGCATGATTACGCTTTTAAGTCATGATTCTGAAAGTGGAATAACTTGTCAGGTTTTTTAGAGCCCAACTTGATATGAAACTCCACTAATATTTTGATTTTAACTCTATTCCATTTATTTTTTATTTTTAATAACTGACAAGATATGTAAACAAAATATCATCTGCTCGACATTTTAACGAGGCACCACATTGAAAACTGGCGTTCAACCTCTAGTCCATAAGTATGTACTTTGCAAAGACATTAACAAATGAAATACCCTCATTCTCCAACTATCATCCATTAGCAACTTACCTAGTACATATCAGCATCTTTTATCTTCTTACACTGGTGGGCAAAGCCTCTCTTTATGATGTTTGTAAAATAAATTTTTAACGAATATTTTGAAACCACATGCTCTCTAGTGAATGTAAAACATACATTATTACTGACATGCATTAATGTGTGGCTAGCAACGAAACTAATGTTCCATTTAAACGTTCTTCCCCTCACACATCAATTAAATCTTTGGAAGAAAATTCTCCAGGTAAAATTTTATTCTGAGCTTAGATTGATGTTTAATCACCTACACTCTCTTTTCACCATATATTACAAACTTCTAAAGGTGTGTTTGTCTCAATTGGGCTGCTAGGGCTCAAAGAGTGGAATTTCTCTTGTTGCATGCATTTCATGCTAAGCCTTCTCAATATTCAAACTAAGCAATAGAAAACCTACATATAAACGAACAAAAGTAGAGAAATAGGTTCAATGCATTTTGGGATGAAACGAAACATGTTTTTTTTTCCCTGAGGAAACAAACAGAGCCTTAATGTTAAATGAATTCAGTATTATGCCGCCAGCAAGCCGCAATGCAACTACACCTCAAAGGTTCTTAGCCAGTGAGAATTATTTGGTATTCAGTCAACTTCTATACCTCCCCCCAGCTAAATTTAAGCACTATTGGTCTTCTATACGTGCTCCTAAACTCAAGACCCCCTGGTTAAACTGATAACTAGGGAAAATCGCATTTATTGGCAATAATACTAGACCTTTTTCTTTTCTTGGCTTCTCCCTCGGTTAGACATTTTCATCAATTTAGAAATTGTATCAGACAAGTGATGTTTTGATGAAGATCGGAAATTAGGGTTTAATGAAATCAACTAAACAAAGAAGAATGGTAAGAAAGCAGATGGTGCAACAACAACAACAACATTACCCCAATGCCTCAAAGGCTCCCGCAAAAAGCGGGGTAAGGAGGGATCGGATGTACGCAGCCTTACCCTTGTCTTAACACAGAGAGGCTGTTTCCGGATGATCCAAAATGAAAATTGCATCGAGAATTGCATGGAATGACTAGTACTTCATGAGAAAAAGAAGTGCAGTCAGTTTAGTGAGTCATTTGTTTTATTCCATTATAATCCAGAACCAAAGAATAAGGAGTCTTTGGCTCCATTGGAAACAATGGAGAGTAAGAAAGCAGATGGTGAAATCGAATTAAAGATGATATGAGCACAATCAAAGATTGTTCCAGGGATTTAACCCTCTCACAGCCACAAGGCTAGAGCCGATACAAGAGTATCTGAATAACAAGATATCTGAACGTACCCTAACGTGATCCTTCTCCTCTATTTATTATACTTTCTAACCTTACCGACTTAAACTATTATTCCTATTTTGCCCTTCATTGGGCCTTCTTGACAAACATATAAAACTCTTTGCATAAATGGTATTTAGGCCCGACTATTCTCAATTCGAATCATTACTCCCGCCATCAAAAATGTCTTGTCCTCAATACTTGCTTCAAAAAATTGATCAACGCATCGTCTCTTGTGGCTTCTTCATTTGGTCGTCTCTTCCACGGGATTAATTGTAATACCCGAGATTTCTGTTATGTTATTGGAACTTGTGATATTGTAATGATTGTACTTTTGTCTGAGTACTATTCTCCGTATTTCATGATCCGATGTTGTCGAGCGTATTTTTTCGTGTTTGTGATTTACAAATTGTAATTCTGCGCATGTAGCGCACGCTATCGGCTATGTGTAGCGTGCGCTAACGTGGATTCATAGCGCACGCTACAGAGGGTCATTAGCGCACGCTATGCGTGGTCAATTTGATTGAGACGTGCGGTAGGTGAGATCTGGCCGGGGGACCCCTGTCGGATTGTGTCGGGATGTACCTGGACGGCTTTCGGGAAAAGCCGAGTCAACGTCTTAGCGCACGCTACAGGTATATGCGTAGCGCATGCTAAGTGCTGAGTACAGTTAAGTCAGTGAGCCGTTAGCGCACGCTACGAGCAGGGCCTAGCGCGCGCTAATAGTCATTTCTTATAAATAGGACAGCATCCTATTCGTGATTTCAGTTCTTTCTTCTCCCATTACCCGAATTCTTACACTTAGAACATAACTTCCTTCATCCTAAACACTTCATATCAACATCCTGGTTCGTGATTGAAGATCGTATATCATTGGAGATTTGTGTTCAAGCTTTCGGTGTTGGATTGCTTCAATTTCCTCCGTGTTCTTCACTACCTTGAGGTAGGTGATTCTTCACCAATACTAGTTGTGTTCTAAAGGATGTTGATCATGTTCGTCTAGTCAGTTAGATTCGTTATTAGTCGTACATCATGTGTTAGAAGGATATTTTCGACGTTTCGACACTTATTCATCGTATAATCCATTGAACCTTTTTGTATGTGGATTCCTAAGCATGTTATGTATCTTCAAAACCAATCGACCAGTATATGAAGATTACCTAGTTCGTATGTTTTACGTAAGAAATCATATGTTTTGGGACTTGGAATAATCGGAACTTGGAATATTTCTTGAAGATCGAAGATAAATTATGATGTTGAGATGATTATCCGTATATTTGTACCTCATAATCATAGAACTTCCACAAACCTTATTAGCATGTTATGGCCGAGGGTAATTTGTATTATCACCATAGAGTTCATGAAATTCACCACCTTTCAACCCAGTTTTTCCGTTAGCAGTATTCTACCATGCAAGATTAGCGCACGCTAACATATGTGAGTTAACGTGCGCTATCGGGGTTCAGTTAGCGCACTAAACGTACGTAGCGTACGTTATGTATCAGCCGATTCAAACTGTCAGTTCGTAGCTAGCGCACGCTAGTCTTACACGATAGCGTACGCTAACAGGCCGGCTTAGCGCACGTTACGTAGAGTACGTAGCGCACGCTAAGCAGTCCAGGCAGATTGTTTATTTTGAGCTTTTCGGCCGTAGACCGAATTGTTAGGCCATCGTTCGACTTGAGATGATTTGTATATCATTAGGTTCGAGCTTGTTACGTTGATCGAAGGAGGCGGCCTTCGAGTGTGTTGAGATCATCGAGGTGTTTCGTAATTGCCATTTTCGAGGCAAGTATCATATGTCGAGTTCGATTTATATTGAAAACTTTGATCATGCTTGTGGTTTTGTTCATATTGTTGAATATGAAATGTATTTCTGAAAATTCTCGTGATATTCGTTGATATTTGTTCGTATTGATGAACATATTGAAATGCATATGTGTATGCATAGTTGATTGATTTATGGTATAAATGATCCGAGGGGATCATGAGGATCTATGTTGAGGGTGCTGGATCGAATGTCCACCATGCGTTGGTTCGACGGGATCATCATGGGGATCTATCTTGACGGGTTTTCCACCATGCGTTGGTCCGACGGGATCATCATGGGGATCTATACCAAGGGCGCCTGGATCATTGGATTACCTCAGTATTGTGTTGATGGAATCGTGAGGATTCGCATCGTTGGATTCCTGGCGGAAGTCCGCTTTGCATGTTTTATGATGCATTGATGATTTATTGTATGATGATACTTGTACTAGCATTGTTTTGCTAACCCCTTGGGGTGGACATTGTTTTGATGTTCGGGTAGCCGAGGAGCGGGAGGCAACCACAGATGCAAACAGACGATGAAATGGCTCGGTGATGTGGTTGATGTTATTGTTATTATGAATTGTCTTCTTGGTTCGTTTAGTACTTGAGTACGTCTGCTTTAATAAGGTCATTTCGATATGGTTGTATAAGTTAACTCATTTGATCGGTTGAATCAAATCGTATTTGAACTTCATTGTTCGATTGAATTATTTTTACACTTCTTTTAAAATTAGCCTTGTAAATCCTTATCTAAAGGGTTTACTACAAGTAATTATTCCGAATATCTCGGGGTGTTACGAATATGGTTTGAGCTAAGATTCATGGATATCTTGGCAATGGGTTAGTTGGAGTGCATTTTACGTTATTTGATTATTGGTAGTTCGTAACATCAACTGCCGAGCCAAAGATCGTCGTGTGGACCGTGGTTGTAAGTTTCCTAATCTTGAATACTACCGTTTTATTTAATTCATGACTTGTAAGCATTGATGAATGTACTTTGAGAAAGTTTGCCCTGGATATTGAGTATTTATGTTTACAGTATGTTGAGAGGCGGTCGTGGGACGCGACGTGGGACGCGGACGTGGAAATGCGAGGCAAGAAGAGTCGGTATCTACCCCAGAGATAACCGCTAGTCGAACGGATTCCCATTCTGGGAGACAGCAGGGATCGGCAAATAATAATGCAGATCCTAACGTGTCGGGAGTGCTTCAGCAGGTGGTTGCCCAGATAAACCAGTTTGCTCAAGTTGTGGATCGCATGCAAACGGCAATGGGACAGCAGCATAACGTGGAGAATCGAGGAGATAGATGGCTTACCGAAGTGATTAAATTGCACCCTCCGAAATTTGACGGTTCTGCCGAGGCACTTTCTTGGGATCACTGGTTGAAGGAATTAGAAAAGATTTTTGCAGGGATTAACTGTCCCAACGATAGGAAGGTTCCGGTCGCCCAGTATCTTCTGACCGGGGAGGCTTTCGACTGGTGGGAGGCCATTCGACCGGAGGAGCACAATGTTGACTGGACGGAATTCAAATTGATGATGGAGTTGCAGTATTGTCCTCGCCCAGTTAGAGAGGCCCGAGTTCGAGAGTTTTTCTCACCACAGAATTCGGAAGTATCTGTGACGGACGTGATTAAGACTTTTAATCACCAGCTGACTTATGTGCGCCACTTGGTCAGGACCGAGGCGGAGAAGATTTTTCATTTTGACATGCGAATGAAGCCGGAAATTCAGTAGTATATGTCCGGATTTGAATGTACCACCTTGCGACAGTATCAGGACAAGGCGTTGGCCTATGATATGAAGGAGGCAGCAGTAGAGAAGGCGACGGAAGCAAAGAAACAGAAGGTGTCTGGCAACTTCACGGAGGATAAGAGTAGCGGACCTCGCAGGGGTCAGTCCTCTTTTCATTCATCCAAGAGACCTCCGCATCCTTCTCGAGGTGGAAAGAAGTTCCGGGCAGCACCAACTGTTTCAGACGCAGGGAAGAAGTGTTATAACTGTGGCAAAGCGGGACATGTTCGACGTGATTGTTTCGCGCCTGCTGTGACCTGTTTCGAGTGTGGACAGGAAGGACATCGCGCAACATTTTGTGGGAATGCGACCCAATCTTTTGGTACTCGCACACCTGTACCGGTTCCGAAGGACACTAGTGTGAACCAGACGCAGCAGAGTGGATTTCAGCAGCAGAACGTTGGAAAGAGAGAGACATCCAGTGCTGGGTCCGTTCCTCCACGCCTGTACGAAATGAGGAAATCTGATGATCAGAACACTGCTGTTGCATCAGGTACAATTCAGATCCTTTTGCAACCAGTTAGTGTTTTATTCGATTCCGGAGCTACACACTCTTTTGTATCTTTGAACTGTGTTAATCGTTTGAAAATCTCGTGCTTGTATAATTGTGAACCTTATGTTGTGGGATTACCGAGCGGAGAGAAAATTGTGGGAACCCTAGAAGCTAGGGATTTCCCAGTATCTATAGAAGGAAGAGATTGGCCATCGAATCTTATTGTAGTTGACATCTGCGGTGACGATTTAATTCTCGGAGATGATTGGCTCAACCGTTATGGAGCTGTTCTGAATTACCGATAGAGAGTCATTTCTATCATTGCTGATGACGGATCTGAACACTTATTCCGAGGATGGAGACCAGGAAGCTCGGGAAAATTGATCAAAGCAATGAAAGCCGTGAAATTACTGAAGCAGGGATGTCACGGACTTTGG
The DNA here is from genome assembly GCA_033398695.1 of Orobanche coerulescens. Taxonomy (NCBI): domain Eukaryota; kingdom Viridiplantae; phylum Streptophyta; class Magnoliopsida; order Lamiales; family Orobanchaceae; genus Orobanche; species Orobanche coerulescens. Next base: position 3,395,025 of record JAWKAU010000020.1, read on the forward strand.
TTCTATGCCATGAGGAAAGAGGAAGGAGTAGAGCTCTCGTCTATTTCAGTTGTGAATGAGTTCTCAGATGTATTTCCTGACGAACTACCTGGGTTACCTCCGCAGAGAGAAGTGGAATTCACTATCGAATTAGAGCCTGGAGCAGCTCCTATTTCCAGGGCACCATATCGCATGGCGCCAACCGAGATGTATGAACTCAAGAAACAACTGGAGGAATTGTTACAGAAGGGTTATATTCAACCGAGCGTTTCTCCTTGGGGAGCGCCGTTCTCTTTGTCCTAAGAAAGACGGATCCCTCCGACCGTATTGATTACGGGAACTCAACAAGATGACAATCAAGAATAAGTATCCTATACCTCGGATCGACGACTTGTTTGATCAAGCGCAAGGGGCAAGGGTATTCTCGAAGATTGACTTGCGATCGTGATACCACCGATTGAGAATTAAGGAATCGGATATACCGAAATCGCTCGAGATCCCGATGCAGGCATTATGAATTTGTAGTAATGCCATTTGGACTTACCAATGCTCCTGCGGTATTCATGCAATTGATGAATCGGGTATTCTTGGAATACTTAGATAAATTTGTGGTCGTCTTCATTGACGACATCCTGATATATTCGAGGGACGCAGAGGAACATGCTGAACATTTACGTATGGTTTTGAGCACCTTGAGGAAGGAACAGCTGTATGCAAAATTTTCAAAATGCGAGTTCTGGCTTAAGGAAGTAACCTTCCTTGGGCATGTGATATCAGCCGACGGAGTTCAGGTGGACCCGAAGAAAGTCGAAGCAATCTTGGATTGGGAAGCTCCTAAAAACGTGAAAGAAGTCCGAAGCTTCTTAGGACTTGCTGGATATTATCGCCGCTTTGTAGAGGGATTTTCCAAAATTGCTCGTCCGCTCACTCAGCTGTTACAGAAAACTCAAAAGTTCACGTGGAATGAGAAGTGTCAGGCTGGTTTTGACGAACTTAAGAGGAGACTGACAACAACACCTATATTAGCGCTGCCAGAGGGAACTGATGGATTCATGGTATACAGCGACGCTTCAAATCAGGGTTTGGGTTGTGTGTTGATGCAGAAGGATAAAGTGATTGCTTATGCTTCTCGGCAATTGAAACCGTACGAGATAAATTACCCTACTCATGATCTGGAGCTAGCAGCTGTGGTCTTTGCCTTGAAAATTTGGCGACATTATTTGTACGGCACTCATTGTCAGATCTTTACAGACCATAAGAGCCTCAAGTACATTTTCAGTCAGAAAGAATTAAACATGAGGCAGAGAAGGTGGCTGGAATTGATCAAGGATTACGACTTGGAGATTCTCTATCATCCGGGGAAAGCAAACGTAGTAGCCGATGCTTTGAGCCGTAAACCTATTTCTCTTCGAGTATTGGAAGCACTTACGTTCCAAACCAGTATTCAACGAGAACTGATCCGCGAAGGTATTGAAGTATGGGCACCAGGAATCCAAGGGCAACTTTATGTGATGGAACTGACTTCATCACTAGTCGAGGAGATCAAGTCTAAACAATTGAACGATTCTCTGATCCTTCGATTATGTGACGAAGTAAAGAAAGGAAAAGCCCCAGGATTCGTGATACAAGATGATGGGGTTCTGAGATTTCAGAGTCGACTTTGCGTTCCCGAGGATGATGATTTGAGACGGACAATTTTAAAGGAAGCTCATAGCGCGCCCTATTCTATTCACCCAGGCAGCAGTAAGATGTATAAGGATTTAAAGCAAAACTTCTGGTGGGGGAATATGAAGAAGGACGTAGCGGAGTACGTTTCGAAGTGTTTGACTTGTCAGCAGGTTAAGATTGAACATCAGCGACCTGCCGAGATGTTAAAGCCACTTCCGATCCCTGAATGGAAGTGGGAGGACATCTCGATGGATTTCATCACCAGTATGCCAAGGACTAGAACGGGAATGAACATGATTTGGGTTGTAGTTGATCGACTAACCAAGTCGGCTCATTTCCTAGGGATTAAAGATACATGGGGACCCGAGAGATTGGCGCGAGTATTTATTGCGGAGATAGTCAGATTGCATGGGACGCCAAAGACCATTATTTCGGATCGAGATGGCCATTTCGTGTCACACTTCTGGAAAGCAGTTCACAGGGCTTTGGGGACTGAGCTCAACTTTAGCACAGCTTATCATCCCCAAACGGATGGTCAGTCCGAAAGAACTATACAGACAGTAGAGGACATGCTTAGAGCTTGTGCATTAGATTGGTCGACTGATTGGGAAGTTCACTTGCCCTTGATCGAGTTCACCTATAATAACAGTTGGCATGCTTCTATTAAGATGGCACCATTTGAAGCTTTGTACGGGAGAAGATGCCGATCACCCCTATGTTGGGATGATTCTTTGGATTTGATCGGGACGGAACCAGAATTGATTATTCAGACTCAAGAGAAGATAGCTTTGATTCGAGAGAGACTGTTGACTGCCCAGAGTCGACAGAAGTCTTATGCAGATGTACGTCGTCTCCCTCTAGAGTTCGACGCTGGGGACCATGTGCTATTGAAGGTGTCTCCTACACGAGGGATTTTCCGTTTTGGGAGGAGAGGCAAGCTTAGTCCGAGATATATCGGACCATTTGAGATCCTCGAGAGAGTTGGAGATTTAGCATACAGGTTGGCCTTACCGCCATCACTGAGTCACGTTCACAATGTGTTTCACGTATCCCAACTGCGGAAGTATGTACCGGACCCCAATCACATCATTGATTTCGACGAGATCGAGATAGCTAATGATGGCACCTTCGAAGAGAGACCAATCAAGATACTTGAGAGCCGGATCAAACAATTGAGGAATAAACCAATACACTTGGTTAAAGTACAATGGTCACGACATGGAGTCGAAGAGGCCACTTGGGAAACGGAGGACAGTATGAAGACTAGATATCCGGAGTTGTTTTCATCTTAAGTTTCGGGACGAAACTTCTTTTTAGGGAGGAAGGATGTAATACCCGAGATTTCTGTTATGTTATTGGAACTTGTGATATTGTAATGATTGTACTTTTGTCTGAGTACTATTCTCCGTATTTCATGATCCGATGTTGTCGAGCGTATTATTTCGTGTTTGTGATTTACAAATTGTAATTCTGCGCATGTAGCGCACGCTATCGGCTATGTGTAGCGTGCGCTAACGTGGATTCATAGCGCACGCTACAGAGGGTCATTAGCGCACGCTATGCGTGGTCAATTTGATTGAGACGTGCGGTAGGTGAGATCTGGCCGGGGGACCCCTGTCGGATCGTGTCGGGATGTACCTGGACGGCTTTCGGGAAAAGCCGAGTCAACGTCTTAGCGCACGCTACAGGTATATGCGTAGCGCACGCTAAGTGCTGAGTACAGTTAAGTCAGTGAGCCGTTAGCGCACGCTACGAGCAGGGCCTAGCGCGCGCTAATAGCCATTTCTTATAAATAGGACAGCATCCTATTCGTGATTTCAGTTCTTTCTTCTCCCATTACCCGAATTCTTACACTTAGAACATAACTTCCTTCATCCTAAACACTTCATATCAACATCCTGGTTCGTGATTGAAGATCGTATATCATTGGAGATTGGTGTTCAAGCTTTCGGTGTTGGATTGCTTCAATTTCCTCCGTGTTCTTCACTACCTTGAGGTAGGTGATTCTTCACCAATACTAGTTGTGTTCTAAAGGATGTTGATCATGTTCGTCTAGTCAGTTAGATTTGTTATTAGTCGTACATCATGTGTTAGAAGGATATTTTCGACGTTTCGACACTTATTCATCGTATAATCCATTGAACCTTTTTGTATGTGGATTCCTAAGCATGTTATGTATCTTCAAAACCAATCGACCAGTATATGAAGATTACCTAGTTCGTATGTTTTACGTAAGAAATCATATGTTTTGGGACTTGGAATAATCGGAACTTGGAATATTTCTTGAAGATCGAAGATAAATTATGATGTTGAGATGATTATCCGTATATTTGTACCTCATAATCATAGAACTTCCACAAACCTTATTAGCATGTTATGGCCGAGGGTAATTTGTATTATCACCATAGAGTTCATGAAATTCACCACCTTTCAACCCAGTTTTTCCGTTAGCAGTATTCTACCATGCAAGATTAGCGGACGCTAACATATGTGAGTTAACGTGCGCTATCGGGGTTCAGTTAGCGCACTAAAAGTACGTAGCGTACGTTATGTATCAGCCGATTCAAACTGTCAGTTCGTAGCTAGCGCACGCTAGTCTTACACGATAGCGTACGCTAACAGGCCGGCTTAGCGCACATTACGTCGAGTACGTAGCGCACGCTAAGCAGTCCAGGCAGATTGTTTATTTTGAGCTTTTCGGCCGTAGACCGAATTGTTAGGCCATCGTTCGACTTGAGATGATTTGTATATCATTAGGTTCGAGCTTGTTACGTTGATCGAAGGAGGCGGCCTTCGAGTGTGTTGAGATCATCGAGGTGTTTCGTCCTTGCCATTTTCGAGGCAAGTATCATATGTCGAGTTCGATTTATATTGAAAACTTTGATCATGCTTGTGGTTTTGTTCATATTATTGAATATGAAATGTATTTCTGAAAATTCTCGTGATATTCGTTGATATTTGTTCGTATTGATGAACATATTGAAATGCATATGTGTATGCATAGTTGATTGATTTATGGTATAAATGATCTGAGGGGATCATGAGGATCTATGCTGAGGGCGCTGGATCGAATGTCCACCATGCGTTGGTCCGACGGGATCATCATGGGGATCTATGCTGAGGGCGCTGGATCGTTGGACGGGTTTTCCACCATGCGTTGGTTCGACGGGATCATCATGGGGATCTATACCAAGGGCACTGGATCATTTGGATTACCTCAGATTGTGTTGATGGAATCGTGAGGATTCGCATCGTTGGATTCCGGTGGCGGAAGTCCGTTTTGCATGTTTTATGATGCATTGATGATTTATTGTATGATGATACTTGTACTAGCATTGTTTTGCTAATTCTTCTGGAGTGGACATTGTTTTGATGTTCGTGTAGCCAGGAGCGGGAGGCAACCACAGCATCGGAGACGATGAAATGGCTCAGTGATGTGGTTGATGTTATTGTTATTATGAATTGTCTTCTTGGTTCGTTTAGTACTTGAGTACGTCTGTTTTAATAAGGTCATTTCGATATGGTTGTATAAGTTAACTCATTTGATCGGTTGAATCAAATCTGTATTTGAACTTCAGTTGTTCGATTGAATTATTTTTACACTTCTTTTAAAATTAGCCTTGTAAATCCTTATCTAAAGGGTTTACGGTGCTGTAATTATTCCGAATATCTCGAGGTGTTACATTAACCACCGGTTTACTTGGTCCAGCCGACTCTCAATCGTATGAGTCACCAAGATAGCCAAATGAATAACCCCATAAACAACGCTAAGGGCTTGTTTACTTTTTACTTAATCTGCTTAATTAGCTTAATCGATCAGCTATATTTTGCTGTTTACTTTCAACTTAATGATCTTAATAATGTCTTTTTCATTAAGCAATTTTTGGGGTGTCCTTACCATTAAGCCAGAAATACTTCCTCAATATACCAAAATTACCCTCTCTAATAATAAAAGAATTGAGTATATATAGTATAAATTATCATATAATCTTAATTATAATTGAGTATATATAGAATAAATTTAAAATATATATTAATATTATATATTTAAAATTCATAAAGTATAAGCTCTTTATTGATAAAAAAATTAATATAACTATATATATATATATATATTAAAATATAACTTAATATATTTATAAAAATATTGTTTGATTATTTAAATATACCTGAAAATTATAATATGATTTATGAATATATATTATAATATAAATTAAAATATATATTATGTTATATTATATAAATTGATTTTTTTTATATTGACTATTAAAAAAATTAATATAACTATATATATTAAAATATAACTTAATATATTTATAAAAATATTGTTTGATTATTTACATATACCTAAAAATTATAATATAATTTATGAATATATATTATAATATAAATTAAAATATATATTATGTTATATTATATAAATTGCTTTTTTTTATATTGACTATTAAAAAAATTAATATAACTATATATTAAAATATAACTTAATATATTTATAAAACTATTGTCTAATTATTTAAATATATCTGAAAATTATAATATAATTTATGAATATATATTATAATATAAATTAAAATATATATTATGTTATATTATTTAAATTGATTTTTTATATTGACTATTAAAAAATTAATATAACTATATATATTAAAATATAACTTAATATATTTATAAAAATATTGTCCGATTATTTAAATATACCTGAAAATTATAATATGATTTATGAGTATATATTATAATATAAATTAAAATATATATTATGTTATATTATTTAAATTGATTTTTTTATATCGATTATTAAAAAATTAATATAACTATATATATTAAAATATAACTTAATATATTTATAAAATATTGTCTGATTATTTAAATATACCTGAAAATTATAATATGATTTATGAATATATATTATAACATAAATTAAAATAAATATTATGTCATATAATTTAAATTGATTATGTAAACTAAAATGCTCAATCCGTCCTTTATCAAGAAGGACTTAATTCATATTGAGGGGTAAAATGGTCATTTCTGTCATTCAGATAGTTCATTCAGAAAAGAAAGAAACAACAAGATATTTTTTCAAATCAGACAGATTAATCCACTCAGACAGCTTAATCCATTCACGTATTAATGGAAAAAAGTAAACAGCCCCTAACTTTCAAATCAGGTGATAAGCGAGAATCCACATTGGACTGCTTCAAGGTGTCATCCCATTCCTGCCCTTCTTCCATCACTTCTTGGACCCATACCCCATCTGATACGTATGGAATTCCTGTTTGTGATCTTCTACCACTCCCGTTCTCCAATGAATACTTCCCGATGAACCCACAGAAGATGGAATTGCACCAGAGTTTTTCACACGGAAACCAATTAGACCGCAAACGAAACCGATACATATGATGACGAAGCATTTCCTGGACAACAATTTCAGCAACCGGGTCGACCGTATAGGGATATTGTAAGTGCTGTAGTTTGATTGACGATAAGCTCCCTTTGGTCTCTTCCGCATCCCAATACAATGAAGGACTTTTTAAAGAAGACTTTATATTAAAGCAATCCCATTCCGGAGTGAAACTAACGAACTATGAGACGTGTCCCGTTTATGAAGATGAACTTCCACCCTTTGATACCCTGATTTCATCCAAGATTTGCTCCAATTATGGATGATTTGACCCAAAGCCTTAAGCAATTTCATTCGTAAAACCCAACTAATGTTGCTCGTTTCAAAAGCTAATGCCTTCACATTTGAACAACTTTTCATTTGAGTGTTGAAGTTCACACATTGCCCAGCAACCCACACCACATGCCCATCACCAAACTTGGTGTTAATACCACTAAATATAAAAGAAGGCACCCTTAAATCCATTACCAACCCTAAAAAATGTAATTGTGGGTAACCCCACTAACTACAAGAATTACAACAATTACCACAAGAATATCCCAAATATTTTCTTCCATATTTAAGGTTTTACCTCCCGATTGAGAAACAGCCACGTTTGTAAGAAACTTCAAGGTTTGACAGGACCCCATATAAACCGTCTTCGATAGTTGATCAATTGGTGTCGAAATACCATCCCAAAAATCGTCTTCTTTTCGTATCTTCGAAATTGATTTTGAATTGCAGATCGGCAGCGGTAATGTAAGCGACCGAATTGATGACTTTGCCGTTGGGGCTATTTTTGTGTTGACGTAAATAATAATCTGTGGGCTTACATTCTTTTTAAACAATTCCATCGTCTGATTCAATTGTAGTAGGCCACAGGAACTAATTACAACCCATTTGTCCCTTTTAAGCCCAAATTTGTGGAAACCTAGACAACCCCATTCCAAACGGTTGTTACACAGAACCACTTTCTCCTAAAGGTGTCGATGTTCCGTCATCACTCTCTCATGAGTTCCCCTGTTCTTTTCCTCAATTTCCGGCGGCATCGGTGGCGGCAGCGGCGGCGGTCTTCCAAATGGGTTCAGTGCCTGTTTTGTTTCCTTTCTCTCAACTCCGAGTTTAAACTCCGTTAAATCCCTGCGATAATCGCCATTCGTTGAAGATCGTTCCTCTCCAACAATCCAACTATCTGGATTCTTTCCGTCAAAGTACAGGTTGTGATTCTGAAACTTCTCTTTCATTTCTCCCTGACTCGAGATTAGACGCATGGGTTTTCCACTCTTTGCTTCAATTGTCGACAGTGGTAGTGGTGATGGAAGAAACGACAGTAGTTTAGGCGGTAGAATCGGAGGTGTTGTTTTGAATTTTGAGTCTGACTCTGAAACTAGCAACGCTAAGTCTTCTTCTTCATCAGATGGTGGCGGCGTGTTGTTGCAGTACTCAGTGACCGAAGACTTACATGAGGAATCTGACAGTGACTTACATGAGGAATCTGAAAACGGCGTACTCAGTGATTTCCCCGTCGGATCTGAAACAATGCTAATATCTGATGAAAACTCTGAGTCCTGTTGCTTCATCCAAGTCAACATCACTTTCCGGAACTCACGTTCCTCCAACTGATGCACCTCCCAAGCAGATTTGAATTCTGCTACAGCCGACTGTAATCCGAGAATTTGCTCCTTATGGGCATCCAAACGAGCTAACTGTGATTGAGTCTCCATGAATGACACCAACACAACCGGCAGATCTAGGGCAGGTCGGACCAATGATGAAGATCGGAAATTAGGGTTTAATGAAATTAACAGAACAAAGAAGAATGGTAAGAAAGCAGATGGTGAAATCGAATTAAAGATGATATGAACACAATCAAAGATTGTTCCAGGGATTTAACCCTCTCTCACAGCCACAAGGCTAGAGCCGATACAAGAGTATCTATATCGAACATACCCTAGCGTGATCCTTCTCCTCTATTTATTATACTTTCTAATCTTACCGACTTAAACTATTCTTCCTATTTTACCCTTCATGGGGCCTTCTAGACAAACATATAAAACTCTTGCATAAATGGTATTTAGGCCCGACTATTCTCAATTCGTATCATGTTTTGTGATAGAATTTGATAGAAATCTCCAACCAAGGGGTACAACGTTTATGGGCTAGTTGGAGTTGGACCTTTGCTTTTGATTTTATTACGTTAGCTGGTGAAGCTTTTGTTTTTGATTGATTCATTGCAACTACCAGTACACGGAAGCAGACTTGTACAAGCAGCTAGCCTACTTCTGCTACACTTTAGATACGGTGCGCTGCATTGAAAAGGTATATAATTTCAAGTTAAAAAGTATTTTTGGCCTGATTTTATAAATAACAATTTTACCAAAACATAGAATTTACAGATTGAGAGTGGTGAAGGATCGCTAGTGGAGAAAGAACTTGTCAGAATCCAGGCCTTTGGTTGACCTGGCTGCATCATTGGTGCAGAAAATCTATGACCGATGTTCTTATGGCTGGGTAAAGCTGAAAGACTTGGTTGATGGTTTAGCGGATGTGTGAATACTAAAGTCGTAGGATTTTGCTTGCATGTTTATTGAGTGTTGTTTGGTCAAGGTCTAAAATGTGTGTTAAATTATTGAGTGGTTTTATTGGCATGATGTTTATTTGTGAGATTTGAACCCGATGTTTTGGGACTTTATAAATTGTTGCTATCTTGTTTTACTGACATTATGGATTATCCCATCATGAACTTTCATGATTTTGTAGGTCACAAGTCGTCCAGGAACAAGTCTAGAGGGGGGGTGAATAGACTTGTTGAAACTCTTAAACTCTTTTTCACGAGGAGTGAGTTTCTTCAGTTGATAGGTAAACAAATGACTTGGAGTCGTTTGTTCTTTGATATATGCGGAAGTCAGCTGATGACGAATATAAAGCAACTAATGAAACACTTAACAATGGATGCAGCAGTTAAAGTATGATGCAATAAAACAGTAAAGAACACAAGCAATTATAGTGGTCTCAGAGGTGGGGTATTCCTCTACTAATCTACTTTTCTCCAAACCAGTTGGAGATGAATTCACTATAATTCTCAACCAGTGATAAATATTACAGTGATTCAAACAAAACTACAACAACTTCCAACCAGTGGAAATCCGTGCTGTTGTACCACACTTGACTGCCTTGCACCTCTTGATCCTCGATCCTCGGATGCCTTTACAGTCTCTAACTTCAACCAGTGAAGTACCCCGTACTCAGGATTATAGACAAGAGTTTTTGTCTTCTCCAACTAAGAGCTTCTTTAAGTATGAACTTTTAGAACCGCTCTTTTCACGATGCTATAGATTGCTTTTTGATTGCTTGAATGCTTTGATCGCTTGAAAGTATGTTCGCACCGGTAGTTGTTATCGTAAGGTTCTGTGTGTGCTCAGTTTCAAATCTTCGGATATATATAGGTCACGATCTCTGAGCTTTTCCTTCATAGCCGTTGCAAATCTTTTCAACAAATCCGTCCGTTGGAGGGAGACTTCTTTGTTTAATCTTTCTGAACGTTGCAAGGCTGGATTCCCATATTTTAATCTATCTTCCGACCGTTGTGAAGACTCTGCATGTGATGCGCCGAATCTTTTGAATATAAAACGATTAAAGTCTTCAAGGTGGGTCTGGATGATTTATTTAAATCATATCTCTTGCGGGAATCACTCCAATTTGTCTCTTCACGTTGCATGTGACTTTCCGTAATACTTGACTTTTCAACGCATGCTGACGTGGACTTGGAGTACTTGGCTGATCTCGACTAGGCTGATGAGCAGTTAACTTCTCTGCAGTCTGGACCTCTCTGATGTTCACTGTTTATGACTTCACTGATCAGGTGACTTGTCTGAGGTACCTTAGCTGCAGTCTGGTCAAGCATCCCTGATAATTTTTGTTGACCAGAACTACTCTGACTTGACTCGGCTGATCCTCTCTGATGGACTTAGCTGTACTTTAGTACTTAGCCGATTTTAGCCTAACTTATTTTTGGCCTATAGAAGATACTCATTTGGTTCTTCTTTACATTTTGCCAAGTTCTATACTTAACATATTTGGCCTATGGAAGATACTCATTTGGTTCTTACATTTTTGCCAAGTAATAAACATTTGACTTTATGACATCATCAAAATCTAACAAGTATTCCTAACAGATTTGTCTACAACAAGTAGTGGACTGTAACCTACAGCTATCGCGTGATAGACGGTAGTCTGAAAGCGTAGCAGTAAGATTAGAATTTATGAGAACACCTTTTTATTTTTTTTAGAAAATGTAAAAGTAAGTGTATATAATATACAGGGTTTCCCCACTCCCGAAAAATCTCATAGTGTTTAATCAACAGGGTTTCAAGAGAAAGGGCTGAATAGCTTATAAATTTTTCTTGGGCTGTTTCTTGCAACGTCCGTTTCTATATTAGTTAAGATTATATTACCACACATCAACATTTATTTATTATTAAAGGAGTGATGTCGTAATTTCTCTCATGCAAAAGAACCTATGTATTTATAACATACTTCGAGCAAAAAAAATATTGTAAACCGAGTGAAGGACATATGTGTAATTTTAGGGAAAATTACATATTCAATTACATGTGCGTAGATAATTACAAAAATATGTCAATCTTAAAATAATTACAATATTGACGCCTCACTTTTTTTTTATACGAGGCATCATGGCCTGTGCGATGCACGGGCTTTGTTCACCATGATTAAATCATACTTGTATTTCGGGTAAAAAGTGTTCCGGTTATGTTGATACGTTGATTTCTTTTGTATACAACATTTAAATGTATCAGTTTACTCATTATAGTCCGTTATCTTCTGATAGACAATACATCTCAACAAAGTTATAACTCACAACTTTGAAACGACAGTTTATTCCCTGAGCTCTTAGTTTAAGCAAGATTTTGTCCAATACCTCAAATATTAATTTTCATGCAACAATCTTAGGCAATACTAATAGCGATATAACTCTTCATTTAAAAAAAGTATATATATATATATATATATATATATATATATATTATCGCTCGAGTATGAGTTATATATCCTTTTTTGTAATAATCATACCTAATTCTTCAAGCTCTTGTTCTTGTATACTCTTTTAGTCATCAACTATTATGTGACTTCGGCTTACTTATTCAATAAGTTCTAAAATAGTATAGCTAACACGACATTATATCTCGAGATATATGGTTATCCCGTAGTATTTAAATATGAGTTATCCTTGTTTTGTAATATTGTACTTAAATGTTAACCTCTTGTGTACTCTTTTCGTCCTCAGTTATTATGTGACTTCGACTTACCTGATTCAATTAATATCTAAAAGATGTATCTAACACGCCATCCTATCCCGAGATTTGTGGTTCTCTAGAGTATTTAAATATGAGTTATCCTTATTTTGTAATAATCATAACTAAATATGAGTTACAATAAAAAGTTATCTAACACGACATTTTATCTCGAGATTTATATACAAATTTTTACCCACTTTTCGATAAAATCTATTTATATACTCCCTCCTTATATTATTTGTTCAAAACATTACAAATTAGTAAAAAGTTATTTGTATAAAAATATAATCATATTTACATATTGTTACAAAATATATACAGTATCATCTTGCTTAAAAAACATCATTTGAAGTTCCAGGTATATATTGATATAAGTATAATTTTTTTTTAATGGGCATACAACAAATCATATTTTGTGTCGTACCAATTTTTCTTAAGACAAAAAGATAAGATTTTTTATATACAAATTTTTCTAAAATTTTTTACATATAACTTTATATACATCTGTTTACAGGTATATATTGATATAACCTCATCATTTTATGATTTTGCATATATAAATAAAAAGTGTACATTTTAATAAGAATAAATATGCACCCACACAAATTCGTATCATGTTTAGAAAAATAGAGAAAAACCATAAATTCTAAAACGTTTTACAAAATTATACACAAAAATATAAATTGTTTAAAAAATTAAGAAGAAAAAAGGTTAGATTTTCTCAAATATACTAAACAATCCTGTTTTTACATAAAATAATAATAAGAAGAATAATAAAAATAAATAAATAAATAAATAAAAAATTAGAGAAAAACTATATTAGAAAAGATATAAGAAACATGGATAGCAAAAGAAACTATTACCTCAACGATTTATCCACTGAACCTAAAATAAAGAATCAAGAACATTGATAAAGATCATGGATATGGATATCAAGAACAAATTTGTTAAATAAAATCAGGTCGCGAAATTATGAACAAATATAACGAAAAAGAAATACACATAGAAAATACATATATAAAGGATGAAGAAAATGTTACCAAAAAAATCATCCATCTTCCTATTGGTATCCACCATAGCACCACCACTTCTTCCATGAAGATACCTAGAACAATAAACCTCAAATCGTAAATAAAAAACATGCATGAAAATCAATATATGAAATCATATGAAAACTCACTAATATATAGTTTGGATGTTAGCACCAAAATCCTCTCACGAATTAAAGCAGTTCTAAGCAATAAATAATTTAGATCACCAATGATTTTGAGAAAGAGAAGAGGAAGATGTTAGGTTGGTGTGTGTAAAAAGGAAATATAGGGTTTTATAAAAGCAAAGGGAGGAAATAATGTGTGGTTGTCATTGTGTTGAAGCACTATTTCACCACTGTTATTGCTAGGATCCAATGAACATGAATAATAAATTGATACATTTAATGGTGAGCAACTGAAAGGAGCTGGCATGGTAACTTGAAAAGGTTTGGTGATCGTAGCTTCATTCCTAGCATTTAAAGGTGATTAATATGACGTTTTTTTTAGACAGATGGAAAGTCATATGGCCCACGAAGACTTGAAAGAGACTTGATGAATATGTATATTTAACTATCATAAGATAGATTAATGCCTCTAATGCCTTTATATACAATTGAGTTGATTTATTTGTATAGAGACATTAATGCTCTCATTTATGCCATGAAACTCATTTGTTTTATATATATAGATATTTCATTTGTCTTCTCTTTCCTTATTTTGTTTTCTCCATAACTTACTCCCTGTCAACCCCGCCTTAGACAGAAGATAACTTCTGTAGAATTCCTTCAGCGAATATCTCTCTTTTTCCTTTGATCTTTTTATTCTTTTCTGAAATAGTTCCATCGATCTATTGTTATATATTAGCGAGTTTTTTTAATTGATTTGGACCTTAAAGTGTTGTAGTTCTTTTTTTTGTATGGAGGATACCAGTTCTGAGAATCAGAGGAAAACAGCAAGGTTTGAGAAGGGGAAAAATTTTCTTCATGCCATAGATTTGCGGAGTTCTAGCTCTGGTCGGGAAAGGTTTGGTGGTTATCTTAGTCATGTTCAAAGAGAAATTTGAAAGAAGACTCGAATGGAAGGTGAGTCGGTCGGTTTTGTTATCGCTGTCTTGGCCCTGATTTTGAATCTCCGATAGACAGAGGGAAGGGTAAAACTGTTATTGAATTGAAGAAGCAAAAAGATCCTGGTGGTGAAGCAAAGATTTTTGTTCGTCCTAATTTTTTAAAGGCAAATTTTTTCATATTTATGTATACCAATGTTTTAGTTACAATTATGCATTTTTCCTGGAAACTTTTGGCGTCTGGTTTTGTTATTTTTTTTTTTAAATTATTGGTTTTTGAAAAATATGTTAGTATATAAATGTGCACGTGTGTGTATTTCCATGGCCTGTGATTGTAAATTTTAACTTGCCTTTTTTTTAGAAGTGAGATCTTTATTATGACGAAAGTAATAGAAATTTTCATGGGAAAGTAACTTATTGGACTGATTTTGAGGTTTCGAAAATTATTGACCGTTGTTCAACGTGATTCGTTCATGAAAACTCCTTTTGGACAGTTTATTCACGTTAATCCGCCGAAAAGTTTTCACAAACTATTCATCAAGCCATAGTTTCAGAAATTTATCAAAGGGACAATGAAGAAATGTGGTTTGAGTTTGGAGCGTTACGAGTTCGTTTTGGGGTTACCAGAGTTTTGTATGATAATTGGTTTACGTGGGGATGGTATCTCTGAATTATTGCATTTGAGGATGAACATAATATTTGGTATCTAAGTTCTTTGGTGGATATCGTGTTACTAGAGCGTTAATTGGTTATACGTATAAAAAGGCTGTATTTGAAGATGATAATGAAGCAGCTAGGCTTTCAGTAATTTATTTACTATTTAATTATTTGTTAGCTGATATGATAAGTATCATTTTTATACACTTATCCATGGTTTGTATCGATAAATTTCACCTATAATTGAGATAGTCTACTCGTTTTTTGCTTTTAATTAATTAGTTTTTAATAATTTTATTTTTATCGGATGATGATGTAAATTTAGTCTTAATCGGATTGAATTACTGATTTACTCAAGAAATAACATGTTTATAAAATATTCTCTTTGTTGAGTTTTTATGTATTCATGTTGTAGGGCTTTCCGAGACGAGTTCGGCAGTCTTTCCGGATTCAAAATCAGAATTATATATCAAAAGTTATCATCCGAAGAAGATTTGGGGCAAAAATACAAAGTCTGAGAAATTCTGGACTGAAAACGTAACTCACAAAACAACCAGTGTACAAATTTACGAAGCCATGTTACGTCCGTAACCACTGAATGTTACGGCCGTATGACATCCTAGTTACGGCCGTAACTCCTTAATGTTACGGCCGTAACTCTTGACAGATTGTGATCAATTGTATAATTTTTTATACTTTTGGTCTATTATTGAGGGGATGGCTGGTATTGATCCGATCTATTGTAATAATGTTGGAGTTTTGGAGCTATTAGATGACTTTAGGTGTATAAATAGACCCCTTAGATCCTTCATCATTAATCATCATCTTATAATTTTTCCACTTTTTGTAATATTTTCTTTTTGTGTGAAGAACACACTTGTGTTCTTGAGTGATTTGTGTAATAGTGGTATACCATATGTTGTTCAGAGAGTTTATTGCTTCTTTCTCCTTTATCTACGAAGGGAGTTAAGATCAATTCTTTCTCTTGTTCAACGAATAATGACCACTCAAGCTTGTATTATGTATATTAAACCCTTCATGGGTTAAGTTACCTTAGTTGGGATTATAAACAAGGTTAGTCATGTCATTTAAGTTTGTATAAAGATCTATTGTGAATTACTTATTATTGTGTGTGATTTTCACTGTTTTAACAATCTTTATTTATTTGGCCAATAAATGACGATATTTATGGTCTTCATATGTTTCGAAAGAAAATATGTTTGATTAGATCAAATGATCTTCACTCTAAGTTGTTCTAGGGGATAGAAATATACCTCTAGACCTTGGATGGTTCTTTGAGTTATTTTCATAAATCCTAATGCTATGTATTGAAGCCAATCAACATAGAAATATAGTGGATTGATTCAATATATAAGGGGCATTTTATAGTTCGAAAGAGAAACCGTCTTTTTAAGGAAAATCGAATCTACACAGCATAATAAGTAAATTCATCTTATGATCTCCTATACATTTTCTATAACTAATGATGAACTAAGTTTGTAATCCCAACTATTTCATTTTATCTTCTATTAATCTATTATTAGTGTAATCTTTCATTTCTTTGAATATTATAACTATTATTGCATTTTCTTTGCAATTATTAAACCAAACTCTTTAATTGTGTGTTTCACTCGTCTTAGTATCTATATAAAAAGACTAATAGTGTATAATTCCAATTATAACCAAACTTCCTCGTGGGATCGATAAACCGGACTCAAAAAGTCCACTTACTACTTGATACGATATCGTGCACTTGCGATAGTTACACTAAGAACGTGTCAAGTTTTTGGCGCCGTTGCCGGGGAGGTATAAGTGTTATTTTTTGAAATCTTACATTATAAACTATTTTTATAGATACAAATTTCTCGACGTTGTAACTTAGTACTCAATTGTGTTTATCCGGTCAAGTGGCGGATAACGGTACTCCGTGACTACTAAAGTTGGAATTTTCAGTTTCCCACAACAACTGATATTTGTAGATATTTTCTTCAATTATTTTCATTTTATTTTTTTTTTTATTTTTTTTCATGGAAGAAACTTTGAATAAAATCGAAAAAAGATTTCTCTTTCTGAGCAAAAATGTCATTTTAAAGATTTATAAGATGAGACTTGAAAGGATGAGGTTGCTTATGAATAAAAGCATACCTTTTGACATAAGATTCATTATTGAAGCCAAAGTAAGAATAGAAGGTGAATTCACAGAAACACCGACTAGATTTTTACCAGGGCTTGAAAAAAGTTCATATGCCAAGAAACGACGAGCAAAGATGATAGCCGTTTGCTATAAATGTGCTAGATGGAACTATAATTTGAAATGTCGATCTTTAGGAATTCCATCTACAAACAGAGAAGATAAAATTCAGTTCATTAAGGATGGTCTGAATAAAGAGAATTTAGATAATATCGAAATTTCTCTTGACACACATCCTAGTGGACTCGTACATTACGGAATTCGATATTTGTGGAATAAATTCAAACCAGAATATGAACAACGTCTTGGGAATCTGACGTTAAAAGACACTGTTTGTCAATTTGTAAGAAAATTAGATGGGAAGCTTCTCCCCGACTCATAGAAGGCGTTTAGGCCGTTTCTGGACGTAAAATCAGAGGAAGATGTGAGCCACAATCACAACTACTGTACATACACGTAAGTATCTTTTATTTTTGTCGTTTGGTGAGATTTTCTGAATAAAAAATGAGATACGCGATAAATGCATTCATTATTCTATTGAGTAGTTGAAGCGCAATCAATGCAATCACAAACTTGTTAAACAATTTTTACCTTCTTTTTCTTCTATAAATAAACATTGTGCTTGTTTCTTTTATTCATCCTTCAAACTTGTTCTTTTCTCTTTTTCTCTCTAAAAAATTTCTTTTCAAAAATGGAGTCATCATCTTCCACAAAATTTAGCACAGTCTGCATTTTTGGTGGAGCTAGTTATGGAAAAGAGGCATGCTTTACTGAAGCAACCCACAACTTGGGTCGTACCTTAAGAGAAAAATGCATTCATGTAGTTTACGGAGGAGGATGTCTAGGATTAATGGGACGAGCTGCAGCTTCTGCCTATATGGAAGGAGTAAGAGTGTTGGGAATAATTCCAAAACCTCTGGCTGAAAGTAAAATCATCGGGGCAACTATTGGATATTGTAACACCCCCAAAACCATATGGGAATATTACACGCCGTAGACCCTTTCCACAAGGATCTACCAGGCTAAACATCCATAAACAACCAAATGCTTGCCCGTCCAGGGTCAAACAATAAAATAATACAGACCGTTATGGTCACTTACACGTGAATACACAGACCGATGAGGTCACACAACCCAATCAACAAAACTGATTTAAACAACATTACCCACACAGGGGTCGAAATACAATACAGCGGAAGACTGAAATCAACTCTGACAACACAACAAAAAACAAACAACTCTCGACTTATGATTAGTATCGCAGCTCGTCATCCTCTTGTGCCAATCCTGTGACTGCTCCCCTGAATCTGCATGTACCTGGACGCAAAATAGACATCCACCCCCCGATTACTCGGGGGTTAGTAAAACTCCACTGTTTTACTAGTGCAAGTATCAAATCATACGAAATGTAACAAGCAAGTAATAATCGTAAATCAAATATAATAATCAAGTATCAAAATATCCCCGAGAGGTTTTCACAATGGAAGATAAGCTATGAAGCATTCGAAAATAAGATTATCATCTCGAGAATTTTTAGAATTTCAAAACCTTTAAGACCTCAAGTCCTGATTCACAAAACCTTTCGAAAGACTTTAGGGCCTTAACCCAAATCTTGTTTCATAACTCAACAGTTTACAATACGGGAAACATTTACTCAAGCTTAGGACTCGGTCCAACATTTATTTTCATAAAACTTTTCCTTTCAAAACTTTGATTTGAAAATAAACATGCTCATGACACCGTGATCCACTGTCACGTGTCTCCGTAGGTTCAACAACCCGCACGGACTACACCACGCACAATTAAACAAACATAATCAATTCCGACACCGTGATACACTGTCACGTGTCTCCGTAGGTTCAACAACCCGCACGGAAACAAACAAACACATCAATCACAACAACCAGTCCTGACCCCATGAACCTGTGCCACGTGTCACCGTAGGTTTCGTCGAACCCGCATGGTTGGACGTACTGTGTCCTGATTCGATGGACCTGTGCCATGAATCATCGTAGGCCTCGTCAGACCCGCACGATTGGACCTCAGCACCACACACTAAGTTCTGATCCCATGGACCTGTGCTATGAATCCTCGTAGGCCCTGTCGAACCCACATGAGTGAACTTAGCGTTCCAGCACACCACATTCGCATTCACATTACACACAACAATGAGCACAGTTAATCAATCACATTGATCACCACAAAATCGTACATCACACGCACATAACACAATCTCAACACTCTCAACAACTATCATCAATCAACGACACACAACCAACATAACACACATTCGGTACACAATACATTGCACAACAGCTAACACGTATACCAATATAACACTATGATCACAAAGCCTTCGAATTGCGGAATACACAACCAATTCAAACAGAACATATTTACGAAGGCAAGCAAAATCATTATAAATCTCATACGTGATTACTAATCGCAAGATACAAGTCGTATAATAAGATACTTGCCTTAATAACCATTACCGAATACCCCGAAGAACACGGTTCGACCGGGAAGCTTGTGTTGGGATTCGGTGCCTAAAACGAAGGCCCAGCGGAAGCGGTAAAACGAAAATTAATTCGATCCGAATCCCTACGAGGATCGATCGAGCTACGCATATACGAATATAAAATAAATAAAGGAAGATTCGAAATCATACCCTTGCTGTAACACCCCCAAGATATTCGAGGTGTATTACAGCGCCGTGGACCCCTACATGGGATCCACCAGGCTAACACAAGAAAACACCTCTCGAGTAACCGTCTCGGTTAGCAAGGAAACAATTGTTAACAACAAGAACATAAAACAACACGTCCGGTACAACCGGCATAATAAACATCAACCGACAAATACAGTAACTCCAACGAAGACCAATCACAATCCGAAAGGAAAGCCTAAGTACTCGCGAGTACAATCTATAAGTTTACAATTTGGAAAACATCCACATCAAAAGAGACAGTAGGAAATAACAAGACTCAATTGCACATGTCAACAACCTTGGCCGACATCCTCGTACCATCCAGTAGCTCAAATCGGCTGAACATAACCTGAAATCCATAACAAGAATTTCCCCGACAACGGGTCCCCAAAGGGGTTAGCAATTACGCTAGTACAAGTATTCAAGGCAAACCAATCGCTTACACATTTCATAGTACATGCACCAATATCATTTCAAAAACCAAAACTAGACATGTCTTTTCCAGAAACAAACAGTCAAACAATTTGCCTTGGGAACAGAGTAATATCATAGATTCCCGCACGAGGCCTCTAAGGACCCTCCCGCGCTGGCTATATTATAAAACAAAACACGTACATGCATCGCCTTGGGAACAGAGTAATATCATAGATTCCCGCATGAGGCCTCTAAGGACCCTCCCGCACTGGCTAGCTAAACAAACTCATGAATCCGGGACGAAAACCTTTGGATTCCCTCCTTGATCCCGTCGGACCAACACGAGGTGAGCAAATCACACACAAAATACATTACCATTCCACATTAAGCATAAAGGTTTCTAAAAATACTTGCCTTGAATTATTGACGACGCAACGAACGGAAAGGAAAGTCATCGACGAACGCTAGGAACCAATGAAACCGAACCTAACGATTCGAAGAATACAATCACAACCATTTCTAAATGAATACGGAATTGGAATACACCCAAAAACCCGCCTACGATTCATGTATATTCGTATATAAACAACAACGAGGGCGGACCACAACCAAACCCTCTCGATTCCGTAAAAATCACGAAATATACCATGAATCCGTAGGGAAACTAAGAATACCAACAAGATTAATCATATTCATCATGAATTAATCGATAAAACGGAATGAATCGGACAAAAACGCGAAAACCCCCAAATCTCCCCAAAAGTAGGGTTCTAAAGATCTAACCTTGATTCGCTGGATCGAAGGATGTTATAGGATGATTGATCAACGATATAACCTCAAGAACTTCATGGATTTGTTGTCCAACAACATGGTTTCGTCTCCTCCAAAACTCCAGCCGCGGACCGAAGAGAAAGGAAATGAAAAATGAATGAAAAAGTCGCGGGTCTGTCATATATATACTGGGCCGAAACTAGCGTGCGCTAGCCTTCCCGGACTAGCGTGCGCTATCGACCAGTATCAGCCGAGCACTCTCGGCCATGGCCCGCATGACCCGGCACCACCGACCAATTCTGCCGACCATGACTGTCCGCCCGACTCCCGCTAGCGTGCGCTACGGCCGGAAGCCTGCGCGCGCTAGCCGACCTGTCCAGTAGCCTCTGGACTAACAAACTCACCCAGGTAACGTACGCTAGTCGGCCGGCAGCGTGCGCTACCCCTGCCGGTTAGCGTGCGCTGCGACCGACAGTAGCGCGCGCTACCTGCCGATCCTGACCGAGTCCAGAACCTCAGAACCCCACTGCCCAGACCCGATAGCGTGCGTTAGGCCAGCCGATAGCGTGCGCTACACCTGCCGGTTAGCGCGCGCAGCCTTCCGGCCGTAGCGTGCGCTACGCCGGTTCCTGCCGCACCTGTCCGGCCGGTGCCCGCAATCGTCCGGCCGATCCATAACCGTCCGGCGATGCAGACCACTGTGGCTCGACGACCCGATTTCCGAAGCGTGCGGGCGAACATGACGAAAAGTTCGCGGACAACATCAACGGCCCGAAATGAAAACATAATACCATAATTAATCATACGCGACCAAGAAACGGGTCGAGACAACAATTACAGATACGGATACCCGTAACTTTCAAGAAATTACAAAATGGCCCAAAACGCCCGGAAATCACGATACGTGATCGAATAACCAAACCGAAGTTCACAACACATCTAACAAAGTTAAACAGACTTGCGGGAAACTCGAAACAGTAGTTTCAGACGAGATTCGCAAGAATCGAACTCAAGTGTGGAAAAGTCGCTAAAAAGCACGGAACTCAACAAAACAACACCGAAACGAACTCGGATGACAAAAAGTGTAGAATTAATCATTCTCAGAATGACGAAACGGTCATGAGCGAGTCGTCAAAACGGACTCCGGCCGAAAAAAGAAATTTACCGAAAATCGAAAATTGCGGATATTACATTCTACCCTCCTTAAAAGAAGTTTCGTCCCGAAACTTAAAACAAGTAGGGAGAAGCAATATCTCGCGAGGAAAACTCAACGAGATACACAAAAACCGAAAACTCGCGCCCGACGGCGAAACGCTGCAAGAAACGCAAAGAGACATACGGCGTGAAAATACGCTCCAGGGCGACTAACACAACGCCACCGGTAGAGACATAATAAAATCAACGAGTGACAAGCGTCATCAAATAGACAATACAATCGAGTCGATTATCCGAACAATCACAAAACTCAACGAACGAAAATCAATACGGTTGACCTACCCAACGGTTCATCAACCAAAACGCGAGTCAACGCTGAACAAATACGGAATTCCACCACCCAAGGGTTGGATGATCGAAAACGAGACTAATTTCCCGAACTTAAGGGAATTACGAAGGAACCTGAACGCTCAACAATCACGAAACGAGAACAAAAACCGAACAAATAAACGATTGAGACAACAAAAATCGAACAATCATGTCCGAAACACGTAGGATAATAAAATTCAAACAACAACTCCCAGGATGACCTGGTGAGAACAGCAAGATGTGCATTCCTATAAGATCCACAGGAAAAGGAATAGCGATTGAAAAGCCACAATGACAGACGAGTTATTCCGAAACAATACCACCCTCGTTCGATCAACAAAAGCAAGGGATAGGGAAAGTTCAGAAATGTTAACGAGCATATACGAGTCGATAGAGCCAAAAATACAGAAGTTCAAAATCCGATCCACTTCGAATAAAAGAACTATTAGAACCAAAAGATGTTACTTCCGAACAAGGTTCACAATAGTCGAACCGAGTTCGGAAAAGTCACAGTGATAACCAGATCGACTCAAAACCAGATTACAGCTCGTTCGAACGATGAAACCAAGGTACAGAACAAGTTCAGAAGGTATCAATGAACACGAGCGAATCGATAGACTGGAGAAAGAGAAAATATAGAAGTCAAAATAGTACGGGTATTACCTTTGACCTCGCCCCCGAAACTCACAACAACAGAACCAAGGTAACAATACAACAAGCAACCGACACAACGCGGAACAATCACCGATGCACACAATCATACCAACCCGATCTCTAACAGCTCGCATATATGCGATAAAGCATAAACCGCTACGAGGCGACAACATCCAATACCAATATCACACCCCTCACAGAGGGTACCACGACAACTGTGTGGCGAACGACTCAACGCTCACACCACCAATTCAACAACAACTCGGGGGTTAACACCCTAACGAGAGTGCGAACATCACACATATATTCCCGGACCACAAATAGGAATGATATGTTTTGAAAACAAAAACCACCTTTTGAAAATAATTTGCAAGGACCAGTTGATCTTGAGTATCATATATCAAAAAGTAGTACAAACATCGTCATCGAGACTTTAAAAAAAATCATCTTGCGTTTGATAAAAAATGAAGACACCTTTCGTTAAATTAAAACTTTTCAGCTATATTCGACCTTCGGGTCTAAGCGAATGCATTTCTAAATCATTAGAAATATCTCAAAATATTTTGATCCTCAAAGTAGAAAAATTTTGAAACATAGCGTGGCGCTAGTAGGCATCTTGAGAACACTGTGAGAAAATAATTCATTTTAAAAGTACGTCTCGAGGTTTATTTTCTAAGATACCCAAGGTTTTTCAGAAGTACAATAGGCCAAAATGCCCAAAATTCGCACGTATCAACATTCACTTAAACACATCATATCACACGCATCAAATCGCTCAAAATCACGATAGTGATATACAATCCTTAGGATATGTTTAACAACATCGTTAAAACAACAATCGGTTTATCAAAACTGGATGGAAAACGATATCAAGAACAAAACTCCAAAAAGTCAACTCTAGGGATTCAAGAAAATACCTAGATTCGGCGAAGAACAATGGATTAGATGATCATCTAGGATACTCCAAAACACCTTTGGATGGAAGAAAAATCAGCCCAGATGCGAACCCTAGTCGCTACGTCTCAAACTCATGGAGGAAGAAGAAGAAATGAAGAAAAATGCAACTTCTAGACTGGTGTCCAGTATTTATACTGGACACAATTAGAGTGCGCTAATCATTAAGGTTAGCGTGCGCTATCACGGCACCAAACAAAACTCCTGACCAAAAATACACTGTTAGCGTGCGCTAACCCCAAGTGTTAGCGTGCGCTAACGAGAACTTCAGACCCAGTCCAGTAGCTCCTGGACAGCTCTGAACTACCAGGTAGCGTGCGCTATTCTCCCTTAGCGTGCTACCAACGCACTCTCGCGCGCGCTAGCCGCAAACTGTAGCGTGCGCTAACGACCCACAGAGACAACAACAGAACATATCAAAAAAAAAATTACATGCCGTAAACCTTTCTCACACGGGTTTACCAGGCCAAGCACAATTTCCCATGTCATTTCGAAAATGCTAAAAAGACCAATGACGGTAATATTTTCCAAAGCTCACAAAATCATTTGTCAAACCATCATGAAATGTTCAAGGCCAAAATGCCAAAACTTGATTCAGGGAATCGGTTTTACAAAATAAAACTCAGTTTGCAAAATGCCGAAAGCCGTTTGAAAGAACTCACGCAGCGGATAAAATGCGGTTTGAAAATACATCAGCAGTGACGACACTCCTCGTATAAACCAAATACGAGAGTCTAATAAACACATGTCGTGAAATCAAAATCCACAGAAGGATTCCCTCATTTATCGACTAATCATACAAATAACTCGCGTCACACGAGGCACAACATAAAGAAGGGAGTTTTTCATCCATAGGTCGCACGTAAGTGACGACCGCCCCTCGATACTAATCACGACCAATGATCTCAAACAACGCGTCGCGATGCGACTAAGTCGGACAAAATCCGTTAAGACAAAACTCGACAAACACAACATGATTCGACAGCCTAGGTTTCCCCAAGCTAATTTGATTTTTAAAAATCGTATACTCTAGTTATTCGAAAATAAAACCGATAAGTTAAAAATCATTTTCAAGACCCTTTCAAACACGACAAGGGCTTAACAGCGGTAGAATTTTATAAAATGTCCTAAAACACTTTTAAACACGACCTTTAAATACCGACACAAGGTTTTATTTGAAATTACAAGGCTGGCTCGCCCAAATTCATGTCACTTTTCAAAAACCCACAATACGATCAAGTCTAAGAAATTTTCAAGCATGCACGCCGCATGTATTATTATTAATAGAAACATATTGGTTGTAAATAAAAATAATTAGCCAAGTACCATCAATTCCCGAACACACGCATATACGGCATTCAAAAATCACCAGTTCAACAAGCGCAACTCAGAAACACTAATTCTAAGCATATGTCAAACTTATCTCTTCAAGTTTAACAGCATAACTAATGAACACCGATTTGGACATATGTCGAAACCAGCTATGCGAGTTTCTCAACAAACTCTGCCATCAATACCTTTCCCAGAACATTTCAATGTTCAAAACTTCTACATCACACTGCACCCCTCGATATCCAAACCATCAGTACATTCGGCTCAACATACATTTGGTATATCGCAATTACCAAACGCAGATTCCATCATACAACAAAAGACTAGAGAGTCAAGCCCTCTCACAATATACCACGGAGCAAATCTCGGATCTTTCGATCACCAACGATCCCACCAACGCTAGGAAGTTTAGCGATGGAAGGCTCGCAAAACGACAAACGGTCAAGCCCAGAACGGCGCACATACTCCAGAGAGATAAAGGACTGCGCAATACTAGAATCAAAAGTACACGAACCGGATGGATCAAAAAACAACTCGACGATAAGTACGAGAGAGGCAATCACAGTTCAAGAAGTGGAATTTCAATACGAGAAAACAAGAGAATCGAGTAAGGAAAACTTACGAGCACTGGATGTACTGAGATGTCGGCA
The DNA here is from genome assembly GCA_033398695.1 of Orobanche coerulescens. Classification (NCBI taxonomy): domain Eukaryota; kingdom Viridiplantae; phylum Streptophyta; class Magnoliopsida; order Lamiales; family Orobanchaceae; genus Orobanche; species Orobanche coerulescens. The sequence goes on from JAWKAU010000020.1 coordinate 3,421,315, forward strand.
GCGATGTGACAATGTGCGAAACAAAACACAACTAGACCCAAATAACCAACAAGCCTAGGTATCCATAAACCTGGCTCTGATACCATTTTCTGTAACACCCCCAAGATATTCGAGGTGTATTACAGTGCCGTGGACCCCTACATGGGATCCACCAGGCTAACACAAGAAAACACCTCTCGACTAACCGTCTCGGTTAGCAAGGAAACAATTGTTAACAACAAGAACATAAAACAACATGTCCGGTACAACCGGCATAATAAACATCAACCGACAAATACAGTAACTCCAACGAAGACCAATCACAATCCGAAAGGAAAGCCTAAGTACTCGCGAGTACAATCTATAAGTTTACAATTTGGAAAACATACACATCAAAAGAGACAGTAGGAAATAACAAGACTCAATTGCACATGTCAACAACCTTGGCCGACATCCTCGTACCATCCCAGCGCCCGCTCGTCTGATTGAACATAACCTGAAATCCATAACAAGAATTTCCCCGACAACGGGTCCCCAAAGGGGTTAGCAATTACGCTAGTACAAGTATTCAAGGCAAACCAATTGCTTACACATTTCATAGTACATGCACCAATATCATTTCAAAAACCAAAACTAGACATGTCTTTTCCGGAAACAAACAGTCAAACAATTTACCTTGGGAACAGAGTAATATCATAGATTCCCGCACGAGGCCTCTAAGGACCCTCCCGTGCTGGCTATATTATAAAACAAAACACGCACATGCATCGCCTTGGGAACAGAGTAATATCATAGATTCCCGCACGAGGCCTCTAAGGACCCTCCCGCACTGGCTAGCTAAACAAACTCATGAATCCGGGACGAAAACCTTTGGATTCCCTCCTTGATCCCGTCGGACCAACACGAGGTGAGCAAATCACACACAAAATACATTACCATTCCACGTTAAGCATAAAGGTTTCCAAAAATACTTGCCTTGAATTATTGACGACGCAACGAACGGAAAGGAAAGTCATCGACGAACGCTAGGAACCAATGAAACCGAACCTAACGATTCGAAGAATACAATCACAACCATTTCTAAATGAATATGGAATTGGAATACACCCGAAAACCCGCCTACGATTCATGTATATTCGTATATAAACAACAACGAGGGCGGACCACAACCAAACCCTCTCGATTCCGTAAAAATCACGAAATATACCATGAATCCGTACTGAAACTAAGAATACCAATAAGATTAATCATATTCATCATGAATTAATCGATAAAACGGAATGAATCGGACAAAAACGCGAAAACCCCCAAATCTCCCCAAAAGTAGGGTTCTAAAGATCTAACCTTGATTCGCTGGATCGAAGGATGTTATAGGATGATTGATCAACGATATAACCTCAAGAACTTCATGGATTAGTTGTCCAACAACATGGTTTCGTCTCCTCCAAAACTCCAGCCGCGGACCGAAGAGAAAGGAAATGAAAAATGAATGAAAAAGTCGCTGGTCTGTCATATATATACTGGGCCGGAACTAGCGTGCGCTAGCCTTCCCGGACTAGCGTGCGCTATCGGCCAGTATCGGCCGAGCACTCTCGGCCATGGCCCGCATGACCCGGCACCACCGACCAATTCTGCCGACCATGACTGTCCGCCCGACTCCCGCTAGCGTGCGCTACGGCCGGAAGCCTGCGCGCGCTAGCCGACCTGTCCAGTAGCCTCTGGACTAACAAACTCACCCAGGTAACGTACGCTAGTCGGCCGGCAGCGTGCGCTACCCCTGCCGGTTAGCGTGCGCTACGACCGACAGTAGCGTGCGCTACCTGCCGATCCTGACCGAGTCCAGAACCTCAGAACCCCACTGCCCAGACCCGATAGCGTGCGTTAGGCCAGCCGATAGCGTGCGCTACACCTGCCGGTTAGCGCGCGCAGCCTTCCGGCCGTAGCGTGCGCTACGCCAGTTCCTGCCGCACCTGTCCGGCCGGTGCCCGCAATCGTCCGGCCAGTCCCGCAACCGTCCGGCCAGTACCCGACCACCAGGGCTCGACGACCCGATTTCCGAAAACGTACGGAACGAACACGACGAAAAGTTCGCGGACAACATCAACGGCCCGAAATGAAAACATAATACCATAATTAATCATACGCGACCAAGAAATGGGTCGAGACAACAATTACAGATACGGATACCCGTAACTTTCAAGAAATTACAAAATGGCCCAAAACGCCCGGAAATCACGATACGTGATCGAATAACCAAACCGAAGTTCACAACACGTCTAACAAAGTTAAACCGACTTGCGTGAAACTCGAAACAGTAGTTTCGGACGAGATTCGCAAGAATCGAACTCAAGTGCGGAAAAGTCGCTAAAAAGCACGAAACTCAACAAAACAATACCGAAACGAACTCGGATGACAAAAAATGTAGAATTAATCATTCTCAGAATGACGAAACGGTCATGAGCGAGTCGTCAAAACGGACTCCGGCCGAAAAAAGAAATTTACCGAAAATCGAAAATTGCGGATATTACACTTGCCATCCGTTGATTATATGGATTTCCTTCTCTTGAGCTATTCCCCAAACGATCCAAAATGCTCCAAGCCCTTGGATGATCCTGTAATATCCGCAATTTCGGATTTCCGGTAATTTTCTTTTTTCGGCGGAAGTCCGTTTCGATGACTCGCTTGGGACCATCTCATCATTATGAGAATGATTAATTCTGCACTTTTTCTCATCCAAGTTCGTTTCGGTATTGTTTTGTTGAGTTCCGTGTTTCTTAACGACTTTTCTGCACTCGAGTTCAATTCTTGTGAATCTCGTTCGAAATTACTGTTTCGAGTTTCCCGTAAGTCCGTTTAACTTTTTTAGACGTGTTGTGAACTTCGGTTTGGTTATTCGATCACGTATCATGATTTTCAGACGTTTTGGGCCGTTTTCGTAATTTCCTAAAGTTTGGGGTAATTACTTCGGTTGTCGAATTTCGAGCCTTCGGGTGGTCGGAATCGTGTGTTCTCTTAGATCTTAGATTCGTCTTTGCGAGTACTTATGCTTGTATCTTGATTCATATTCGAGTTCGGGTTTGGGGTCGTTCGGATCGTCGTTGTGGTTCTTCATTTTGTGCACGGAGGCTGTGGCGGATCTGGTAACAGAACTGGCAGCGCTGAAGCGCCGTGTCTGCGCCGGGTCGGCCGGGGCGGCTTGCGAGACACGGCCGAGACACACGGCGCCAGTGCAGGCGATTCTTTGCGCCGTGTCCGCAGCGTATAAATATGGCCGAGCGATCGTTTTTCACTCATTTTCATTTCCTATCCTTCTGTCCATGGTGGAGTCTTTGGGAAGTCGAAGACATGTTGTTATACTATGAATCCACGAAGTTTTGGAGTTCATAACATCGATTAATCCTTTCATAACTTGCTCCGATCGACCGAATCAAGGCAAGTTTTCTTAAAATCTAGTTTTGGGGATTTTGTTCGATTTGTCCGTTTAATCCGAAATAACTTAGATTATTGATGGATTATTGATTATTTAGATGTATTATATCGAATTCCTTGTTATTCCATGGTTGGATCGTATCGATTTGTTGTTTTGGTCGAGTTCTTAGTCGACGTCTTGAAGGTGTCTGACAAAAGGTCTTAGAGGGGGGATTGGGCGTTGTATGATTATTATCCATCGTACGATTGTTGATTTATCATTGGTATGACTTAGGGACGAAATTCTTGTGAAGAACTCGAGTCGGAACCCTTCCGTTCGTTGTCTTCTTCGGGGTCCGAGCTTCCCGGTCGAATCGCGTTCTTCGGAGTATTCGGTAGCGGTTATTAAGGCAAGTATTTTACTATACGAATTGTGTCTTGTGAATAGGGACGTCGTATTATGGTTGTGATGCATTGGTTTACTTTCGTGTATATGCTTCGTATGAATTGATTATTACGAACAATTGATGGTAACGATAATACCTTCACTTAGTTAACATCGTGGATTTGTGTTGTGTTGTTGCCTGAAATATTTATCCGAAGATGAAATACTGCTGGAATGGACGGACAACAAACAAGGTTGCGGGAGCACTTTCCGTGGGGATGTGAATAAACACTAGATTTGCCGGGTTTGTTAGGCCCGGGCTTGAATGCTCTCGCGAGATGTTATTAATACAAATATTCCTGGATACAAGTATTAATGTAAGAATCTAAATACAATGAGTGTAAAAGATCCTATTTATCTAACTCTTGAGCGAAGCCTTGGTGTTCTTGCTCTCTGCCGATCGTCTTGCGTGTAGGAGATGCTGAGAGAGAAGAAGGAACCGAGAGATAGCTGTTGCCAAGAGTTGAGAAAGCCAAGTTCTGAGTTTTGCTTGTCAAGAAGTCGAGAGTTGGAGTTCAGAGAGGAAAAATCCGATGGGCGTTGGAGTTCAGAGAGGAAAAATCCGGTTGATGTTCCAGAGATTTCCAAGTGCAGGCAGCCTTCTATTTATAGGGGCTGAGATGCCTTGTTTCCTGGCGGGCGATCGCCTTTCGTCCAATATAATAATGGGGTGATCGTCTTTAAGTCACATGGGCTGTCTGCCTAAAGTCCAAGGCTGCTGCCGGCAGCCAGCTGTGCGGTCCAATGAGGAGCCAGCACGCGTCCAGAGTTGCTGTCACGGGCAGTCCTACTGACACCTTTTGTAACGACCCGATTTTTCTAATGGTATTTTCAGAGTATTTTTAAAACATAAGAAACTTGTAGAAATTTCAAGTCGTTACTAAACATACATTTTCTAAAATATTTGCGGAACTCAAAAGGATTTCAAATCTCTAATACGATAGTATAATTTGACAGCGGAAAATAATTACTAAAAATAAAGTAATTGTTTCAGAGTAACTTGAGCGGAATTAAAAGAAATAATTATAACATTAATCATATGTCGGCCTGCTCGACAACCCGTCCTCTCCATTCCGAATTAACCTGAAAATTTTACATAAAAATGGGGTGAGCTTTCTATCGCTCGTGGGAACATCACAAGTCAACAATAATCACAATACGTAACGGAAGCATAGCATGAATATTTGTTATATCAACTTGAGCATGTAAACATGTGACTGCATGTAAACATATACTGATACTTGGTATGAAAAACATGTGACTGCATGTTAATCATAAACTGATACTTGGTATGAAAAACATGTGACTGCATGTTAATCATAAACTGATACTTGGTACGAAAAACATGTGACTGCATGTTAATCGTAAATATAACATATCACCTATACAATCCAAATAAAGCAATTAAAATTGACAAGTAATAATTCCCACCTGAAATTGAGATGACTTGAATTTAAAAATGCTTGAAATATTTATGAACGTGTCTTACTCGAGCCCTTGATTCTCGTAGCCTACAATTAAAGAGGCGTGTATTTTAATATGTGTGAAAAAGTAAAAATAATTTGGATTAGAAATTAAATTTATTTGAGCTGAAATAGAGTAAGAGTAGATTGGGCCAATAAGTAATAGGGCTGGATGATTGGACTGGTTTGGCTAGAGTTGAAATTCTGGATCGTATTTGGGCTCATATCGGCCCGAAGTAGAGTGGGTCCGATTGATAAAACCCACTACCCCACCCACTCCTTATTCTCTCTCTCTCTCTCGATCTCATCCCCGATTCCCCGTTTTCTCCCTGAACTCACGAGCCGTCAACATCGGGGAAAACTCTGTCCGATTCTTTGCTCGACCGCAGAGAGTACGTCTGGTGATGCAACTCCATCCCGTCGGTAGAACTGGGTGGCTCGATAAAGGTCAGTGGTGTCGGCACTAAGTGGCGGCTAGGCTGGGGATGAAAATGGAAGGCAGCAAAGGGTATGCAGCGGCGGCGGTGACTGCTCGTGGACTGCAACCCAAACTGGTGGTGACGGGGAAACGGCCACAGTCGCGGAAATGAAGTAACCTAGGCCGAGACCAGGTTTGTTTTTTCCTGAGTTCCGATTTATGAATTCAAAAAGAAAATATGGTTGGGGTTTGAGTTGGGATTTGAGTCCAGTTTTCGGGTTTCCTATTCTGGTTGTAGGATGACTCGGCTGAGATTATTGAGGGTTCCGGTTAAGTTTTAATTCGGCTTCAGTTTCAGGGCTGTGATGAAGGTTTATAGAAGTGATGGGTTTCTGATCCCGGTTAATTTTTTTTTGAATGTGTGTGTGTGTGTTATGGAAAGAATTAAACAGAAGTTTACCTGCGGATCGGTGAAATTCTGGGACAAGAAAATGGCGATGGCAAGTTCCTGTGAATTTGTGAGAGTTTGCTGTGTATTTTGATATGAATTTATGCAAGTGAGATGTGAATGTGTTTGAGATTTTTGTTGTGTAGGAGATTTATGTGTATTGTGGACTACAAATATGTTTTTCTTTTATACTGAATTTATTAACTGCTCCCATGATGCATAACCACTCCTCCATGATGCCCACTACTCCACTAAGGTGGTTGATGAAGGTGGAGAAAACCTCCTTTCATGTTCTGATCGTGAGTGAGTGTGTGAGGATAGGAGAGAGAAATATGGGTTGGATGTGATAATTGGGTTCTTAATTAATTATGGGAGTTGGGCTTGGGTAATAGTAGTTGATCATTAATTTTAATTGGGCCGAACAGTAAAATGGTTGGCTGGCCCAAAAATGAATGTATAAAAATTAGTTAAAATGGACTTATAATATTTGGGTCGATAATTAATTAACTTGGGTCTATAGTTAAATTAGAAATTCATGGATTGGGCTCACTAAATAATCATAAGCCCAGCTGATAATTTAAATTGGATTATTATTTAATATTTACTATAAAAAGATAATTAAAAAAATTAAGAATAATTTTCTAAATTTAGCGGGTGTTACATCCTACCCCTGTTTGAAAAATTTTCGTCCTCGAAAATAGTATTCTTACCGTGAATAAGAAAATCGGGATAGCGAGTTCGAATTTCTTCTTCACGCTCCCAAGTAGCTTCATCTTTGGTGTGATTTCGCCATTGAACCTTGACGAGTACTCTCTCTTTATTTCTCAATGGAATAATCTTTCTGTCGATTATCGCAACTGGCTGTTCGACATAGGTGAGATCCTTGTTCACTTCCACCGTTGCATAGTTGATCACGTGACTAGGATCGTGAACGTATTTTCTCAACTGTGAGACGTGAAAAACATTATGTACTGCTGAAAATTCCGGTGGTAATGCCAAACGGTATGCCAAATCTCCAATCCGATCGAGGATCTCAAATGGTCCGACATATCTTGGCCTCAGCTTGTTCCTCGATCCAAATCGAATGACTCCTTTAGTCGGGGCTACCTTTAGGAAGACCTTTTCTCCAACATTAAACTCAAGGTCCTTCCTTCGTTTGTCGGCATAGGATTTTTGGCGATCTTGTGCTGTCTTAATCCTTTCACGAATCTTTTCTACTACACTCACGGTCTTCTCGATTATTTCGGGACCCAAAATTTTTCTTTCACCTACTTCATCCCAATAAACCGGCGATCTGCACTTTCTCCCATAAAGTGCCTCGTACGGGGCCATTCCGATCGTTGCTTGAAAAATATTATTGTATGCGAATTCTACCAAAGGTAGTAACTGTTCCCAACAATTACCCATGTCCAGCACACAAGATCTCAACATGTCTTCAAGTATTTGTATCGTCCTTTCTGATTGACCGTCAGTTTGTGGGTGATAGGCTGTACTAAAATTTAATTTAGTTCACAATGCTTCCTGCAAACTTTCCCAAAAACGTGATGTGAAGCGAGTATCTCTATCCGAAACTATATACACTGGTACACCGTGCAGCCTTATGATCTCCTTAATATACAATTGCGCATACTGATACATTGTGAAGTTCATCTTCACTGGGATGAAATGAGCCGACTTAGTGAGGCGATCAACCACAACCCAAATCGCCTGATTTCCTATTTCCGATCGAGGTAAGCTCACCACAAAGTCCATAGTGATGTGTTCCCATTTCCACTCTGGAATGTGGAGTGATTTTAACAAACCAAATGGGCGTTGATGTTCGGCTTTCACTTGCTGACAAATAATACATCTCCTGACGAATTCAGCCACGTTTCTCTTCAAACCTTCCCACCAAAATTTGCTTTTCAAATCTTGGTACATCTTTGTACTACCAGGATGAGCAGTATATGGTGTGTTGTGTGCTTCTTCCAAAATTGCCTTCTTCAAATCCGTATTGTCGGGCACACAAATCCTTTCCTTGTAGTATATCGTACCATCTTCTGATATACTAAATCCTTTGTCCTCTCCAGCTATAACACGCTCCTTCATTTTGGTCAAGAATATGTCTTGACCCTGACCTTCTTTGATCCTCTCTCTCAAGGTCGGTTGAACTGACAACGTCATTAAAATTGCTTCCACCGGCTTTAACGGTGTAGCCACTTCTAGGTTCATCTTTAAAAATTCACTGACCAATTTGTCTTGCTTAGTCAAAATGCAATTCAATTCTCCTCTGACCTTGCGACTTAAAGCATCTGCGACCACGTTCGCCTTCCCTGGATGATAGTGAATTGTACAATCGTAGTCCTTTACTAACTCCAACCATCTTCTTTGTCTCATATTAAGTTCCTTCTGAGTGAATAGATACTTTAAGCTTTTGTGGTCGGTATAGATCTCACATTTACCTCCGTAGAGGTAATGTCGCCATATCTTCAAGGCGTGAACTACCGCAGCTAGTTCTAAATCATGGGTCGGATAATTTAACTCATGCGACTTTAATTGCCTTGACGCATAAGCGATGACCTTACCTTGCTGCATTAGAACACATCCTAATCCTTGCTTGGATGCGTCACTATAGATCACGAATTCTCTAGACGGATCTGGAATCGTCAAAACTGAAGCTGAGTTTAGTCTCCACTTAAGTTCTTGAAAACTTTGTTCGTACTTCTCATTCCACATGAACTGTTCTCCTTTCCTCGTTAGTCGAGTCATCGGTGCGGCCATCTTAGAAAATCCTTCAATAAACCTCCTATAATATCCTGCTAACCCCAAGAAACTGCGAACTTCATTCGCGTTAGTTGGTGTTTTCCAATCGTTGATAGCCTCTATCTTAGAAGGATCGACTTCAATTCCTTGCGCAGTAACAACATGTCCAAGGAATGCCACTCTCTTGAGCCAAAATTCGCACTTGCTAAACTTCGCATACAGTTTCTCTTTGCGAAGTATCTCCAAAACCGTCCGTAGATGCTTCTCATGTTCTGCTTCATCTTTCGAATAAATTAGTATGTCATCTATAAACACGATGACAAACTGATCCAAGTAGGGTTGGAAGACTCTATTCATCAAGTCCATAAAGACTGTTGGGGCATTACTTAGCCCAAATGGCATTACTACGAACTCGTAGTGACCATACCTTGTTCGGAAAGCAGTCTTCGGAATGTCCTCATCCTTGATCTTTAGTTGATGGTATCCTGACCTCAAATCTATCTTTGAGAACACTCCTGAACCTCCAAGCTGGTCAAATAAGTCTTCGATTCGGGGAAGTGGATACTTGTTATTTATCGTGAGTCGATTTAACTCACGATAATCGATACACATTCTCATGCTTCCATCCTTCTTCTTCACGAATAACACCGGTGCTCCCCAAGGTGATACGCTTGGTCGGATATATCCCATATCGAGTAACTCCTGAATCTGCACCTTCAGTTCTTGTAGTTCTTTTGGCGCCATCCTGTATGGGGCCTTTGATATAGGGGCTGCTCCAGGCACCAAGTCAATTGTAAACTCCACTTGTCTATTCGGTGGAACATCCGGTAAGTTCTCCGGAAAAACATCTGAATAATCCCTAACGATATGAACGTCTTCGATCGTTACTTCGGACTTCGACTCCCCCATGATATTCATTAAATATCCTTGACAATTGCCCTTACGCAATATCTTCGTTGCTTTCATGGCTCATATCACTGGAGGGGCTTTGTTACGCTTAACCCCTTGAAATACGTCCTCTACTCCGGCTGCTGGATGCAAGACCACGTTCCTCCTTGCGCATTGCAAAATGGCATCATACTTATCCAACCAATCCATACCCAAGACTACGTCGAAGTTATTCATGTCTAATATGTATAGATCGGCTAGATATAAACGTTCATTTATCTCTATGGTTATACTGTTAGCTATATCATCAACAGAAATTATTTCTCCTGCTGGTATACTAACTTCAAGGCTTTGAGAAGATTTTCTACTTCTAAATTCAGTCATGCTAAACAACTTCTTAGAGATAAATGAATGGGATGCGCCAGTATCAAATAACACCAAAGCAGGAATTCCAGCGACAGATAACATACCTAACATCGTTCCGGGTTTCTCCTTGTCAATTTCCGATAGGCTGTACATACGAGCCTTTCCCCCAGAACCTTGATTCTGGACCCTTCTGTCTGGGCCATTGTTCTTCTGTGGGCACTGAGAGACCATGTGTCCTTCTTCATGGCACCGGTAGCATCGATTCTGTCCTAGCATGCAAACTCCCTTGTGCCTCTTCCCACATTTCGAGCAGGTTGGGTAGTCGTACTGTGTCTTTGACCCGGATGGTCCTTCTCTACTACCCTTCTTGTTGCTAGTATTATTATTCGGTCCTTGCCACTTTCTTTTGTTCGTATTCACAACTGGCAGAGCCCTAGCCCTTTCCATATCCAAGCTAGCTGATATATCTTCGGCTCTGGACACGGCTTCCTTATACGACATCTTTCCATGGCTAGCCAGATGATGTCGGATTCTGTCTTGAAGTCCATCACGAAACTTTTGTGCCTTCATGTCATCATTCGCAACCATGAATGGTGCGAATCGGCACATGTGATTGAACTTCCATTCGTATTCCGTGACCGTCATGCCTCCATGAGTTAGATCTAGGAACTCCTTCTGCATTTTGGCCTTATACGCCCGTGGGAAATACTTGTCCATCACCGTTTCTTTAAATCCTTCCCAAGACAGTGTTCTACGTTCCTCTTCAGTTCGGAGTCTCCAGGATCCATTCCACCAAGTCCTGGCGTCCTCCTTGAGTTGGAAGACTGCGCATGAAACTTTCTGCTCATCCGTGCAAGCCATGTAATCGAAAATACTCTCCAAGTTCAATAGCCATTCCTCGATGGCAGCTGGTCCTTCCCTCCCGAGGAACGTTGGAGGTTTGAACTTGTTGAACTGATTTATTACTCTGGCCTGAACTTGCCCTTGAGTGGCTGGAGGCGTTATAGTCGCTCCTTGGAGAAGATTGGTTAGATCTGAGAGCAGTTGCTGCTGACTAGGGGCATCACTCCCGCTTGCGGACGTATTAAGTGTGCCTTGGGCTTGGTTTCGAGACTCGGCATTCGGGGTATTTTCGCGGGGAGCCATATCCTGCCAACGAATCGTTGTTCTTGAGTGCGAGAAATGAGGTAGAGATAAAGATATTTATACGCGTGGCATAAGATAAAATAATTCATTATATATTGGAATTGATTAATACGAGAAATTAAATATTCTATTAATGATAACTTTTGATAGTCAACATAAAATACTGAAATGGAAGCTGAGACTAATAGTTACTACTAAAATATTAAAATCACGACATAACAAAATTAATCTTCGTCGTCACTGCTAAGGATCTCAATAACAAGAACAGGGGGTGGGGACTCAGTCCAGGAGATGATATCCTCGTCATCCGAGTCAACCATCGGTTCGAGCTCTGGGTCCTCCTCTTCTTCTGGATCCTCCTCGGGATCCTCCTCAAATTCCTTCATCGGCTGTGATGGGGTATCATGCATCTCATATATCCTGGGAATCTCTCCCCTCGAAAACAAGTCGAGAATTCTTCCAGCAGCATACTGAAAGTCATCTACGACTATTCTTTCCTCCGGGGTCCTGCGGTTCGCCTCGTGCCACAGGCGGTATATGGTGAGACTCCAGTCATTCTGTAGAGTGATGATCAAGTGCTCGACTTCTTCGACCGGATCTCCCGTCTTCCCGGACATGAACCATTTCTGAATCCTCTCGACCACGTAGTACGGGGCATTCTCGGGGAGTCCTGGATTTCCCCAAGAGTCTCTATGTGCTAGGGGGCGCGAGCTGGATCCCGCCTCGGTCCTCTTACGTGGAGTTACTGTGAAACCGGCCATACTAACAGGATACATGCATATTTGCGTAAAATTATTAAGTTTTACGATATTAGTCTAAATGTATGATATAAACATGACTTTAAGCTTTTTACCTTGGAATGGAGTAGCGAAGTAGCGGCAGTCGAACATATGATATTTCCTTGAAGATGAAAAATATTTTAACTTTAAAAATCTTCCGGCGTACCAGGAAAGTAGACCGAATTTTGCTCTGATACCATACTGTAACGACCCGATTTTTCTAATGGTATTTTCGGACTATTTTTAAAACATAAGAAACTTGTAGAAATTTAAAGTCGTTACTAAACATACATTTTCTAAAATATTTGCGGAACTCAAAAGGATTTCAAATCTCTAATACGATAGTATAATTTGACAGCGGAAAATAATTACTAAAAATAAAGTAATTGTTTCAGAGTAACTTGAGCGGAATTAAAAGAAATAATTATAACATTAATCATATGTCGGCCTGCTCGACAACCCGTACTCTCCATTCCAAATTAACCTAAAATTTTTACATAAAAATGGGGTGAGCTTTCTATCGCTCGTGGGAACATCACAAGTCAACAATAATCACAATACGTAATGGAGGCATAGCATGAATATTTGTTATATCAACTTGAGCATGTAAACATGTGACTGCATGTAAACATATACTGATACTTGGTATGAAAAACATGTGACTGCATGTTAATCATAAACTGATACTTGGTATGAAAAACATGTGACTGCATGTTAATCATAAACTGATACTTGGTACGAAAAACATGTGACTGCATGGTAATCGTAAATATAACATATCACCTATACAATCCAAATAAAGCAATTAAAATTGACAAGTAATAATTCCCACCAGAAATTGAGATGACTTGAATGTAAAAATGCTTGAAATATTTATGAACGTGTCTTACTCGAGCCCTTGATTCTCGTAGCCTACAATTAAAGAGGCGTGTATTTTAATATGTGTGAAAAAGTAAAAATAATTTGGATTAGAAATTAAATTTATTTGAGCTGAAATAGAGTAAGAGTAGATTGGGCCAATAAGTAATAGGGCTGGATGATTGGACTGGTTTGGCTAGAGTTGAAATTCTGGATCGTATTTGGGCTCATATCGGCCCGAAGTAGAGTGGGTCCGATTGATAAAACCCACTACCCCACCCACTCCTTATTCTCTCTCTCTCTCGATCTCATCCCCGATTCCCCCTTTTCTCCCTGAACTCACGAGCCGTCAACATCGGGGAAAACTCCGTCCGATTCTTTGCTCGACCGCAGAGAGTACGTCTGGTGATGCAACTCAATCCCGTCGGTAGAACTGGGTGGCTCGATAGAGGTCAGTGGTGTCGGCACTAAGTGGCGGCTAGGCTGGGGATGAAAATGGAAGGCAGCAAAGGGTAAGCAGCGGCGGCGGTGACTGCTCGTGGACTGCAACCCAAACTGGTGGTGACGGGGAAACGGCCACAGTCGCGGAAATGAAGTAACCTAGGCCGAGACCAGGTTTGTTTTTTCCTGAGTTCCGATTTATGAATTCAAAAAGAAAATATGGTTGGGGTTTGATTTGGGATTTGATTCCAGTTTTCGGGTTTCCTATTCTGGTTGTAGGATGACTCGGCTGAGATTATTGAGGGTTCGGGTTAAGTTTGAATTCGGCTTCAGTTTCAGGGCTGTGATGAAGGTTTATAGAAGTGATGGGTTTCTGATCCCGGTTAATTTTTTTTTTTGAATGTGTGTGTGTGTGTTATGGAAAGAATTAAACAGAAGTTTACCTACGGATCGGTGAAATTCTGGGACAAGAAAATGGCGACGGCAAGTTCCTGTGAATTTGTGAGAGTTTGCTGTGTATTTTGATATGAATTTATGCAAGTGAGATGTGAATGTGTTTGAGATTTTTGTTGTGTAGGAGATTTCTGTGTATTGTGGACTACAAATATGTTTTTCTTTTATACTGAATTTATTAATTGCTCCCATGATGCATAACCACTCCTCCATGATGCCCACTACTCCACTAAGGTGGTTGATGAAGATGGAGAAAACCTCCTTCCATGTTCTGATCGTGAGTGAGTGTGTGAGGATAGGAGAGAGAAATATGGGTTGGATGTGATAATTGGGTTCTTAATTAATTATGGGAGTTGGGCTTGGGTAATAGTAGTTGATCATTAATTTTAATTGGGCCAAACACTAAAATGGTTGGCTGGCCCAAAAATGAATGTATAAAAATTAGTTAAAATGGACTTATAATATTTGGACTCGATAATTAATTAACTTGGGTCTATAGTTAAATTAGAAATTCATGAATTGGGCTCACTAAATAATCATAAGCCCAGCTGATAATTTAAATTAGATTATTATTTAATATTTACTATAAAAATATAATTAAAAAATTAAGAATAATTTTCTAAATTTAGCGGGTGTTACACCTTTCGGCGGGCCTGTCGGCTGGTGGAAAGATGCTGACAGGCTGTGGTCAATGATTCGTGAAAAGCGAATCTTGTCTCGGCACTGCACGTGGGTTCTGTCCTGGGCTTCGGCTTTTGCCGACTGGATGACCATCGGCTTCGAGCGGCATGAGGCGGTCGTCATTGGTCGGTCACCAGGGGTCGGGATCGGTCGGTCACCAAGAGTCGGTCGGCAAGTGCTGAGAGATGATCGTCTGCTAGTCGGCCACCAGGAGTCGATCGCCAAGTACCGAGAGACGATCGTCTTAGATGTCGATCGCTCGGCACCGGGACTTGTCCTGAGACCTTCGGTCGGCCGATCTATCTCGGCTGCTCGGCTATGGCTAAGTCGCCTGGCCTATGGTCGGCAGTTCTGCCTCGGCTGCTCCGCTATGGCTAGGTCGCCCGATCTCTGAGGCGATCGCCGGTCGAAGAGTATAATTCTCGACACAACAATTGCCCCCCAGCTTGCTCCGATGTTTGAATACATGGGGCGAGGTGGTTCCAGCTGGCGATCGTGTAAGATGAGGATGGGCGATCTGTTGAGCTGACTTTGGATTTGGACTTGGGCGATCTGGTCGATTGGCTAGCTATCTTTCGGTCTTGTACCTGCAAAAAACAACATTGTCCGATCCCCCTCAGAAACTTGATAATTTCGTCATTTTGAGGAATCGTGCAGAGTCGCGGAGTTCGATGGACCGACTCCATGACCGTGTCTTGTGCGCGAACGACATTGACTGTCTCGTGACTCATTTTATTGTGAGGGTTCTCTGTTAGGCTGCGCCTCGCCTCGTATTTAAACGAATGGCATGCGGTCTTGGTCTAGAGGAGTCCTTGCGCGGGGCGTCGTCGGATTAATCAACTCCACTTCCGCGGCTTGTTAGCTCTGCTTCCACCTCGGCCCGCCATGCAGATGGCGAACCTCGACGGTGTACGTTGAGACGGGGGTAGTGACGCGTCGCGCATTGTCCGGGTTCACCATGTTAGATGATGAACCTTTGAGGGCGGGCGATCGTTGTAATACCTGGTTGAAATTCATGTCATTTCAAATCTCCTCATTGTTCAAATTGTGTTTTGTTGGGCGAACCCTTGTAATTATTGCTTGGAATCACCGTTTTGGGATTTCCGTACTTCCATTTCGTGTTATTGTTTCCCAGATATTGAGTCATGTTGCTTTTATTCTCTTCCCGGGTCATTTTTCATCATTTTAGGACCCGAGGGGGGTGTGGGCCGCGGCACAAGGAGTGTGCGCCGCGGCACACACATTTTCTAAACCTGGCCGAGCGGACTGTACCTGGTGCCGCGGCACATGCTGGAAGGACCGCGGCACACTGCCGAGTCACTGCCGCGGCACACCTGTCCGGGCCGCGGCACACTCGTGTGGCATCTACAGCCAAAAACCGATCAGCCCGGTGCCGGCAAGACGCTGGGCCAGGCCGCGCACACCGCGAGCCACGGGAGTTTTGGGCCTGTGCCGCGGCACACCTCGGCTGAGCCGCGGCACACAATGCGGTCAACTGCATAATTTATGCTTTTGAGGGAGATGCAGCTCATTTCCTCCATTTTCTTCAACCCACGCGAGAGAGAGCTTGAGGAGAGAACTTGGCATCATCTACCTATTGAGTATTGAATTTTTATCAATTTCATTCGGTTGGGAAGCCCAGATCATCGATCTATCGCGTATTCTTCGGATCATAGAGCTTGGATCTTCAAGAGGTAATTTCTTCAACATCTTGGTTTTCGATTTTATTTTGGGTAACGACGTTTTGGATGTTAAAATCATGGTGTATGAAGTGATATACGCATGATTATGGGCATGTTTGATTATTCATCGGATTATTGAAAGATTATTCAAGAACACTTTGAATATTGTGTTGGATTTTGGGGTTTTTCGTAGATTCGTCCGATTTATCCGATTTGAAGCTTGAGAACCTTGAGATTATGACGTATCTATACCGTATACATGCTTTTCCTACGATTTTTCGGACTTTTGGGAGTTTGAGCGATTTTCCAACCTCTTATTGTTTACCCGTGTATTTTTCGTGAATCGTAGACGGGTTTCGGGGATTTCTTCGTGTAATTTGAGTATGGATATTTGACTATCATATTCCTTGCGAATCGTTTAGGTGCCGGAAGCGCGTTCTTGGACCTACCGAACTCATACCGTTTTTCCGTTCGATTTCTCGATGTCTCAAAGGCAAGTATATATTTATGAATGTGCATTCTCGACTTTGAAAGTATGAAATATTAATGGCATGATTATTTATATCCACTCCGGGACGGGCCGACGGGTCCTCTGAGGGTTTCGTAGCCTCTGGTGCGATTCCATGGATAATATGAATTAACCACTCCGGGACGGACCGACGGGTCCTCTGAGGGTTCCGTAGCCTCTGGTGTGGTTCCACGGTATTCATATATGTATTGATGACGGATGATATGAACGAACCGTTTCTACGGCATTCATATACGTCTTGATGTGATGCTATGAGATTTAGTTATTCCGGAATACTAGTCTTGAATTAATGAATTGACGGTTACATTTACTTTATTGTCGAGGAGTATTGTTTTCATACTTGATATACTTGCACTAGCTATTCGACGGCTAACCCCTTTATGGGGGAAATACGTTTTATGTATTTCAGGTTCCAGGAGAGCGGACAGGTAGGTATCGGGTCGGCATGAAGATGGTGGGCAAGTGTGATACTATGTCTTTCTTCCCGTTATGTTTTGAGTTTTCCATCCAGTGTTGTTGTACTGGATTGGCTATTGAATACTCGAGTATTGTTTTCCATTTTCCTTGATGTTCCGGCCTGTGTTTGCCGAAGTATTGATTCGTGTTGTTATGTCTGTGGATACATTGGTTATGTTTTGAATACCTTTGTATTGTTTTTCATTCCATTGTGTGTAGACCTTCTCGGTCAAAATTTATAGTTCCGCGTATGTTTAGCCTTGTGGGTCCCACGACGGGGCTTACGGCGCTTTAATATTCCCTGAATAACTTGGGGGTGTTACAGAATATGGTATCAGAGCTTAGGTCTATGGATACCTAGGCTGTCGGTCTTTTGGGTCGAATGAGTCGTCATTTGTCCACAGTATCACTACTCTGCCATCATCACAGTGCGACCGGTACTTGTAAGGCCTCTTACTCTTCTGATGTTTCCTTATTCATTATGCTTCTTTTATTGGTATTCTTGACAATCGATCACCTTAATGACGTGCGATTGAATTGTGCTTACGTACCTTGTGTGTTCTTCAGTATGTCAGCTGGTAGGGGTCGTGGCCGTGGATGAGGAAGAGGTCGTGGCGCGGCCGTTTCCATCAGTTCAGTTGCGGGGTCGACCAACCCCAGTTTGTCGAACTCGGTGCATCCCGACACCGAGAGTCAGCACGACCAATCATACGGTCAGGGGAACAACGCGGACGTTGGAGTGGCGAATGCACTTCAACAATTGGCTACTCAGATGACTATTTTGGCCCAAACTGTTCAGCTGAATAACCCGAACCCAAACACGGATGCCTTGCTTCAGAATGTAATCCATATGCACCCTCCACAGTTTGGCGGTGCCACAGACCCGTTAGGCTGGGAAGATTGGCTAGCGGAATTGGAGAAGATTTTCGAGGCGGTTGATTGCCCCGAGGTGAGGAAAGTACCGATTGCTCATTATTTCCTCACTAAGGAGGCCGTTACTTGGTGGAAGGTCATCAAGTCATAGGATCGTATTGCCTCGTGGGATGAATTTAAGGAGCTTTTGGAGGCCGAGTTTTGTCCTTGTCCGGTGCGAGAGGGCCGAATTCGAGCCTTTTTCGAAGCTAAACCACAAGATATTCCCGTTTCGCAGGCGATCGTGGAGTACAACCAACAATTGATCCATGTGAAGGATCAAGTGCGTAACGAACGTGATAAGATCCGTTATTTTGATATGCGGATGAATTTGGACTTACGGCGGTACATGGCCGGATTTGCTTGTACCACACTGAAAGAGTATCAGGACATAGCTTTAGCCCATGATATGTTGAGCCCCGACAACGATACCGTTGAAGAACCGAAGAAGCAGAAAGTCGCGGGAAACTTTTCTAACTCTAAGAGTGGCAACTTTCAGAGGTCACATACGACTAACCGTTCTGCCGGACAGTCGTCACGTTCAAATAAAGGAAAGAGGGGCTACCGTCCTACTCCGGGTACCTCAAATTGCACGGTGACTTGCTATAATTGTGGCCGTTCAGGCCACGTTAATTTGGAATGCCACTTTCCACCATTGAAGTGTTACACGTGCGGACAGATGGGGCATAGAGCGGCTTATTGTTCCGAACCGAACCAGACTTTGGACACTCGGGCTTTTGCCCCAACACCACTTGATCAAAGTATGAATCAACGACAATCTTTTGGTCAACCTCAGCAGAATTTCGGCAGGGGCCGGGGACGGGGTCAGAATGCTGGAGGGGGGAATTCTAGCGTCGGTTCGGTACAACCTCGGGTTTATGAGATGCGTCGAATGCATTTAACCCGACGCGGCGGTGGCTTCAGGTACCATCCATATTTTATCTTATCCAGTCCGTGTACTTTTTGATACGGGTGCTACACATTCTTTTATATCTTTGGAGTGTGTACGCCGTTTTAATATAACTTGTTTGACTGCTTGCGATCCCTTTATCGTGAAACTGCCTAGCGGGGATAGGATTGTGGGGAATCAGGAGATTAGAGATTTTCCAGTGATTATATCCGGTATGGAGTGGTTACCGAATCTGATTGTAGTTGATATGGAAGACGAGGACGTGATCCTCGACGAGGATTGGCTTGATAATCACCAAGCGATTATGAATTATCGTACCAAGGTTATCACCATGATGACTAAAGACGGATCCAAGCACTCATTTTTGGGAAGTAAGTCGGGCCAATCCAAATTACTTATCAGTGCCATGAAGACCGTAAAACTTTTGAATAAAGGTTGTACAGGCTATTGGTGTTATGCTTTAAAAACGGAAGGAAACGAAGTTGATTTCTCTTCGATTCCGGTTGTTAATGAGTATCCCGATGTTTTTCCGGATGATCTCCCGTGATTACCGCCAGATCGAGAGATAGAATTTACCGTAGACTTAGAGCCAGATGCAGCTCCGATTTCTAAAGCACCTTATCGGATGGCACCTTCCGAGATGCAGGAGTTGAAGACTCAGTTGGGAGAACTTTTGAAAAAGGGGTACATCAGACCGAGCGCTTCGCCTTGGGGCGCGCCTGTCCTCTTCGTGAGGAAGAAAGATGGTTCACTACGTTTGTGCATCGACTACCGTGAGCTGAACAAAGTAACCATCAAGAACAAATATCCTTTGCCTCGTATAGACGATTTATTTGATCAATTGCAAGGGGCTGCGGTTTTCTCGAAGATTGATTTAAGATCCGGGTATTATCAACTCAGGGTGAGGGAGTCCGACGTTCCGAAGATGGCGTTTCGGACGAGATATGGGCATTATGAATTTGTAGTTATGCCTTTTGGGTTGACTAATGCGCCGGCAGTATTCATGCAGTTAATGAATAAAATATTCATCGAGTACCTCGACAGGTGTGTAGTCGTCTTTATTGACGACATCTTGATCTATTCTCGAGATAAGGAGGAACATGCCCGACACTTGCATTTGGTTTTAGACATTTTGAGAACCGAGCACCTCTATGCAAAATTCTCGAAATGTGAGTTTTGGTTGGAAGAAGTTATGTTTCTCGGCCATGTGATTTCGGCCGAAGGGGTTCGTGTAGACCCGCAGAAGATTGGGGCAGTGCTAGATTGGGCACCGCCTAAAAATGTTAAGGAAGTTCGTAGCTTTTTTGGGCCTTACTGGGTATTACCGTCAGTTTGTCGAGGGGTTCTCGAAACTCGCTCGACCGCTTACGAAATTGCTCCAGAAGACCGAAAAGTTTATTTGGACGGATGAGAGACAACAAAGTTTCGATGAACTGAAGAGACGATTGACTTCAGCGCCGATTCTAACTTTACCACATGGTAGCGAGGGCTTTGCAGTTTATAGTGACGCTTCGGGTCAAGGCCTGGGCTGTGTTCTTATGCAGCATGATAAGACAATAGCTTTTGCGTCACGACAATTAAAGCCTTATGAGATGAATTATCCTACTCACGATTTAGAGTTGGCCGCAATTGTCTTCGCACTCAAGATTTGGCGGCATTATTTGTATGGTTCACCGTGCCGGATTTATACCGATCACAAGAGCCTGAAGTATATTTTCAGTCAGAAGGAGCTGAATATGAGACAGAGGCGTTGGTTAGAGTTGATAAAGGATTATGATTTGGAAATTCTTTACCACCCCGGAAAAGCCAATGTCGTTGCGGATGCTTTGAGCCGCAAATCGGCATCTCTTCAAATGCTCGAGGTTCTTACATCCCAGACGAAAATTCGTCAGGATTTAATTGAGCAAGGGATAGAAGTTTGGCTTCAACGAGTACAGGGACAATTATGTGCTCTCGAAATTACATCGTCCTTAGTTGATGACATCAAAGGGAAGCAGTGGAGTGACCCGATGATTTCTCAACTGAAGGAAGATGTAATTAAAGGAAAAGCTCCTGGCTTTATGGTTCACGAGGATAGTATTCTGAGACTTCAGGGAAGGCTTTGTGTTCCGAACGATTTAGAGTTGAGACAGAGAATTCTCCGAGAAGCTCATGCTACGCCTTACTCAATCCACCCCGGGACGAGTAAGATGTACAAAGATTTGAAGCGCAATTTTTGGTGGAATAACATGAAGAAGGATGTTACGGAGTTTGTACTACGGTGATTGACGTGTCAACAAGTCAAGATCGAACATCAACGACCAGCGGGGTTGTTGAAACCACTTCCCATTCCCGAGTGGAAGTGGGAAGACATCTCGATGGATTTCATCACTGGCATGCCGAGAACTCGGGCCGGAATGAATATGATTTGGGTAATTGTCGATCGGTTGACCAAGTCTGCACACTTCTTGGGTATTAAGGATACTTGGGGACCGGATAGACTGGCTCAAACCTTTATTGCTGAGATCGTGAGGTTACACGGTGACCCCAAGACCATTGTTTCTGATCGAGACGGCCGCCAGTATCGCATTTTTGGCAGCCGTTCATCGCCTGGGTACGGAGTTGAGATTAAGCACTTCCTTTCATCCTCAGTCGGACGGTCAGACAGAGAGGACGATTCAGACGTTGGAAGATATGTTACGGGCTTGTGCCTTGGATTGGAGTAATGATTGGGAGCTTCACTTACCGTTGATCGAGTTTGCTTACAATAATAGTTGGCATGCGTCGATCAAAATGGCACCCTTCGAGGCACTCTATGGTAGGCGATGTAGGTCGCCATTATGTTGGGACGAGGCTTCTGAGCTAGTTGGGACGGAGCCGGATATGTTGATGGAGACTAAGGAAAAGATTTCTATTATCCGGGATCAATTGCTAGCTGCCCAGAGTCGTCAGAAATCTTATGCTGATGCTCGTCGTCGACCTTTGGAGTTTGAGGTGGGAGATCATGTCTTGCTCAAGGTGTCGCCGACCAGGGGAGTTTTCCGCTTCGGGAAAAAGGGGAAACTTAGTCCGAGGTACATCGGACCCTTCGAGATTTTAGACAGAGTTGGAGATTTAGCATATCGCTTGGCGTTGCCTCCAGCGTTGAGTCACGTCCAAAGTGTTTTTCATGTGTCTCAGTTGAGGAAATACGTACCGGATCCGAGCCACATTATTGACTACAGTGAGATTGATGTAGCCGAGGATATTACCTTTCCGGAGAAACCCGTGAAGATCATTGAGCGCCGCGAGAAACAACTTCGGCATAAGACCATTCCACTGGTTAAAGTGCAATGGTCGAGGCATGGAGTCGAGGAGTCAACTTGGGAGACGGAAGAGAAGATGCGGGTGGAATACCCCGAACTATTTATTTCTTAAGTTTTGGGACGAAACTTCTTTTTAGAGGGGGAGAATGTAATACCTGGTTGAAATTCATGTCATTTCAAATCTCCTCATTGTTCAAATTGTGTTTTGTTGGGCGAACCCTTGTAATTATTGCTTGGAATCACTGTTTTGGGATCTCCGTACTTCCATTTCGTGTTATTGTTTCCCAGATATTGAGTCTTGTTGCTTTTATTCTCTTCCCGGGTCATTTTTCATCATTTTAGGACCCGAGGGGGGTGTGGGCCGCGGCACAAGGAGTGTGCGCCGCGGCACACACATTTTCTAAACCTGGCCGAGCGGACTGTACCTGGTGCCGCGGCACATGCTGGCAGGTCCGTGGCACACTGCCGAGTCACTGTCGAGGCACACCTGTCCGGGCCGCGGCACACTCGTGTGGCATCTATGACCCAAAAACCGATCAGCCGGTGCCGCACAGACGCTGGCCGGGCCGCGGCACACCGCGAGCCTGGGAGCGATTTTAGGCTGCGCGGCACACCTTGGCTGAGCCGCGGCACACAATGCGGTCAAATGCATAATTTATGCTTTTGAGCGAGATGCAGCTCATTTCCTCCATTTTCTTCAACCCACGCGAGAGAGAGAGCTTGAGGAGAGAACTTGGCATCATCTACCTCTTGAGTATTGAATTTTTATCAATTTCATTCGGTTGGGAAGCCCGGATCATCGATCTATCGCGTATTCTTCGGATCATAGAGCTTGGATCTTCAAGAGGTAATTTCTTCAACATCTTGGTTTTCGATTTTATTTTGGGTAATGACGTTTTGGATGTTAAAATCATGGTGTATGAAGTGATATACGCATGATTATGGGCATGTTTGATTATTCATTAGATTATTGAAAGATTATTCAAGAACACTTTGAATATTGTGTTGGATTTTGGGGTTTTTCGTAGATTCGTCCGATTTATCCGATTTGAAGCTTGAGAACCTTGAGATTATGACGTATCTATACCGTATACATGTTTTTCCTACAATTTTTCGGACTTTTGGGAGTTTGAGCGATTTTCCAACCTCTTATTGTTTACCCGTGTATTTTTCGTGAATCGTAGACGGGTTTCGGGGATTTCTTCGTGTAATTTGAGTATGGATATTTGACTATCATATTCCTTGCGAATCGTTTAGGTGCCGGAAGCGCGTTCTTGGACCTACCGAACTCATACCGTTTTTCCGTTCGATTTCTCGATGTCTCAAAGGCAAGTATATATTTATGAATGTGCGTTCTTGACTTTGAAAGTATGAAATATTAATGGCATGATTATTTATATCCACTCCGGGATGGGCCGACGGGTCCTCTGAGGGTTTCGTAGCCTCTGGTGCGATTCCATGGATAATATGAATTAACCACTCCGGGACGGACCGACGGGTCCTCTGAGGGTTCCGTAGCCTCTGGTGTGGTTCCACGGTATTCATATATGTATTGATGACGGATGATATGAACGAACCGTTTCTACGGCATTCATATACGTCTTGATGTGATGCTATGAGATTTAGTTATTCCGGAATACTAGTCTTGAATTAATGAATTGACGGTTACATTTACCTTATTGTCGAGGAGTATTGTTTTCATACTTGATATACTTGCACTAGCTATTGACGGCTAACCCCTTTATGGGGGAAATACGTTTTATGTATTTCAGGTTCCAGGAGAGCGGACAGGTAGGTATCGGGTCGGCATGAAGATGGTGGGCAAGTGTGATACTATGTCTTTCTTCCAGTTATGTTTTGAGTTTTCCATCCAGTGTTGTTGTACTGGATTGGCTATTGAATACTCGAGTATTGTTTTCCATTTTCCTTGATGTTCCGGCCTGTGTTTGCCGAAGTATTGATTCGTATTGTTATGTCTGTGGATACATTGGTTATGTTTTGAATACCTTTGTATTGTTTTTCATTCCATTGTGTGTAGACCTTCTCGGTCAAAATTTATAGTTCCGCGTATGTTTAGCCTTGTGGGTCCCACGGTGGGGCTTACGGCGCTGTAATATTCCATGAATAACTTGGGGGTGTTACAATCGTGTCCACTGATTAGTTTTGGAGGGCCCTCAGACTACGCCGGCCTCGTATTTAAACGAAGGGCGGGCGATCTTGGCCCAAAGGGACCTTGCATGGCCGAAGCAGCCGGTTCCATCGACTACCAGGACCATGGCTGTACGCTGTGAGGTGGAGGCGATCTCGTGCCTTAGTCCATCATGTTAGATGGCGAACGAGTCCTCCGGTTTTGGTGATGTAGCTTGAGATCGGCGATCAGACTGGAAGACTGGAGATCGTCGTTCGGGTGCCGATCGCGCTGCTCAAAGGCTGAGAAGAAACCTTTGCCTAGCCAGGAAGTCTGCGGCCTTAGCTCGGAAGATCGCATAGGTCGAGGGTTGGTCTTTCGCAAGATGCCTGAACATAGGCGAAAGACCATGGAATCCTCCTAGGACCGTGTAGAGGGCGATCTCATCGCTTATGGGATCGCCGTTGAGGATGATCTCGTCTACCCGGTCGATGTAGTCCGAGTCGGACTCTTCTTCCCCTTGTTTGATTTGCATCATGTGATGGGGACCTTCGGGCCGAGCGACCCTGGTGGTGAAGTACTCTGTGAAGTCGTTCGCCAGTTGGTTAAAGGAGCCGATGGACCGAGGCGGCAATGAGGCGTACCACATGTGGGCAAGGTCGTCCAGCGTCAGAGGGAACATTCGGCACCTGGTCGCGTCTGATGCCCCACACCCGGTCATGTAGATGTTGAGCTTGCTGAGGTGTGTTTCGGGGTCTGATCTCCCCTCGTACAAAGGTGTTTGCGGGGGAGCGATCTTGTGCTGCACGGGGGCGAGCTCGATGTGGACCGCGAGCGGCTCGCTCGGCCCGACGATCTTGCTCTTGGCGCCTGCCCCGGACTCCATGAGCGCCTTCATGTCATTGAGCTGGCGTTGCATTGCGGCCATCGCTGTAGCATGGTCGCTCTAGGGTCGGCTTTTGGAGCGGGAGCCGAGGCGATCGTGTACCGATCTCCTGACTCCGCTGCTGCCGACCTCGGCTATTTGGCGAGGGGGAGCCAGACGGCTGGGTTGCCTTCTGGGAGTCTGATACGCCGAGCTCCTGGTGACGGACTCGAGCTCCGTCGTCTCGTGGCTGGGGCCGGACTGCCCCGGTCGCTAAGATGGGTCGCTACCCAGGCGATCGAAAACAGAGGTGCCCCGGCTGGCGAGCGCCTCTTCTTGTGGATGGGAGCCTCCTGGCGATCGCTTGGTTAGCAATGCCTTGAACTTCCGTTTGGTCCTCCGACGGATGGCCGAGGGGGTGATAGCGGGAGGTGCGTTGAGAGCACTCTGTCGCTCCTGTAGGACGGCCATGGCCTCCTTGATCTGTTCCGTAGTTCGGAACTGATCGAGCGAGAGACTTGGGCCATCCCCCAGGGGCAGG
This sequence comes from Orobanche coerulescens, assembly GCA_033398695.1. NCBI lineage: Eukaryota > Viridiplantae > Streptophyta > Magnoliopsida > Lamiales > Orobanchaceae > Orobanche > Orobanche coerulescens. The sequence goes on from JAWKAU010000020.1 coordinate 3,447,137, forward strand.
ATCGAGCGTCTCGGACCGCGGCGGCTACCCTCCGCCATGGGTTGTGGCTCGGACTGAGACGAGAACGAGGCGTCTGGTGGGCTGGCCAGCGGCTTTCTTCGACGCGGAGGTGGAAGACATGATTCTGAAAGCTTTCTCTGAAGAACAGTGAGTGTTTCTTCAGGTATATGCCCCGGAGAACAGTGAGTGTTCTTCGAGACGGTAGGAATAAAATTGAGGGTTAGATGCCCTCCTTCTAGCGCCAATTGTTGTTGCCCGAAATATTTATCCGAAGATGAAATACTGCTGGAATGGACGGACAACAAACAAGGTTGTGGGAGCACTTTCCGTGGGGATGTGAATAAACACTAGATTTGCCGGGTTTGTTAGGCCCGGGCTTGAATGCTCTCGTGAGATGTTATTAATACAAATATTCGTGGATACAAGTATTAATGTAAGAATCTAAATACAATGAGTGTAAAAGATCCTATTTATCTAACTCTTGAGCGAAGCCTTGGTGTTCTTGCTCTCTGTCAATCGTCTTCCGTGTAGGAGATGCTGAGAGAGAAGAAGGAACCGAGAGATAGCTGTTTCCAAGAGTTGAGAAAGCCAAGTTCTGAGTTTTGCTTGTCAAGAAGTCGAGAGTTGGAGTTCAGATAGGAAAAATCCGATGGGCGTTGGAGTTTAGAGAGGAAAAATCCGGTTGATGTTCCAGAGATTTCCAAGTGCAGGCAGCCTTCTATTTATAGGGGCTGAGATGCCTTGTTTCCTGGCGGGAGATCGCCTTTCGTCCAATATAATAATGGGGCGATCGTCTTTAAGTCACATGGGCCGTCTGCCTAAAGTCCAAGGCTGTGCCCGGCACTGTCTTGATCAATGAGGAGCCGGCACGCGTCGGGGAGTTCTTTGTCACGGGCGGTCCTACTGACACCTTTCGGCGGGCCTGTCGGCTGGTGGAAAGATGCTGACAGGCTGTGGTCAATGATCCGTGAAAAGCGGATCTTGTCTCGGCACTACACGTGGGTTCTGTCCTGGGCTTCAGCTTTTGCCGACTGGATGACCATCGGCTTCGAGCGGCATGAGGCGGTCGTCATTGGTCGGTCACCAGGGGTCGGCATCGGTCGGTCACCAAGGGTCGGTCGGCAAGTGCCGAGAGATGATCGTCTGCTAGTCGGCCACTAGGAGTCGATCGCCAAGTACCGAGAGACGGTCGTCTTAGATGTCGATTGCTCGGCACCGGGACTTGTCCTGAGACCTTCGGTCGGCCGATCTATCTCGGCTGCTCGGCTATGGCTAAGTCGCCTGGACTCTGGTCGGCAGTTCTGCCTCGGCTGCTTGGCTATGGCTAGGTCGCCCGATCTCTGAGGCGATCGCTGGTCGAAGAGTATAATTCTCGACACAACATGTTGGATGTGCAAATCATCTAAGTTTGTGCCGGGCGTGGTTGGTCATTCTCGAGTTGTTGTGATGATCATGATATTTGTGTTGTTTTGGTTTACATACTTGATTGTACATTTCGGTGTAATGTGGAATGGCTTGACATTTGATGATTATGAGTTGTGTCGTGTCGATGTGTGTGTGTGTGTTTGTTCCAGGTAGGGTCTGACGAGGCCTCTGGAGTTCGGTACATGATGTGTACGAACCAGGTGTGTGTTCCAGGTAGGGTCTGACGAGGCCTCTGGAGTTCGGTACATGATGTGTACGAATAAGGTGTGTGATTCAGGTAGGGTCTGACGAGACCTCTGGAGTTCGGTACATGATGTGTACGAACAATGTTTGTAGCTGGGTAGGGTCCGTTGAGGCCTCCGGAGTTCGGTACATGATGTGTACGAATAGTGTATGTGGTCCGGGTAAGGTCCGTCGAGGCCTCCGGAGTTCGGTACATGATCGTGTAGCAGCGATTGTTTGGGTGACATTTTAAATATGGGTCTCGGACTCATAATGATATATTATCTAGTGTGCTTTGAAACGAGAATCGGGCTAAGGCCCTAATGTTTACGAAAAGGTTTTGTAAATTGGGACTCGAGGTCCAAAAGAATTTCTGCTTTAAAAATCCCGAGATGATGTGTTCCTTTTCAAATATCTCTTGCTTGAGTTCGAAATTCTAAAACTTCTCGGGAACATTTTGATAATTAAATTCCGTATTAAATACGTAGTTGCTATTTACTTGTTGCATTTCGTATCGTTTTATACTTGCACTAGTAAAACAGTGGAGTTTTACTAACCCCCGAGTAATCGGGGGGTGGATGTCTGTTCTGCGTCCAGGTACATGCAGGTTCAGGGGAGCAGTCACAGGATTGGCACAAGGGGATGACGAGCTGCGATACTAATCAAGAGTCGAGAGTTGGTAGAGTTTGGTTGTATTGTTATAGTTGGTTCAGTCTTCCGCTGTATTGTGTTTCGACCCCTGTGTGGGTAATGTTGTTAGTCAGTCCTGTTGATAGAGTTGTGTGACCTCATCGGTCTGTGTGTTTATGTGTAAGTGACCTTAACGGTCTGTATTATTATATTGTTTGACCCTGGCCGGGCAAGCATTTGGTTGTTTATGAATGTTTAGCCTGGTAGATCCTTGTGGAAAGGGTCTACGGCATGTAATATTCCCATACGGTTTTGGGGGTGTTACAGATCCAACGCCGAAAAAACCGCATCTCTACTTGTCACGCATCGGAGAAACGAACGGAATGACAACACTCGATTAACCTCTAAGGTTACGGCTAGAATCAAGTGATGAAGCTTTGATTATAACACTCTAAGTGTTAAATTTATATCTCTCAATATTTCTTGATGTTTCTCTAAGAACAATCAAGAGTTAATGAAGAAGAAGAAGATGACTTATAGAAAAATGGTTTCTCTCTTTTTCTCTCTGTATCTCACGGCTGATTGATTGCCCATGTGAGATGAAGTCTTCTTTTCTTTTATTCTTCAACTCATAATATTTTATTCCCAACCAAATAATGTGCATGATACTTGTCCCCTCAACACATGAGATTTCAAACATCATGATGGGGACAAGTCAAAACACACACATGGATATAAGTGGGGGGAGGGGCGGCCTTGATGAATGATAGGAAGAGTTCGGTCCGTTTTGGACTCCCGTGAGTCCAAACAGATAAACTTCGATTCCATTCGGATATATTTATATCGATTAATTAATCTAATTAATTAATCATATCAAATACATAATAATATAATGAATTTCTCCAAGAAATAATTATATTTGTGAATTAAATTAATCACCCAGTAATTTATTTAATTCATTAGGCCGTAAATCAATTTATCCAATAAATCGATTTAGACATCCAATGTCCCAAATTTAATTAGACATCCAATGTCTAATAAATTAGATATCCAATATCTAATATTAATAATGAGAGAACAAGCTAGATTCATTAAATCCGTCAATCCTATTGCGCGACTCGGTAGGTTCGTCTCAGTCAGCAATGGGAGGAACCAAAGAGTAGTAGCACCACCTAGCCAGCCTGGCGGCCTACACCGTACCCCAACTGAGAACGAATGATTGGGATCATTCCAGAACCATTCTGTCGTGAATACCAGTATACGTATAAACCCTTCTTTCAAATGTCCCGATCAAGTTATAGGGTCACGGTCAGTCAAACCTTATCTGTTACTTGACGCTATGCATGTGTTAATGTAAATCGAGATCATTGAGCTCTCGTGTATCCAATACAACTAGCTCCAATGCTTTGGCCAAAGACTTATGATCTCATCTGCCAATAACCGCATATGACATATAACCCGCTCACTAACGGGAGAAAGAATTCTATCTTGGTATTCAGTAGGACCTGCTACTTGCCCGTCAAGTTGCACGTCGAGGTTGACCCCCGCCTTCCGGTTTACAGGGTCGAACTACTCTAATGAAAATCTTGACGTCACAAGCACATCCCTACTAAATCCTCAAGTCGAAGGTTCACGAATACCTATCACAACCTTTCGATTCCGTCATTGACTGTCCTTGAGTGAAATCCATGTGACGAATCGAGGGTGAGTCGGTTCGAATATACTAATCCAATTAGCATACCTATAACATGTGCTCCCACTAACCATTAGCATTCGACAGGTACTCTCCATGTCAAAGAACACGTCATACAAGTCTTCACATAAACTTAATGCCCAGTCAAGTTTCATCGACTTGCGAACGATTAAGTATTTGAGCTATAAACCTTTCCAGTGCCGACCTCCTTATCCAATAAGGAGTGGAACATTTTGCTCTCAAATACATGGACTAGTTTCTATACGTGTATTTACGAGTTAGGAATGCCAGTAACTTCCAGTAAATAAAGAAATATTCATTGCCTTATATTAATGATTTACATAATTACAAGTACAATGCCCTCACTCAATATCCTCTGAGTGGCATTCGAGGGCATACTCCCAACAGCTTCTACCACGAAGAAGACAACGAACGGAAGGGTTCCGACTCGAGTTCTTCACAAGGAATCTGACCCTAACATCATACCATCGATAAATTAACGAACGAACGAGGAAGAATCATCGTAGAACGTTCGGATTCTCTTTGTGATATTTTATCGAACACCTTCAATGCGTCGATAAGATACTCAATAAAATGACAAATCCATGGCAATCCAACCATGGAATAACAAGGAATTCGATATAATATAGCTTAACAATCATCAATCCATCACTATTCTGAGTTAAAACGGATTAAACGGACAAATCGAACAAAATCCCCAAAACTAGATTTTAAGAAATCTTGCATTGATTCGCTGGATTGAAGGATGTTATGTGATGATCAATCGATGATATGAACTCCAAAACTTCGTGGATTCATAGCATAACAACATGTCTTCGACTTCCCAAAGACTTCAGCCGCGGACAGGTAGGATATGAAATGAAAACGAGTGAAAAAAAATGACTGCTCGGCCATATTTATACGCCTGCCGAACACGGCGCAGCAACCGGCCCAGACCAGCGCCGTGTGTCTCGGCCATGTCTCGGCAGGCTGCCAGTCCTAGCCGACCCAGCGCCGTTTTCAGGGCTGTTTGGCACAGGTCCGGCCAGCAGCCTCCAGGCACAAAATGAAGACCCACAACGACGATCCGAACGACCCCGAAACCCGAACCTGAATACGAATCGAAGATACGGTTACGAAGTACTCATAAAGACGAATCTAAGAGCTAAGAGAACACACGATTTCGACCACCTGAAGGCTCGAAATTCGACAACCGAAGTAATTACCCCAAACTTTGAGAAATTATGAAAACGGCTCAAAACGTCCGAAAATCACGATACGTGATCGAATAACCAAACCAAAGTTCACAACACGTCTGAAAAAGTTAAACGGACTTACGGGAAACTCGAAACAGTAATTTCGAACGAGATTCACGAGAATCGAACTCGAGTGCGAAAAAGTCGTTAAGAAACACGGAACTCAACAAAACAATACCGAAACGAACTCGTATGACAAAAAGTGCAGAATTAATCATTCTCAGAATGATGAAAAGGTTCCAAGCGAGCCGTCGAAACGGACCTCCGCCGAAAAATGAAAATTACCGGAAATCCGAAATTGCGGATATTACATTCTACCCTCCTTAAAAGAAGTTTCGTCCCGAAACTTAAATCAGGTAGGGAGAAGCAATATCCCGCCAGGAAAACTCAACGAGATACACAAGAACCGAAAAAAAATCGCGCCCAACGGCGAAACATTACAAGCAACTCAAAGGAATATACAGCGTGAAAACACGCCCCACGACGACTAACACAACGCCACCGACTATGTTTCAAAACAACGAGTAATTAATAACATATCACATGCACCCATTTAATCAAAGAAACGCACGCGACAACAAGTCGCACCCGACCACAACGACTATGCGGTAGAAACAAATATAGTATTACGATAGAAGTCACTTCGATTCTCGTCAACAAGAAAATGTCCGACGTCAAGACCCAAACAATTCAAGATAACAGAAAACGAGAATACCGGATATTACATTCTATCCTATTAAAAATAAGTTTCATCCCGAAACTTAAAATAAAACATCATGGTAGAATACAAACAAAACCAAAGAGTTCACGCAACAAATATCAATTTCTACACGAATTACAGCATGAAGTACGATACACAACTACATCACTGGACACCACCGGGCACTCCCCGAGTAGGAACAAAAACCCGATTCCCGAACATCTTGTCAACGGTCTCACAATGCACCGCTTGGTGCCCCAGTTGGCCGCACTTAAAATAACCGGTGGCGAACGACAATTCTGTCTCGCATGGCCCACACGACGGCAGTTGAAGCAGGTCTTCACACCGACCGTCTTACTCGCCTCCAGAGTAAGGTTCTTAGACTGATCAACCGAACGAGGAGTGCTCCCATAAGGTAAATACGAAGCAACAGGCTCACGGATCTCACTTCTCTGGCCTCTTGAAAAAAAATTTCTCGAGGTCTTCTGTCTCTTACTCTCTGAACCAGATTCCGTCACAGAAACAACCATCTCAATGGCTAAAGCTCGGTCCTAATATTCTTTCAGGGTGGTACACATAAGCGGAGCCATACTCTCACGGATATGGGGCTTCATGCGCATATTGAAGTATCAGACCTTGTCCGCTTCACTTCTCACTTGATCACGAACATAAGCCAACTGTCGATTATAATCTACTATCGATTGAGATATTAACACATCCTGGGGTGTATCCGAGAAAAACTAAACGATTCTGCATTCACGAACAGGCAACGGGCAATACTCTGCCTCCATGACGGTCTTAAACCCAGCCCATGTAGGTGTACGATCTGCAGGCACTACAGCCTGCCACCAGTCTGCAGCTTCTTTGTCGAGCAGGTACTGAGCAATGGGTACCCTCTTTTCATCCGGACAAGCTACAACATCAAATGTTCTGTCCAACTGGAAGAGCCAGCTTTCTCAACCTAACGAGTCAGACGAACCCACAAAACGGGGCGGCTGCATCCTCATCACATCTCTTAACCAATTACTAGCCCTGTTATCCCCATCTGGATTCTCGTTCCGATGTACGGCCTGATTCATCTGCACTAACTGATCAACCACCTGATGAAGGATGGTGGCGGCGCCAGCGTCAACATTAACGCTAGTCGAATGTCCCTGATCTATACTGAGCTGATTGGTACTCGGCAAGGAGGGAGTCGCCCTCTCACGCTCCTGATCACGACCACGACTATGACCACGTCCTCGGCCACGACCTTTCGGCATACTGAACGGACGACCAAACAGAATAACGCAACCAAACAAACGTCACAACATCAACATAGGACGATAATAGCAGCACGATAAAGCATCAACTCCAAGTCATCACACAAGTGCACGAACTAACACTGTAATTTAAGAACTTCATTCAAAAATAATTCACACAGTCACATCAACAGAGGTGTTTGGATTTTACCAAATCAAACACAGTCAAAACCACACACGTATCGTAGGGATCAAACACTAGCAGCAAAAATAAAATATTTCCGGGGTATTATTCAAATGATAAAATTTTAAAATTCTCAAGTTTGAAAAATTTGGTGAAATGAAATTTTTGAAAACACTTTTAATACCTCGATCGTTTAATCAAAACCATGTATCTCAATATTTAGAAAACACTGAAACATTCTCCGGCGAGCACAACAACACTACAAACTTATCACAACCACTTAGCCCCAACACGTAGACATAAGAAGTTCAAATTTCCGAAAACCAAAAATCGTTCTGCAAAATAAAAATTTCCCAAAATCCTTTAGTTCCTAACCAAAACGACGGTAATATTTTACATTGTCCGAAGTACTTCAAAACACATTTTTCAAATACCGTCTGATTGTGTCATTGGAAATACATGGCCCATTTGTCAAAATTTAACAAATTTTAAAAATCCATATAAACCGTGGTTTGACCGCACCACCAAAATATTTTCCAAAAATCGATTTCTACAAAAATTATCAAACTGTAAAGTCCTTCAGAAAACATTCTCAAACTTACCCACAGCGGACAAAAATTACAACATTCCAAAAACAGTCGAATTTAAAACCACATACTCAAATGGCAGCCAGGGTCGCCAATTCAATCAAATGCATCTCGTGGTATCAAGTTTAAACACACAGCAAAATCATTCATCGGAGTTTCTCACAAACTCTACCGTCGGTACCTTTTCGAAACCCATCAAGGTTTACAACTTTCACACCATACCACCCCACACGGTGGTTCAAAAGTAAAACAACAATACGCCCAACTATACTCATACTATGTGCCACAAGTATTAAACACAACTATATTACACAATACTGTGTAAATAAAATCATGCACCGCAATTAACTCACTAAGATAAAAATCGAGATACACAGGTATTACGCATAAAGGAGGAGACTTACATCCACAGGCCGCATGGAGGTGACGGTCGCCCACGATACTAATCTCATCTGACAACATAACCGACACATTGTGACTACGCACAACTCAACTTGTCGCCCGACAACTCGAATGGCAAAACCACACAATACTCGACAAATATCGACTCAACTTGACCCGACAGCCTAGGTTTCCACAACCTAAGCTCCGATACCATAAATGTAACACCCCCAAAACCATATGGGAATATTACACGCCGTAGACCCTTTCCACAAGGATCTACCAGGCTAAACATCCATAAACAACCAAATGCTTGCCCGGCCAGGGTCAAACAATAAAATAATACAGACCGTTATGGTCACTTACACGTGAATACACAGACCGATGAGGTCATACAACCCAATCAACAAAACTGAGTTAAACAACATTACCCACACAGGGGTCGAAATACAATACAGCGGAAGACTGAAATCAACTCTGACAACACAACAAAAAACAAACAACTCTCGACTCATGATTATTATCGCAGCTCGTCATCCTCTTATGCCAATCCTGTGACTGCTCCCCTGAATCTGCATGTACCTGGACGCAAAACAGACATCCACCCACCGATTACTCGAGGGTTAGTAAAACTCCACTATTTTACTAGTGCGAGTATCAAATCATACGAAATGTAACAAGCAAGTAATAATCGTGAATCAAATATAATAATCCAGTATCAAAATATCCCCGGGAGGTTTTCACAAGGGAAGATAAGCTATGAAGCATTCGAAAATAAGATTATCATCTCGGGAATTTTTAGAATTTCAAAACCATTAAGACCTCAAGTCCTGATTCACAAAACCTTTCGAAAGACTTTAGGGCCTTAACCCAAATCTTGTTTCATAACTCAACAGTTTACAATACGGGAAACATTTACTCAAGCTTAGGACTCGGTCCAACATTCATTTTCATAAAACTTTTCCTTTCAAAACTTTGATTTGAAAATAAACATGCTCATGACACCGTGATCCACTATCACGTGTCTCCGTAGGTTCAACAACCCGCACGGACTACACCACGCACAATTAAACAAACATAATCAATTCCGACACCGTGATCCACTGTCACGTGTCTCCGTAGGTTCAACAACCCGCAGGGAAAGAAACAAACACATCAATCACAGCAACCAGTCCTGACCCCGTGAACCTGTGTCACGTGTCACCGTAGGTTCCGTCGAACCCGCACGGTTGGACGTACTGTGTCCTGATTCGATGGACCTGTGCCATGAATCATCGTAGGCCTCGTCAGACCCGCACGATTGGACCTCAGCACCACACACTAACCTTTCGTTCCCTTCGGATATCCTACAAACACTCGTACCTCTGTACAAGATGCCAACTTATCAGCTTCCTTATTCAGCATAGGTGCTGGTGAACCCCAAATACGAACATGTCCTAGACTGGGCTTGCACCCATTCCACAGTTCTGTCGGTGTTTTTGGAACTGATTTCGAAGGCACCACATTTAGAATGTACGTCGCTGTTTCCAAGGCGTATCCCCAAAATGAAATAGGCAAATCAGAGTAACTCATCATTGACCTAACCATCTCTAATAAAGTATGATTCCTTCGTTCAACAACACCATTTTGTTGTGGTGTATCAGGTGCAGTGAGCTGGGAAGTAATCCCCTCATATGCCAAGTAATCCAAAAACTCTCCACTAAGGTATTCACCACCATGATAAATCGTAGTGACTTGATACTCTGTCTATGACGCTTCTCCGTTTCAGCCTTGAATTCTTTGAACTTAACAAAAGATTCAGACTTACGTCGCATCAAATAGATGTATCCATATCTCGAATAATCATCTATAAACGTGATGAAGTGTTCGAAACCACTCTTAGCCTAGATGTTCATTGGATCACATACATCGGTATGGACCAATTCCAACACATTTTGTGCATGATTTCCTTTGCATTGGAAAGCCCTTTTAGTCATTTTCCCTTCTAGATAGGATTCGCAAATTGGGAATGACTCAACTTTGAGTGAATCTAATGGGCCATCGCTCACCAATCTTTGAATCCTTCTAAGGTTAATATGACCCAATCGTAAATGCCACAAATATGTTTGATTTATGCTCGAAAGTTCTTTTCTTTTATTAGGATTAGTCAAATAATTAAGCGATTTATATATATGTAAGGGAGTTGGTGCAGCATTAGTGATATAAAGTCCTTCATTATAAGTACTCGTGCAAACATATTCGCCATTTCTTTTAATAATTGCAGTATCTTCAAAAGAAACTGAATATCCATCACAACGCAATTTAGAAACTGAAATTAAATTCATTCTAAAATCAGGTACTAATAATATATTATTTAGGACTAGAATCCTATCAATAACTTTTAACTGCACGACTCCCACTGCAATAGCCTTCAGCCTGTTATAGTCGCCCCAGTTGATAGTAATCTCATTCGCACTAAGTACTTTGGTTACTTGGAACCCATGGGAGTCATAAAAAACATGATCAGTGGAGCCTGAATCTACTATCCACGAAGTGATAGAACAGGCATCCAAACATGTTTTAACTACTAGTGCATGAGACATACCTTTCTTAGGGCAGTCACTCTTAAAATGCCCCTTCATACTGCACTTATAGCGTTTGCCCTTTGGATTTTTGTTTGCCTCGGACTGAGGGGCCTTGGACTGAGGATCCTTTCCCTTAGCTTTGAAGGTTTCCACTTGCTTCTGGCCAACCTGTTTTTTCTTCTTTCCCCATTTGGGACTTGAAGAAGTAGCACCGACTGCCGCAAGAATTTGATGATAACCTTGTTTGAAGAGACCTTCAGCAGATTGAAGCTCTTTCAGAAGTTCCGCCAAAGTATATGTCATACGGTTCATATTGTAATTAAGTCGGAACTGCTCAAAGCTTCTTGGTAAGTTGCCCAAGATAATATCGATCTGCGACTCCACATCGATAATAGCCCCCAGTATGCTCAGTTCGTTCAAATGAGACATCATTTTCAGAACATGATCCCTTACTGAAGTCCCTTCATACATTTGGGTTGTCATCAACACCCTCATTGCATTTTGTCTAGCCGCCCAGTTCTGATGACCAAACATCTCGGTGAGATTTTTTATCATCTCCGTGGCTGGGCCCATCATCTGATGCTAATGCTGCAATACATTTGTCACTGAAGCCAAAATGTAACAGCGAGTCATCTCATCAGACTTCTTCCATTTTCGGAATTCAGCCAACTCATCAGGAGTGGCATCCGTTTCTAGTTCCAGAGGACTCTCTTCAGTTAACACAAATTTATGCCCCTCGGCAGTCAGGACAATGTCAAGATTTCTTTTTCAGTCGGCAGAGTTAGTGCCATCAAGTTTATTTTCTTTGAGAATAATAGCTAGTGGATTGAAAGACATCTGAGAAAAAAAATTAAAACGCCATTCATCACATAATTCGACGCAAAATATATTGAAAAACCTTAAAACACAATATATATATACAATCAACCAACACCTCGAAAAACTGCACATGCAATCCACGTTAGTGTGGACATTTACACATATATTTTTGAAGTAGATTTTAACATCTTTAATTTTTACTATCTAGTCAAGATGCGGTTTGACAAGTAAAATTAACAGTTGGTTACTATTGGCCATGTATTAAATTAACATAGACTCCGATGGGAGCTTATTAATTAATACACCTAAGTGAACACCATAATTTAACAAACCTTAAAATATTATTTAATGATAATAGTCCTATAGATGGAGAGGTCCTATCATAAAAAATACTAACATTCACCTTTTTGTTATCTAATTGAAGTTTAAAACTAGTGAGCCAATAATCAGCACATCCGATGTGGAGGAAAACTAATGTCAACGCGCATGTTAATTATTTTACAATTTAAACCAATTATGGAGCCCAATTTGATTTTGAAAAATCAATTTTTAAAACCACTTAGTTATTTTTAAAAATAAGGTTTTTAATTTTCTCGTCCTAACATGCAAGAAAACATATCACGTATACATCCATACATGCCAAACATCAAAATAGTAAAAACCAACAAATAATTAAAACAGGATAATTAAATCCAATTATCATGGCTTTTATTCCTCGTTTTGAATAACGAGAAAATCATCGGCTCGCTTGCTCCCACTCCTTCAAGCATCTTGTCACCTCCTCCCGATTAGGCCACAAAAAATTGTCAAATTTAGAAACTTTCTTCCATGCAAAATTAATTGCACAAGAAATTTCTAAATTTAAATTTATTGTGCTCCAACGGACGTAACGAACGGCGAAAAAAAACTGAACAGGATCTGAAATTGCTCGACCCGATCCGAAACTGCCCGACCCAGACTGTCGGACCCACGGCATGTGTAACACCCCCGGAGCCATCCTGGAATATTACAGCGCCGTGGGCACCGAGATGGAACCCACAAGGCTGAAGGAAATTTTCGCAAATATTTACAAATGCCCAAGAGGCTAACGACGGTATTATCTATTTAAAAACATTCGAAGACTTTAAAAAAAACTCGTTTATCAAAACCGTCGTAAAATCTCATTTGAAACCACAAGGCCCGAAATGCCAAAACTCAACAGTTTAAAAACATACGTTAAGCTATCGCTTACACGTACCGACATAATAGTTTAGAAAACGATTGTCAAAGTAACCTAAGTTACCAGATAGCAAAAGGTCAATTAAAAATACTCACGCAGCGGAAAAAGACAAACGATTACAATACTCTAGCAGCGAAATACAAGAACTGATCAGGAAACTCAATACACAAATACATGTTCTAGACAGTATCCTCTGGGAAGCTCATCTCTCCACGACCGATACAAGCTTGATAATCCAAGAACCTAAAAAGAAAGCCCACGACGGGGTCAGCCATAATATCCAACAATGATAATCATCACATCACGTCAATAATTACATACCAATGAAAATACTAAGTAAGAATACGACCAATGTAATCTTACTGCCATAACTTTACCAACTCGTGATAATAATTACCAAAGTTCACATCTCGTATCCTTTTAACAACACAATAAGCTCATACCAAAATATCTGTATTGTATCTCAACAATACCCAAGGTTCTCAAAACATTATCATAACTCACTGCTACAAAATCTACTAACTCTGTCCAACCCAATCCATCGGATATCATTATCAAATCTCAACATGAAAACCGATTGTCCATCAAAGACATATACCAAGGGAAATATGGAACATACCTCAGGATATGCAATGCCACGACGAATCACGTCTGTAACACTCCCAAATCCCATTGGGTCATTACAACGCCGTGGACCCCACACCAGGAGATCCACCAGGCTAACACGACCAAAAATACAATTAACTGACCAAAAGGGGAATCACAATCCCTACACTGACATCCAACATAATATTCCGATATGGAATTTCAATGACAACAGTGGGCCTACATGGCCAAAATAAGATACAACAACATCCACGAGCCTTGCTCGAATAATACAAATGACAAAGACTGAACAAAACTGGAGTACTCCAACTGTCTGACTGACATAAACACCAAAACATCTCGGACTAGTATCGCTCGAATGCCTCGTCTCCATCGTCATGCCCCTGTGTCTCAACTCTCTCCTCGCAAACACCTAAAACATGAAAACATGTTCCGCCCCCACGGGGTCAGTCATCCAGATAATGATTATCAAAAACATGTACAACATGATATGCATCCAAAGGGCAGAATGAATAGTATAGTAATGGTAATACGAGATGCTCACAAACCAAAGTAAGAATCGAGCATTCATGGAATACTATGCCCACGACATACGATCAATACCTGCTCAACGGGTTAGAACACAAGTGCCCAATGGCGAATCATCAATACAGAACACGACAATACATCACCCGAAGGTAAACCAAACCAAACACTGAAATAGATACGAATCACAATGCCCGAAGGTTCCAACAGGAATACCGATACATTACAATGGCCTGACAGCCGAACAGCCCGAAGCTGTTTATCATCATAATACCCTGAATGTCACTCAGCCGAAGTTGTCCATCACCACAATGGCCCAAAGCCAAAACAGCCCAAAGATGTATCAATGAGGGCCGAAGCCACGGCACGAAGCCGTATCACAATGAGGTCATCCAATGACCGTGACCTGCTGAATTGCAGGTGCTGGGAAACCAACCGCGAGGGTTCAAGCCCCAGACTTACCCATAATGAGATCACCCAGTGACCGTGACCTACTGAACTGTAGGTGTTGGGAAACCAACCGCGAAGGTTCAAGCCCCAAGCTTACCCATAATGAGATCATTAACATGACCGTGACCTCTCAATCGTAGGTGTTGGGAAACCAACCGCGAAGGTTCAAGCCCCAAGCTTACCCATAATGAGATCATTAACATGACCGTGACCTCATCAATCAGTAGTTGTTGGGAAACCAACCGCGAAGGTTCAAGCCCCAAGCTTACCCATCGAGCACTAGCCGAGACTAGCCTCCAAAACATAATTAATCACAACAGTAACGATCCCAAGATTACCAAATTCACAATAATAATAGCGTGCTGCCTTGAGTCGGCCAACACGACAACAACAACTCATGGATGGGCACCGTCCACGGCGGTCCCAATTCAAATACCTCGACTGTCTTGGAATGGCCAATTCACATCAACTCAACGGGTGGAAACTATCCTTGACAGTCCCAATTCAATACATCGATTACCTTAGAACGGTCAATCGATAACGATGACACAACGGATGGGAATTATCTTCGATAATCCCAATTAAATACATTGATTACCTTAGAACGGTAAATCGATACACAATGATACAACGGATGGGAATTATCTTCGATAATCCCAATTAAATACATCGATTACCTTAGAACGGTTAATCGATAACCAATGATACAACGGATGGGAATTATCTTCGATAATCCCAATTAAATACATCGATTACCTTAGAACGGTCAATCGATACACAATGATACAACGGATGGGAATTATCTTCGATAATCCCAATTAAATACACCGATTACCTTAGAACGGTCAATCGATACACAATGATACAACGGATGGGAATTATCTTCGATAATCCCAATTAAATACATCGATTACCTTAGAACGGTCAATCGATACACAATGATACAACAGATGGGAATTATCTTCGATAATCCCAATTAAATACATCGATTACCTTAGAACGGTTGATCGATAACCAATGATACAACGGATGGGAATTATCTTCGATAATCCCAATTAAATACATCGATTACCTTAGAACGGTTAATCGATAACCAATGATACGGTAGAGTGGATGTCCCGGATTCTTAAACTGACAACCGAAATAGATATAATAAACGAATATATCAAACGCCTTTAATCGGCCAATGCAACATCATAGCGATAGTTCCAATTCAATAATAACGATTCAATGATGCCTCAAAACGACATTAACGTCAACAATAATAATCGATACATCGATACCGCGAACCAGCTGTCGACAACATCAGTATCAACAAGAATCTCAATGCCTTAAACCGGCTGTTAACGAATAATAATAACATCTAGCATAATTGCCGAAGGGTATTGCATCAAACAATTCCCGAATATCAACAAATCACGGAGAGACTAAGTCTCGAAATGATACAATACATTCATACACATATATGATAACTTTAATCTCATTGACCAGTACAAGTATAAAACTTGCCTCAAACCGAAGGCGAAAAAGTCCTTCCACGATCAACGTCCTGGCATGAAACGACGAACGGCGCCTCCCGACGATCGCAAATACTCGAACAACCTTGAATGAAAACGATTCATTCAAAAATACAAAATCAATAGAAAACGACGACAAGGACAAAGCCTGATTCAAACACGAATCGATCACACCGCATGAACGAATATCATAGTTCTCAACTATGAATTCTAACATCCTCCAACACCTCGATGATCAATTAACATGATCATTACGTTCTTAACACTTGTGAAATCCATACAACATGATTCACTTAAGAACAATCATCAAAACAATCATCTCAAAATGATAATATCACCAATATCATCAAATTGATCCTCCTACAATGATAATATTATCAATATTATCATTATCACCCCAAGAACATCATCAACTCAATAATCATGATGTTTGAAACAAAAATCCTTCATCAATACATCATGAATTCGGATTATACAACAAGATTCACTCAACCATTTTCAAATTATGATAATCACCTCCTAAATCATCATAAATCCTTACTAAAATGGTTAAAATCTTTCAAGAACACCACCACCAACAATAATCATCTCAAGGCTATGTTAATCATATAACAATCTTAACATAATCCTTCCTAGACATGATTAAAAACCTCCAAGCAATCTAAAACATCAAGAACATAATCCAACTCAAGTAATACTATCATGTTCTTCATCAAAAGTTTATCAAAACCATGAAGAATCATGATATACTCCATTAATCAAACAATACCCGAAGAAAACAACAACAAAAACTCGAAAATCACTTGAAGAACAAGAGATTGAGGGAACTTACCAAAGAAGAACAAGAAGAAGCCTCCAAACACCAAAAGAGCACCAACAAGCTTCCAACTTCAAGCTTCAATCCAAGCTAGGATGATCAAGATCGTGTTGGAAGGGGCTAAACATCAATAACAAGTCCAAACGGACGATTCTAAGGAGAGAAATTGTGTTTTGGTTCGTGAGGAAATGAAAGACGAAACCAAGATAAATAAACTGACCAATTCATTACGTACGTTATACATTATGGTTAACGTACGTAAGAGGCATTACGTACGCTATGCTAAGACTTTAACGTACGTAATGTAAATCCAGAACTAACTGGACTAAAATATGAAGGCCTTAACGTACGTAAACAAAAACATATTACGTACGTTAACAAGACCTGCATTACGTACGTAGAGTTCACCTCTTAACGTACGTAAGGGTCCGTTGACTGCAATAGTGAGATCCGATCGGAAGATGCTCGGGACCCACCGGCCGAAAGTGACTACGAGGAAGGTTCCTGCCACCTACCAAGCATTACGTACGTAACCTTATAGGCATAACGTACGTAATAGCAACACGCTAACGTACGTAATGCTACACCCGTAGCGTACGTTAAGGCTATGAACTTAGCCAAAAATATCCAAACTCTCCAACCAACATTCAAACGACGAAACCAACCCGACGACAAGTATAAATATTTCGATCCCGAAATATTCCAATACAATATTCATTGTATCATTCCAAAACAACAATACTTGTACAATTCCAAATGAATACGTACAACTCAACAGTAACACGAAAACAAAAATTATCCCCGGATATTACATACTCCCCCCCTTAAAAAGAGTTTCGTCCCCGAAACTCAGGGTGCAAAAACACGGGGTACGAACTATCCATCAAGATCTGAAAACAACATATCCAGGAATACCCCTCAATATGAGCAACTCCGTCTGAGTAATCGGGCCAACCCCACGGGTTCCCGCATCTCCTCTGCCTGAACACGTCGAAAAACAAGTGATAAAAATACTCAACCAAGTGCGAGATAAATCGAATCATGACTCCTCCATCAGAGACCAGCCAGGAAGTCGCACCACCCGCAAGACTCGTAACACCGGCGTACATACCCAGCGGGTGCCGCCCATTATACATGTCTACAATCATCAGTGTACACTCCCCCATTCTCATCGGCATTAAACGCTCAACCAAACACTGACCCAGGCCACAAAAGGAAAATAACAACGCACATATGGTCCTCGGGACCATATCAACCGCACACCCAAGTCCTCACGACTCGGCGTCTCGAATTGAAATGAACAATTACCCAGATTATTACAAAATCTCGGGTACAACACCAAAAGGAAGGAAAACACATCACACGACCTCAAATCTCAAGATTCTCAGATACAATCATTACAAGATAGATCAACCATAAATGGTTCGCAACCACAATACTAAAGTACAGACCGAGTCAAACATCAATCCGAAAAATAAAGAAAGAAATTAAGGTTACATCTCAAATGTATCCAAAATCAATATCCTCCAGGTCATCGAACTCCTCGATCTGATCGACTCGAGGAAGATCCAAATCTGAGCTCGCCGCTCCTCCTCGAGTGTCCATACTTCTGGCTCCCGAAGCCCGATATGACCCCTTGGATGGAGTACGGACTGAAGAAACAAAATCTCTCGAGGCCCGTGATTTCCCTTGAGATATACTGGCACTAGAACCCCTGCAGTATTTCTGAAGGTGTCCCTGCCTCCCACACAGAAAACAAGCAATAGACCGCATCGAGCACCGAGTACTGCGATGTCCTATTGTATCACAGTTAAAGCAAACAACGGTCGAACCCGTCGCCTGAGAAGAAGATGCTTTCCCAGCACGAAGACGACTAGAAGATGACCTCTTGGACGTCGGAGCCCGATGTCCCTTTGAACGAACCGGCATCCTAGTCCTCTCACCGGAAGAAACTGAATGGTTCTTCCTAGCAAGCTCCTTGATCAAAAGCTCTGCTCCAAGAGCCTTCTCGATGAATTCACCAAGTGAATTGCAATTATGGTTGAACAACTGCATCCTCAATCTGAGTTCGGCCTCTTGCTAAAATACTTGATCTTATCCGCCTCAAGACGGATAACAAATGAAGCAACCGAAGGAGTCCACGAAACTTCTCCGCAATAACAATAACACCCTCGTCCTCGGATTCGGGTTCAAAACCTCGGCGACTTGGCTTCACGAAGTGGGCCGGATAATACCTCTCTAACATGAGAGTCTTGAACTCACTCCAAACACAATCACGATCGGTGGGTTTCACGAGAAAGCCACCAAGAATAAGCGCCTTTACTCAAATAGTAAGCCGCTACGCCACCTTACTCTCTTAGGACCTTTGAACCATGTCGAAGAGTTTATCAAAATGTTCAAGCCAATGAACAATATCACCGGTTCGATGAACCCTCAAAGATAGGCGGCCTCGGCGAGAGATGTCGCCGATAATCGACTCACTCTCTGGGTGTCCATAAAACGGCACCTGGAGTCCTTGCTGCTGTGTACCACGAACCATCGAGGTCTGCATGGTTTCCATTATCTGCGTCATCTGAGTCATCTGGGTCATCATGCTCCTCATAAGCAAGAAAGGGTCGATGTCAGTCTGATCGACTCCTCGAGTATGACGTTCCGAAGGGGAACCGGTCGCATAAGTCACATCTCCGGCTGAATTCTGATCCATATCGGCACCCGTACGCGTATAAACATGAGGTTCTGGGTTTCGGCCTGCTCTGCATCCTTTACCCCCTCTGCTACGTCCTCGGATTCCTCTTTCCATACTGAAAGAATAACGTTCGATCATGAACAAAGCTCAAATATGCCTCAACGGCCAATCCACAATGCTAAGTCATTAGCCAAACATGAATATACATACTCAACAGATAAATAGTCACCTCAAACATGCTAATTATAGCCAATACTGAGCCCATACGCTCCCAAACAAATAATCATGAATGAATCGTAACACAAATGTTACCTACAGATTTCAACAAAACATGTATAATCAATGGCATAATGAATGTATGAACATACAAGAGAATCGAGTCCTTACACAGGTCATACGAAGCTTCGAGGTCTTGCGATACTAGTCTTCACTGACGACGACTTGATGAAAGAATGACTCATACAGTCGTTCAACTACCACGACTCACAAAGCCCGACTGTCCAGATTGTCATAACCTGACAGTCCACTACTACCGCGTCGGTAGAACAACATAACTCATATATCAGGGTATCTCACAACCCAATTTCTCTGATACCATCTTCTGTAACACCCCCAAATCCCATTGGGTCATTACAGCGCCGTGGACCCCACACCAGGAGATCCACCAGGCTAACACGACCAAAAATACAATTAACTGACCAAAAGGGGAATCACAATCCCTCACTGACATCCAACATAATATTCCGATATGGAATTTCAATGACAACAGTGGGCCTACATGGCCAAAATAAGATACAATAACATCCACGAGCCTTGCTCGAATAATACAAATGACAAAGACTGAACAAAACTGGAGTACTCCAACTGTCTGACTGACATAAACACCAAAACATCTCGGACTAGTATCGCTCGAATGCCTCGTCGCCATCGTCATGCCCCTGTGTCTCAACTCTCTCCTCGCAAACACCTAAAACATGAAAACATGTTCCGCCCCCACGGGGTCAGTCATCCAGATAATGATTATCAAAAACATGTACAACATGATATGCATCCAAAGGGCAGAATGAATAGTATAGTAATGGTAATACGAGATGCTCACAAACCAAAGTAAGAATCGAGCATTCGTGGAATACTATGCCCACAACATACGATCAATACATGCTCAACAGGTTAGAACACAAGTGCCCAACGGCGAATCATCAATACAGAACACGACAATACATCACCCGAAGGTAAACCAAACCAAACACTGAAATAGATACGAATCACAATGCCCGAAGGTTCCAACAGGAATACCGATACATTACAATGGCCTGACAGCCGAACAGCCCGAAGTTGTTTATCATCATAATACCCTGAATGTCACTCAGCCGAAGCTGTCAATCACCACAATGGCCCAAAGCCAAAACAGCCCAAAGCTGTATCAATGAGGGCCGAAGCCACGGCACGAAGCCGTATCACAATGAGGTCATCCAATGACCGTCACTTGCTGAATTGCAGGTGCTGGGAAACCAACCGCGAGGGTTCAAGCCCCAGGCTTACCCATAATCAGATCACCCAGTGACCGTGACCTACTGAACTGTAGGTGTTGGGAAACCAACCGCGAATGTTCAAGCCCCAAGCTTACCCATAATGAGATCATTAACATGACCGTGACCTACTGAACTGTAGGTGTTGGGAAACCAACCGCGAAGGTTCAAGCCCCAAGATTACCCATAATGAGATCATTAACATGACCGTGACCTACTGAACTGTAGGTGTTGGGAAACCAACCGCGAAGGTTCAAGCCCCAAGCTTACCCATCGAGCACTAGCTGAGACTAGCCTCCAAAACATAATTAATCACAACAGTAACGATCCCTAGATTACCAAATTTACAAGAATAATAGCGTGTTGCCTTGAGTCGGCCAACACGACAACAACAACTCATGGATGGGCACCGTCCACGGCGGTCCCAATTCAAATACCTCGACTGCCTTGGAATGGCCAATTCACATCAACTCAACGGGTGGAAACTATCCTTGATAGTCCCAATTCAATACATCGATTACCTTAGAACGGTCAATCGATAAAGATGACACAATGGATGGGAATTATCTTCGATAATCCCAATTAAATACATCGATTACCTTAGAACGGTAAATCGATACACAATGATACAACGGATGGGAATTATCTTCGATAATCCCAATTAAATACATCGATTACCTTAGAACGGTTAATCGATAACCAATGATACAACGGATGGGAATTATCTTCGATAATCCCAATTAAATACATCGATTACCTTAGAACGGTCAATCGATACACAATGATACAACTGATGGGAATTATCTTCGATAATCCCAATTAAATACATCGATTACCTTAGAACGGTCAATCGATACACAATGATACAACGGATGGGAATTATCTTCAATAATCCCAATTAAATACATCGATTACCTTAGAACGGTCAATCGATACACAATGATACAATGGATGGGAATTATCTTCGATAATCCCAATTAAATACATCGATTACCTTAGAACGGTTAATCGATAACCAATTATACAACGGATGGGAATTATCTTCGATAATCCCAATTAAATACATCGATTACCTTAGAATGGTTAATCGATAACCAATGATACGGTAGAGTGGATGTCCCGGCGTCTTAAACTGACCACCGAAACAGATATAATAAACGAATATATCAAACGCCTTTAATCGGCCAATGCAACATCATAGCGATAGTTCCAATTCAATAATAACGATTCAACGATGCCTCAGAACGACATTAATGTCAACAATAATAATCGATACATCGATACCGCGAACCATTATCGACAACATCGGTATCAACAAGAATCTCAATGCCTTAAACCGGTACATTAACGAATAACAATAACATCTAGCATAATTGCCGAAGGGTATTGCATCAAACAATTCCCGAATATCAACAAATCACGGAGAGACTAAGTCTCGAAATGATACAATACATTCATACACATATATGATAACATTAATCTCATTGACCAGTACAAGTATAAAACTTGCCTCAAACCGAAGGCGAGAAAGTCCTTCCAGGATCAACGTCCTGGCACGAAACGACGAACGGCGCCTCCCGACGATCACAAACACTCGAACAACCTTGAATGAAAACAATTCATTCAAAAATACAAAATCAATAGAAAACAACGACAAGGACAAAGCCTGATTCAAACACGAATCGATCACACCGCACGAACGAATATCATAGTTCTCAACTATGAATTCTAACATCCTCCAACACCTCGATGATCAGTTAACATGATCATTACGTTCTTAACACTTGTGAAATCCATACAACATGATTCACTTAAGAACAATCATCAAAACAATCATCTCAAAATGATAATATCACCAATATCATCAAATTGATCCTCCTACAATGATAATATTATCAATATTATCATTATCACCTCAAGAACATCATCAACTCAATAATCATGATGTTTGAAACAAAAATCCTTCATCAATACATCATGAATTCGGATTAAACAACAAGATTCACTCAACCATTTTCAAATTATGATAATCACCTCCTAAATCATCATAAATCCTTACTAAAATGGTTAAAATCTTTCAAGAACACCACCACCAACAATAATCATCTCAAGGCTATGTTAATCATATAACAATCTTAACATAATCCTTCCTAGACATGATTAAAAACCTCCAAGCAATCTAAAACATCAAGAACATAATCCAACTCAAGTAATACTATCATGTTCTTCATCAAAAGTTTATCAAAACCATGAAGAATCATGATATACTCCATTAATCAAACAATACCCGAAGAAAACAACAACAAAAACTCGAAAATCACTTGAAGAACAAGAGATTGAGGGAACTTACCAAAGAAGAACAAGAAGAAGCCTCCAAACACCAAAGGAGCACCAACAAGCTTCCAACTTCAAGCTTCAATCCAAGCTAGGATGATCAAGATCGAGTTGGAAGGGGCTAAACATCAATAACAAGTCCAAACGGACGATTCTAAGGAGAGAAATTGTGTTTTGGTTCGTGAGGAAATGAAAGACGAAACCAAGATAAATAAACTGACCAATTCATTACGTACGTTATACATTATGGTTAACGTACGTAAGAGGCATTACGTACGCTATGCTAAGACTTTAACGTACGTAATGTAAATCCAGAACTAACTGGACTAAAGTATGAAGGCCTTAACGTACGTAAACAAAAACATATTACGTACGTTAACAAGACCTGCATTACGTACGTAGAGTTCACCTCTTAACGTACGTAAGGGTCCGTTGACTGCAATAGTGAGATCCGATCGGAAGATGCTCGGGACCCACCGGCCGAAAGTGACTACGAGGAAGGTTCCTGCCACCTACCAAGCATTACGTACGTAACCTTATAGGCATAACGTACGTAATAGCAACACGCTAATGTACGTAATGCTACACCCGTAGCGTACGTTAAGGCTATGAACTTAGCAAAAAAAAATCCAAACTCTCCAACCAACATTCAAACGACGAAACCAACCCGACGACAAGTATAAATATTTCTATCCCGAAATATTCCAATACAATATTCATTGTATCATTCCAAAACAACAATACTTGTACAATTCCAAATGAATACGTACAACTCAACAGTAACACGAAAAAAAAAAAATTATCCCCGGATATTACAACGTCAATCTAATCCGAGATCAGATCAATACAACATACGGACATGGTCCTAACACAAGACCTACAAATGCATACTCATGACAACGTCAATATGCTCACATCAATAACAACAATGTATACTTATGGCAAACCCATAATATACATATGCACAACAACAACACATATGGTAATCCAACGATCTAGCGCACACAGGTATAGATCCCCATGATGATCCCGTTGGACCAACGCATGGTGGCATTACCTATCCAGCGATCCAGCGCACACAGCTATTGGTATCCCATGTTGATTCCGTCGGACCAACGCATAGTGGACATATAACAACAATGCACAACTGCACAGAACAACGATACACAATGCACGACAACGACAATACACAAATACATGACAACAACGATACACGAATGTATCATAACATGATCGACACAAATGACAAAAATGATTAAAATACTTGCTTCTAGTCCTTCGAGATCAATCTCGATATCTAAACCATCACCAACCATTATTATGAATATTCAACGATCCAAAATGTCACGGACGGTAGATAATTCACGTCTTCGTCTATACCACAATGTATCCTCGATACCAAGTATACCAACAACAAATGTAAATCATATATATTGATTTAATTTCCAAAACTCGAATACAACTTATAATCCCAAATCTCCTGTGGTTACGATTATAAATATTGCTATACAAATTATAAACGAATGAAACGGAAACCATTCGTTAAATATTATAAATTGAGCAAGTAATAACTTGCCTCGATACCGATGAAGCCGATACCAATTACTTTGCCGTCGTCTACAAGTCCTTAGGCCCTGATCAATACAATTCACGAACATTCTCAAACACGACCGCAATGCATAGTTCTAATCACCGATCAATAATCCCAACATATTACAATAATCGATAAACAACAAGTTCGACAACAATCAACAATCGATATAACCAATTCACAAACCTAATGGCTCAACAATATCTCAATTAACCACTAGTCTGATCAATCCAACTTAAACAATCACGAATTCATAACCGAAACATGATATACTACACTATCTGTTGACTTAGCGCACATTAATTACTTAACGTAGCGTGCGCTAAGTCGCTCCCGTTAGCGTGCGCTAGCGAGTAACACTAGCGTGCGTTAATGACATGCAGTTGCATGCATTTCAGATACCAACCAACATATGGTGATTATCAAGAACACTAAGTGATTTCGAAACCATGTTCATAACAAAATCCGATATCTTTTAACATATAAACAATCATCCAACTCATAATACATGTCATATATTCACATATCATCTTCTTCCTCAAATATCAACATCATGAACACCAAGAACCATAACAACATTTCAATAATCTATCATTACAGAGAGTAATCATCAACAATGACATCAACATCCGCAAAAGAGGAGAAGGATTAACCAACTTATCTCAAGAAAGGGAACTACATAATTCAAACCACAAGAATCATGTCAATATCCATATATCAACAACAATATCATCATAATCCGGTAATCCATATCATAATCATGCTCATCATCTTGTTTATATGATAATCATCAACTCAAGAACATCAGCATTCAATCCAAAACGAAATCCAAATGAGAGGAGTAATTACCTCTTTGAAGGAATGGATTGAATCCCAAGGTTGAATCCATTCTCAATCACTTACAAGGTTGATATTGTTATAGATGATCAACTCCACCATAATCCAGTGTTTGGAACCTCAAACATCTCCCTAAGAACTCTCTCTATCGGTTGCAAAGAAAGAATGGACGAAATGAAGAATAATGGCCAACTGCACATATATATACTGACTATTATTAGCGTGCTAACTGTCTTTGTTAGCGTGTGCTATCGTAGTCCAGAGGCTACTGCCTTACTGCATACAATGATTTACGTACGCAATGCCCATGCAATAGCGTACGTAACCTCCTCTATTTAGCGTATGCTAGTTTCCGATCATAGCGTGCGCTACTTATAGTTGACTCGTTTGTCTGTATGCTTCGAAGACGGGTCCACACACCGACAGCTCTGACTAGGATAAGATTCCCTTTGGACCGATCTGATGTTAGCGTGCGCTAACAATATGCATTAGTGTGCGCTAATCCTTCACAACAAACATCCATTGACCTCATCGGTACATGCGCCGAAAGTGGCCGGGTCCACACATAGATTCCTTCTGATCTGGTCTGTACTAGCGTCCGCTATCCTTTACCATTAGCGTGCGCTAAACCTGCACGATAGCGTGCGCTAGGCATGTATATTAGCGTGCGCTAATAATGCTACACTTAGCCATTTTCAGCTATTCTTGTCCAACGTCTCAACATACAGAATATGAACATACGACATACCAAATACACATACTCCTTCCAATAATATTCTCATACGATACACAATATCCTCAACTGAAATTGTCGACCAAGTACAGTAATTATACCAATACAGATGTCTCAATCCTTCAATTGTTTTATCCATACTGTACAGATTCCATGATGTACAATATAACTCGGATAAATTAATATTAAACAATAGTAGTAGAAATTCTGAATATTACATACTACACCACTTAAAATAAGTTTCATCCTCGAAACTTGCAATCCGTCATAAAGAAACAAACAAACCGTTCAACTCAAAATATTCCGAAACCATCACGACAACGATCAATCATCAATATTACCGAATAACCAAAATAGCATACTTACAAATGCGCAAACTCGATGATCTCCTGATATACTAGCAAGTGACTTCACTCTAAAGCCTCAATACGCTTGCAATCACATTCCATGAGTTTCAACAAAAATATACCATCTTTGGATGAAATAATCTATCCGTGTCAAATCATGTTTACCTGATTACACAATCAAGTCCCAATCTGCTAAAAACCAATAATGCACGATACATCTGTGAACAACTGCTCAACACAATGGCAACGAATCCCAAAACATCGACTCAAAATCTGAACGCTAAGATGATCACCCGCAATGATCAACTAATAAATTAACCGAGAATATCATCGACATGATAAACTCTAATACGACTGATAGGACGACGAATGTACGCTTCCTATAAACCCGGTTTAAAGAAGACCAATATAAACCGGCGTACCGATCTTTGAGTAAAGGGAGACCTAGACTAATGAAGTCCAACCTATGTCCTCAGACAAGAGGATGCCGACCTCAGAGGGCTTGCCGATCTATAACCTCAGATAAGAGGGTGCCGACCTCGGAGGCCCCGCTGACCTGTGACCTCAGCTAAGAGAGGGCCGACCTCGAAGGCCTCGCCAACCTACGGACTTAGATAAGAGTGTCCCGACCTAAGTGACCCTTTATAATATGAGCCGACCTACTAAGTCATAACCAGGGTTGGGAATCACCGGGCTCATGAAGGTTGAACTCTCGGGAAAGAAGATCTCGACTCACCTGACAGAATCCCAGAGATTTGGGGACTGGAAGCCCATACTCCTCAATCCCGGATATCCAGGGATGGGAAATCACAGCCTGAATCCCTAGATATCTGGGATCTTCCCTAAAAATCAGGGAAAATCTTAAAGGATAGGCGGCTCTCCCTTCTATAAAAGGAGGATGGGGGCTTTCCTTCAAAGGCCAAGCATAATTTTGAGATTACAGTATTTTTAGAAAGAGAGAAAAAGCAATACTTCACACATTCGGGTTTTCTTAGATAAACTTCTGAGATTAACCCGGTTCTTGGTGGCCGATCAGCTCGATTACATCAACGACCAATATAAACCGGCGTACCGATCTTTGAGTAAAGGGAGACCTAGACTAATGAAGTCCAACCTATGTCCTCAGACAAGAGGATGCCGACCTCAGAGGGCTTGCTTATCTATAACCTCAGATAAGAGGGTGCCGACCTCGGAGGCCCCGCTGACCTGTGACCTCAGCTAAGAGAGGGCCGACCTCGAAGGCCTCGCCGACCTACGGACTTGGATAAGATTGTCCCGACCTAAGTGACCCTTTATAATATGAGCCGACCTACTAAGTCATAACCAGGGTCGGGAATCGCCGGGCTCATGAAGGTTGAACTCTCGGGAAAGAAGATCTCGACTCACCTGACAGAATCTCAGAGATTTGGGGACTGGAAGCCCATACTCCTCAATCCCGGATATCCAGGGATGGGAAATCACAGCCTGAATCCCTAGATATCTGGGATCTTCCCTAAAAATCAGGGGAAAATCTTAAAGGATAGGCGGCTCTCCCTTCTATAAAAGGAGGAGGGGGGATTTCCTTCAAAGGCCAAGCATAATTTTGAGATTACAGTATTTTTAGAAAGAGAGAAAAAGCAATACTTCACACATTCGGGTTTTCTTAGATAAACTTATGAGATTAACCCGGTTCTTTGTGGCCGATCAGCTCGACTACATCAAGACCCTCAGGTTTTTAGTGGTGGATACCAAGTCGGCCTATAACGCTATTCTAGGGCGACCGGGACTCAACAAGCTCGAAGCAGTGGCATCTACCGCGCACATGAAAGTAAAATTCCCCGTAGGAGGCGGGGTAGGGGAAGTAGCCAGGGATCAGTTTGTGTCCCGATCTTGTTACCAGACAATGGTAAAACAGGGAGTACAACGCGGTAAGAGGACGTCCGAGCTAGGAGGCCCGGATCCAGAGTTTAAAAAGAATAAACAATCAAAAGCGCCCGAGAAAGCCGAGGAGGAAGGCATCAAGCCCAATGAGGAGTTGCTGGAAATAGAATTGGTTCTAGGAGAGCCAGAAACAAAAACTCGCGTGGGAAGTCGGTTGGACGATGGGATAAGGGAAAGCCTTATCTGTTTGCTAAGGATATTTGTGGACATTTTCGCATTCGCAGCCGAGGATCTAGTGGGAATCAGCCCAATAGTCGCCAAGCACAGGTTAAACATCGACCCAACCGTAAGACCAGTGAAGCAGAAGAGGAGGCATTTTAGGCCGGATATGGATGGGATCATTGGGGAAGAAGTTGACAAGCTCCTCCGAGCTGGACACATAACGGAGATCCAGTTTCCGGAGTGGCTATCCAACATCTGATCAGGTGAAAGGCCTTCAGATCGGAGTAAGGGTGAACTGCCCTATGACATCTGATCAGGTGAAAGGCCTTCAGATCCGAGTAAGGGTGAACCGCCCTATGACATCTGATCAGGTGAAATGCCTTCAGATCCGAGTAAGGGTGAACCGCCCTATGACATCTGATCAGGTGAAAGGCCTTCAGATCCGAGTAAAGGTGAACCGCCCTATGACATCTGATCAGGTGAAAGACCTTCAGATCCGAGTAAGGGTGAACCGCCCTATGACATCTGATCAAGTGAAATGCCTTCAGATCCGAGTAAGGGTGAACCGCCCTATGACATCTGATCAGGTGAAATGTCTTCAGATCCGAGTAAGGGTGAACCACCCATGACATCTGATCAGGTGAAATGCCTTCAGATCCGTTTAAGGGTGAACCGCCCTTCAAATCTATGACTAGGGGAAATACCCTCGATTTCAGGTAGAGGTAAACTACCCCGATATATAAATAGCCTCAGGCTTAGAGTACGAGCCGACCTATAAAAAAGGATACTATCCAGACTATATCCCACTCGAGAGAGTTGGAAATATCCAAGCAACCTTCAACTCCCAGAAATTGTTCGAAATATCCGACCTGTACTAAAGGTCAGTGATAAGGTTAGGTTGAATCAACCTAAAACCACCAAGCCATTACAACTTGTAAGATCGAAGTGGTCGGGTTATATTTAAGGTGTTGCAAAATTTAAGACAATGAAGAGCATATGAGCTATACTAGGAAGAGGTCGGGTTATATTTGGAAGTAGTCATATTGATTCAAATAGTTCAAATACATTGAGGTTACAATCGACGCCGATAGCCTGCTCCAGTCCCCTTTAACTAAAAAAAAAGTAGTTTGTAGAAACAAGCTATGTTTTCATAAGCAAGTTACGTTAACAAGGCATATCACTATCGTACAAATCCAAAATATATTCAGCTCAAAAGACTTTTCATTAAAAATAGCTATGCCAGTACAATAAACAACAAAAAGAATAAATACATAAAACTAATAAAGACTAAGCTACAAGCTCGGAAGATTGAAGAGGCGACGAAGGAGAGGCATCAAGGTCGGTCCCAGTCGCATCTGGATTAGGAGTGCTGGCCTTAGCTGGCGATTTAGGAGGGATAGAAGGCAGCTCCAAATCCAGGCCGGATTCCTTTATAGACTCTCCAAGGGCGTCCTCCCACCAGGCTGCCTCAGGAGATTCGTCCACGTCATCAGACCAACCCGAAGGGCAGAGCCCGTCAATGCGGCATCCGGTCGGCTCGCCCATAAAGCCCAAAGCAGCTAGTTGCTCGCAAGCACGAGTTAGAGCAAAATCAAAATATTGCGTCGCAGCAGGAGCCAGCCTGACTAGATAAGCGGTAGAATTGTGATACCGGGATAGGAGGGCAGAACGGTAAGCCTCTAGGAAAGAGTAACCGACGTCACTAGTCAGAAATCGACGTCGGCCATCTATCACTCTGCACTCATAAGATGATCCCTCGGATCTAGCCTCGGCTAGTTGAGCTTCAAGCTAGGCGACCTTCTCTGATTCTGCTTTATCCTGAGCTTCAAGTTGGGCGACCTTCTCCAAATCCGCTTTAGCCTAGGCCTCGAGCTGGGTAATCTTCTCAGATTCGGCCTTGGCTTCCAACAAGTGAGCCTCGAGCTGGCCCACCTTCTCCGATTCTGCCTGAAACTGGGCCTTCAAAAGTTTCAACTCTTGGTTCAGCTGAACGTTGGCCATCTGAGTCCGTTCCAAAACCGCCTCCCGCTCGGAACTTTTCTTAAGGGAAACATCTAAGCGATATTCCCTCTCCTGAAGCTGAACAGAGAGATCAGACTTAGCCTCCGGGGCGGCTGCCAGATCGGCTGACATCTGGGTAAGCTGGGAGGAGGATGAAGCGCCGATCTTATGATCTTCCGCGAAGGTCACAAAAGTGGTGCAGAACTGCGAAAAAAAGAAGAAAGTCACATCAGGACGTCAAAAGGTAATAATAAACATAAAAGTAGTAAAGAAGAGGAGGAAGGCAAAAAGAGGAATACCTTACCAAAATACATCATCATGGCATCAAAACGAGGACCCTCCATGGCATCTCGTAATGCCTGCTTATCCCTATAT
Organism: Orobanche coerulescens; assembly: GCA_033398695.1. Taxonomy (NCBI): domain Eukaryota; kingdom Viridiplantae; phylum Streptophyta; class Magnoliopsida; order Lamiales; family Orobanchaceae; genus Orobanche; species Orobanche coerulescens. The sequence continues at coordinate 3,478,488 of JAWKAU010000020.1, forward strand.
GGGATCATGGAGCTGAAATACGGAAGAAACTTCTCCCACTCCTTACAACGGAGAAAAGTCTCCATAGCCGGACCAGGGGGACCTGCAGTCTTCGGCCGCTTAGAAACACGGGAGCTGGGGGAATGGGCCCTCTTGGTGACCTGAAGCTGCCGAGAGGAACTTGCAGGGCTCCGCCCAGTAGTCAAGGTAGGGGCCAGGTCGGAGGGGAGAGTCACCCCAGCTTTGGAGAGGGAGGAGAGCTTCTTCTTGGTTTTTGATGAGCCCTCCGCCCTCTCTTTAGGGGGATTCATCGATTTGGGGACCTTCTCCTTCGTCGGTTCAGCCGGCTTGGAGGCATCAGACTGGCAGGTCCGCATGAATCGATCTACGAAAAGCAATACAATAGGTCAGTAAGATAGCCAAAAAAATAGAATAACAAAGATTATACTATGGAAAGAGCCGTTAAAACCTACCAATATCAGGGATAGCTGGGTAAGGATTCGAGCTCAGCCCACAATGGAATAGAAGATCATGAAATTGCGTCAGCTGGAAAGCATTATAAGGAATGGCATTCTATTCCGGAACTTTTTCAACCCACCCAGCTCGGATAGAACTGCGCCTGGGAATAGGAGCTTGGCTCGAAGTGGCTTGCGTCCATTCTGTGGGGAAACCCCAGGAGTCAGCCGAAGGGAGCCGAAGGAAAAAGAAACGCGACCTCCAGTCCTTCACATTGGAAGGGAGGTGGGTAAAGAAATGGGCATTGTTTCGGGAAGTTAAGTAAAAGGACCCTTTAAAGCTCTTTAGCCCGAAACAAAAATAGAAAAAATCCAGGTCGGGTTCCTCGTGTCTATAATGACACAACATGAGAAAACCGACCATATAACGAAAAGAATTGGGAGAAAACTGGTTGAGGGGAAGATTATATTTAACAGAGAGAGCAACAAGGAAGGGATGAAGAGGGAAGCGAAGACCACTGCTCACCTAATCCACGAACCAGGTAATATGATCTGGAGGAGGATGATCAGGGGTGTCACGAGCCTGGGGCGTGACAAATTCCCACCCCGGAGGAAGTCTAAGAAATTTTATAAAACGAGACAATGCGGCTGGACTAGTCCTACATAGAGGATGAGGAGGGAGAACTCGAGTAGCTCCTGCGACCGCTTGATATGGATCAGCTAAAAGGCCGGTCATAGTTACTTCGCCCATAGGAGGAGGAGATGGGGGATATACGATGATCAGAGGGATGCCGGAGGGAAGGTTAGAAGGGATGTCACCCAGCTCGGACCAATCTACATCACCTAGGGGTTCATCTCTAAGACAAAGGGAAGATCCAGTAGCTCGCTCTGACCTACCCCCCGAGTCCCCATCAGAAGAGTATAAACCTTCTAAAAAGAGTCCACGGCCGATTGGCGGGAAAGATTCTGAGAATCAGAGGCAGACGACATAATAAAAGGAAGAAAAGGGAGAGAGAGAAGAAAGGAAAATATAGGTAATAAACAAAAAGAAAAAATAAAGAGGAATAGAGTACAAGTGTTTAGATAGACATACCCATAAGATTGGGTGGAAGAGTGCCGGAGAAAGATAGTGGAAGCACCACCGGAGGCAGGAAACCAGGGTCGCAGATGTCGCCGGAAAAACTCTCACAATAGTGTTTGGCAAAAAAAAGAGCGGAAGTGGCTGAGGGGGTAGAGGATCTCTATTTATAGGGAGGATGGGCGAAAACCAAGAAGATAACGGGCGATCTGGAGCATCCGATGCCTTCTGTAAAAGAACAGCTTGGATCTGGCACCGCATCATCCGACCTGTAGCAGGTTGACACCTAGACCTGGCCATAGATGCGACGGTTGGGAGGCGAGGAAAGGAAAAGAAATTGATATAAAGGCACACGAATCTCGAGGAACCTCGTTACCTGGGAACGGGAACCCCAAAGACACTGTATCGAGGTCGTCAAATTGTAAACAAATCCTACTCTACTCGGTCTTACAGCTCGACTAGAGTAGGGGGGACTGGTTGATAGGACGACGAATGTACGCTTCCTAAAAACCCGGTTTAAAGAAGACCAATATAAACCGGCGTACCGATCTTTGAGTAAAGGGAGACCTAAACTAATGAAGTCCGACCTATGTCCTCAGACAAGAAGATGCCGACCTCAGAGGGCTCGCCGATCTATAACCTCATATAAGAGGGTGCCGACCTCAGAGGCCCCGCTGACCTGTGACCTCAGCTAAGAGAGGGCCGACCTCGAAGGCCTCGCCGACCTACGGACTTGGATAAGATTGTCCCGACCTAAGTGACCCTTTATAATATGAGCCGACCTACTAAGTCATAACTGGGGTCGGGAATCGCCGGGCTCATGAAGGTTGAACTCTCGGGAAAGAAGATCTCGACTCACCTGACAGAATCCCAAAGATTCGGGGACTAGAAGCCCATATTCCTCAATCCCGGATATCCAGGGATGGGAAATCGCAGCCTGAATCCCTGGATATCCGGGATCTTCCCTAAAAATCAGGGAAAAATCTTAAAGGATAGGCGGCTCTCCCTTCTATAAAAGGAGGAGGGGGGCTTTCCTTCAAAGGCCAAGCATAATTTTGAGATTACAGTATTTTAAGAAAGAGAGAAAAAGCAATACTTCACACATTCGAGTTTTCTTAGATAAACTTCTGAGATTAACCCGGTTCTTGGTGGCCGATCAGCTCGGTTACATCAACGACCAATCCAAAGGTCAAAACACAGCCGAGAATATCATCAACATGATAAACTCCTATATGACCAACCAGAGGTCAAAACACAATCGAAAATATCATCATGATAAACTCCAGTGTTACCAACGAACGATCAACGATAATCGGGAATACCCTCACACGGTAAGCTCCAACATGATCAACACAGAACCACAGAAACTGTTATACAAACGAACAGAATTCTCAAAACAACACACCAATCACATACCGACGAACATATCTAATCATACATTGAGTGGGAACGACCATTCAATATCCAAAACAACCAGCATGGGGTCACCATCCCCAAATCTACACTTACAAAGAAATCATTCAAAAATCACTATGGTAAAATTATGCTACTACCATACCAATGGAATCACATAGCACATATGTCCCAGTTTCACAAAATCCAAAGTTCCAGAATCACATCCTATACATGAATCTACAACACGCAGCATATTTCTCTTATCTGGTCAATCAACCGATCATCCCTGGATAACCAAACTACCATACTGAAGTTCGAATCTCTATTCATCGTCCCATACTGATGTCTTATCCAGTTTGTGAGTCATAGTCATAACTTCACCATGATATGCATTATGCACTAAATGTGTATGTATATCAATCACATTTTCAAAACCAGTTTGAAATCATATAGTCTTGTCAAGAAGACAAATTTTCGAAAGTTCTTTCAAGAGTTTCAAAACTCCAAAACATAAATTTTAGTAAGACCACAAAATCAAATTTTCGAAAAATTAAACTGGCTCGCTAATGCCAAGTATTCGATAATAATTCTTTTCGAATATACACGATTAAATAAAATGAAATTATGCAATTGATCGACTACATCCATACTCCTATATACATTTTGACTTCATAACAATTCGGTTCGTCACCAATTCCACTGACATTCCATCGGAAAACCACACGATATGGTTCCAAAATCTTAATATATAGACTCCGATAGAAATTCCTTTTTCCATATATGGCTCGCAACGTCGACCATTATCCCATTCCGGATCACCTCAACTATGCTATGACAAAATATTGAAACAAATCAACACAGCGAAAGACTTCCCGAGAAGTTTCATTTGAAGAAGTAAACCAAAACTCCGAAAGGTAGAAACGAAATAGATAAACGATTGATAAAGTGTTTTACAAATCTCGGGAGTTTTAAGAAAACCGAAAAGCCTTTTGAAACATTAGGGTCTCAGTCCATATCTCGTTCCGCATTACAAGAAGTTTAAAAAGTAGAAAAACCCTTTTTTGGACCCCAAGTCCTGAGTTATAAAACTATTTCAAAATCGGTTGGGTCTCGGCCCAAATCATTTTCCGTAACACATCCGTAAAACATTCATTTTGAAAAGTATCATTTTCAAATGCTCAAAAACAGTTCATATATCTCAAAATGAATTAATATGACTACATGTTCTCCTCAACAATCCACAATATTTCTCCCAAATGCAAAACTCCATTCCAAAACTTAACCGACATATTGATTTCCAAAATCATAACTTCTCAAGATCATCAATCCTGTCCCAACTCTGTCACCTTATACTGTAACGCATAATATTTTGCTGAATATCTAAGCATATCAACTTAGAATGGCAACAAATCTCAATGCAATTCCAAAATCCAAATACTTACAAATCGTGAAGCCGACGATTCCCCGTGATACTGGCACATGTCTCAACTCTAGAAAATACTCGACACAGACATTTACAAAACACACATTTTGCAAACTCAGTTCAACTCGAGAACACAACACAGCTCTATCTGAAGAAACACGTTAACACTATTTGAAAAAGTTTATAACAACCCCAGTACTACACTGGTATATCACATAACGCACAAGCCCGAGTGAACAACAAAAACGCAGAGCTCAAACACTTGTCAACCGACAACTCGAATGTCACGACAAAAGCATGACCCAACTCGACCTGACTGCCTAGATTTTCACAACCTAAGCTCCGCTACCATATTCTGTAACACCCATGGAGCCATCCAGGAATATTACAGCGTCGTGGGCACCGAGATGGAACCCACAAGGCTGAAGGAAATTTTCGCAAATATTTACAAATGCCCAGGAGGCTAACGATGGTATTATCTATTTAAAAACATTCGAAGACTTTAAAAAAAAAACTCATTTATCAAAACCGTCGTAAAATCTCATTTGAAACCACAAGGCCCGAAATGCCAAAACTTAATAGTTTAAAAACATACATTAAGCTATCGCTTAGACGTACCGACATAATAGTTTAGAAAACGATTGCCAAAGTACCCTAAGTTACTAGATAGCAAAAGGCCAATTAAAAATACTCACGCAGCGGAAAAAGACAAACAACTACAATACTCTGGCAGCGGAATACAAGAGTTGATCAGGAAACTCAATACACAAATACATGCCCTAGCCAGTATCCTCCGGGAAGCTCATATCTCCACGACCGCTACAAGCTTGATAATCCAAGAACCTAAAAAGAAAGCCCACGACGGGGTCAGCCATAATATCCAACAATGATAATCATCACATCACATCAATAATTACATACCAATGAAAATACTAAGTAAGAATACGACCAATGTAATCTTACTGCCATAACTTTTCCAACTCATGATAATAATTACCAAAGTTCACATCTCGTATCCTTTTAACAACACAATAAGCTCATACCGAAATTATATGTATTGTATCTCAACAATACCCAAGGTTCTCAAAACATTATCATAACTCACTGCTACAAAATCTACTAACTCTGTCCAACCCAATCCATCGGATATCATTATCAAATCTCAACACGAAAACCGATTGTCCATCAAAGACATATACCAAGGGAAATACAGAACATACCTCAGGATATGCAATGCCACGACGAATCACGTCAATCTAATCCGAGATCAGATCAATACAACATACGAACATGGTCTTAACACAAGACCTACAAATGCATACTCATATGACAATGACAATATGCTCACATCAATAACAACAATGTATACTTATGGCAAACCCATAATATACATATGCACAACAACAACACATATGGTAATCCAATGATCCAGCGTACACAACTATAGATCCCCATGATGATCCCGTCGGACCAACGCATGGTGGCATTACCTGTCCAGCGATCCAGCGCACACAGCTATAGGTATCCTATGTTGATCCCGTCGGACCAACGCATGGTGGACATATGACAGCAATGCACAACTGCACTGAACAACGATACACAATGCACGACAACGACAATACACAAATGCATGACAACAACGATACACGAATGTATCATAACATGATCGACACAAATGACAAAAATGATTAAAATACTTGCTCCGAGTCCTTCGAGAGAAATCTCGATATCTAAACCATCACCAACCATTATTCTGAATATTCAACGATCCAAAATGTCACGGACGGTAGATAATTCACGTCTTCGTCTATACCACAATGTATCCTCGATACCAAGTATACCAACAACAAATGTAAATCATATACATTATGATTTAATTCCCAAAACTCGAATACAATTTATAATCCCAAATCTCCTGTGATTACGATTATAAATATTGCTATACAAATTATAAACGAATGAAACGGAAACCATTCGTTAAATATTATAAATTGAACAAGTAATAACTTGCCTCGATACCGATGAAGCCGATACCAATTACTTTGCCGTCGTCTACAAGTCCTTCGGCCCTGATCAATACAATTCACGAACATTCTCAAACACGACCGCAATGCATAGTTCTAATCACCGATCAATAATCCCAACATATTACAATAATCGATAAACAACAAGTTCGACAACAATCAACAATCGATATAACCAATTCACAAACCTAATGGCTCAACAATATCTCAATTAACCACTAGTCTGATCAATCCAACTTAAACAATCACGAATTCATAACCAAAACATGATATACTACACTGTCTGTTGACTTAGCGCACATTAATTACTTAACGTAGCGTGCGCTAAGTCGCTCCCGTTAGCGTGCGCTAGCGAGTAACACTAGCGTGCGTTAATAACATGCAGTTGCATGCATTTCAGATACCGACCAACATATGGTGATTATCAAGAACACTAAGTGATTTCGAAACCATGTTCATAACAAAATCCGATATCTTTTAACATATAAACAATCATCCAACTCATAATCCAAGTCATATATTCACATATCATCTTCTTCCTCAAATATCAACATCATGAACACCAAGAACCATAATAACATTTCAATAATCTATCATTACAGAGAGTAATCATCAACAATGACATCAACATCCGCAAAGGAGGAGAAGGATTAACCAACTTATCTCAAGAAAGCGAACTACACAATTCAAACCACAAGAATCATGTCAATATCCATATATCAACAACAATATCATCATAATCCGGTAATCCATCTCATAATCATGCTCATCATCTTGTTTATATGATAATCATCAACTCAAGAACATCAGCATTCAATCCAAAACGAAATCCAAATGAGAGGAGTAATTACCTCTTTGAAGGAATGGATTGAATCCCAAGGTTGAATCTATTCTCAATCACTTCCAAGCTTGATATTGTTATGGATGATCAACTCCACTATAATCCAGTGCTTGGAACTTCAAAAGAACTCTCTCTATCGGTTGCAAGGAAAGAATGGATGAAATGAAGAATAATGGCCAACTGCACATATATATACTGACTATTATTAGCGTACGCTAACTGTCTTTGTTAGCGTGCGCTATCGCAGTCCAGAGGCTACTGCCTTACTGCATACAATGATTTACGTACGCAATGCCCATGGAATAGCGTGCGTAACCTCCTCTATTTAGCATACACTAGTGTCTGATCATAGCGTGCGCTACTCATAGTTGACTTGTTTGTCTGTATGCTCCGAAGATGGGTCCACACGCCGACAGCTCTGACTAGGATAAGATTCCCTTTGGACCTATTTGATGTTAGCGTGCGCTAACAATATGCATTAGCATGCGCTAATCCTTCACAACAAACATCTGTTGACCTCGTCAGCACATGCGCCGAAAGTGGTCGGGTCCACACATAGATTCCTTCTGATCTGGTCTGTACTAGCGTGCGCTATCCTTTACCATTAGCGTGCGCTAAACCTGCACGATAGCGTGCGCTAGGCATGTATATTAGCGTGCGCTAATAATTCTACACTTAGCCATTTTCAGCTATTCTTGTCCAACATCTCAACATACAGAATACGAACATACGGCATACCAAATATACATACTCCTTCCAATAATATTCTCATACGATACACAATATCCTCAACTGAAATTGTCGACCAAGTACAGTAATTATACCAACACAGATGTCTCAGTCCTTCAATTGTTTTATCCATACTATACAGATTCCACGCTGTATAATATAACTCGGATAAAATAATATTAAACAACAGTAGTAGGAATTCTGGATATTACAGCCTGCACAGACCGACCTGATCCGCTGCTCTCGGTCTGCCCGACCCGAGGCACCCACGGCCGACCGCATGCACTCGGCCGAGTCCCGATCGGCAGCAGGCTGGTCTCGATCGGTTCGTCCGATCGGGACTCCTTTTCGCGCTGGACTTCTTTTCCTTCGTACTTTGTGCACTCCAACTCGATTATAATTTTACACGAAATAAAATACATCGAATTTACAACAAAAAATTACAAGGAAAAATAAATCATATTCTACCCATGGATTTTCTCATGGAAAAACTTATACATGCCTTAAACCGGGCCAAATTATCAAAAACACGTAAATAAATTAAAATCCACATAGCCATGATAATTAGACCATATTTACCTGCAAGACAATTTCTAGCAAAATATTCCAATAGCATACTACATGGATATTTAAATTGCTAGCAACTTAATCACCAAATTAATTAAATTGAACAAAGCCTAAAGACCGTCTCCGATATCAATTATTGGAATATAAAACGCAGCGGAAGTGATATCGTTTATATGAATTTTATATTTGTTTTTACAAACTAACCAACATAAATATCGGATCTATTTAGGTTTGTCAACTAATTAATTAAAAATTTAAATACATATATTTACGCATGACGATTGATAATTCATACCTTGGACGCGAAGTGTTAGTATTATTCCTTTGAGTCGATCGAGATCCACTTCTTGCTCCTAGTTGATCTTCTTGTATTTCTACCTTTAGATCTTATAGAGTATATCCCGCATAAGATCCAGATGTTGTGTGGGCAACAATCTACCAGATCAAACTTGGACTGTCAATAGGAAGCCACGGCCGAACCACGTTTCTTCCAGAAATTTCCTTACAAACTTTCTCTCTATTTTTCTTGAATATTTGTGGTATTTCAGAAAAATATTGTGTTAGCTAAATTATGGAATCCAAGACACAAGTCAAGATCCACAATTAAACACAAAATAGAGAAAAATCGAAATTCTTGTTCAATGAAGTGTAAAAATCGGCCAACCCCTTAGTCCTTTTTATATGTATTATGAGCTACTTTAGGGACCTTAAGGAGAACAAGGTAAAGACTCACAATAGATCCCATCTTACCATATTAGGAATCTTCCTAATATTATGAGTCTATTAATATCAACTCAGTCCACTAATGAGTTAATATTGCACTTCCTATCAAAATCCAAATTACGAAATTGGGCTCCTTTTTTAATTAATTATTTCCCGTGTTTAAGATATCACATGTCCATTAATTAATTTAAGCTACTGATAGCTTTTAATTAATTAATATATCATACATGAGTATGCCACTCGACCTGTATTATTATATCGAAAAATTAATTCCACCTGCAGGGTTTAATATAATAATCCTTTCGAGTGCCTCAAGGGACATGATCAGCCCGACTGACCGGGACACGATTTCTAGCTATAATATTAGTTATCATATAGATAATAATATTGCCCAAAATATCGAGCATATTGAGTCAATCATTTTGGCTCTCACCCATGATAAATCAAAGAAATAAATATTAAATATATATAATTAAATATTAATCACTAGAATTAAGAAATAATAATTGTCTGAGATGTACGTTCTTCTTGGAGTCAGTACAGAAGAATCTATCTCACCTCGATCCTGTTCAACGTATACCGAATACGCTAATATATGCTAATGATCAAGACCAATCAATCTCAAGCATATACTACAATCTCTCACAAAACGGTCTAATGTTATATAGGTTGTGAGCTAATTATTACGATATAAGGAACCGATATTGTGATCTTCTGTGTGACACGACACACCACATTATCTACAATATAAAGTAATTAGACAACAATTGCATAACCATAGCGTGAATAAATATACAAAACATGTGATGAATATGAATTAAATATTAAGTAGATAAAAAATAGGAAAATTAGATAATCTGGCGTAAAGTATCTTTGTGATGTATACAACTCTAACAACCTCAACCACCCAACCCTTCGTATAAAAACTCACCACTTAGTAAATATCACCTATTTCTCACATAGAGAGGAGGTGGCCGGGAGAGGAAAATGAAGGAAAAAAATAACACTGTTAAAGGAATAATACCCATTGTGTGCCTAAGTCTGTTAGTTTATGGGCTTTCCTAGATAGGATTTGGTAAAGCGCATTTGTATGTCTTATTTTATTTAAGGGATCACATTGATGGAATAATACAACACTTTGCCCTACTTTCTTGTCTTATGTTATTTTCCCTTCAACACGTTATCAGCACGTAGTCCCCACTAAGCAAAGAAAAAATCACTCCCGTTTTTCTGCAAAATTCCGAAAAAAAATGAAAAAAGAAAAAAAAAAATCGGGTACCAAAGAAAACCCTAGCCGCCACCCCCTGACCGACGACCGGCCATCTCCTCCCCCCCCCCCCCCCCGGACGTGACTACCCCTCCCGCGACCGGTCACCATCCCCACCAAACCAGACGTCACCAGTCGTTGCCCGTCTGCGACCCCACCTTCCCCCGAGACGCGAACTCCATCTCCGACCGACACACCATAGCGGCTGGAAATCGCCGCTGACACACTAACGGCTCAGGACTTTCCGTCGCGACCCACCAAATCGCAAATCCATTTGGTCGCCTACCACCGCGAATCAATTCGGCCACTACCACCGCGACACCGCGGGATTCACTAACCCCAGAAAATCATGGCCAAGCGACGACCGCTCCACAAGCCGCTGCCAACCCTGATCTGCTCCATAGTAGCTGCAATCATCGGCCAGCTTTGTCCGCCGATTCACTCCCTGCCGGTCCAATTCCGATCGTCGCCTGTAAATCGATCCCAAGCTGCAGAAGAAAAAGGACGACTTCTTTTTCACTCTTGTTTTATACAATTACAATTATATTATGACATTCTCTTTACAATATACAAATTTATTCCTTATTTCTTTCATGTCTTGGAAGGAGACTGACGATCCCGATGGAGAGTGGGACAAAGAATATAATTTTATCTCAAAAAAAATTGAAGGAGGAATCAAGACGATCCAAACGGCGATTGGAACGAAGATGACAATTTACGAAACAAATTGACGGTGTGTCATAGAAAAGAACCGTGTCTTTCCTATAAGGTACACAATTCTAATTACCCTACTATCTGCAATATGTGTTTTTACATGCTTTTAATCACCTTTGGTTGCATATTATATTCCGAAATTTATTTATGTTTAATTAAATCAATTAAAGGCATGATACATTAATAACTTCAATTAAATTAAAACAAATTACTTATAGCAATTTGAATTAAAATAAATTCACGTTGAACTAATAATTGTATTGCGTCATAAGAGACCTACTTGACTGCATAATACGTGTATAGATATATCCCTAGGATTATGTGATTATATCTATAAATATACATATATTTGCATGCATATATAGATATGACATGCAATTAGGCTTCATTTTAGTAGACTTTAGAGGATTTATATCTATTGCCTAAATTCAACTCGAACCATGATAAAGTAGTTTCATTGGTCACCTTCAATAGCATCGAAAGTAATTTTGACCATATCTTGGTTCTGAAAAATAATAACCCTCCACATTATTGAAAATTTTATCATGAAAAGTACTCATGGTAAACTGTGAAAAATCATTTTCCTTTTTCTTGTATTAAGATAGCTGATCCAACTCGTTCCAAATTTGATATATTGGACTCAAAAGAGCTTGAGTACCATAGATGGGTCTCCTACGTCGAGACCACGTTTATCACTAAAGAATATAGTGGTACGCTCCTTAACACCACAGACCAAGTACCGTCTGATAAGATAAAAACGAGTGTGCCTATATTCCTTAGGTGACACATCGAACCCAGCCTGAGATAGGAATATCTACAGTTGAAATTCCCTAAAGAACTGTGGAATGCCCTTAAGGGCCAATTTGGGAACATTCACAAACTTTGCTCCTAGAATTGACCGTGCAGTGGAATGAAATCTGCTTGCTTGAATATAAACGGATCAACGATTTCAACAAAGATATTCTCCGCCTCAAGGCACGCCTAAATTTCTGTGGGAAGGACATCACAGAAGATGACATGATCCATAAAACTTTTTTCACCTTCCCTACTTCCGCTCATATACTAACGAACCAGTATAAGTGGAGTATGATAATAAACGCATCACTACCTTGATAAGCTAATCAACCTCGCAAGTAGGTGAAAGGCATAATGAAGTGTTAGTGAGCAATAATGTCAGGCGGTTGGGACAAAGAAAATTCTCAAGGCGATTATGGCAAAGTGAAGGATGGAAACTACCCCGATGAATAGGGAATTTGGACATGATAGGCTTCGTGGTCGGGGCGTGGGGTTCTTCCAATGTAATGCGAAGACTTGGTGCTCCGGCTCTACTAGCTAAGGGAACCAAAAAGCACCTACCCATCCTATCGCCTCTAAGGCTCGAGTTGTGATGAACCGTCTTTATCATTGTGGAGATGCTGGACATGGTACAAGAACTGCCATGCAAGCAAGCAAGTCGCATCTCACTAAAAGAAATATAGAGAGTCCAAAGAAAGTAGAACTCACTATATGGAAGAATATGATCTAGACAAGTCCCCCTATGTCAATTTTCACAGTCACCAATCGTCGAATTGAGTCATACGAGCCACAGTCTATTGACTGAATCTTAGTATTATCTTTACTTTCTCGTTTACATTTAGTATAGTTACCTCAAGACGATTGTGTTGGTGTTTTCTTTTCAATAATGGTGTGATGCAATGTTGTTTCACGAACAAGATATTAATATTGCTTACGTTAAATTCTTAGCTTTATTTCGAAGTACTGAATAATGCTTGAATGCTTATGGTTCGAAATTTCTCTCTCTTCTAAGGAATGAATCGAGTAGAACTTGAATGTTCTTAGATTTAGGCTTCTATTCATCGAATTAGTCGCCTGCCAAACCTCGGTAACTACGATGATTGGGTCATCCCAACTCATCAAAGGGCGAGGTAATGCCCAATTCTTGATGCCTAAACGACAGTCTTCTATGTTACCGATGCTCTGTATGCATCTAGAGCCCTTCGAACCTTACTTAGCTTCAACAATATACGTAGCAATGGTTTCCAGATTGAAACCCACTGTGAGAATGGAATAGAGTTTCTTTTATTCTAATGAATGTGGACGTATACGCATTTTAGAATAACTGATGAGTCGATCTAGTGGACGGACCTCACTACTATTAGGTTTTTAAAAACCTATGTTGTCACCAACAATGTACTTTTGGACATAGACTCGTATAAGCTTTGGCACGATAGTCTAGGTCATCCTGATCGAAGTATGATGATATGTATACTAAAGAACCTGTACGAACATCATTACTTTTCGAGCGAAAATGGGCAACAACTCAACATAAAGAACAATGTTGATGTTAATCGTGTTATGTCATCCAAAGAACCGAATGCATATCAAATGCCCACCACTTAGTGTTGCAAAGCCTGCTCTTTAGCCAAAGTAGGAGCGAGACCTTCCTACGCTAAAGAAACAAAAGCAAAAAAATTCCATTCTTACGCTGAATATAAGGAGATATTTGTGGATCCATCCACCTAATATGCGGACCATTTATGTATTTATGGTTTTGATGGATTCTCCGACATGTTGGTCACATGTCGCTCTCCTGTCCACTCAAACTGTTGCAGAACTTCCAAGATAATTTATAAGGACTCACCTCCCTTATCACATCTAAAGGACTCGATGATGTTGGAGAGTTCACATCAAAAAGTACTTGATGTTTATTGCATGATAGAGATCAATGAATAGTATCTCGTCCCATGTGCATATGCAAACGGTCTCACATAAACCACCGTCGAAAGAATATGTATGGTGATTATGTAATCGGTTATGCGCACCAATTTGTATATATTTGCTTGAGATTATGCAATATTGCACGCAACTTTACTTAAATCGTTCATTCTTATACCTTTTGCTAACCAATTAGTTTATGCGTACCAGTTGGTAACTGGATAGCCTGATTTTTATATTTTGGACCCAGACGGACTTGAGTGCCAATTGCGCATAATTGGTTACGCATTATATGTGCCTTCTGCGCCCCACAGCGCATTGGTCTTTAGATACGATTAAGTATTCACGTTGGATAAGAATCTCCAGACGTTTATCTGCTATTTAGAACCTTCACAGTGATCTCTTTACCGCACGATTTGCGGATTGTCACTTTAATGAGACAACCTTCCCGTCGTTAGGGGGAGGAGAGAAAACGTAATTTCTCGGGGAACGACAGGAATTGTCATGATGTCTCCACTTTGTCTCATTATGATCCCCGAACTTCACAATGTTACCGTGAAGCACAAAGAACACTCGATCTTCAGGATGTAGCATTCGATGCACGATGCATTTCGATATCGTTCAAGTGACAAGATCTCACATTACAGCTGCAAATGTGCCTGTAAGGTTAGAAGTCCCCTCCAAGGGGCACATCACCAATGAACCGGGTGATGCAACTGCACCCGGTGGAAGTGTGGTTGAGGCCGTGGCTCCCTGCGAAGGAATGGATGGAAGCCACATGGTTCGACTAAATACTCACCCAAGTAAGAGGTAGAGTATGGCACAAATTCACATGTTAACCATCAATGAACTCGTTTCATGAGATCATGCTTGATTTTATTATGTCCATGAATCATGACGAGGGGGACGCCCCGAAGATATGATTCAGAAAATCAAGAATCTCGATGAAATTATGAGGGTGTGGCCTGATCAACCACCCACTTTGATGACATGTCATGAATCATAAAGTACGATGATGTCGAACCTCGCTCAGTTGGATGAAATCAACATAGAGCTGATTGGCCTATAAGAAAAACATTCCAGGTAGAACTAGATTCTCCGACAAAGAGACAGGTATTTGGTGTAGGTAGTGCTAACCTAACCAAGTGTAAAGCCTGAAAGACATAACCGAACCTTTGTCGTAAATCATAGTGAGAATAGTAGAGTCCTAATGTACAAGGTTCACGAAGTAATGCTTCTCACAATGCCCTGGAATTGATTACGAGGAAATGTACTCCCACGTATACGTATCCGCTATTTGATTAGCGTAGTAATTTCCGAGGAACTGGAAATGCAGCCAATAGATGTGGTTACTACGTATCTCTATGGGGATCTAGATACGGAGATATATATGGAAGTGCCCGATGGCATTTCATTACCCAAATCAAGTAGCTCTAGACCATAGAGTGCGTATGCAATTTGATTGAAATGCTCAACTTTACGGTTTTGAAGCAATCCTTAAGGATGTGGTATAACCGTCCAAGTGAATACTTGACTGGGAAGGGATATAAGAACAATGAATTGTGTCCATGCGTCTTCACAAATAAGTTCTGGATTCACAATCATCGCAATGTATGCCGATGACATGAACATAATCGGTCTTGATGAAATAAGTGAAACCACCGGATACTGAAAATCTGAGTTTGAGATGAAAGATCTTGGGAAAACTCGGTTCTGTCGAGGCATTGACATAGACATCGAGTTTGTGGAATTCATTCCACCGGTCTTCCTATGTCCAGAAGTTTCTCAGGCACTTTAACATGGACAAGGTAAACCCGACTAGCATCCCATGATAGGTCGAACATTTGGATGCAAAGGAAAGATCCATTTCGTCTAAAGGAAAGTGACAAAGAGCTTTGGGAGCTGAAATTCCCTACTTGAGTGCATTGGCGCATTATTGTACTTGGCTCAATGTACACGACCTGATATCACTCCTCAGTTAATTCGCTGACTAGATTTAGTTCAGCATCGACGCAATATCAATGGAATGGTATCAAGAATATCTTCTTATACTTAAAAGAAACCATTGACTTTGGACTATTCTTTCCCTACAAGCAGGCAAAGGAAGTTGCTTACGAAAAGGCAAATGCTAAAGTAAATGCTGGTGTCAAAGCAACTACCATAAAGTATGTGTTGGTATGAATTTCTTATGTTTTGGAAATCGACTATGCAAACCCCTTTTGGCTACCTCCTCGAATCACGACAAGATTATTGCTTTGCATGAATCTATCCGTGAGTGTACATGATTAAGAACTATCATTCTACACTTGTGAGGAACTAGCGGTTAAGTACTGCCACTGATGAGCATACTTACATTTATGAACATGATGTAACTTGTAAATCCCCTTGATTGATGGAATGATCATAACGGGAAATATGTGAGATATAACGTAACATACTCACATAG
This sequence comes from Orobanche coerulescens, assembly GCA_033398695.1. Taxonomy (NCBI): domain Eukaryota; kingdom Viridiplantae; phylum Streptophyta; class Magnoliopsida; order Lamiales; family Orobanchaceae; genus Orobanche; species Orobanche coerulescens. The sequence continues at coordinate 3,494,844 of JAWKAU010000020.1, forward strand.
GTTGCACTCTTTTCCTTAGACCAAGGTTTATTTTTCCCACTGGGTTTTGTTACTTGGCAAGGTTTTTAACGAGGCAACGATATATGAATGTAAGCATTAGGGGGAGCTCTACAATTTTCCAACTTCCGAGATTGATGTAAAGATCACAAGGAAATGATGATTATAAAGAAACTTAATCACACCGTACGTTATACTCTTTTCTTTCCAAAGGATCATTTTTCCCACAGGGTTTTTATCACTTGGAAAGGTTTTTAACGAGGTAACAAGATGTACGATTTTAGGGATCGATGGAATGGTCACCTTAGTAGCGCTATGATCAAATGTAACGATCATATGAGAGGATAGATTCAAAGGACGAAGTCTAAACTTGATGTGTCTAGATGCTGTACTCTTTTCCCTACGATCAAGACATTTTTTCCACTGGGTTTTTGCTTGACGAGGTTTTAACGAGGCAACATGACATGCGCTTGTAGACTAGGCACAAGGGGGAGTGTTAAAGGAATAATACCCATTGTGTGCCTAAGTCTGTTAGTTTATGGGCTTTCCTAGATAGGATTTGGCTAAGGCCTGTTTGTATGTACTTCACCCTATTTAAGGGATCCCATTGATGGAATAATACAACACTTTGCCCTACTTTCTTGTCTTATGTTATTTTCCCTTCAACAAACACATCGTCAACTTGTTTTTGGGTACTTGATAAGGTAATAAACTAAACTTCTAATAATCCCTCTTTATTTCTTTTAAATTTCATAAACTTAACTTAAAAAGAAAATCAAACCACTTTCTTAAACTCTCTTTTTGGATCCACCATGTTTCAAGTGCGTAAAAGACAATCTTTCTTTCTTACTGTTTAAATTATATAAATATACCAAATACTACGGTGCATGCAATTACTAATGCGTTGATTTCCTATGCTTGACGTAAAGTGAAAATATATCATCATGCATATGGAAATCTTGATATTTTGTGTGAATTTTCCAAGACATACTTGGTTATATGGGAAAAATTTTTTTAGTGGATACAATTTAGTGTTGATCACCGTGAATGTGACTTTGAGAAATAAAATTCCAAAAACATGTAATCATAATAATGGACTATGGCAAGAAATTATCAAGGGAAGATTGCCTAAATAATCAAAATAAGATAAATTATGGGTAAATATAATTATGGACTTCTCTCCTAAAATTTAGTCTTAATATGTCAATGATAAGTTACTCATAAAATTTCACTTAATCAAAATTCGTTAAGATGGAAAATCGAGGCAGAAGTATAACTTTGAAAAAATTGGGGTCAAAACTGTAATTTACAGAAACTTAATGTTTTGAAAATGAAATTTGCAGAAAATTTGGGTTCTGTGGACTCTTAAGTGAATAAATTCTAAAAATTTAAGGATAGTCCGACGAGAAACGAGAAAGATATGATGAGGATACTAAAATTACAATTAAGACTTAATTAAGTGGTAAAAATATATTTTTTAAAAGAGTAAAATTTGAAACTACATTTCACATGAAAGTAAAAATCATTAAGAATAATTCACAACTCGATTTATAATTTTTTAAGCTATGTTGAACCCAAAATGAATTACTCAAACTTAAAAGATAAAATTAAATGTTAATAATAATACTTAAAAACTCTAAAGGGTAGAATTGTAATTCCAAAAGGTAGTCCTTACTTCATAACATAATTTTCACAATAAATTTCACAATTTTCGGATAATTAATCCATACCGAACTATTCAAATTTATAAAAGTATAGTCAAATTAATAATAATACTTAAAACTCAGAAGAGTAGAAATGTAATTTCCGAAAAGGTTCATGCAACTTTTAACTTCCAATCCTTACTTTATACTCTTTTCACAATAAAATTCATAACTCTCCAACATATAATTAATTCATACCAAACTATTTAAATTTATAGAATTGTAGTCAAATTAATAATAATACTTAATACTTGGAAATGGAGAAATGAAATTTTCGAAAGGTAAAACTTTTCATGCAACTTATAACTTCCAATCCGTACTTCATAACGGACTTTTCGCAATAAAGTTTATAATTTGCGGGCATTGTCTAATTACCCAAGTCCATTCATTATCAAATAAATGATGGTAGACATGTTGTGACATACATGAATATCGTTGACCACGACAACAATTATTATTTAATAGAAACTGGGAGTAAGTGCTACATGGCTCTGTTCTTTTGGACTGAATGAATCTGAACTGAACTGAATTGAACTGAACTGAACTGAACTAAATGGATCTGAACTGAACTGAACTGAACTAAAATATATATTAAGGGTAAATAATAATAATAATAATAATAATAATAATGGTAAATAATAATAATAATTAACAACAACGATAATAGTAATATTATTAGTAATAATAACAATAATAATAATTAAGATTAATAATAATAATAAGAAGAAGAAGTGAAATTTGAATCAATCGAGTGGACTCGAATCGACCCAATCGAATGGATCTGAATCGAATCGAATCAAAATCAAAAATAAGTCCAAAAGAACAGGGCCTAAGTTACACAACCTCCGGGTGTAAATTACCTCTAGAATTTGTACGAGTACTTCTAGAGTTCCTTTTCTATCTATATGCATTGAAGAATGGTAACTTTAGGTCATAATCGAGGGGCGTAGGTGAGCTTCTAGGCAAAACTATGGTTGTTTCTTATTCAGGACGGAGTGATACTAAGTGACTTGGTCGTAGTTTTGCGTAGATTATGATATGATTTGGGTATAAATCCATACCTAAGGACATATCGAGCTCAAATAAGAAATAAGGTAGCACGTCATTAAGCGTGACAGTGATAAAGCTCAAAGCCAATGTTATAGTGCGACCAAATGTCTAGCGCAATAATGTCAAACATTAACAACCGCGTATAAGACGTTATAATAAGGAGGCTAAGGGAACTAGTTACATAGACGATCTCCCAAAGCTAAATACTCACTAAGTGCTCAACACCGTACATTCATTATACTCAAGAACAATCTTATATTCATTATACTCAACAACAATCTACAAATATTGAACGTAAATTCATATTATAATTCATAATATTTTCAAATCAAGAATAAAGGCATAATATTTTGTAAAATTCCACCAAATACAATTATTATTTTTCAAATGTGGGAGAAAAATATAATATTTATTCTTTAAAAAATAAACTCACAAAAACGTCCAAACTCAATCTCATTGAGAATCCTTCATTCTCGCTCCATTTTTGATTTTCTAAAACCAAATGAAGTCTAATCTCAGTTACACTCATATGACATACGATATGTGAAGTTGCAATTAACATTACTTCTATTTCCATGTCAATCTTGTACTCTTATTTCCATTATACTTTTTCGTATTTTGTTGTAATAATTTCTTCATACTCTTAACATTTATGAGTTACTTTGTTGTATCGAATAATGAGTCTTAGTCTAACGCTTGTATGTTTACTAGAATTTTATTATCATAAACGTTATTTATTATGTTAAGTGTCATGTTCTCGTCAAACTTGGGTATGGGGCATGATAGGTTGATGAATCAAACGGTTCTAATCAATTATGACTCTTTAATGTCAAAAATACAAAATACGTCGTACAAAATAAAAAAGACGTATATATTATTTGATCAGTTAATCCGAACTAGAGATGTTAAACGAGTTAGGGCATGGCGGGCTTGCGCGCCAAAAGAACACGATTAGGACCGATGTTTTCCAATCTGTTTGAATCTCGTTTTTTGACTCAGACCAATTAGCTTGCGAGCTTAACAGCAGGCTCCCGCGCTACCCGCCTTAGTCGCAGACGAGACTAAATAATAATATCTCCATACTCCATTCCGCTCCAAATTAAGTTAGGTATACACGGAAATCACTTTCACTTTCTATTCTAACAAAGCCCTTCCCCTCTCTCTCTCTCTCTCTCTCTCTCTCTCTCTCACGGGAGAGCCGCTAGAGCCACTCCCAAAATTCAACCTTGCCCTTCCAAATCCTCTCCTCATAGTCGACGCGTCGCCCACAACGAGATTTAGAGATAGAACTTAGAAACTTTTCCATTCCTCAAGCTTTCACTTCCTCTCTGTGCGAGTCTCCGACTAGCATAGCCTCTCCGTCACCGACTCACCATCGTTTAGTGTCCTTCAAAGTGAGTGTGTTATGGTTTGATTGGTTTCTCTCCAATATATTTTCAATTCCCACAAATCATGTGTTACTAGCTTCACATTATGTGTTCACATGGAGGAAGCTAGAGGAATTAATGTCTATCTTCATTTGTTTCAAATTATGTGTTATTAGCTTCAAATTGTGTGTTCAAATGGAGGAAGGTGGAGGAATTAGTGACTATTTTTGTTTATTTTGATTTTGGTGTTGAAAGTGTTTTGATTGCTACATGTTTTTTGCTCGTCACTTTGTTTTATACGTTTGCTACTACTTTCGTCTCATCCGTCAATATTTTGGAAAAATAAATTTTTTAGATCGGAAGCCCGTTTAGTCCGAAGTCCGCTTAGGCATGTCAACTTTATCCGTACCCGAACCTACCCGTCGGATAAACCCGAAATTGGGTCGGGTACTGGCCGAACCCGAAATTTTGTGATCGGGTACGGTAGGGCATGAATATAGTAAATTACCCGATTACCCGACCGATTACCCGATCCGCGTACCCGTTTGAATTATATAGATATATTATTATATATTATACATAAAGATTACATTATATTATATATTATGTATATTATTGTATAACATATATTATTTTAAATATTTATTATACTAATTCGAATTTATTAATTATATTAAATGTATATATGATATATATTAAAAAATATTTGTATTTTTAAATATAGGGTATACGGGTACCCGAATACCGATTGGGTACCCAATTACCCGATGGGCAATACCCGAACCCGATCCGAATCAAATAGGATAGGGTATGGAGGAGGCATACCCGTACCATACCCGACCCATTGACATCCTTAAGTCCGCTAGGGTTAGAACGAGATTTTCTAGCCCGTTTAAATTCAAGTTTTTTTGGACCGGACTGTTTAGCCCGAACCCCGAAGCCCACTAGGCTAGCCTGAAGTCGCTCGGGCTAGACCGTTTAACATCTCTAATCCAAACATTACTCGAACTATATACGTGTATCGTGTCATGTAGTATATTTGGTCATTAAATTTATTCGTGTCTTGTCGTACACTAATTTTCTTTATGTACTTAAAATGCAAATCCGAACATTCGTATCCAAAATTATAGAAATTCAAGCCCTTTAATCTTATAGATGTATAATAATTGACTATGTTGAGGTAATATAATTTGTTTTTTTTTTGGTTTGATTTATACAAATATTTAAAATTAAGGAATCTAAAATAATAAATATTCTCTCCATTTTTAATATTCTGTCCTATATTAATTTTGTTGGTCATATGATTTTTTTTGACTTAAGATTATAAATTATTCTTGTATTAACTTCAAAATTAAAAATTATATGTTATATTAATGCAATTTTTTTAATGTCATTTTAATATATATATATATAAAATATTAATAATTTGTATTATAAAATTAATTAATAAACTTAATTCTAAAAACTCAAGTAAGATAAACGTTTAAAATGGTAGTAAAACAAAAAATAGAAATATGTTAAAGTAAATACACATATGTGCCTTAGGGGCTGTTTACTTGTGACTTAATCAGCTTAATGGGTAAAATGTCTTATTCGCTCAGACGTTTGGATGTGTTTACTTATGGCTTAATGGCTTATTCGCGCAGACAAAAATGACTTATTCATTAAGCACGAAAAGGGATGTTGTCCCCATTAAGACAAAAAAATGACTCCCCTACCCCTAATTGAAAACCACACATTTATATATACAATATAAATAATTTAGGACAAAAAAATGACTCTCATATCCTCATTATATATACTCATTTATATATACAATATAAAAAATTTAAGTTTTAATATAAATGAATGTAATATATATTATTCATATAAAAATAATATACATTATTAATTTATATATAATATTTGTTACTATATATTATTGTATAAATAAACTTTTGTATCTACAAAATATCATATGTATTATGAATATATAAATAAATATTATATATTACTTATATATTAACATTTACTCATATATATAATATTTATTATATATATTCTTATCTATTTAAAATATATTTTTATATATAAATATATATTGTATATTATATGTATTATTTATATACGTATTAAATATTTTATATATTACTTACATACAAAATTGAATCATTTATGTATAATATTTTGTTTAAATATAAATAATATATATATATATATATAAGCTGAGTCAAATTTGATTTTTCAATAATATTTAAATTTGTCTATTTTGTGTTTGAATTTGGCTACTTTGTGTTTGACCTTGAGTTCTTTGTATTTGAAATTGGATTTTTAAGTACTTTATGAATTTATGTCTTGATTTTTGGATTATATCATTTATATTATTTAAAAAATAAACAACAATTTATAAAACAGCTTATAATTCATATTCAGGGGTAAATCGGTCATTTCTGTTATTCAGACAGTTTATTCAGATGAAAAAAGTAAACAATAACATCAATTTATCCAGACAGACACATTTACCCTCACAGGCAAATTTGGTAAACATCCCCTTAGTCTACAGGCTATTGGGCTTCTCCCAACTAGTATAGGGCTGGACCTGTTAGAATATTCCAGAACATGTAATCTTTCCCTATTTAAAGAGATCCTATCAATGAGAATGGATACATTTTCTGCCCTAATTCTTGTCTTATATGTTTTTACTAAAACACGTTATCAGCGCGTAGTCTAGCACTGAGAGCAAGAAAAATCGTCCAAAATTCAGAAAATTCCGAATTTTTTTTTTTCTGAAAACCCTAGCCGCCTTCCCGTTCTGCTACTAACAGTTCATTAATGTTAGAGGCATCTTCATCCCCGTCGGCTTCTTGTTCTCCGGCTCCGTCGGCCTCCGCCGAGGAAATTCCGACGAATTCGGTGGCGGCGGAGATTAGGTCAACTGAGGATCAGAACCAGATTGGGGAGGGTGATGGTCTCGGTTTTGAGATTTCGGATATGTGCGGGCCGAGTTCTTGGAGTCCATGGAAATCGGGCCCGATGAGGAATTGAAAGGTGAGGGTTTCGTGAGCTCCCTGTTTGATGGAGTCATGGAGTTTCCGGCATGGGTGCGTGCAGATGAGAGCTGCTTGGCACATGTGAGTGGTTTTTGCGGCGGTGGTTGTTGCTTTCAAGATCATGCTTTGCCATGGGATTTTTATTTCTAATTTTATTTTGGAGAATAATCAAGAATTTTTAGTGGGGATTCAAGAGGACAATCAGAATAAGGAAAAAGATTTTATCAAAGAAAAATTGAAGGTATGCCTTAGGAAAGAGTCGTGTATTTCCTGCAGTTAATTCGTAAAACCCTACTATTTGCAACATGCACTATTTTACATATTTTAATTTATTTTGTTGCATATCTATATTTCACAAATTGTTGTATTTATGCCTAATTAAACCAATTAAAGCATGTTGTATTAATAACTTCAATTAATATATAATTGCGCCATAAGACTCATATATCATGTCTATTACTTATTTGATCGCATAATGTGTATATAGATATATACTAGGATTATGTGTCTGTATATATAAATATACATATATTTTGCATGCATATATAGATATTACATGCAATTAGGCACCATAATTAGTAGATGTTAATGCCTACTTTCTACTGCCTACGTAATACCATGATAACGAAACTTCATATGTATCGCACCGAAATCATGATTATATCTTGGTTCTAAATAAAATAATCTCATTATTGAATAATTTATCATGGACGAACTCATGATTATGTGAAACATATTCACTTCCTTCTCTAATTTACGAATATGGCTAATTCAACTCGTTCAAAATTCAACATCTTGGACTCAGAAGGATTTGAGTGCCATAGATAAGATTCTGATTTTAAGATGTTAGCACTACACTTGTTAATACAAACGACGAACCGTTTTAAAAGGTGAAAGAAATCGCGCTGATGTTCTTAGGTGAAATATCGACCCTAACTTATGGTAAGAAATAATTTCGAGAAAATTATTTCTCGAGTTGATCGTACAGTGTGACGAAATCCACTTGCTTTACTATAACGAGTCAACAACTTCAATAAAGATATGCTCCACCTTAAGATGCGTCTTATTTTTTTTGTGAAAATAAACTCACCAAAGACGACATGATCCTGAAATTTTTTCCAATTTCCCTACTTAAGCACTTATACTGGCGAATCAGTATATGCTAGAGTACGATAATGCTAGGCCTGCCGAGACAAAGCAAATTCTCGAGGCTAGTAATGGCAAAGTGAAATGTGGAAGAACCCCGACGAATAGGAGTGGACGTGCGATCCCAAACCACATGGAATGAATTCGCATGGTGGAAAGGGATGTAGCGATCGTAGACGTGGTCGTGGTCACGGAGGCTCTTCGATCTTTCAATGTAATGAGAAGAGATGACGCTCGGCTCCTAAGAAACGAGTTGATTCCTAATGTGAGATTCTTGCCATTGGTATACGACGCCATGCAAGCAAATATTTCATGACTAGCTAAAAGTGATATTGAGATTAGACGAATAGGAAACTCACTATATAGAGGAAGCGATCATGACATGACCCCAATGTCACTTTCACATTTACCAATGGCGATGTCGCACCATACGTGCCAAAGTCATTAGACGCCCCCTCTATGACTAATTTTATCGGTAGACGTTATAATATTTTTCAATAATGATCGATGTATTTTGGTTTGAACAAGATATTATTGTTGCTTACGTATACAAGTGGTTGACTATATTGAAGTACCGAATATTGTTCCTACGTTTATGGTTGATTTTTATTACTCGTGTTCTCGTTTGTGAATGAATCGAGGAACACTCGAGTGATAGGGTGATGGTAATGGCTTATAACGTATCGGTGACTAGGATGATTGGATCATCCCACCTCATCGAGGACGCGGCACCCTCGGTTCTTGGTGCCTACGACACTGATTTTACGATCCAGACACTCTATATGTATTGAGAGTGACTAACTCGAACCTTACGAAGCTTCAAGGATATACGTATCAACGACTTTCGTGTTGAAACTCATTGTGAGAATGGAATAGAGTATCTCTATATCATCTCTAATGAATGCGGTCGAAAGCATCTTAGAGAAACATACGAGTCGATCATGTGGATGTATGCCACTATGATTAGGGTTGTCGAATCCTATGCGAGTACCTATAACGGACTTTGATACGTTGACTCGTCTGGAACTTTGGCATGGTGATTGGGGCATCCAGTCATGACATGATGATCTGCACGGACATCTTTCGCGTGCAAAGTAGAAGCGGGCAACGAACCCACATAACGAACTTTGTTGGTGTTCCTCAAGCTACGTCGTCCAAAGCATCGGAGACATCCGCCCGTTCTACACATTTGACACTGTCGAATGCACATCGTTTCTTCTGCAAAGCCCGCACTTTAGCCGAAGTAGGAGCGAGACCTTCCTACGCTAAAGATTATGTGAAAATTCCATTCTTACATAGGATTCAAATAGATATTTGTGGACTGATTCAACCAGAGTGCGGACCATTTAGATGTTTTATGGTTCTGGTTGATGTTTCGACATGCTGGTCACATGTCGCCCCCTTGTCCACTATAAATGCTGCTTTTGCAAAGCTTCTAGCACGGATTATCTGTCTAAGGGCTCACCACCCTGGCCACCATATTCGGTCTATAAGACTTGATAATGATGGAGAGTTCACATCTAAAGTACTTGATGAATACTGCATATCGATCGGGAGCGACGAAAAGCATCCCATCCCCACGAACATACGAAAAATGGTCTCGCGAAGGCAACCATCGAACGAATTAGATGGTAGCTCGGGCATTGGTTATGCACACCAATTTGCCTATTTGCATGCAGGGTTATGTAGTCTTGCATGCGGCTTTACTTATTCGCTCATTTTAGACCCTCTACTAACTAAGCGATTTATGCATACCGGTTGGTAGCTGGATAAGCCACGATTTTTACATTTTGGACTCGGGCGAGCTTGAGTGCCAATTATGCATATTTGGTTATGTAGTATTGTGCCTTACACTCCCAGGTGCATGGGTCTTGAAAGACGATTAAGTAGTTACATTGAATACGAATCCCCGATGGTTATCCGCTATTTAGAACCTTCGACAGTGATCTCTTTACCGCTCGATTGTGGATTGTCACTTGATGAGACAACCTTCCCGTCGTTAGGGGAGGAGAGAAGGCGAACTTTCTCGAGGAGCAGCGGGGAATTGTCATGGTGTATCCCTACTTTGTCTCATATTGATCCCCGTATTTCGCTATGTGATAGTGAAAATTCTCGATCTTCATAACGTAGCAGATTCGATGCCTGATGCGTTTACTGATATCGTGAAAGTGACGAGATCATATATACCAACTGCAACCTGTAAGGTTGAAAGTCCTCGGTAAGGGGCGCAACACCGACGAATCGAGTGTTGCCATCGCACATGGTGGATGTGTGATTTAGGCCATAGCTCCCTCAAGGAAGAGGTGGAAGCTACTTGGTTCGACTTAACACTCACCTAAGGAGGAGGTAGAGTAAGGCACAAAATTATATATTAGTCATCAATGAACTCGTTTCATGAGATCATACTTGATTTTACTATGTCCATGAGTCATGATGAGGGGGACGCCCCGAAGATTGATATGATTCAGAAAATCAAGAAATCTCGATGAATCACGAGAGTGTGGACTGATCATCCACCCACTTTGATGATCTATCGTTGCTCAAAGCATAGAGCAAGACGATGTCGAACCTCACTCTGTTGTATGTAGGGCTGGGATAGTTCGGTTTCTTGAAAAAAAAGCAAGGAACCGAAGTTCCAAATGTGTTATGTAATTCGGGTTCGGTTCCTGACTTTTTTCTCCAGGAACCGAATTTCTAGGAACCGAAGTAATTTTACCAAAAAACCGAAAAAACCGAACCGAAATTTACAACCCGAAATTTTCAGAAATAACCGGAAAACCCGAAATTTTTTCATTACTTGATTAATTTTGAAATAACCGAACCGAAATTTTTTCACATTACTTGAAATAAGCGAAATTTTCGAAATAACCGAAAACCGAAATTTTCAAAATAACCGAAAACCCGAAATTTTGTTCGGTTATTGTCACTAATTTCGGGTAGTACGGTTATTGAAATTTTAAAATTACAATAACCGAACCCGAACCCGAAATTTATTGCAGGACCCGAACCCGAAATTTATAAATAATTTTTTTCTTAAAACCCGAACCGAACCGAACCGAAATGTCAATTTCGGTTCGGATCTTCGGTTATTCGGGTCCAAAGTCCCAGCCCTAGTTGTATGATATCAACATTGAGTTAATTGGCCTTAAATGATAAAGCATTCCACGCAGAACTAGATTCTTTGACAAAGAGACAGGTAATTGGTAGGTATTGCTAACCTCACCAAGTGTAAATCCTGTAGGACATAAAATAAATCTTTGTCAGCAAGCACAATGTGAAGAATGAAGTCCTGAAGTACAAGGCTTGAAGGTTCTTATGAATGTCGTGGAATTGATTGAGGAGACGTACTCTCCCCTAAGCTACTTCATTAGCTTAGTAATTTCCGAAGGACTCGAAATGCAGCTTATAAATGTGGTTAGTGATATCTCTATGGGGATCTTAATATAGAGATATATATATATATGAAAGTGTTCGATGGCATTTCATTACCCAAGTCAAGTGACTCGAGACCACGGAGTGCGTTTGCAGTACGGTTGAAACGCTCACTTTACGGATTAAAACAATCCGGGCGGATGTGGTATACCCGCCTAAGTGAATACTTGATTGGAAGGGGATATAAGAACGACGAACTGTGTCCCTGCGTTTTTATTAAGAAAACAAGTTTCGGATTAGCTTATAGCTATATATGTCGACGATATGAACATAATCGGTACTCTTGACGAATTAAGAGAAAACGCAGCTATCTAAAATCCGGATTTGAGATGATTATCTGGGAAGACTCGGCCATATCTAGGCATTGAGCTAGAACATCGAGCTAGTGGAATCCTCATCCACCCGTCTTCCTATGTCCAGAAGAAAATCAGGCGTTTTAACATGGACAAGGCACATACGATTAGCACTCCCATGATCGGTCGTAGTTTGGACTTGAAGAAAGATCCATTTCGTCCGAAGGAATGTGACGAAGAGCTTTGGGAGACGAAATTCCCTATCTAAAGTGCAATAGGTGCATTATTGTACTTGGCTCAGTATACTCGACCTGATATAGCTTTCTCAGTGAACTTGTTGGCTAAACATAGTTTTGAGCCCACGCAACGTCATTGGAATGATATCAAGAATATCTTTTGATACCTCAAGAAACCATTGACTCGGGACTTTTCTTTCCCTATCAGGCTAACGAAACTGCCCATGAATGTGCAATCACTAAAGTAAGTGTGAATGCCAAGGAAACTACCCCGATGAATGTGTTGGTAGGTTTTGCTGATGCTGGGTATTTTTCAGACCCACATAATGGTCAATCCCAAACTGGTTATGTATTCACCATTGTGGACACCGCTATATTTTGGAGATCAACTAAGCAAACCCTTGTTGCTATCTCCTCGAATCACGCTGAGATTATCGCTCTACATGAGGTGGTACGTGAGTGTATATGGTTGAGAACCATCGTTATACATATTCGAGGTAACAGTGGACTAAGTAATGTTACTGATGCGCCCACATGCATATACGAAAATAATGCCGCTTGCATCGAACAGATGAAGCTTGGGTATATCAAGGGGGATAATACGAAGCATATCTCTCCAAAGATTTTCTGCAATCAGCATCAACTTGCCCTCCTCAACATCCAAGTTAAGCAAGTGAAGTCTGAGGAGAATGCGGCTGATTTATTCACTAAATCATTGCCCAAGACCGTGTTTGAAAAACATGTGAGAAACATCGGAATGCGTAGGATTTCCGAACTCCCGAGATCGAAGTAAGGATCTGATAGGAGGGTGAGGTATAACGAATTTTACCCACCAATGTTGTACTCTTTTCTTTGACCAACGTTTATTTTGTCCCAATGGGTTTTGTTACTTGACAAAGTTTTTAACGAGGCAACGTCACATGCACTGTTTTTCAGATTCCTTGATTGACGAACTAATCACGGGGAGATGTAGACTTGAGGAGGAGTCTTACATCCACGTCGCAAGTTACACTCTTTTCCTTAACCAAGGATTCTTTTTCCCACTGGGTTTTTATCACTTGGAAAGGTTTTTAACGAGGTAACTAGACGTTTAGCTCATTGATCGACGAACTGATCACGTTTTTGAGCATATTGATCGACGAAATGATCAATAGAGGTTTTGGCTTAACGAAATTAGCGTAACCTATATGTCTGGATGTTGTACTCTTTTTCCCTACGATCAAGGCATTTTTCCCATGTGGTTTTTGCTTGACGAGGTTTTAACGAGACAACTTGACATGCTCGGCACAAGGGGGAGTGTTAAAGTAAATACACATGTGTGCCTTAGTCTACGGGCTATTGGGCTTCTCCCAACTAGTATAGGGCTAGGCCTGTTAGAATATTCCAGAACATGTAATCTTTAAAGACCCTATCAATGAGAATGGATACATCTTCTGCCCTAATTCTTGTCTTGTATGCTTTTACTACAACAAAATCATAATTGTATTTGATTAGTGCAATAGGAACCAAACCGGGAGCAGCTCCTTGGTATCTTCGGAGTTCGCCCGTGAATTTCGGAGGAAGCGACGCGGCGAAGCTTCTTACAGGAAAATAAAATTAAATCGGTAGTTTTGACGGTAAAAACAATTATTCTTAACTTTCATAAGTTCTTTTATTCATCTAAATAATTTATTTGTGCGCGAGTAGTTGATTTTAGGGTTTAGGGTTTACTAATTTGTTATGCAAATAGACAAATAGATTATTAATTATCTTATGCGGGTTGTTTGGTTTGTGGAAATTTGTGCTTCGTTTGTGTTGTTTCTCTGTTATTCCCTTATATATGTATTCCTATATATTATTTACATATATCTATATATGTATATATGCATTTATATGTGTATATATATTGTGTAACCTTTGATCACACTATATGGAATTCAATTAAAAAGTTTAATTGCTATCTTTTTTAATTTTGCGCATTTTCTACGTTTTACTACTTCCTCGTATGTATTTGCGTGGATGGTTGTTTCTGGACTTGGCTTTCTCCACTCTTGCAGTGATGCACATGTTTGAAATTAGTTTATGAGATAAACAGCATCCTTGTTTAATATTAGTCTCTTATCATATTATTAAAATGATTTAATAATCGTAGGCAAGCATTCCTCATGGAGACTGAAGAAACATTTGAAAACCGGATTCAGCATATGCTCGGCAGAAAGCATTATGACGCCGCCTTCAAACTAGTTAGAGATAACTTAGCCACATTGGGTAGCCATGGACTGAGCAAGCGCTGTTTGCAAGAATTATATGCTCGCGTCTTATTGTGGAAGGGGGAGCCCAATGATGGTAAGTCTAGGTTTCCTAAAATATATTTTAGATTAGCTCTAATTGGAAAGATGAAATCATAGTCTACAATGGAAATAAAACTTGTTGAAGAAACTCTCAAGAAAGCCAAAGCGGAAGCCGAGCTCGAAGCGCAAAAAGAATGTAAAAGGATAAAGAAACAAGAAAATTGTCATTTTTGTTTTGAGCATCCAACAAACCAAACCTAAATGCGCTCAGTCCTGCTTGCGAGTCTGTTGTAGCAGTGCTGAAAAGAACGAATGAAGTGATGAGTGCGGGATGAGACAAAAAGTCAAAAAAGAAAATGTAAAAAAAAAAGACGATTACACATAAGCAACGTATGTTGTTGTGAATTGGGATAGGCCATCCCTAATCTCCCCTTCAAATTTTTTTTCAAAAACCCTCATCACATCTAGGGTTCGGGGTTCACCAAATCCTATGAACCCTGAACCCTGAAGCAGGCTGGTACATATAAGCAGGCAGCTCCCAGCTGCTACTATACGTTATTCTCTTCAGGGTTCAGGGTTCAGGATTCTCAGGGGTTCACCAAACCCTACGAACCCTGAACCCATTCTCATGGTTCACCACCAAATCCTAGGGTTCACCAAACCCTAGATGTGATGAGGGTTTTTGAAGAAAATTTTGAAAGGGAGATTAGGGATGGCCTATTCCAATTCACAACAACATACCTTGTTTATGGGTAATCGTCTTTTTTTTTTACATTTTCTTTAATCTCCTTTGACTTTTTGTCTCATCCCGCACTCGTCACTTCATTTGTTCTTTTTCAGCACTGCTACAACAGACTCGCAAGCAGCACTGAGCGCATTTAGGTTTGGTTTGTTGGACGCTCAAAACAAAAATGACGATTTTCTTGTCGATATATTTACAACGGAAATAAAACTTGTTGAAGAAACTCTCAAGAAAGCGGAAGCCGAGCTCGAAGCGTAGAAAGAACGTAAAAGGATAAAGAAACAAGAAAAAAAATGAGGATGGCTACCCAATGTGGCTAAGTTATCTCTAACTAGTTTGAAGGCGGCGTCATAACGCTTTCTGCCGAGCCTATACTGAATCCGGTTTTCAAATGTTTCTTCAGTCTCCATGAGGAATGCTTGCCTACGATTATTAAATCATTTTAATAATATGATAAGAGACTAATATTAGACTAGGATGCTGTTTATCTCATAAACTAATTTCAAACATGTGCATCACTGCAAGAGTGGAGAAAGCCAAGTCCAGAAACAACCATCCACGCAAATACATACGAGGAAGTAGTAAAACGTAGAAAATGCGCAAAATTAAAAAAGATAGCAATTAAACTTTTTAATTGAATTCCATATAGTGTGATCAAAGGTTACACAATATATATACACATATAAATGCATATATACATATATAGATATATGTAAATAATATATAGGAATACATATATAAGGGAATAACAGAGAAACAACACAAACGAAGCACAAATTTCCACAAATCAAACAACCCGCATAAGATAATTAATAATCTATTAGGATAAAGAAAAAAAACTGAGGAGAAAGGAAAAGGAAAGACAGAGAAGGAGAAAAGGCCGAGGCAGAAGAATTAGAAGATGAGAAAGAAGAGGAAAAAGATAAAGAGGACAAGGGAGCTGAAAAATAAGAGGACAAGGTAACCAATTTCCATACTATAAGGAAAAGACAAATCAAGAGATAGTGGACTCATATCTTAAGGAAAACAGTAGGAATAACTATTGACAACAGATTCCTATGTTAAGCCTTAAACAACTGACATTATTTTGAGGATTACTCGTTATACTACCACATGCTCATGTAAATATCGGACTTGAGTGGTAGAGGACAAAAATATTATGGTACCAGTAGTAATCAAAATCATATACCCGTGTGGGGCTGTTCTGGCTCTGAATTGAATGACTGTGATGAACTTGAATCATAGTCGCTGAGTTGATGGTCATCCAGCTAAAACTGAGAGCATACATAGTCCAAGATCTTTGAGATGTAGTAATGAAGTTACTTAACTTTTGTTTCTCGCATATAGTCATGAGTTCTTCTACTAGATCAATCAAAAACATGATAACTAGATTTAGCAACCAAAAAAAAGCATGCTAACTAAATCAGGGACACAAGAAACATATTGTTTAGGAGAGAAATAGTAATATATAGACATATTACAGTTCTATACTTCTTTGTTTGCCATTCTACTTTGAACCTAATGTTATGAAGTCAATTTACTGTGATCAAGTTTAGTAAACAATTTAAAGCTCTCTTGTTTCTTATGTAACTCAGAGCTCGTACATCATAAAGTTAAAATTCTGCTTTCTTTTACGTAACACATCAACATTGGAGATGCTTCTTGTAATATATATTTGAGGCCTCTTCTAACAAGTATGCTCTGTCTTTGTGTTGGTAAACTGATAAAATATTTGTCCTAGAATTTATTGTTGCATGCTTGCATTAATTAAAAATTCACTCTTATTTTAGTTGCACACGAAAAGTCAGGTGGAAAGTTTCTCATATTTTTAGTGATCATGTCTCCTACTAATCCTACAAATTTATATACACCCTACCATTTCACACACACGACAAAAGCTAGCTGATTTTCTTTTAGAATTTTTTCCTAATCAATTTATGTGTTTCAAAGATTTAACATTTTTGATTTCGCAAATTGATTAGGAAACAGTTTTTTAGGAAGGAGTTCTAATTAGGTACACTTTTGTCAGAAACAACTCTGTGTATATCTGACATCTAGCTAGATGCCAAACCTCGAGCATCAAGAATATTTAGGGCCAGTTTGGCATTGCTGTGTGGGAAAGTGCTGTGGTGGAAAGTGCTGTAGCTGATGAGTGTTTGGTAAACAGAAATCAAAATCTCCAAAAGTTTGGAAATCAGATTACTAGGTGTTTGGTAACATTGTTTTTTACATATACAATATAATATAAAATCTTATGAGATTTTTTTTTCAAAAATATAAATCTCATCATTTTATTTTTAATTAAATAACTGCATAAGGACATTAAAATTAAAGTAATATATTAGAGTTTATAGTAATGTTCACAAAAGTAAACCACGATGTACAATTCTTGTTTTTAATAAACCGTGTACAATTCTATTTAACTTTTAGTTTATTTTAGTTTTATATACATTATATTTATTCTATCATGTGTTAACAACAAAATTAAAAAAAAATGCTTAATTATCACTGCTTTCCGCATAAGCTATAACTGCTTTCCGCATAAGCTCCGAAAGCAGCTTTCCCAAAAAGCCAGAAATCCTAGCGTATGCGGAAAGCTGCTTTTTCAACTTTCCCTGCTTTCCCCGAAAGCAATTTTGTATTTACCAAACGCTGCTACTGGGAAAGCTGAAAGCAGCTTTTAGGCCTTGGAAAGCAATGCCAAACAGGCCCTTAATCTGCCCTGCCGTTGTTAAAATTGACTCCGAGACGTATTATTTCTCTACATTTTTTAAAGGATTGCCTTCAGTCCCTATGTGATATGACACAAGTAATTTTCTCTGAGAGTTCTCAAAATATGATATTATGTTTATACAAGCTTTAAAGATTTCACCATTTAGAAGAGAGCTTATGAAGGTCAAGGCTTAGTAAAGATAGCTCCTAATAGTTAGGGCCTGTTCTCTTCGGCAAAATTCAACCGAATCAATGTAACTAAACCGAATGAAAAAATCGAATCGAATCGAATCAAAGTAACTAATAATTTAAAAATGAGTAATAATAATAATAATATAAAAGATATTATTATTAATAGAAATAATAAATAATTATAAATAATAAGCTAATATAATAATACTTAATAACAATAGAAATATTTTAAAAAATATATTATTAATTTTGATAAATAGTACGAGGAGATGAATACTTGTTGATAAATATATTATTAATTTTTTTTCACTTTCTAGTTTACCTCTTCTTCTTTAGTAATTATTTTTCCCCTTCTGTATTTATGTATTGTTCTTTTTTTTTTTTAATTACTAACTTTCAATATAATAATAATAATTGTAACAGCCCAAAAATAATGGCTATCACAGTGCCGTGGACCCCCACCGGGACCCACCAGGCGACATCACAACATGAACTTTATATCCCGACAACGTGGCACCGTACCACAATATTAATCAAAACCCCGATGTGGAGTATAAATTATACATGTCTTAATTTGGACAATCGTACACAGGATCCAAGTTCAGTACAGACCATGTGACGATGGGCAATATAATACCGTCGTGCTCTTCCTGTGTCTTGCCCTTTCCACGCCCTGTAATACAAGTATTTCGCTCAACCACAGGGTCAGCTATACATGATAATAATTCTCATGGCATTATATAATTCATATACATACTGATCTCAAAGAAACAACCGACTACTGAATATACCCCGCAGGTGTATAAACAGTCAGTCCCAACTGTCGAACATATCCAAACATACGAACGACCAAATAATATGGCTCAAGACGGACGTCACAGTACGCCCGATCCGGAAATGTGTCCGTGCACATGTCCACCCCGTATACGGAATCCAGAATATACGTGGGACGATGTACCTAATTAGCCTCACGATCTACGTTTCGTGTGCACGATCTAATGCGGAAAACATCCACGCATGACCATCAAGTGCCCGGCTAAAAATCCTACACATGACCAATCGGCACGCAGATATGACTCCAGAGATGTCACGGGGCAACATGACAACGAAACACAACGAATTACACATTCATCAAGGAATCGAACAACTCACCGAAGTGACAACAAAGCTCAATGAGACAAACGGTAACAAGGGCGATAAGTTTGGGAATGCAATCCCGCCACAAACGATAACACGATCAAGGATATCACCACGTCATGAATCAGTGATTCACAGGACATTTCCATATACACGAAACGCATAATAATCTCAAGAATTCAACCATCATTATAACCAAGCAAGATAACGTGCTTCAATTTCGTAGATGAATAATCCTTCTTTGAACGAACAACGAACGGTATCTCCGTTTAACAATACTCACTTGAACAAGCAACCTTGAATGAAACGTAATTCATTCAATAAGACATTCGTACTATAATAGTATTAATTTATAGAAACAATATTTGTAATTCTACTCAAATAGTTTCGACTATCCTATTGAACATTCTAACGCTCCAATTATGGATCATCATATCACAAGTTTATTAGATTCGCCCACCCTTTCTAACATTAATGGCAAGTGTTTGAAGTCAAGAATATTATCAATGTAATACTATGATGTTTAAACATACTCTCAATTCATCAACACTTCCGATTAACGTCAAATTATTATAAAAGTTTGTGTTTAATTACATTCTTCATTATCTTACCAATGATTACATTAAAACCGATTCAGATATGAAATCATAAGTTTAAGTTTTTAGTAAACTAAGAACATCATCAACATATTAATGTAGTGATCAACACCTTCAAGAGTCATCTACACACCCGATTACCTTGAATATATATACTTGCTATATTTGTGTTCTTCACCATCGGTCATCATCCCTTAAGAGTTTATTCAAAACATAATTACTTCATTGAGGGTTTTTGAAACTCTAAAGATATCGTCAAGTTCTCCTCAATGAATTGCTAAACTTTATCCAATACATGATTATAACATCATGAAATCCTACTAACCATTAAGAAAACATTCATAACTATAACCTCTTGATTCTAACATGATTATATAAGGGTTCTATATTGAACATGTTATTCCACAACTTCATTAATCCTTCAAGGAATGGTTCTAACAATAATATCATGATCCTAACTAAATTTGTAAATAACTTCCATGTTCATTATGATTTATTAAGTTATTCTATTACTAACATCAATAATCATATGAACAACAAGATTAAGATAACCAACCTCAAGAAAAGGAATGAAGAATGGCACCAAATCTTCCAAGAACACACTCTTATCTTCTAGTTACTAAGCTATAATCCAAGTGTTGTAGCTCTAATACGAGATTGGAAGGCAAGAATATGGTTTAAGGGAGCAGGGAATCGGTTTTGAGGGAGGGAGGATGGAAAAAGTTCGTGTAGAAATGAAAGGCAACTCAAACTTATGCACGTACGTTATAAAGAGGGATTAACGTACGTTAAAGCGCTTACGCACGTAATCTTATGAACATTATGCACGTAGCCATTTTGCCAGATGTTTCTGACTTAAAATACACATAACGCTACGTATGTAAAGATATAGCCATTACGCACGCAATGCCTATCGACTGGCCGTAAATCGACTTCCGACCATCACCTACACACTGCCCCATCTGCCGAAGGTGATCTCACAAAGATCCCCGCATTACGACGTTAACGTTAAAGGGTTACGACGTAATTCAACTTATATAGCGTACTTAAGCTTGGCAAGTAACGCACGTTAAGAGCAACATCAACAAGTAAAATGAAATTCCCACTAATCATCTAATAAGCAACTATAGTGTGAATGACTAAGATCAACAATTCAATTTAACAGAACTCATCCATATATTTATTACAAGAAACACATATATGGTACGACAATGCTCGATTTAAATCGGAAAATACAATAGTAAAGGCGAGGGTATTACAATAATTACCAATAATTAGCAATAATAGGAATAATAACAATACTAATAATTAGGGGTGGGCATTCAGGTTGGGTAGTTTGGGTACCCTATCGGAAAAAATTCGGGTACGGGATCATGTATTTTGAAAAAAAAAATTCAGGACAGATACCCGAATCCGATTAAAAGTTCGGGTTTGGGATTCGGGTATTCCAATTTGAATTTCGGGTACCCGATTTATGGGAAGTTCTAATAATTATTAGGGCATTAAATTCTTTAAATTTCAAAAAAAATTCGGTACGGGTTCGGGTAGTTTAAAAATGTCACCCGATCCCGATCATCCTGAAACACCCGATCCTGACCTGAACGCCCACCCCTATAATATCAACGAAGATAATAATAATAATAATAATAATAATAATAATATCAACTAAAATGATTAAATAATAATTAATAATAAACCTAAAACAAAACAAAATTGAACTGAACTGAACTGAAAAAACTGAACTGAACTGAAAAAAACTGAACTGAAAATAAGCTGGAGAGAAAGGCTCTTAATCACATTTCCTGTATTTGGTTTCAGCTGCTGCACTCGAAACAGGTGGAATCCATTTTTGTATTCTATGTTTTTTTACTACCTCCACATATCGATATTGTGTTGCTGTTATTTTCTCTTTTAGGAATTTTTGAGAAGAAAAAATAAAAAAGTTTAGTTTTGGGCTTCGTAAATAAAAATTGTCCGGATGATTTCGTGTGGGATTATTTTTTTCATGAGAAATTATGTCATTTGGGTTCATGCGGTAGTGGGTTTTTAATAAATTGTGATCACAAATAAGGTATTTTGGTTTTTTCTGGTGATAGGTATATAGGCCGTCAACCTTGCGACCCAGAGGACTCTTTGGAGGACGATTACGACTCCTTGGAAGGACTGGTCTGATAGGTCTAACAACGCCATGTACCTCTCACTGTTTTAAGTCCATGATTCGTAGAAAAAGAATATGGTGTGGGACTAGGTACGTTTCTTGTTTGGTTATTTTTGATTGAGAATGTAATTTTCTGTACAATCAGAGGTATATAGGCACGCTACCTTGCAACCGAAAGGACTCCTTGGAGGACGATTCGGACTCCTTGGAAGGATTGGTGTGATAGCTATAACAGCTCCACGTACCTCTAACTGTTTCGAGTCCAGGATTCGTAGAAAAAGAATAGGGTGTGGTACTAGGTAGGTTTCTTGTTTGGTTAATTTTAATTGGGAATGTAATGTTCTGTATGGTCAGAGGTATATAGGCGGGCAACCTTGCGACAGAAAGGACTCTTTGGAGGACGATTACGACTCCTTGGAAGGACTGGTCTGATAGGTATAACAACGCCACGTACCTCTAATCAAGCTGTTTGGCCCGGGATACGTAGGAACGGAATGGGGAAGGAATATTGTGCAAATCTGTGCGCTTTCATTACGATGGAACATGTTATGAACGTAAGAACTCACGCAGTCGTGTGGTCTTTATGGATGGAACGGAATAAGAGGGTCTTTGAAGACAAGGAGTTGGTATGCGATGAGGTGTGTGAGAAAGTCAAAGTGTGGGCGGCATCTTGGTTATTCGAACAGAGGCAGTTTAAGGGGTTCTTCATATCAGATATTCTAGGGATCCAAGTATTGTCCTTGTATAAATTTGTAGGACTCTGATGTGATACGAGTGGGTAATCTCTTCCTGCTCTTGTATATCTCATTATATATGCATCAATAAAATATCTGTTTCTTATTAAAAAAAAAAAAAAACATGTTATGAACGTACTTGAGGAAATGAATAAGGT
Organism: Orobanche coerulescens; assembly: GCA_033398695.1. Classification (NCBI taxonomy): domain Eukaryota; kingdom Viridiplantae; phylum Streptophyta; class Magnoliopsida; order Lamiales; family Orobanchaceae; genus Orobanche; species Orobanche coerulescens. The sequence continues at coordinate 3,517,796 of JAWKAU010000020.1, forward strand.
AGCATGCACCCCTCTTTGGAGTGGGTCTGCTACTGATTTAGCTGAGAGCTCTAGAAGATTACCAACCAGATTCGGTTAACGATCTGGAACAAAGAGCCGTCATTGAGATGGGTATACTTATTCTGGAGCTCATAAATATTCTTCGTTATGAAAAAGGTACTCAAGAGAAAAGGGATGAATATGAAAAAACTTTATCGTTGATTGAAGGTATGGAATCTCAGGTATCATACTATCAATGTCCTCCAACCACTCCTGTGCAGGATTGCTATATAATATGGAATGATGCGTCTAATTCTAGAGCGCAGCTCAGGCATTTGTCACGCAAATTATATTCGTATGTAATATGCACTACAATGGTAGCCAATGGAATCGGCTAGCAGGTTCTCTTCAGGTGGCTGGTTATAAACCATTATTAGAGGATTACGAGATCCATCAGCGGCATGATTTAGAGCGTGAAATTGCTGATATTTATTGCGTCTATAATCTTACTGAGTATGTTTTTGAAAGATTGGACTCGGATCCCTAAACTCCGAGCTCGAGGTTTCATGTTCTTTTGTGTATGCTTGTGGGACTGCTCCACTTCGATCTGACGAATGATTCCTCCAACGAACTACAACATGAATATGTATTTATTCGTTTCTTTTTTTGCTTCTAATTTGTTGGTCTTTGATAGCATGTTGGGCAGATCTTGCCATTGTTTGTACTTCGAGTGTTGATCTTTTTAATAGCTGTTGACTCATAGGCCACAAATTGGCTGCGGATGTTACAGCACGAAGGATAAATGCTCTTGATTATAGGTCTAGAAAAAGTACTTACTCCCAGGTTTGTTACATATTTTTTGTTTAGAGTTAATATTGTTGACAATGAAGATTCGAACATGTAAATTGATCAGGGGTCGCTCCCCTTCATCTTTTGGTTACTCCCTTAATGATTGGTTCAATAGTCCGGTGAATTGTTCGTGTCAACACTTTACTTCCATATAAATGAAGAGCGGGGTATTGCTTTACTATATACTATTAATGCTTTTGTAATGTCTTGTTATATATGTTACATGCTTCCATCACTGAATATGGAGCTCATTTCAAAGGTCACCATGACAAACTTGCAGCTAAGTCATTTGATGCCTCTCTTGAGCCGACAACAATTTGCCTCTTATGTGAGGAGAGTACTCCGAGATACATTTTCCTTGGAAAAATACTATAATAAGACTATAAATAAAGTCTTGCGGATATAAAGTTAAACCTTTACAAATGGATTGAATACGCTGGAAAATGTCTTTTTTTTTTTAAGGTATCGCAATTGACTTTCACTTAATGAAATTCGCTCCACGATATATTCTCTTTTAAACTGCACTTCTTTTTGATGTCGTACTACCAGATTCGTTTACATTTTACACCGGCTTATAACTTTTATTTTGGAGTGTTATGTGATATATTAGTCTAATTTCTAAATATATTGAAGGCTTATTTTCTTTCTTTTATTTATATCCGGTGCTTGCAGATTCATTTTTCATTTTACACAGGCTGTGATTAGATTGTCTATGTTTTCTTTATTATTTGGTTGTAAATTCAAATAAAAAGAGCGAAAGATTTGACCTCGTGTTTAATCAAGCTGTGAAAAATAACTACAACAAATTTTCACGAGTGCAGAATAAGAAAAGACAAAAGAAGTCGGGCCGCCTAATCTTCCAGTCGGACTGCCTGGTCGACGACTTAAATACACTAGTCGATCGACTAACCCTACTCTCCCCAGTCGAGGAGCTTAGTCGGCCGAGTGATTCCGACTAGTGGGCGACTAGTCGTCGACTTTACAACCATGAATAGAACACTGCAACACGTTGGGTAAAGAAATTACTCGCTGGAAAAAAAGGGATAAAAGCAAACAAGAAATGAAAAGGACAGAAAGGAAACCAAGAAGGGATAGAGCCAAAAATGAAGCTGAATCTTAATAAAAACAAAGAATAAAGGTTATCAGAACAAACTTGCGGCCGCCTTGCGGCCGCCGGCTGTCCCATTAATAATACGGCCATCCCGTTAATTATACGGCCAACGCTCGTTGCTTTTTTAGGGGATTTACAAATCTAATAGGAGAAGAATGATTGACATGTTCTGATCGCTCAACGCTTTTTATAAATTCCTTGGCCTCAGGTTTTGTTCATCTTCAGCGGTGAAAAAATTGGGTTTCATTTTGTATTGAGGCGATTCTTTGAAATGTTAGTATGTACGGCAACCGTGAGTATGTGTGCGCGCTATGCTGTACTATCTGTATTCTGTCTTACACAGGAAGGCCTATTTCACAGTTGGTACCTGTGCCACTTATTCATTTATCCTCATTAGATTTATCAATGGCGAGTTTCGAACAGGTCCACGGGATTCCAGGCCCGTCTCTTGATCTTGTCCATGGAAATTCTTCCTTCGGTGCGGACATGGATAAATCTCTCATGGCCAATGTCGCGGCTAAAGCCATGGACAAGTTGATTCTGCTCTTGCAAAGCAGCGAGCCGCTCTCATTAAAATTGGCCAATGGTGGTAGAGAGATGTTCGATTTCGAAAGGTTTGAAATGATTTTTCAGAGTCTTTACGGTCATCTGAAATGTCCTAATGTTCGGATTGAGGCTTCTAGAGATTCTGCTGTTGTGGTGATGAATAGTTTGGCTTTAGTCAACATGTTTTCGGATTTGGTTAGTTTCTACACTTTCTTTTTTGTTTATTTTGATTTTGGTGTTGAAAGTGTTTTGATTGCTACATGTTTTTTTGCTCGTCACTTTGTTTTATACGTTTGCTACTACTTTCGTCTCATCCGTCAATATTTTGGAAAAATAGATTTTTTAGATCGGAAGCCCGTTTAGTCCGAAGTCCGCTTAGGCATGTCAACTTTATCCGTACCCGAACCTACCCGTCGGATAAACCCAAAATCGGGTCGGGTACTGGCCGAACCCGAAATTTTGTGATCGGGTACGGGTAGGGCATGAATATAGTAAATTACCCGATTACCCGACCCGATTACCCGATCCGCGTACCCGTTTGAATTATATAGATATATTATTATATATTATACATAAAGATTACATTATATTATATATCATGTATATTATTGTATAACATATAATATTTTAAATATTTATTATACTAATTCGAATTTATTAATTATATTAAATGTATATATGATATATATTAAAAAATATTTGTATTTTTAAATATAGGGTATACGGGTACCCGAATACCGATTGGGTACCCGATTACCCGATGGGCAATACCCGAACCCGATCCGAATCAAATAGGATAGGGTATGGAGGAGGCATACCCGTACCATACCCGACCCATTGACATCCTTAAGTCCGCTAGGGTTAGAACGAGATTTTCTAGCCCGTTTAAATTCAAGTTTTTTTGGACTGGACTGTTTAGCCCGAACCCCGAAGCCCACTAGGCTAGCCTGAAGTCGCTCGGGCTAGACCGTTTAACATCTCTAATCCAAACATTACTCGAACTATATACGTGTATCGTGTCATGTAGTATATTTGGTCATTAAATTTATTCGTGTCTTGTCGTACACTAATTTTCTTTATGTACTTAAAATGCAAATCCGAACATTCGTATCCAAAATTATAGAAATTCAAGCCCTTTAATCTTATAGATGTATAATAATTGACTATGTTGAGGTAATATAATTTGTTTTTTTTGGTTTGATTTATACAAATATTTAAAATTAAGGAATCTAAAATAATAAATATTCTCTCCATTTTTAATATTCTGTCCTATATTAATTTTGTTGGTCATATGATTTTTTTTGACTTAAGATTATAAATTATTCTTGTAATAACTTCAAAATTAAAAATTATATGTTATATTGATGCAATTTTTTTAATGTCATTTTAATATATATATATATATATATATATATAAAATATTAATAATTTGTATTATAAAATTAATTAATAAACTTAATTCTAAAAACTCAAGTAAGATAAACGTTTAAAATGGTAGTAAAACAAAAAATAGAAATATGTTAAAGTAAATACACATGTGCCTTATGAGCTGTTTACTTGTGACTTAATCAGCTTAATGGGTAAAATATCTTATTCGCTCAGACGTTTGGATGTGTTTACTTATGGCTTAATGGCTTATTCGCGCAGACAAAAATGACTTATTCATTAAGCACGAAAAGGGATGTTGTCCCATTAAGAGAAAAAAATGACTCCCCTACCCCTAATTGAAAACCACACATTTATATATACAATATAAATAATTTAGGACAAAAAAATGACTCTCCTATCCTCATTATATAAACTCATTTATATATACAATATAAAAAATTTAGGTTTTAATATAAATGAATGTAATATATATTATTCATATAAAAATAATATACATTATTAATTTATATATAATACTTGTTACTATATATTATTGTATAAATAAACTTTTGTATTTACAAAATATCATATGTATTATGAATATATAAATAAATATTATATATTACTTATATATTAACATTTACTCATATGTATAATATTTATTATATATATCCTTATCTATTTAAAATATATTTCAATATATAAATATATATTGTATACATATTATATGTATTATTTATATACGTATTAAATATTTTATATATTACTTACATACAAAATTGAATCATTTATGTATAATATTTTGTTTAAATATAAATAATATATATAGAAGTTGAGTCAAATTTGATTTTTCAATAATATTTAAATTTGTCTATTTTGTGTTTGAATTTGGCTACTTTGTGTTTGACCTTGACTTCTTTGTATTTGAAATTGGATTTTTAAGTATTTTATGAATTTATGTATTGATTTTTGGATTATATCATTTATATTGTTTAAAAAATAAACTAACAATTTATAAAGCAGCTTATAATTCATATTCAGGGGTAAATCGGTCATTTCTGTTATTCAGACAGTTTATTCAGATGAAAAAAGTAAACAATAACATCAATTTATCCAGACAGACACATTTATCCTGACAGACAAATTTGGTAAACATTCCTTACTACGGCTATCGGGCCCCAACTATGAGATATACGTACTGCAGAATATTCCGTAATACGTAATCTTTGTCTATTTAAAGGGATTCTATCAATGAGAATGGATACATCTTCGGTCCTAATTCTTGTCTTATATATTTTTACTAAAACACGTTATCAGTACGTAGTTTAAGAGCAACAAAAATCGTCCGAAATTCAGAAAATTCCGAAAAAAAAAATCCAATTTTTTTTCTGAAAACCCTAGCCGCCTTCCCGTTCTGCTACCAACAGTTCATTAATGTTAGAGGCATCTTCATCCCCGTCGGCTTCTTGTTCTCCTCCGCCGAGGAAATTCCGACGAATTCGGTGGCGGCGGAGATTAGGTCAACTGAGGATCAGAACCAGATTGGGTGGGGTGATGGTCTCGGTTTTGAGATTTCGGATATGTGCGGGCCGAGTTCTTGGAGTCCATGGAAATCAGGCCCGATGAGGAATTGAAAGGTGAGGGTTTCGTGAGCTCCCTGTTTGATGGAGTCATGGAGTTTCCGGCATGGGTGCGTGCAGATGAGAGCTGCTTGCCACATGTGAGTGGTTTTTGCGGCGGTGGTTGCTGCTTTCAAGATCATGCTTTGCCATGGATTTTTATTTCTAATTTTATTTTGGGGAATAATCAAGAATTTTTAGTGGGGATTCAAGGGGACAATCAGAATAAGGAAAAAGATTTTATCAAAGAAAAATTGAAGGTATGCCTTAGGAAAGAGTCGTGTCTTTCCTGCAGTTAATTCGTAAAACCCTACTATTTGCAACATGCACTATTTTACATATTTTAATTTATTTTGTTGCATATCTATATTTCACAAATTGTTGTATTTATGCCTAATTAAACCAATTAAAGCATGTTGTATTAATAACTTCAATTAATATATAATTGCGCCATAAGACTCATATATCATGTCTATTACTTATTTGATCGCATAATGTGTATATAGATATATACTAGGATTATGTGTCTGTATATAAATATACATATATTTTGCATGCATATATAGATATTACATGCAATTAGGCACCATAATTAGTACATGTTAATGCCTATTTTCTACTGCCTACGTAATACCATGATAACGAAACTTCATGTGTATCGCATCGAAATCATGACTATATCTTGGTTCTAAATAAAATAATCTCATTATTGAATAATTTATCATGGACGAACTCGTGATTATGTGAAACATATTCGCTTCCTTCTCTAATTTACTAATATGGCTAATTCAACTCGTTCAAAATTCAACATCTTGGACTCAGAAGGATTTGAGTGCCATAGATAAGATTCTGATTTTAAGATGTTAGCACTACACTTGTTCATACAAACGACGAACCGTTTTAAAAGGTGAAAGAAATCGCGCTGATGTTCTTAGGTGAAATATCGACCCTAACTTATGGTAGAAAATAATTTCGAGAAAATTATTTCTCGAGTTGATCGTACAGCGTGACGAAATCCACTTGCTTTACTATAACGAGTCAACAACTTCAATAAACATATGCTCCACCTTAAGACGCGTCTTATTTTTTTTGTGAAAATAAACACACCAAAGACGACATGATCCTGAAATTTTTTCCAATTTCCCTACTTAAGCACTTATACCGGCGAATCAGTATATGCTAGAGTACGATAATGCTAGGCCTGCCGAGACAAAGCAAATTCTCGAGGCTAGTAATGACAAAGTGAAATGTGGAAGAACCCCGACGAATAGGGGACTGGACGTGCCAATCCCAAACCACATGGAATGAATTCGCATGGTGGAAAGGGATGTAGCAGTCGTAGACGTGGTCGTGGTCACGGAGGCTCTTCCAATCTTTCAATGTAATGAGAAGAGATGACGCTCCTGGCTCCTAAGAAACGAGTTGATTCCTAATGTGAGATTGCTGCCATTGGTATACGAACTGCCATGCAAGCAAATATTTCACAGCTAGCTAAAAGTGATATTGAGATTCCGACGAATAGGAAACTCACTATATAGAGGAAGGCGATCATGACATGACCCCAATGTCACTTTCACATTTACCAATGGCAGTATCGCACCATACGTGCCAAAGTCATTAGACGCCCCCCTCTATGACTAATTTTATCGGTAGACGTTATAATATTTTTCAATAATGGTCTGATGTATTTTGGTTTCGAACAAGATATTATTGTTGCTTACGTATACAAGTGGTTGACTATATTCAAAGTACCGAATATTGTTCCTACGCTTATGGTTCAGATTTTTTATTACCCGTGTTCTCGTTTGACGAATAAATCGAGGAACACTCGAGTGATAAGCTGATGGTAATGGCTTATAACGTATCAGTGACTAGGATGATTGGATCATCCCACTTCATCCAAGGACGCGGCACCCTCGGTTCTTGGTGCCTAACGGCACAGTTTTACAGTCACCGACACTCTATATGTATTGAGAGTGACTAACTCGAACCTTACGAAGTTTCAAGGATATACCTATCAACGACTTTCATGTTGAAACTCATTGTGAGAATGGAATAGAGTATCTCTATATCATCTCTAATGAATGCGGTCGAAAACGCATCTTAGAGAAACATACGAGTCAATCATGTGGACTGTATGCCACTATGATTAGGGTTGTCGAATCCTATGCGAGTACCTATAACGGACTTTGGTACGTTGACTCGTACAGGCTTTGGCATGACTGATTGGGGCATCCAGGTCATGACATGATGATCTGCACGGACATCTTTCGCGTGCAAAGTAGAAGCGGGCAACGAACCCACATAACGAACTTTGTTGGTGTTCCTCAAGCTACGTCGTCCAAAGCATCGGAGACATCCGCCCGTTCTACACATTTGACACTGTCGAATGCACATCGTTTCTTCTGCAAAGCCCGCGCTTTAGCCGAAGTAGGAGCGAGACCTTCCTACGCTAAAGATTATGTGAAAATTCCATTCTTACATAGGATTCAAATAGATATTTGTGGACTGATTCAACCAGAGTGCGGACCATTTAGATGTTTTATGGTTCTGGTTGATGTTTCGACATGCTGGTCACATGTCGCCCCCTTGTCCACTATAAATGCTGCTTTTGCAAAGCTTCTATCACGGATTATCTGTCTAAGGGCTCACCACCCTGGCCACCATATTCGGTCTATAAGACTTGATAATGATGGAGAGTTCACATCTAAAGTACTTGATGAATACTGCATGTCGATCGGGAGCGACGAAAAGCATCCCATCCCCACGAACATACGAAAAATGGTCTCGCGAAGGCAACCATCGAACGAATTAGATGGTAGCTCGGGCATTGGTTATGCACACCAATTTGCCTATTTCTGTCTGGGGTTATGTAGTCTTGCATGCAGCTTTACTTATTCGCTCATTTTAGACCCTCTACTAACCAAGCGATTTATGCATACCACTGGTAAATCGGATAAGCCCCGATTTTTACATTTTAGACTCGAGAGCTTGAGTGCCAATTATGCATATTTGGTTATGTAGTATTGTGCCTTCTCGCACTCCACGCGTACGGGTCTTGAAAGACGATTAAGTAGTTACATTGGATACGAATCCCCAATGGTTATCCGCTATTTAGAACCTTCGACAGGTGATCTCTTTACCGCTCGATTGCGGATTGTCACTTCGATGAGACAACCTTCCCGTCATTAGGGGGAGGAGAGAAGACGAACTTTCTCAGAGAACGACAGGAATTGTCATGGTGTATCCCTACTTTGTCTCATATTGATCCCCGTATTTCGCTATGTGATAGTGAAAATTCTCGATCTTCATAACGTAGCAGATTCGATGCCTGATGCGTTTACTGATATCGTGAAAGTGACGAGATCATATATACCAGCTGCAACCTGTAAGGTTGAAAGTCCTCGGTAAGGGGCGCAACACCGACGAATCGAGTGTTGCCATCGCACATGGTGGATGTGTGATTTAGGCCATAGCTCCCTCAAGGAAGAGGTGGAAGCTACTTGGTTCGACTTAACACTCACCTAAGGAGGAGGTAGAGTAAGGCACAAAATTATATATTAGTCATCAATGAACTCGTTTCATGAGATCATACTTGATTTTACTATGTCCATGAGTCATGACGAGGGGGACGCCCCGAAGATTGATATGATTCAGAAAATCAAGAAATCTCGATGAATCACGAGAGTGTGGACTGATCATCCACCCACTTTGATGATCTATCGTTGCTCAAAGCATAGAGCAAGACGATGTCGAACCTCACTCTGTTGTATGATATCAACATGATAAAGCTTTCCACGCAGAACTAGATTCTTTGACAAAGAGACACGTAATTGGTAGGTATTGCTAACCTCACCAAGTGTAAATCCTGTAGGACATAAAATAAATCTTTGTCAGCAAGCACAATGTGAAGAATGAAGTCCTGAAGTACAAGGCTTGAAGGTTCTCATGAATGTCGTGGAATTGACTGAGGAGACGTACTCTCCCCTAAGCTACTTCATTAGCTTAGTAATTTCCGAAGGACTGGAAATGCAGCTTATAAATGTGGTTAGTGATATCTCTATGGGGATCTTAATATAGATATATATATATATATATATATATATATATGAAAGTGCTCGATGACATTTCATTACCCAAGTCAAGTGACTCTAGACCACGGAGTGCGTTTGCAGTACGGTTGAAACGCTCACTTTACGGATTAAAACAATCCGGGCGGATGTGGTATACCCGCCTAAGTGAATACTTGATTGGAAGGGGATATAAGAACGACGAACTGTGTCCCTGCGTTTTTATTAAGAAAACAAGTTTCGGATTAGCGATTATAGCTATATATGTCGACAATATGAACATAATCGGTACTCTTGACGAATTAAGAGAAACCGCAGCTATCTAAAATCCGGATTTGAGATGATGATCTGGGAAGACTCGGCCATATCTAGGCATTGAGCTAGAACATCGAGCTAGTGGAATCCTCATCCACCCGTCTTCCTATGTCCAGAAGAAAATCAGGCGTTTTAACATGGACAAGGCACATACGATTAGCACTCCCATGATCGGTCGTAGTTTGGACTTGAAGAAAGATCCATTTCGTCCGAAGGAATGTGACGAAGAGCTTTGGGAGACGAAATTCCCTGTCTAAAGTGCAATAGGTGCATTATTGTACTTGGCTCAGTATACTCGACCTGATATAGCTTTCTCAGTGAACTTGTTGGCTAAACATAGTTTTGAGCCCACGCAACGTCATTGGAATGATATCAAGAATATCTTTTGATACCTCAAGGAACCATTGACTCGGGACTTCCCTATCAGGCTAACGAAACTGCCCATGAATGTGCAATCACTAAAGTAAGTGTGAATGCCAAGGAAACTACCCCGACGAATGTGTTGGTAGGTTTTGCTGATGCTGGGTATTTTTCAGACCCACATAAAGGTCAATCCCAAACTGGTTATGTATTCACCATTGTGGACACCGCTATATTTTGGAGATCAACTAAGCAAACCCTTGTTGCTATCTCCTCGAATCACGCTGAGATTATCGCTCTACATGAGGTGGTACGTGAGTGTATATGGTTGAGAACCATCGTTATACATATTCGAGGTAACAGTGGACTAAGTAATGTTACTGATGCGCCCACATGCATATACGAAAATAATGCCGCTTGCATCGAACAGATGAAGCTTGGGTATATCAAGGGGGATAATACGAAGCATATCTCTCCAAAGTTTTTCTGCAATCAGCAACAACGGGCCCTCCTCAACATCCAAGTTAAGCAAGTAAAGTCTGAGGAGAATGCGGCTGATTTATTCACTAAATCATTGCCCAAGGCCGTGTTTGAAAAACATGTGAGAAACATCAGAATGCGTAGGATTTCCGAACTCCCGAGATCGAAGTAAGGATCTGATAGGAGGGTGAGGTATAACGAATTTTACCCACCAATGTTGTACTCTTTTCTTTAACCAACGTTTATTTTGTCCCAATGGGTTTTGTTACTTGGCAAAGTTTTTAACGAGGCAACGTCACATGCACTGTTTTTCAGATTCCTTGATTGACGAACTAATCAGGGGGAGATGTAGAGTTGAGGAGGATTCTTACATCCACGTCGCAAGTTACACTCTTTTCCTTAACCAAGGATTCTTTTTCCCACTGGGTTTTTATCACTTGGAAAGGTTTTTAACGAGGTAACTAGACGTTTAGCTCATTGATCGACGAACTGATCACGTTTTTGAGCATATTGATCGACGAAATGATCAATAGAGGTTTTGGCTTAACGAAATTAGCGTAACCTATATGTCTGGATGTTGTACTCTTTTTCCCTACGATCAAGGCATTTTTCCCATGTGGTTTTTGCTTGACGAGGTTTTAACGAGACAACTTGACATGCGTTGTAGACTCGGCACAAGGGGGAGTGTTAAAGTAAATACACATGTGTGCCTTAGTCTACGGGCTATTGGGCTTCTCCCAACTAGTATAGGGCTAGGCCTGTTAGAATATTCCAGAACATGTAATCTTTAAAGACCCTAACAATGAGAATGGATACATCTTCTGCCCTAATTCTTGTCTTGTATGCTTTTACTACAACAAAATCATAATTGTATTTGATTAGTGCAATAGGAACCAAACCTGGAGCAGCTCCTTGGTATCTTCGGAGTTCGCCCGTGAATTCCGGAGGAAGCGACGCGGCGAAGCTTCTTACAGGAACATAAAATTAAATCGGTAGTTTTGACGGTAAAAACAATTATTCTTAACTTTCATAAGTTCTTTTATTCGTCTAAATAATTTATTTGTGTGCGAGTAGTTGATTTTAGGGTTTAGGGTTTACTAATTTGTTATGCAAATAGAAAAATAGATTATTAATTATCTTATGCGGGTTGTTTGATTTGTGGAAATTTGTGCTTCGTTTGTGTTGTTTCTCTGTTATTCCCTTATATATGTATTCCTATATATTATTTACATATATCTATATATGTATATATGCATTTATATGTGTATATATATTGTGTAACCTTTGATCACACTATATGGAATTCAATTAAAAAGTTTAATTGCTATCTTTTTTAATTTTGCGCATTTTCTACGTTTTACTACTTCCTCGTATGTATTTGCGTGGATGTTTGTTTCTGGACTTGGCTTTCTCCACTCTTGCAGTGATGCACATGTTTGAAATTAGTTTATGAGATAAACAACCTCCTAGTCTAATATTAGTCTCTTATCATATTATTAAAATGATTTAATAATCGTAGGCAAGCATTCCTCATGGAGACTGAAGAAACATTTGAAAACCGGATTCAGCATATGCTCGGCAGAAAGCATTATGACGCCGCCTTCAAATTAGTTAGAGATAACTTAGCCACATTGGGTAGCCATGGACTGAGCAAGCGCTGTTTGCAAGAATTATATGCTCGCGTCTTATTGTGGAAGGGGGAGCCCAATGATGGTAAGTCTAGGTTTCCTAAAATATATTTTAGATTAGCTCTAATTGGAAAGATGAAATCATAGTCTACAATGGAAATAAAACTTGTTGAAGAAACTCTCAAGAAAGCCAAAGCGGAAGCCGAGCTCGAAGCGCAAAAAGAATGTAAAAGGATAAAGAAACAAGAAAATTTTCATTTTTGTTTTGAGCATCAAACAAACCAAACCTAAATGCGCTCGATCCTTGCTTGCATTGTGCTTGATCTTTGAAAAGAGCGAATGAAGTGATGAGTGCGGGATGAGACAAAAAGTCAAAGAAAATGTAAAAAAGACGATTACACATAAGCAACGTATGTTGTTGTGAATTAGGATAGGCCGTCCTAATCTCCCTTCAATTTTTTTCAAAACCCTCATCACATCTAGGGTTCGGGTTCACCAAATCCTATGAACCCCGAACTCAAGCAGTGGTACATATAAGCGGCGGCTCCCACCGCTACTATACGTTATTCTCTTCAGAGTTCGGGGTTCGGGGTTCTCGAGGGTTCACCAAACCCTACGAACCCCGAACCCTTCTCATGGTTCACCACCAAATCCTAGGGTTCACCAAACCCTAGATGTGATGAGGGTTTTTGAAGAAAATTTTGAAGGGGAGATTAGGGATGGCCTATTCCAATTCACAACAACATACCTTGTTTATGGGTAATCGTCTTTTTTTTTTACATTTTCTTTAATCTCCTTTGACTTTTTGTCTCATCCCGCACTCGTCACTTCATTTGTTCTTTTCAAAGATCGCTACAATGACTCATAAAGACTGAGCGCATTTAGGTTTGGTTTGTTGGACGCTCAAAACAAAAATGACGATTTTCTTGTCGATATATTTACAACGGAAATAAAACTTGTTGAAGAAACTCTCAAGAAAGCCAAAGCGGAAGCCGAGCTCGAAGCGTAGAAAGAACGTAAAAGGATAAAGAAACAAGAAAAAAAACTGAGGATGGCTACCCAATGTGGCTAAGTTATCTCTAACTAGTTTGAAGGCGGCGTCATAACGCTTTCTGCCGAGCATATGCTGAATCCGGTTTTCAAATGTTTCTTCAGTCTCCATGAGGAATGCTTGCCTACGATTATTAAATCATTTTAATAATATGATAAGAGACTAATATTAGACTAGGATGCTGTTTATCTCATAAACTAATTTCAAACATGTGCATCACTGCAAGAGTGGAGAAAGCCAAGTCCAGAAACAACCATCCACGCAAATACATACGAGGAAGTAGTAAAACGTAGAAAATGCGCAAAATTAAAAAAGATAGCAATTAAACTTTTTAATTGAATTCCATATAGTGTGATCAAAGGTTACACAATATATATACACATATAAATGCATATATACATATATAGATATATGTAAATAATATATAGGAATACATATATAAGGGAATAACAGAGAAACAACACAAACGAAGCACAAATTTCCACAAATCAAGCAACCCGCATAAGATAATTAATAATCTATTAGGATAAAGAAACAAGAAAAAAAACTGAGGAGAAAGGAAAAGAAAAGGAAAGACAGAGAAGGAGAAAAGGCCGAGGCAGAAGAATTAGAAGATGAGAAAGAAGAGGAAAAAGATAAAGAGGACAAGGGAGCTGAAAAATAAGAGGACAAGGTAACCAATTTCCATACTATAAGGAAAAGACAAATCAAGAGATAGTGGACTCATATCTTAAGGAAAACAGTAGGAATAACTATTGACAACAGATTCCTATGTTAAGCCTTAAACAACTGACATATTATTTTGAGGATTACTCGTTATACTACCACATGCTCATGTAAATATCGGACTTGAGTGGTAGAGGACAAAAATATTATGGTACCAGTAGTAATCAAAATCATATACCCGTGTGGGGCTGTTCTGGCTCTGAATTGAATGACTGTGATGAACTTGAATCATAGTCGCTGAGTTGATGGTCATCCAGCTAAAACTGAGAGCATACATAGTCCAAGATCTTTGAGATGTAGTAATGAAGTTACTTAACTTTTGTTTCTCGCATATAGTCATGAGTTCTTCTACTAGATCAATCAAAAACATGATAACTAGATTTCGCAACCAAAAAAAAGCATGCTAACTAAATCAGGGACACAAGAAACATATTGTTTAGGAGAGAAATAGTAATATATAGACATATTACAGTTCTATACTTCTTTGTTTGCCATTCTACTTTGAACCTAATGTTATGAAGTCAATTTACTGTGATCAAGTTTAGTAAACAATTTAAAGCTCTCTTGTTTCTTATGTAACTCAGAGCTTGTACATCATAAAGTTAAAATTCTGCTTTCTTTTACGTAACACATCAACATTGGAGATGCTTCTTGTAATATATATTTGAGGCCTCTTCTAACAAGTATGCTCTGTCTTTGTGTTGGTAAACTGATAAAATATTTGTCCTAGAATTTATTGTTGCATGCTTGCATTAATTAAAAATTCACTCTTATTTTAGTTGCACACGAAAAGTCAGGTGGAAAGTTTCTCATATTTTTAGTGATCATGTCTCCTACTAATCCTACAAATTTATATACACCCTACCATTTCACACACACGACAAAAGCTAGCTGATTTTCTTCTAGAATTTTTTCCTAATCAATTTATGTGTTTCAAAGATTTAACATTTTTGATTTCGCAAATTGACTAGGAAACAATTTTTTAGGAAGGAGTTCTAATTAGGTACACTTTTGTCAGAAACAACTCTGTGTATATCTGACATCTAGCTAGATGCCAAACCTCGAGCATCAAGAATATTTAGGGCCAGTTTGGCATTGTTGTAGGAGGAAGAAGCAGTTGCTGTGTGGGAAAGTGCTGTGGTGGAAAGTGCTGTAGCTGATAAGTGTTTGGTAAACAGAAATCAAAATCTCCAAAAGTTCGGAAATCAGATTACTAGGTGTTTGGTAACATTGTTTTTTACATATACAATATAATATAAAATCTTATGAGATTTTTTTTTCAAAAATATAAATCTCATCATTGTATTTTTAATTAAATAACTGCATAAGGACATTAAAATTAAAGTAATATATTAGAGTTTATAGTAATGTTCACAAAAGTAAACCACGATGTACAATTCTTTTTTTTAATAAACCGTGTACAATTCTATTTAACTTTTAGTTTATTTTAGTTTTATATACATTATATTTATTCTATCATGTGTTAACAACAAAATTAAAAAAAAATGCTTAATTATCACTGCTTTCCGCATAAGCTATAACTGCTTTCCGCATAAGCTCCGAAAGCAGCTTTCCCAAAAAGCCAGAAATCCTAGCGTATGCGGAAAGCTGCTTTTTCAACTTTCCCTGCTTTCCCCGAAAGCAATTTTGTATTTACCAAACGCTGCTTTTCGCTGGGAAAGCTGGGAAAGCAGCTTTTAGGCCTTGGAAAGCAATGCCAAACAGGCCCTTAATCTGCCCTGCCGATGTTAAAATTTACTCTGAGTCGTATTATTTCTCTACATTTTTTAAAGGATTGCCTTTAGTCCCTATGTGATATGACACAAGTAATTTTCTCTGAGAGTTCTCAAAATATGATATTGTGTTTATACAAGCTTTAAAGATTTCACCATTTAGAAGAGAGCTTATGAAGGTCAAGGCTTAGTAAAGATAGCTCCTAATAGTTAGGGCCTGTTCTCTTCGGCAAAGTTCAACTGAACTGAACAGAACTAAACTGAACTGAAAAAAACTGAACTGAACTGAACTGAAAGTAACTAATAATTTAAAAATGAGTAATAATAATAATAATATAAAAGATATTATTATTAATAGAAATAATAAATAATTATAAATAATAAGCTAATATAATAATACTTGATAACAATAGAAATATTTAAAAAAATATATTATTAATTTTGATAAATAGTACGAGGAAATGAATACTTGTTGATAAATATATTATTAATTTTCTTTCACTTTCTAGTTTACCTCTTCTTCCTTAGTAATTATTTTTCCCCTTCTGTATTTATGTATTGTTCTTTTTTTTTTAATTACTAACTTTCAATATAATAATAATAATTGTAACAGCCCAAAAACAATGGCTATCACAGTGCCGTGGACCCCACCGGGACCCACCAGGCGACATCACAACATGAACTTTATATCCCAACAACGTGGCACCGTACCACAATATTAATCAAAACCCCGATGTGGAGTATAAATTATACATGTCTTAATTTGGACAATCGTACACAGGATCCAAGTTCAGTACAGACCATGTGACGATGGGCAATATAATACCGTCGTGCTCTTCCTGTGTCTTGCCCTTTCCACGCCCTGTAATACAAGTATTTCGCCCAACCACAGGGTCAACTATACATGATAATAATTCTCATGGCATTATACAATTCATATACATACTGATCTCAAAGAAAAACCGACTACTGAATATACCCCGCAGGTGTCAGTCCCAACTGTCGAACATATCCAAACATACGAACGACCAAATAATATGGCTCAAGACGGACGTCACAGTACGCCCGATCCAGAAATGTGTCCGTGCACATGTCCACCCCGTATACGGAATCCAGAATATACGTGGGACGATGTACCTAATTAGCCTCACGATCTACGTCTCGTGTGCACGATCTAATGCGGAAAACATTCACGCATGACCATCAAGTGCCCGGCTAAAAATCCTACACATGACCAATCGGCACGCAGATATGACTCCAGAGATGTCACGGGGCAACATGACAACGAAACACAACGAATTACACATTCATCAAGGAATCGAACAACTCACCGAAGTGACAACAAAGCTCAATGAGACAAACGGTAACAAGGGCGATAAGTTTGGGAATGCAATCCCGCCACAAACGATAACACGATCAAGGATATCACCACGTCATGAATCAGTGATTCACAGGACATTTCCATATACACGAAACGCATAATAATCTCAAGAATTCAACCATCATTATAACCAAGCAAGATAACGTGCTTCAATTTCGTAGATGAATAATCCTTCTTTGAACGAACAACGAACGGTATCTCCGTTTAACAATACTCACTTGAACAAGCAACCTTGAATGAAACGTAATTCATTCAATAAGACATTCGTACTATAATAGTATTAATTTATAGAAACAATATTTGTAATTCTACTCGAATAGTTTCGACTATCCTATTGAACATTCTAACGCTCCAATTATGGATCATCATATCACAAGTTTATTAGATTCACCCACCCTTTCTAACATTAATGGCAAGTGTTTGAAGTCAAGAATATTATCAATGTAATACCATGATGTTTAAACATACTCTCAATTCATCAACACTTCCGATTAACGTCAAATTATTATAAAAGTTTGTGTTTAATTACATTCTTCATTATCTTACCAATGATTACATTAAAACCGATTCAGATATGAAATCATAAGTTTAAGTTTTTAGTAAACTAAGAACATCATCAACATATTAATGTAGTGATCAACACCTTCAAGAGTCATCTACACACCCGATTACCTTGAACATATATACTTGCTATATTTGTGTTCTTCACCATCGGTCATCATCCCTTAAGAGTTTATTCAAAACATAATTACTTTATTGAGGGTTTTTGAAACTCTAAAGATATCGTCAAGTTCTCCTCAATGAATTGCTAAACTTTATCCAATACATGATTATAACATCATGAAATCCTACTAACCATTAAGAAAACATTCATAACTATAACCTCTTGATTCTAACATGATTATATAAGGGTTCTATATTGAACATGTTATTCCACAACTTCATTAATCCTTCAAGGAATGGTTCTAACAATAATATCATGATCCTAACTAAATTTGTAAATAACTTCCATGTTCATTATGATTTATTAAGTTATTCTATTACTAACATCAATAATCATATGAACAACAAGATTAAGATAACCAACCTCAAGAAAAGGAATGAAGAATGGCACCAAATCTTCCAAGAACACACTCTTATCTTCTAGTTACTAAGCTATAATCCAAGTGTTGTAGCTCTAATACGAGATTGGAAGGCAAGAATATGGTTTAAGGGAGCAGGGAATCGGTTTTGAGGGAGGGAGGATGGAAAAAGTTCGTGTAGAAATGAAAGGCAACTCAAACTTATGCACGTACGTTATAAAGAGGGATTAACGTACATTAAAGCGCTTACGCACGTAATCTTATGAACATTATGCACGTAGCCATTTTTGCCAGATGTTTCTGACTTAAAATACACATAACGCTACGTACGTAAAGATATAGCCATTACGTACGTAACAGCCGTTGACTTGGCTGTTGCAATCGACTTCCGACCATCACCTACACACTCGGCTCCATCCGCCGAAAGGTGATCTGCTGAAAGATCCCCCGCATTACGTACGTTAACGTTAAAGGGTTACGTACGTAATTCAACTTATATAGCGTACTTAAGCTAAGTGTGCTAACGCACGTTAAGAGCAACATCAACAAGTAAAATGAAATTCCCACTAATCATCTAATAAGCAACTATAGTGTGAATGACTAAGATCAACAATTCAATTTAACAGAACTCATCCATATATTTATTACAAGAAACACATATATGGTACGACAATGCTCGATTTAAATCGGAAAATACAATAGTAAAGGTGAGGGTATTACAATAATTACCAATAATTAGCAATAATAGGAATAATAACAATACTAATAATTAGGGGTGGGCATTCAGGTTGGGTAGTTTGGGTACCCTATCGGAAAAAATTCGGGTACGGGATCATGTATTTTTAAAAAAAAAATTCAGGACAGATACCCGAATCCGATTAAAAGTACGGGTTTGGGATTCGGGTATTCCAATTTGAATTTTGGGTACCCGATCAGTACCCGACTATTTTTATGCGAAGTTCTAATAATTATTAGGGCATTAAATTCTTTAAATTTCAAAAAAAATTCGGTACGGGTTCGGGTAGTTTAAAAATGTCACCCGATCCCGATCATCCTGAAACACCCGATCCTGACCTGAACGCCCACCCCTATAATATCAACGAAGATAATAATAATAATAATAATAATATCAACTAAAATGATTAAATAATAATTGATAATAAACCTAAAACAAAACAAAACGAATCGAATCGAATCAATCAAAATCAATTGAATCAAAAAACTGAATCAAATCGAATCAATCAATCGAATCAAAATAAGCTGAAGAGAAAGGCTCTTAATTACATTTCCTGTATTTGGTTTCAGCTGCTGCACTCGAAACAGGTGGAATCCATTTTTGTATTCTATGTTTTTTTACTACCTCCACATATCGATATTGTGTTGCTGTTATTTTCTCTTTTAGGAATTTTTGAGAAGAAAAAATAAAAAAGTTTAGTTTTGTGCTTCGTAAATAAAAATTGTCCGGATGATTTCGTGTGGGATTGTTTTTTTCATGAGAAATTACGTCATTTGGGTTCATGCGGTAGTGGGTTTTTAATAAATTGTGATCACAAATAAGGTATTCTGGTTTTTTCTGGTGATAGGTATATAGGCCGGCAACCTTGCGACCCAGAGGACTCTTTGGAGGACGATTACGACTCCTTGGAAGGACTGGTCTGATAGGTCTAACAACGCCATGTACCTCTCACTGTTTTAAGTCCATGATTCGTAGAAAAAGAATATGGTGTGGGACTAGGTACGTTTCTTGTTTGGTTATTTTTGATTGAGAATGTAATTTTCTGTACAATCAGAGGTATATAGGCACGCTACCTTGCAACCGAAAGGACTCCTTGGAGGACGATTCGGACTCCTTGGAAGGATTGGTGTGATAGCTATAACAGCTCCACGTACCTCTAACTGTTTCGAGTCCAGGATTCGTAGAAAAAGAATAGGGTGTGGTACTAGGTAGGTTTCTTGTTTGGTTAATTTTAATTGGGAATGTAATGTTCTGTATGGTCAGAGGTATATAGGCGGGCAACCTTGCGACAGAAAGGACTCTTTGGAGGACGATTACGACTCCTTGGAAGGACTGGTCTGATAGGTATAACAACGCCACGTACCTCTAACTGTTTCGGGCCCGGGATACGTAGGAACGGAATGGGGAAGGAATATTGTGCAAATCTGTGCGCTTTCATTACGATGGAACATGTTATGAACGTAAGAACTCACGCAGTCGTGTGGTCTTTATGGATGGAACGGAATAAGAGGGTCTTTGAAGACAAGGAGTTGGTATGCGATGAGGTGTGTGAGAAAGTCAAAGTGTGGGCGGCATCTTGGTTATTCGAACAGAGGCAGTTTAAGGGGTTCTTCATATCAGATATTCTAGGGATCCAAGTATTGTCCTTGTATAAATTTGTAGGACTCTGATGTGATACGAGTGGGAAATCTCTTCCTGCTCTTGTATATCTCATTATATATGCATCAATAAAATATCTGTTTCTTATCAAAAAAAAAAAAAAAACATGTTATGGACGTAAATGAATAAGGTAGCATGCACCCCTCTTTGGAGTGGGTCTGCTACTGATTTAGCTGAGAGCTCTAGAAGATTACCAACCAGATTCGGTTCACGATCTGGAAAAAAGAGCCGCCATTGAGATGGGTATACATATTCTGGAGCTCATAAATATTCTTCGTTATGAAAAAGGTACTCAAGAGAAAAGGGATGAATATGAAAAAAACTTTCTCGTTGATTGAAGGTATGGAATCTCAGGTATCATACTATCAATGTCCTCCAACCAGTCCCGTGCAGGATTGCTATAGAATATGGAATGATGCGTCTAATTCTAGAGCGCAGCTCAGGTATTTGTCACGCAAATTATATTCGTATGTTATATGCACTACAATGGTAGCAAATGGAATCGGCTAGCAGGTTCTCTTCAGGTGGCTGGTTATAAACCATTATTAGAGGATTACGAGATCCATCGGCGGCGTGATTTAGAGCGTGAAATTGCTGTTATTTATTGCGTCTATAATCTTACTGAGTATGTTTTTGAAAGATTGGACTCGGATCCCTAAACTCCGAGCTCGAGGTTTCATGTTCTTTTGTGTATGCTTGTGGGACTGCTCCACTTCGATTCGACGAATGATTCCTCCAACGAACTACAACATGAATATGTATTTATTCGTTTCTTTTTTTGCTTCTAATTTGTTGGGTTTTTGATAGCATGTTGGGCAGATCTTGCCATTGTTTGTACTTCGAGTGTTGATCTTTTTAATAGCTGTTGACTCATAGGCCACAAATTGGCTGCGGATGTTACAGCACGAAGGATAAATGCTCTTGATTGTAGGTCTAGAAAAAGTACTTACTCCCAAGGAATAAGAGGGTCTTTGTGGATGGAACGGAATAAGAGGGTCTTTGAAGACAAGGAGTTGGTATGCGATGAGGTGTGGGAGAAAGTCAAAGTGTGGGCGGCATCTTGGTTATTCGAACAGAGGCAGTTTAAGGGGTTCTTCATATCAGATATTCTAGGGATCCAAGTAGTATAAATTTGTAGGACTCTGATGTGATACGAGTGGGAAATCTCTTCCTGCTCTTGTATATCTCATTATATATGCATCAATAAAATATCTGTTTCTTATCAAAAAAAAAAAAAAACATGTTATGAACGTACTTGAGGAAATGAATAAGGTAGCATGCACCCCTCTTTGGAGTGGGTCTGCTACTGATTTAGCTGAGAGCTCTAGAAGATTACCAACCAGGTTCGGTTAACGATCTGGAACAAAGAGCCGTCATTGAGATGGGTATACTTATTCTGGAGCTCATAAATATTCTTCGTTATGAAAAAGGTACTCAAGAGAAAAGGGATGAATATGAAAAAACTTTATCGTTGATTGAAGGTATGGAATCTCAGGTATCATACTATCAATGTCCTCCAACCAGTCCTGTGCAGGATTGCTATAGAATATGGAATGATGCGTCTAATTCTAGAGCGCAGCTCAGGCATTTGTCACGCAAATTATATTCGTATGTAATATGCACTACAATGGTAGCCAATGGAATCGGCTAGCAGGTTCTCTTCAGGTGGCTGGTTATAAACCATTATTAGAGGATTACGAGATCCATCAGCGGCATGATTTAGAGCGTGAAATTGCTGATATTTATTGCGTCTATAATCTTACTGAGTATGTTTTTGAAAGATTGGACTCGGATCCCTAAACTCCGAGCTCGAGGTTTCATGTTCTTTTGTGTATGCTTGTGGGACTGCTCCACTTCGATCCGACGAATGATTCCTCCAACGAACTACAACATGAATATGTATTTATTCGTTTCTTTTTTTGCTTCTAATTTGTTGGTCTTTGATAGCATGTTGGGCAGATCTTGCCATTGTTTGTACTTCGAGTGTTGATCTTTTTAATAGCTGTTGACTCATAGGCCACAAATTGGCTGCGGATGTTACAGCACGAAGGATAAATGCTCTTGATTGTAGGTCTAGAAAAAGTACTTACTCCCAGGTTTGTTACATATTTTTTGTTTAGAGTTAATATTGTTGACAATGAAGATTCGAACATGGAAATTGATCAGGGGTCGCTCCCCTTCATCTTTTGGTTACTCCCTTAATGATTGGTTCAATAGTCCGGTGAATTGTTCGTGTCAACACTTTACTTCCATATAAATGAAGAGCGGGGTATTGCTTTACTATATACTATTAATGCTTTTGTAATGTCTTGTTATATATGTTACATGCTTCCATCACTGAATATGGAGCTCATTTCAAAGGTCACCATGACAAACTTGCAGCTAAGTCATTTGATGTCTCTCTTGAGCTGACAACAATTTGCCTCCTATGTGAGGAGAGTACTCCGAGATACATTTTCCTTGGAAAAATACTATAATAAGACTATAAATAAAGTCTTGCGGATATAAAGTTAAACCTTTACAAATGGATTGAATAGGCTGGAAAATGTCTTTTTTTTTTAAGGTATCGCAATTGACTTTCACTTAATGAAATTCGCTCCACGATATATTCTCTTTTAAACCGCACTTCTTTTTGATGTCGTACTACCAGATTCGT
Source organism: Orobanche coerulescens (assembly GCA_033398695.1). NCBI lineage: Eukaryota > Viridiplantae > Streptophyta > Magnoliopsida > Lamiales > Orobanchaceae > Orobanche > Orobanche coerulescens. The sequence goes on from JAWKAU010000020.1 coordinate 3,541,145, forward strand.
TTACATTTTACACCGGCTTATAACTTTTATTTTGGAGTGTTATGTGATATATTAGTCTAATTTCTAAATATATTGAAGGCTTATTTTCTTTCTTTTATTTATATCCGGTGCTTGCAGATTCATTTTTCATTTTACACAGGCTGTGATTAGATTGTCTATGTTTTCTTTATTATTTGGTTGTAAATTCAAATAAAAAGAGCGAAAGATTTGACCTCAGGTTTAACTGAAGCTGTGAAAAATAACTACAACAAATTTTCACGAGTGCAGAATAAGAAAAGACAAAAGAAGTCGGGCCGCCTAATCTTCCAGTCGGACTGCCTGGTCGACGACTTAAATACACTAGTCGATCGACTAACCCTACTCTCCCCAGTCGAGGAGCTCAGTCGGCCGAGTGATTCCGACTAGTGGGCGACTAGTCGTCGACTTTACAACCATGAACAGAACACTGCAACACGTTGGGAAATGAAATTACCCGCTGGAAAAAAAGGGATAAAAGCAAACAAGAAATGAAAAGGACAGAAAGGAAACCAAGAAGGCATAGAGCCAAAAATGAAGCTGAATTTTAATAAAAACAGCAGCGAAAGGTTACTGTAACAAACTTGCGGCCGCCTTGCGGCCGCCGGCTGTCCCATTAATAATACGGCCATCCCATTAATTATACGGCCAACGCTCGTTGCTTTTTTAGGGGATTTACAAATCTAATAGGAGAAGAATGATTGACATGTTCTGATCGCTCAACGCTTTTTATAAATTCCTTGGCCTCAGGTTTTGTTCATCTTCAGCGGTGAGAAATTGGGTTTCATTTTGTATTGAGGCGATTCTTTGAAATGTTAGTATGTACGGCAACCGTGAGTATGTGTGCGCGCCATGCTGTACTGTCTGTATTCTGTCTTACACAGGAAGGCCTATTTCACAGCTGGTACCTGTGCCGCTTATTCATTTATCCTCATTAGATTTATCAATGGCGAGTTTCGAACAGGTCCACGGGATTCCAGGCCCGTCTCTTGATCTTGTCCATGGAAATTCTTCCTTCAGTGCGGACATGGATAAATCTCTCATGGCCAATGTCGCGGCTAATGCCATGGACAAGTTGATTCTGCTCTTGCAAAGCAGCGAGCCGCTCTCATTAAAATTGGCCAATGGTGGTAGAGAGATGTTCGATTTCGAAAGGTTTGAAATGATTTTTCAGAGTCTTTACGGTCATCTGAAATGTCCTAATGTTCGGATTGAGGCTTCTAGAGATTCTGGTGTTGTGGTAATGAATAGTTTGGCTTTAGTCAACATGTTTTCGGATTTGGTTAGTTTCTACACTTTCTTTTTTAACATTTTACTATTATTTATTATTTTATTTTATTTTGATTTTATGATTATTGTTTGAACTTTTGTATTTATCTTATTAAATGGCAGAACAAATGGGCGGAGTAACCTTTTGTTTGAGCTTAAGTGATTTTAGATTAGCAGATGCGGAAAGTAGTTGAGCATTCGATATTTGTAATCTTTGCAAATACGAGGTCAAAAGATTGCTGATGAAATGGAAATGTCATTTCTTGGCGAGGTAATGCTTACCGATTTGATCTCTTGATCATGTATTCCGCTCACTCGTACTTTTTGTAGTTTATGATGTACATGTACTTATTTCGGTATAATCATGAAGTTGTTGAAGCACATTATCTTATATGGCAACGGACCCGGCTTGACCACCATGTTTTGTGGCCCAACCCAACCACACTTTTTGTTTGTATCTTTGGTCGGGCATGGTGACATTCAGGCCGCGCCAGAATGTGCCTGATCGTTATCGGGACCCTAAAAAGTAACCCCACAGTTTGATTAATTCTTGATTGCTACTTGGTGCAGCATTTATCCACAAATGTAAGTATGTGTCTGAATGTGTCATTTTAGGTACCATTAGAGGTGGGGATCAGGAGTGGTTCCGATGAAGGTGTCCCTATCGTGATATCCGATCCCGATTCTTTTGTATCCCGCGCTTACGGCGACGTGGCCCAAAAAATTGTCAGGCGACTTGAACTAACAAAACAGCAAAACTCCCCACCGGAAATAAACCTATAAAAGCACGCCGAGTGATTCCGTACTTGTATCGTAACACCGGAATTAACAGCTGAATCGGTACGAACTCGCGTTTTACTAACAATCAATCATCTTCAACAACTGCATCTTAGTCCCAACTATGTTGCGGTCGGTGCCATATGCTCTTCCTGCAAGTAATTGTCTAAAATTAGTAAACACTACAATTGCAAGGTTTCACGCCAGATGCTCTTCCTATCATTTCCATTTTATACTATTATGTAAATATGCAAACACTCGCAATAAATTGTATCTTTTTGGTTTTCTTATTCTCAAATTTTGCTCCCTTTTTTTTTTCCGGCAGATGTATGAGGAATTACAGGTGCTTTCGGTCTTGGCGGAAATTAGACAGTTATATTTTCTCCGTTTCTGCGAGCAAACCAATGAAGGCGGCGATTGTCAATGTATCGTGTGATATTCTTCATCAGGACAGCCAAATCTAGTCTGCATGCAAAGCTCGCAAGCTTCTTTCTGGATGTTTAATGCACGACACGCAGGCAGGATGGCTATTCAAAGGTTGTAAATATGACCTCGGTCCTCTAAGATGAAAAATGTCTGGAAATTTTAGTTTTGTTTTATTGATCTCTTTTATATACCACTATTTGGTAACTTGCGTAGAACATTTGCGAGTCAAAGATAGAGCGACGATATATAGCCTTTATAGAGACCTTGTCCATAGCCTTTGAAGCTGAAAGATGGCTTTCGACTCTTTAAAGGATGTGCCGAAGATTTACCTGCTTTGTAATTACTGGAAATTGGACCTGTGACCTTGGCGGAGGTAAATAAATCCTTAGAAAGATTCTTGTAAAAATATCCTTGACGTTTGATCTAAATATTAAAGAAAAAGGCCAACTTTTAAAATTACAAAAAAACTCCCATGGGGCTAACTGTAGTTTCTTCTTTTATAAATATGGAGTTGGGTTTTCCATTTTTTATGAAGCGGGAAGTCTCACGGGTAATTTTTAGAATTTTGTAAATTAGTTGGGTTTTTTTTGTAATTAGGTTAAACAAATTTTCTTTTTCTTGGTTCTGACTTCTGATGATTGCAATAATGTGAGGCACGGTTTTGCAAAATAGCCTTACGAAAAGCACGGATCCTGGCCAGCCGGATGGTGTTGTAATTAGTGCAGCTGCCACTATCCCTTTGCCTCCCAAAGTTGTGTTCGACTTTTTCAGGTATGAGAGAACTAGGCCTCAGGTGAATGATAATCTGAAGCTCATAGTATAGTGATATTTATTTGACAAAGACCAGTAATTTTTTTTTTTTTTTAATTCTTGAATTTGAGCTTATTTGGCATGTTTATAGTCAAAATTTGTGGTGGGATGTTCTATCAAATCAAAATATGGAGGGAGTGGTCTGGGAGCCGAGTTTTTTTCTTCAAGAGGTTGTGAACATTGCTATTGGCTCTCATCCGGGGAATTGCATATCCATCCTTCGAGTAAAATTCTTTTCAAAATCTTTTTCTCTTTTGATCAATCAGTCTTTAATTTGCAAAAACAGCCACCGACATTGGGAGTAACTACCAAAAAAATAAAAAAATAAAGAACTTTCATCATTACAAAGAATTTTTCATGAGGTTTGAATGCCTTAATTTTTTAAGTATCTATTTAAGTGGGGGGTTTTGGTATAGAAGAGGAAAAATGTAGGATGCAATCTGACCTCAGGATTTGTTTTATTTTTTCTATAATTTTGAAACTTCTTTGGGTTTTATCATAAATATCTTATTCCTAGCATGATATATCTATATACATATAGATGTAGATATAAGTATATGTGTAGATGTAGATATATGTATGTCTCTTCTCATGGTGAATTTATGCTAGGATATAGTGGGCTAAGATAGTGACCTAAATTTATGTGGAGAAAGTTGTCATATTGCAAGCTTGCTGAGGACATGGTTAGGTGCATGTACCATATCTATTCGCAAGCTATCTGATCCGCTGTTGCCATGTCATCGCCTCCCGTCCTCAGCTTTGTCATTGTCTTCTATAAGTAGTGCATTATATCAATATGACGTGGAAGCTGGAATTTGGACACATTTCTTTTATATTCGTTTGGATAATTCTTTCCATGTCGAAGGGCTGAAAGATTCTAGCGCACCTTACAACTCGATGGTTGTAGTACATTGTATATAGAGAGATAGTCGGAGATTAGACAAAATTAAATACTTGTTAATAAATTTTAGGTGAGATATTATATATTTTATAAAAAAAAAAATAGGAAATCATATTTGAAATTACATAATGCCGATACATTAACTTTCACATTTTTGCAGGTCTCTTGTATCACGGTTGGAGGAGGTAGACCCTAGAAATATGATGCGTCATGAGAGGTTGGCATTTTGGATCAGTGTAAACAATCTTTAGTGATGCATGTAAATATATATCTCCGTTAACCCTGCAACTTTTTTTTTCTTCCCCCTTCCTCTCACGGTATATAATTTTTTTTGACATATGAGCTTCTGTCTTGAGTATGAACCTTATTTTATTTTCTTCATTAGCTTTGTTATTTATTTTTCAAAAACATCAAGAGAGAGGGAGAAGACGTAAGGAGGGTTTGCTGACTTGGACTTCAGAATTATCTTTCTATTTTGTTCAGTTCAACTTGAGTCTTAACAAGTCACCTTTTTCATGCTCACAATAATACTACTATGTATCATCGGCATAAGCAGTGGTAGAAAACATTGAGTTGTGTTGGAAAAGCTAGAGATGCTGGAAATTAGCTTTTCACAAGTTTTTTGCTTTTAATTTTGTTATGCTCTTTTAAGAACCAAATGAGCCAAACCACATGACAAATCGCCAAAATCAATTAAACCGCTTTTAACTAGTTTCATCAAGTCAGTTCATGAGGTTTAGCGTGAGTTTATTTCGATCATGTTACAATCTAAAATTGTAAAATATAGGAGCCAATTGATGCCCGTGTGTTCCTCATTGTCCGCCATCTGCTTTGGGTGCCTGGGCTAATATATGGTTGTGTTTGTAGTACATATGAATTGTGCTACATATTGAAAAACCTATTTTCATCTTAATTGAAAAAGACAAAAAAAAAAAATGAGTTTAAAACTTATTTTTTGGTAAATCAATTGCGAATTTTTTTTCTAGGCTCCAAATTATTTGTTTTACATCTTCAAAAAAAGAAAAGATCCAATAATGTCTCTCTCTCTCACTCTCTCACTCTCTCTCTCTCTCTCTCTCTCTCTCTCTATATATATATATATATATATATATATATATATATATATATATATGTGTGTGTGTGTGTGTGTGTGTGTGTGTGTGTGTGTGTGTGTGTGTGTGACCTTTGAGGCAATTATAGACTCATGAAACAACAGTCACTCATAGAGTCGGGATCGGATCGAGTCCAGCCAAAAAGTTTAAGGACCATACTAGAACCCGAAGTTTCTGGGTTGAGTCAAACCGAACTTTTTGAAAGTGTAAACCCAAAGTGAGATGGACTTGTTCGGGTAAGCTCCAATTTTTCGTGTGACAGTAATGTTAATGAATGACAATGTCTGGAGCTGCTCTCGTAGGATCACGTGATGTGTGTCCCCGCTCTTCTTCCATTAAGGAGGCTCTCTTGCTGGATTTATCCGCACCGCTAGGACAAGGGCTGGTCCGGTACGATTTTTGCAGCATCAGTATCAAATTTGCTTGTTTTGTTGCTGTTTCAAGAGGTGACTCTTCTTCTTTCTCAATATTTTTTTGTAGGATGGTTAATAGTATATGTTTTTGCGTAGTTTTTATGTATATTTTTGTTCGCGAAATAGATTGCATCAATTACTTGGTAATAATCTATTGGAACCTCTACCTCTCTATGTTTTTTTTTTTTTTTTTTTTTTTTTTTTTTTAACACGCACGCACCCGGACTCCCACTGGAATCGAACCCTCGACCTCCTTGTTACAGGAGGGGAGGGATATCCACTAGGAGACGGACAATGCAAGAAAAGAGGTCTAGATCAATGCAACAATACGTTTACAAATGATCCCAATTATAAAGAAGAATGAGCTTCTATGTTTCCTGAATGGTTTTTTAGTCTCAAATTTGTTTAACGTCCTATTCCTATACATATGCTGCTACTTGTAATCAATCTGATGTACTAAGGATTTGGGAAGTTGTAATCTGATGTACTCAGGATTTGGGTACTCCTGATACCCATGCTCCACTTTAATGAAATTTTATTTTAGTGACCAAAAGAAAATACATATATAATAAATAATAATCATGCAATTTGTGTAGTCTTTGATACAAAATGTGTAATAAGTTACACGTTTTAAGAAGAAAATATATTTTTATTTGATAGAATATCACCATTTTCATTCATCAAGTTTTTTTCTAAATATTTTCTTCCGATACGATCATAAATATCTAACATTAACAAACTGAACGAGTTCGAATCCAGTGAGTGACTCTTTATTTACATAAATTCTTCTTTTTACTCTACCTAGATAAAGTAATAACACGTTGGACCAATTCAAAATAATTTATACCAAAATAAAATATATAGTAATTGTTAACTTTAAAAAATAATATAATACAATAATTAAATATAAAAGTATTTAAATTAAGAATGCATTTCAAAAGTTTTCAAAAGATTTGCACAAAAAACGATTGGTTTTAAATAATAAGTTTTTTTAAATAATAGGCATGACTAGTCTACTTAGTTTGTTCTCGGTAACTTAACATTCGTGTTGGGATTTGAGTCGAAAAGAGTTTTTAAGTTAGTGTGCATGAAGTTTCCTACGGTTACCTTATTTACGCCTTTAATTGGGTTGAGATATGTTGATGTGTAGATTAGCGAGAGTAATTGTTAGCTAGGACAGTGAGACTTGAAACATTTGTGTGTCACGAAGTGGAAGATTATGCTTTGTGGTTGGTCGTCGGTGGTTGTGCTTACGATGCACTAGGATTGAATTTAGAAGTAAATTTTCTTGCTTTATTAAACCTTTGAAAAACATCAAAAAATGAATATTTAAAAATAAACTCACAAGAGAAACGACCCGATGTTTGAAGCCATGAAGGGAGAGGTCCTTTGTGATAGGCGATTCGGGCTAGATGCTTTGATGAGAAACGTTGTAAATCATCGAGAGTTTGTTGTCACTAAGTAATGATATAGTATGCACCGTGTGCTTAAATCATGTTGAACATGGCACAAGCATTGCACCTCAAACACATTTTCTTCTAAGTATATGAATGAATAGTTCAAACTAGTGCATTAGTAGATACGCTATCAAGGTCGGGCGTAGGCTGTGATTCGGATTATGGGATTGACCACTTATATGGAGGGTAATATGTCCTGGTTTAACATTCCACCTAACTAAGCTACAATATGTTCATTTCTCCAAGGTCCGAATTAGAGTGTCTGATAAATCGATTAGAGCATCTTTATTGGGAAAAATGCATAATACACCCTTGTATTTTATGAAACCTGCACAAAACACCCTTGTATTCTTTAAACTGCATAAAACACCCTTGTATTTTAATAAACCCTGCAAATAAGACCCATTCCGTCAAAACTAACGGAAAGTGAAGTTCACTCGCCCTCTATGCAATTGCTTCATATTTTTACGCATTTAAAGTATAGAAATAATTCAAATTACCCCCAACTATTAGTTCTAAACAACATCCTCACTGTGATGATGCAGCTGTGGTCGATTGAATGTGTAAAACAACGGTGCAATTTGTTCACGCGAGAACTTCAAACTGTTATATCAACTTCGATTTGGTGGTATTTTTAAATCGTGAAAAATTTGTAATAAATGTTAAATCTATTTATTTAAAGGAAAAATTGCTATTACGCGTCCATTCCAATATAAAAACTGGAAAGTTTAGTACAGTATATTTAAGACAATCAAATAGGAAATAATTTTTTATTAGTTTTACTTTTATTGTAAACTCTAAAAGACTTTCTCAATTTGATAATATTTTATTAAAAACATTGAAACTTTAGGTAATTATTTTTAATTCTGGAATATTAATGTAAAAATATTAGAATTTTTTTATTTATTTTTTTTAATATTTTAATTCTCAAAACATTTTTTTTAATTTATTGCCACGTGTCAACCACATGGCCAGACATGGACCCACTATTTTTGCCACGTGTCAGCCGCGTCAGTTCCGATGGCCGGAAAATACTCCGGCCAGCGACAGAGGACTAAATTGGCGAAAGTAGGGGGGAGATGTGGGGTTTTTGGTCCACCGGAGACAGACGGGGTTTTTTGGCCAATTGGTCCCACATACGGGACCAATTTGATAATTTTCTCAAAGTAGTCTTTTTTATGTCAATTAATATATATAATGCTATTAAAATGATATTAATTCAATTTCATAATATTTATACCATTATAAATAATTAAAAAATTATAATACATTTTATATTTAATTATAGATTTAATATAGCAACATATTTGTTTCTTAATTAATATATATAACGCAAATGAAATTTGATTAATTCGATTTCATAATATTCATAATATTTGTAGTGGGAATATTATGAAATCGAATTAATCAAATTTCATTTGCGTTATAAATATTAATTAAGAAATAAATATATGTTGAAAATAAATATTGAAAATATTATTGTAAACTAAATTTAGATCTAATATGATGGTTTAACATGCAATTAACTCTTAAATTAAAAAAATAAATTTTGCATTTAAGAAAGTCTTTTAGAGTTTACAATAAAAATAAAACTAAAAAAAATCAGTTCCTATTTGATTGTCTTAAAATATACTGTACTAAACTTTCAGATTTTATATTGGAATGAACGTGTAATAGCAATTTTTCCTTTAGATAAATAGATTTAACATTTATTACAACCTTTTCACAATTTAAAAATACCACCAAATCGAAGTTGATATAAGAGTTTGAAGTTCTCGCGTGAACAAATTGCACCGTTGTTTCACACCTTCAATCGACCACAGTTGCATCCTCACGGTGAGTATGTTGTTTAGAACTAATAGTTGGGGGTATTTTGAATTATTTCTACTTCTTATTTTAAATGCGTAAAAATATGAACCAATTGCTTAGAGGGTGAGTGAACTTCACTCTCCGTTAGTTTTGACGGAATGAGTCTTATTTGTAGAATTTATTAAAATACAAGAATATTTTATACAGTTTAAAGAATACAAGGGTATTTTGTCCATGTTTCATAAAAGAAAAGGTGTATTACGCATTTTTCCCTACTTTGCTAGTAGAAAACATGGGTTGTTTACTAAGCAATTGGTTGCTCCAAAATAAAACCCCCACTAGAGAGAAAAGTGTTTGGGTTGTTCTCAACATGCGGGAAACAACAAAAAAAGAAAGAAGTGTTTGGGTTGTTCTCAAAGTAAACCCCCACCAGTTGCTCCCCTTTTTTTTGGGTCCAAAAACAGTTAAAACATGTGGGAAACAACAAAAAAAGAAGACGACGTGAAAAATATAAGAACTAACTCACGAAACGTATAGAAAAAAAAGAGCGCCGTAAACCACTTACCTTGGTTTACTGGTAGGTCTTTCACTTCAAGTGGGAGATCCTGGTTCGAGTTTCTCTGAGAAAAAAAATTTTCAAGGTTAATCTATAATTAAAGAAGAGACTCTAGCTCTTCGGGGTACGCTGGTGGAACAATTAAATATTGAGAGCTTCAAGCGGTAGTAGGCCAAATCTCGGTGGGACCCTGCGGTTGGATTTGAGGGTCAGCGTGGAAGAATCACTGGGACGACTCGCATGCGCAGATAGTTGAGGATATTTAAGAGCACTTGTTCGATACACATCTTGCGATTTAACTGTAGTAGTACTGTGGGATGTTATCCCGAGAATTAGTCAGGTGTAAGTTTGGAACCTCGGTATAAAAAAAAGGCATTGTAATAAATAAAAAGAACGCTTCAGTAGAGAATTTAAATTGCACTTTCTCTCTTTATTATCGAGTTTATTAACAGTAATATTTTTGTGACTCTTGAAACTGCACTTTCTCTCTTTATTATCGAGTTTATTTATCATTTCTAAGCAAATTTAATTAAATTAGAGAAAATAAAGAATAGTGATGTGTACAAGCGGGACCATCAAAATAATATAAAATATTTAGTTAACAACCCTTCAGGGGTTGAGAGATAAAATATGCTCCTATGCTATGAATTTAAATGTCATTCTCTTCCTTTTAAATTTTATGGCATGAGTTTTTTGTTTGAGGACAAGTAAATGTTTAAGTGTGCGGGAGTTGTTTTATATAATTTTGTCCTTTGTTTTCAATGGTTTTCCTAGTTGTTTTTATGGTATTTTTTGTTTATATTCGTATTGTTTGTGATGATTTTTATTTTATTGTGTTATAGGCTTTTATTTTACTTTTATGTTCATTTGAGTCCTTTTTATTTAGTTTGTGTGAAAAAATAAAAATGGACCAAGGAAAGGCAAAGGTTGTTGCCTAAAACAACTTTTCCCGTTGCCCTTGTTGCCCCGCCCGTTGCCCTTGAAAATTGGTCGTTGCCACGCAGCAAGGCAACGGTCGTTCCCAAGCACACTCTACCCCGCGCCCGTCGTGCGCGCCGGCCGTTGCTCATTATAGTCCGTCGGGACTAATTTCTACTCTCTATAAGTGTATTTTGACTTCATTTGGGAGGGAGAAGATTCATTTTGGAAAGAGGAGATTCATTTTGTTAGATTCTAGTGAGAGAAAAAATATTTGTGTTAGATTTCTTTAATTTTTTCTCTTGTTATTAATTAGGGTTTATGACTACTTTCAATTACTTCTCAATTTCAATTTAGTTCTTCAATTGGTTGCAATTGCTCTTTTATTTCAAGGATTCGAGTTCAATTGAAGTGGTAAATCTCTTATTTGTCTTCAATTTCACTGTCTACATGTAGACTTCTCACCTTAATTCAATTGTTGTCAATTTTTAGAGCTAGATTCTCTCTCCCTCCATTTCTTCATGGCTTTGATGTTGTTTGGCTTGATTCTATTTTTGATTTCCCATAATTTGAGTGGTTAGAACATGTTCTAGGGAGTTGGGAAATTGACCCAATTCATGTAACAGCCCAAAAACAGTGGCTATTACAGTGCCGTGGACCCCTACCGGGACCCACCAAGCGATATCACTATATACATTTAGAATCTGACAACGTGGCACCGTACCACAATATTTATCAAAACCCCGGTGTGGAGTATGAGTTATTCATGTCTTTAAATACGAGCAAACATACACAGGATCCAAACTCTAAGATGCACCATATGACGATGGGCAGTACCTAACAAATTTTAGTACATTCATCCGACACAAAATAAAATGAAAGTCACAATAAAACATAACCGAACAACCGAAAGACTCGGGGCCCCCGAAATAGCATACTTCAAAACCCTCCGTCGCCATTGTGTTCCTCCTGTGCCTTGCCCTTTCCTCGCCCTGAAATACAAGTATTTCGCCCCAAACCACAGTCGCTTATACATGATAATAATTCTCATGACATTATACAATTCATATATATACGGATCTCAAAGAAAACAATCGACTCATCGAATATACCTCGCAGCGTATAAACAATAAATCCCAATCGAACATAAACAAATATACGAATGACCACACAATATGGCTCAAGACGGACGTCACAGTACGCCCGATCCGGAAATGTGTCCGTGCACATGTCCACCCCCTATACGGAATCCAGAATATACGTGGGACGATGTACCTAATTAGCCTCACGAACTACGTCTCGTGTGCACGATCTAAATGCGGAAAACATTCACGCATGATCATCAAGTGCCCGGCTAAAAAATCCTACACATAACCAATCGGCACGCAGATATGACTCCAGAGATGTCACGAGGCAACATGACAACGAAAATCAATGAATTATACCTTTATCAAGGAAACCGAACAACTCACCGAAGTGTCAACAAAGCTCAAAGGACCAACGGTACAAGAACGGTAATTTCGGGTATATCACCCCAACACCATGATAATACGATCAAGGTATCATCATATCACGAATCATAGATTATCAGAACATCTCATACACACGAAACGCATAAAAATCACAAGAATTCAATCATCATTATAACCAAGCAAGATAACTTGCCTCAATTCCGTAGATGGATAATCCTTCTGTGAATGATCAAACGAACGGTATCCTCGTCTAACAATACTCACGTGAACAAGCAACCTTGAATGAAATGTAATTCATTCAACAATACATTCGTATGATAACGGTATTATTACATGAACAATATTTGTAAATTTACTTGAATAAATCAATTATCCTATTGATCACTTTAATGGTCCAATATGTTTATCATGTTCATTATATATTCTAACATTAATGTCAAATACTTGAGGTCTAGTTTATTATCAATGTAATATCGTGAAAATATCTTTTCAAATCATCGACACTTACGATTACGATATAAGTTTGTGTTTACTTATGTTCTTCATTATCTTACCAACGATTACATTCAAAACTTGATTACTATATGAAACATAAGTTTAAGTTTTTAGTGAACTAAGAACATCATCTTAATTTACGTCTCTTAACACGCACGGATTAATGAAATGGAATTCGGCTATTCATCTACCGCATTTGTATCATCATATTCAACACAATCCTCTTAAGAACATTATCAACCTATTAATGTAGTGATTACCACTCTTTAACGAAATCGATTAATTTGAACATATGAAGATTACAACTTCCTTTTATCAACATCCATTGTTTTACTTTGAAGAATTTATTAAAAGCCTAGTTATATCATTGGATACTTGAAATTTTTGAAGTAACTTCATCCCATCTAGCAAAGATCATCTACAAAGGGTTAACATAATCTTTCCAACAATTTTATTACAAAGGTTTTAGAGGCCAAAAATCATGGTTCCATACTACCTTCAAGAATCAATAGAATGTTCAAGACAAATTTAACATTTCTCACTTTTAATCATTAAGGATATTATCCCTAACATGTTCCTAGTGTTGAGACTATAATCAACTTCTGATTATCATGTTATATATCAGGTTTTATGTATATCATTATCAACACAATCACATTATGAAGTTATTTACATCAAGAAGTAACACTAATACCTTCAATGTTAATCTTCACTTAGTTTGAGCATGATCCAATTAACTTATCATGTTTGCACTAGTTTAAACTAACATTATGTGAAGTATTTATCTACTAATATCATCATAAGCTTGGAATTGATATGAGTTAAAGAAAGACCAACCTTAAAATGAAGAACAACACCTACACTTCAAGGGATAAGCTTCAATCTCTAACTCTCCAAGTCACCAATCAAGTGCTGAAGCTCCAACACAAGTTAGAAAGGCTTAGAAACGAAGTTGGAAGGGAAAGGAATCGTTCCTCAGTTGGGAGGTTGAAAAGGGTCGAGTAGGAAGTGAATGGCAAGTCATACTTTTATAATCTGAACTCGGCATTACGTACGTTAACGAACGTGGTTAACGTACGTTATAGCCTTTACGTACGTAATCTTATGATCATTACGTACGTAACCAATTTCATCAGATCTTACTGCCTCAAAACACGCAATTTGTTACGTACGTAACTATATAGCTATTACGTACGTAATAGCCGTTGACTTGGCTGTCGCGATCGGCTCCCGACCACCTACCCCCGCTCGGCCCCACCCGCCGAAAGGCGGACTGCTGGAGAATCTTCCGCATTACGTACGTTAACGTATTGATGTTACGTACGTAAGGCGACATACATAGCGTACGTTATGAAGGTAGGTTAACGTACGTTAAGTACTATAACAAGCATAAATGGAATTCTCCCAATATCACCCAACAACTAATATAGTATGAATGACCATGAATCCAACTTAACATAATTCGTCGATACTTGCTACAACATCACAGACATGGTGTAAAAATACTTAACTTAAATCATGAAATACAATATTAAAGGCGAGGGTATTACATACTCCCCCCCTTAAAAGGAGTTTCGTCCCCGAAACTAAGGGGTAAACAGTTCGGGGTATTTCTCTCGCATGCTATCTCCAGTCTCCCACGTAGCTTCCTCGACTCCATGTCTCGACCACTGAATTTTTAATAAGGGAATCGTCTTGTTCCTCAGCTGTTTAATTCTTCTCTCGAGTATCTGCACAGGCCGTTCTTCATACGAATGGTCGTCGGCTATTTCGACCTCGTCGAATTGAATAACGTGACTTGGATCAGCAACATACTTCCTTAACTGAGATACATGGAATACGTTGTGAATCCGGCTCAAAGCTGGTGGTAATGCTAAACGATAGGCTAGGTCGCCTACTCGTTCCACGATCTCAAACAGACCAATATACCTTGGGCTCAATTTGCCTCTCTTCCCGAATCGGAAAACACCTCTAGTAGGAGATACTTTGACTAGTACATGGTCACAAATCTCAAACTCGAGTGGTCGTCGACGATTATCTGCATATGATTTATGGCGGCTTTGGGCCGTTAATAGACGGCTCTTGATCAGGGAAATCTTCTCACGGGCTGCCAATAACATATCAGGTTCCGGACCAATAGATTCAGACAATTCGTCCCAGCACAAAGGGGACCTACAACGACGACCATACAATGCCTCATAAGGTGCCATCATGATCGAGGCGTGCCAGCTGTTATTATACGTGAATTCTACCAACGGCAGTTGGGCTTCCCAGTCAGGCTTCCAATCGAGAGCACATGCCCTCAACATATCCTCTAGAGTTTGAATAGTCCTCTCAGACTGACCGTCGGTCTGAGGATGAAAAGCCGCATCAAGTTCAACCGTGTACCCATAGCACGATGAACCGCCTTCCAAGTGCGACACGAACTGGCCCGTCCCGATCCGATACAATACTCTTAGGGGTGCCATGCGCCTCACAATCTCTTTGATGAATAATTGGGCCAATCTCTCAGGGCCCCAAGTATCCTTGATCTCCAAGAAGTGGGCTGATTTAGTCAATCGATCCACAACCACCCAAATCGTATTCATGCCTCGACGGCTCGTCGGCAAGCTAGTAATAAAATCCATCGATATGTCTTCCCACTTCCACTCGGGAATCGGAAGTGGTTTCATCATGCCTGCTGGTCGTTGATGCTCAATCTTGACCTGCTGACAGGTCAAACATTTCGAAACGAATTCGGCAACCTCCCGTTTCATGTTACCCCACCAATAATACGGCTTCAAATCCTTATACATTTTGTTCGATCCCGGGTGTATGGAATATGGGGTAGCATGAGCCTCCTTCAGAATAGTATTCCTCAACTCTTCGTCTGTTGGTACACATACTCGGTTTTTAAAGCGTATCAGTCCATCCTCGTGAACCACAAATCCAGGGGCCTTCCCTTGATCGATTTCTCCTCGAACTCTGGATAAGAATGGGTCCGTCATCCTGCTTCGCCCCGATCGTCTCATCAAGGGATGGTGAAATCTCAAGCGTGCACAGTTGTCCCTGAATGCGTTGTAACCAGACCTCAATCCCTGGTCTCATGAACTCTAATTGCAACTCCCTCTGGGCGGTCAAACGAGCTAGTATCTGTTCCTGCACCGTCTTGCGGCTCAAGGCATCGGCAACCACGTTTGCCTTGCCTGGATGGTAAAGGATCTCGATATCATAGTCTTTGATTAGCTCTAACCACCTCCTTTGTCTCATATTCAACTCCTTTTGGGTAAAAATATACTTCAGGCTCTTGTGGTCCGTAAAAATCCGGCAGGTAACTCCATACAGATAGTGGCGCCAGATTTTTAAAGCAAACACTACGGCTGCTAACTCCAAGTCATGAGTCGGGTAGTTGACCTCGTAAGGACGCAACTGTCTGGATGCATAGGCGATCACTTTCCCGTCCTGCATTAACACGCAGCCAAGGCCCTGTCTCGATGCATCGCTATATACCACGAATCCTTCCGTTCCTCTAGGTAGTACCAAAACAGGCGCTGAAATTAATCGACCTTTGAGTTCATCAAAACTTTGCTGACATGCTTCCGACCACAAGTACTTCTTATCTTTTCTCAACAGATTAGTCATCGGTTGAGCAATTTTGGAAAATCCTTCCACGAATCGTCTGTAATAGCCTGCTAGACCCAGAAAACTACGAACTTCCTTCACGTTCTTCGGGTAGCTGGGCCCTTGATAGCTTCCGTCTTCTGTGGGTCTACTCTTACTCCCTCTGCTGATATCACATGTCCCAGAAAAATAACTTCAGACATCCAGAATTCACACTTAGAAAATTTTCCATAGAGTTGTTCTCGCCTTAATGCATCGAGAACCTGGCGGAGGTGACACTCATGCTCCTCATGATCACGAGAGTAGACCAAGATGTCGTCAATAAAAACGACTACAAAACGATCCAGATAATTTATAAAAACCCGATTCATTAATTCCATGAACACTGCAGGTGCATTAGTCAGTCCGAATGGCATGACAACGAACTCATAATGCCCATAGCGAGTGCGAAAAGCTGTCTTCGGGACGTCAGACTCTCGAATCCGCAATTGGTGGTACCCGGACCTCAAGTCGATCTTGGAAAATACAGCGGCTCCCTGGAGCTGATCTAATAGATCATCGATGCGAGGTAAAGGATATTTGTTCTTAATTGTTACTTTGTTCAGCTCACGGTAATCAATACACAAACGCAGCGATCCGTCCTTCTTCCGTACGAATAACACCGGCGCTCCCCAAGGGGATGCACTAGGTCGAACATATCCTTTCTTAGTTAATTCTTCAAGTTGTCTTTTCAACTACTGCATCTCGATCGGGGACATGCGATATGGTGCTTTCGAAAGCGGGGACGTCCCTGGCTCCAACTCAATGGTGAATTCTACCTCTCGCTGTGGGGGTATTCCTGGAAGCTCATCTGGAAATACATCTGGATAATTTCGAACTACCGGAATATCAACCAATTCGACTGGTCGGTCAGTTGTCTTGGTCATGTAACACCAATAACCAATGCATCCCTGGTTTAGTAATCTCACAGCCTTCATAGCGCTGATGACTCTCCCAGAATGATTGGGATTATCACCCCGAAAAATACACTCGACGCCATCATCAGATGTGACGGTCACCATTCGCTTACGGACGCTAAGCACGGCATCGTGACGATCCATCCAGTCGATACCCAAGATTACATCATCTTTAGGTAAATCAACCACAATCAAGTCGGACAACCACTCACGGTTGTTCATGCGACCTGATAGCTCAGACTTCACGACTCACAATAATTCTTCTACCATCGGGTAGACCAATTACATAAGTTTCACAATCGGTAACATTATTCAAATGCAAACGACTCAAACAAGAACTAGACAAAAAGGAGTGTGAAGCACCGATCAAAAAGAACACAAACGGCCGAGAGTGAATCTCGAGAGTACCTGCAATCATGCCGGCTTCGGGATCATCGGCTTTCTTCATCTCGTAGACTCGGGTTTTGCAACCCCTAAGCAGTGTACCAACTTGATTTCCACGGCCCATCCCTTTGTTCGCCTTAGTCCGGTAAGAAGCGGATGGAGGAGCACGTTCTGAGCAAGATCAGATCGAGCAAGAGATGCTACTGAGCACGCCCGAGTCCACCGGCAATAGCGAGCACGATGACCGTTCTTCCCGCAAGTGTGACAGTAACGGCCGGCCGGACACTGAGCCGATATGCCTCGGTCCCCACAGTTATAACACACGACAGGTGAGCTGATTGCTCGAGAGTGCGTTCCTGCCGGTTTCGGTGCCATAGGTGGCCGCTCAGAAGGATTTGGTACAGGCTGGGGTTTCTTGAATACCCCCCGGTTATTGTCTCCTTGGGTCTGGTTCCTGGATCTCTTGTTGGAAAACTGAGGCTGCTTCTTAGAAATCTCCTTCGCAGTAAGTTCATACTCCAAAGCCTTCTCAATAAACTCCGGCAAGGTCGTACAATGGTGATTGAGTAATTGCATCCTCATTCGGGGTTTAAGCCTCTTGAGGAAATATTTGATCTTATCAGCTTCCGAACGGACAACTGACGTAGCAAAAGGGAGAAGTGCTTGGAATTTTTCAGCAATCGCTAACACATCCTCGTCTCCGATGGATCGGGTTCGAATTCGGATACTTGGCTTCACGGAGGGGTGCAGGATAGTAACGATCTAGCATCGATTCTTGAATTCCTCCCAAGTACTCGCGCCATCGCAGCCTCACGTAAAGCCACCAAGTATGGGCACTCTTACTAAGGTAGTAGTCGCCACAAAGAACTCGATTTTCCTCTGGGCACTCCACCATCCCGAACAGTTTCTCGAAATGCTCTATCCAGTGTACAATGTCAGCAGGCTCAGATGAGCCTTCAAAAGTCGGAGGTCGCTGTCGTGATATGTCGCTAACAATCCGGCTCACGATTCCGCCATGCACCAGAGGCGGAGGTTGTTGCCCCTGCTGTTGACCAGTAGTATTCCTCTGCATAGTTTCCATCAGCTGACCCATTTGGGTCATCTGGGCCATCATGCCCTGCATCACAGTGTAAGGATCGACACGTGCATTTTATCCAGTGTGGTGTGATTGGTCCCTAGAAGGCGAATCACTGCCTGCGGAACTTTGTTCCACATTTGCGCGTCTGTTAGCTCGTGGTATCGGGATTCGGCCTCTTCCGCGGCCTCGTCCCCCTCTGCCACGGCCTCTCAGATTCCTTTCCATACTGAAAGAATCAAGTCACAAGTACAGTTCAAGTTATCAATTATAACTCATGTTAAGTTAATAGCAATAGGGAATTTCATATCCAACAAAGCAGTTCATAAGGAATCACTGGCACCGCAGGTGTTATACACTCAATATCATATCAACATCAAGTCGAAACAATTCCAATCACATAATAAATTTAGGTTTTCCTCAAACAGATGAATTTTTACCTCATGTTAGCAAGATGCCAAGATAAGTAAAGAGACCAATACGTCATCAATATCATGCCAGTAATCAAATTATGGCTCATGAGAACATACCGTATTTGACGGGTCAGGCGCTTGCACAGGTTACACGTGGCACGAAGGTTTCTTGATGCTATTTCGATTCTAAAATGACTCAAAATAAAAACACACTCTCCGATACCATCTTCTGTAACAGCCCAAAAACAGTGGCTATTACAGTGCCGTGGACCCCTACCGGGACCCACCAGGCGATATCACTATATACATTTAGAATCTGACAACGTGGCACCGTACCACAATATTTATCAAAACCCCGGTGTGGAGTATGAGTTATTCATGTCTTTAAATACGAGCAAACATACACAGGATCCAAACTCGGTACAGACCATATGACGATGGGCAGTACCTAACAAATTTTAGTACATTCATCCGACACAAAATAAAATGAAAGTCACAATAAAACATAACCGAACAACCGAAAGACTCGGGGGCCCCGAAATAGCATACTTCAAAACCCTCCGTCGCCATTGTGTTCCTCCCGTGCCTTGCCCTTTCCTCGCCCTGAAATACAAGTATTTCGCCCCAAACCACAGGGTCAGTTATACATGATAATAATTCTCATGACATTATACAATTCATATATATACGGATCTCAAAGAAAACAATCGACTACTAAATATACCCCGCAGGCGTATAAACAGTCAGTCCCAACTGTCGAACATAAACAAATATACGAATGACCACACAATATGGCTCAAGACGGACGTCACAGTACGCCCGATCCGGAAATGTGTCCGTGCACATGTCCACCCCATATACGGAATCCAGAATATACGTGGGACGATGTACCTAATTAGCCTCACGAACTACGTCTCGTGTGCACGATCTAAATGCGGAAAACATTCACGCATGATCATCAAGTGCCCGGCTAAAAAATCCTACACATAACCAATCGGCACGCAGATATGACTCCAGAGATGTCACGAGGCAACATGACAACGAAAATCAATGAATTATGCCTTTATCAAGGAAACCGAACAACTCACCGAAGTGTCAACAAAGCTCAAAGGACCAACGGTACAAGAACGGTAATTTCGGGTATATCACCCCAACACCATGATAATACGATCAATGTATCATCATATCACGAATCATAGATTATCAGAACATCTCATACACACGAAACGCATAAAAATCACAAGAATTCAATCATCATTATAACCAAGCAAGATAACTTGCCTCAATTCCGTAGATGGATAATCCTTCTGTGAATGATCAAACGAACGGTATCCTCGTCTAACAATACTCCCGTGAACAAGCAACCTTGAATGAAATGTAATTCATTCAACAATACATTCGTATGATAACGGTATTATTACATGAACAATATTTGTAAATTTACTTGAATAAATCAACTATCCTATTGATCACTTTAATGGTCCAATATGTTTATCATGTTCATTATATATTCTAACATTAATGTCAAATACTTGAGGTCTAGTTTATTATCAATGTAATATCGTGAAAATATCTTTTCAAATCATCGACACTTACGATTACGATATAAGTTTGTGTTTACTTATGTTCTTCATTATCTTACCAACGATTACATTCAAAACTTGATTACTATATGAAACATAAGTTTAAGTTTTTAGTGAACTAAGAACATCATCTTAATTTACGTCTCTTAACACGCACGGATTAATGAAATGGAATTCGGCTATTCATCTACCGCATTTGTATCATCATATTCAACACAATCCTCTTAAGAACATTATCAACCTATTAATGTAGTGATTACCACTCTTTAACAAAATCGATTAATTTGAACATATGAAGATTACAACTTCCTTTTATCAACATCCATTGTTTTACTTTGAAGAATTTATTAAAAGCCTAGTTATATCATTGGATACTTGAAATTTTTGAAGTAACTTCATCCCATCTAGCAAAGATCATCTACAAAGGGTTAACATAATCTTTCCAACAATTTTATTACAAAGGTTTTAGAGGCCAAAAATCATGGTTCCATACTACCTTCAAGAATCAATAGAATGTTCAAGACAAATTTAACATTTCTCACTTTTAATCATTAAGGATATTATCCCTAACATGTTCCTAGTGTTGAGACTATAATCAACTTCCGATTATCATGCTATATATCAGGTTTTATGTATATCATTATCAACACAATCACATTATGAAGTTATTTACATCAAGAAGTAACACTAATACCTTCAATGTTAATCTTCACTTAGTTTGAGCATGATCCAATTAACTTATCATGTTTGCACTAGTTTAAACTAACATTATGTGACGTATTTATCTACTAATATCATCATAAGCTTAGAATTGATATGAGTTAAAGAAAGACCAACCTTAAAATGAAGAACAACACCTACACTTCAAGGGATAAGCTTCAATCTCTAACTCTCCAAGTCACCAATCAAGTGCTGAAGCTCCAACACAAGTTAGAAAGGCTTAGAAACGAAGTTGGAAGGGAAAGGAATCGTTCCTCAGTTGGGAGGTTGAAAAGGGTCGAGTAGGAAGTGAATGGCAAGTCATACTTTTATAATCTGAACTCGGCATTACGTACGTTAACGAACGTGGTTAACGTACGTTATAGCCTTTACGTACGTAATCTTATGATCATTACGTACGTAACCAATTTCATCAGATCTTACTGCCTCAAAACACGCAATTTGTTACGTACGTAACTATATAGCTATTACGTACGTAATAGCCGTTGACTTGGCTGTCGCGATCGGCTCCCGACCACCTACCCCCGCTCGGCCCCACCCGCCGAAAGGCGGACTGCTGGAGAATCTTCCGCATTACGTACGTTAACGTATTGATGTTACGTACGTAAGGCGACATACATAGCGTACGTTATGAAGGTAGGTTAACGTACGTTAAGTACTATAACAAGCATAAATGGAATTCTCCCAATATCACCCAACAACTAATATAGTATGAATGACCATGAATCCAACTTAACATAATTCGTCGATACTTGCTACAACATCACAGACATGGTGTAAAAATACTTAACTTAAATCATGAAATACAATATTAAAGGCGAGGGTATTACAATTCACATAGGGATTAGGGCGTCTGGCACTTGAACCGATCTAATTTGAAGGTATTATATTGATTAACCCTAATTTTCGGAAAATTAGATCGATAAGGGAATTTATCCCAAAATTCCCAAATTTGAAATTGGGTGTAATTCGAGATACATCATCCAATTGAGGTTCAATTGTTGATTCCGGCTAAATTTCTAGTAGGAAGTCCGGCTAAATTCCTAGTATGATTGTGGTAATTCCGACTCCCTAAACCTTAAAATCCCAATTTTTCTTTCCTTTGTCATTTCGTACATTTTTCGTGTTTGATTAGTTGATTAGTGTTAAATTTACTTGCCTTTATCGATTTTATCTCGCAATTGTCCTTTCAATTACTTAGTGATTAATCTCTACCTATAATCAAATCCTCAACTGTGTTAAGATTTGAATTTTTTCTAGCACTCATTTCCATTTCCTTCGCATTTTTGTTAGTTCGAGCCTCCTAGATTTCGTCAAAAGATCAAGTTGATACGAGTTTATTTTCTAGAAAACACCATAACAACTGAATTGATTTGGAAACTCTTAATTTTTTTTATAACTCAATTTCTAGGCTTACACCTAACTATGTCTGAGTATAACAGCTCCGCTTTCTCATTACTGCCACCAAGTTAAATCGCGGGATGTGCACGAACTGATCAGTGTCTTGTCGGGTTCTGCGGACGTACAACCAGATCCTCTCAGGTAAAGAGAACATGAAGTCCTCTCCCGAATCGAACTCACACGGATGAGATTCAGTATGAAGTCATGTCAAAGGCTTAATTAGAACGTATATGCTCCGGAAAAGATTTTTGAAGTGGAGGCAAGAGAGATAGAATCCCAACCTCCACCCCACATGAGTTTTTACACTCATGTGGTGGCCAACTGGGCTAAGCCAGTTGATTTGGAAAGACTCTTAATTAAATTCAAATTAGGTCCCATGAAAACTGATTTATGATATGACTAGCTTTAAGGAAAGACAGTAAATATTATGAGAAATCGACTTCCCCTTTTCAAAAATGGTAAACATTTTCTCATCATCTTTCATGATATTTTTGATATTTTTCTGAAAACATTTTCCATAATTGAACATTTTCTCTAATATATTTGATAATAGTCAATGGAGGAAAACAAATATTTTCTGGAAAAATGTTTCCCCAAAAATACTATTTTCCGGACAAATATTTTCCAGAAAATTATTTTCCAAAAAAAAAAAAATATTTTCCTGAAAAGTATTTCAGAAATAAAGTTACTTTCCTGCAAATAAATATAGCCAATATATATAATCTGTAATGTTAAACTCAAGAAAGCAGTACAAAGTTATCTTTTACCAACCCAAAAAAATACTGGTTATTCGTTTACAATCATCATGAATATCCTCTTCAAATTAAAACAGTTTACAAATCAACTGATCCAAACCGAAAATTCCAACATAAGACATAATTTCAATAAAGTCACTAGCAAAACAAAGCAACTTCAGAGAACTGAACCTTGAGAACTCTGTATATCCCACTTCAAAGTAGAAGATCAGTATGTCGCACTGCAAATGATAGGAAGATATTAATATTTGATTTAAGATCATTTGAGGACCAAACTTTTTTTACATACCAAGGGACTAATCTCCACCCTCCATCTTCCCTCCATCTTTATTTGATCTAATGGATGAGATTAATCCCAACAATTTAAAAAACCCACTTTCATCATTTTTTTTCAAATATCAATATCTTTCAAACCGTTAATCGTTAAGTCAAAAAAAATATACCGTTACGACGAGCATTTAATTATCTTTCTATAGATAGGCACTTTGATATATTTTCGACAAATTTTTTTTTTTCGCTTTTTTCACGTTTTTTTTCGTGGCCGAAAAAATCACATATGATATATCATATATGAATATATCATATGTGATATGTAATATCATATATGATATATCATATGTGATATGTAATATCATATATGATATATCACATATGATTTTTCACGGAAAAAAACGTGAAAAAAGCGAATTTTTTTTTTGTCGAAAGTATATCAAAATGCCCATCTATAGAAAGATAATTAAATGCTCGTCGCGATGGTGTAATTATTTTCGCTTAACGATTAATGGTTTAAGAGATATTTAAATTATAAAAAATGTGTGAAATATTAAATGCTTTTAGTCTCAACCATTAATTTCTTTTTGGATGGATGGTGGGGATGAGTCCCTTGATATATAAGAAAAGTTTGGTATTTAATATAACTATACTCTTAATATTTATGCTAGAACTCGAATACTTAATAACCACACAATTTTATCATGCTCAATAAACAGGTCAAGTGTATTTATCAGGGACTTGAGTTGCAAATTTCATCCCAACTTGACCAAAAAAATGGGACAAAAGAATTGACTCAAACTGGATGCATTCACCGGATAGAATCATATCGAGCCATCTTATCATGTTGCAAGCACTTCTCAAGTACATACACTGGGGAAATAATGTAACTGGAAAGCAATGATAATCACAAGAACAATACAATTACAATGATGTTTCACACAAGAAGGAAGTGAGGAACAAACATCTGCGCCCAACTCGCATGTTGCCAATTCAGATGTAACAAAGAACCTTGCAGCTTTAAAATATATTTCCTTCCGTGCAAAATTGTACAGGATGTTTTCATTTTTTCCAATAATTAAGAATTACCTATCTAAATAAGATATAATTCCAATTATATCCTTATTATAAACAGAGGTGATACGAAGCGGGCTCCCTCTCTCCCTCCCTCCCTCCCTCCTTGCTAATTCATACCCCAACCCTACACCTCTTTCTCTCTATCTAGGGTTTTTCATAATGTATACTTGCTTCCAAAATAACCCCAAATGTTACATAATCTACAAGAAGAATATAGGTAATAAAATATATATATATATATATATGGTTGAATATCAGTCAAATTATTCATTGCGTGAGTTCGGCCACTACGTGCTCATTCACTTTTTACTAATGTACGTTCTGTCGAAGTCAACGCAAAATTTAATCAAATGAAACGTTTACGTATCCCATGAGTTGGCGATGATCTGGGACAAGTGGACGCTGAGTGGTCAGATGAGTTGACAACAAGAACTTGAGGAAAAAAAAAACTTAAAGACATGGAATCCAACGCAAAATTTAATCAAATGAAACGTTTACGTATCCCATGAGTTGGCGATGATCTGGGACAAGTGGGCGCTGAGTGGTCAGATGAGTTGACAACAAGAACTTGAGGAAAAAAAAAACTTAAAGACATGGAATCCAACCTCATTCCTTCAAGGAAATCAATATAAACCATTTTCTTGTGACATTCATATATATAATTTTTACCTCTCAAATCATCCATCTGAAGCCTCAAGTTCCAAATTCCAAATACGTAAAATCTCGTGTATTCACAGCCAGATTCTTACATTAATTCGGAACATTTGAAACCCTAATGTCTAGATCGTAAATTTTCGATTAAATCCTTCACAAAATCAAAGGGATTTCAACTGGTGATTTTCCCCCGGATTCCAAACCCACAAGGAGGATTAATGCATGCAGCAGTTCGTTGAAGTTTGGGTAAGTTAAAACTTAAAGGTTGACATTTGTTCATCTTTTGTTATATATATAAACATCTGATAAATATATAACTTGTACAGAAGATCTAAGAGGGGAATGGTTGCCATTGTGTCGAAATTGGCAAGGGTAATTGGCCACAGAAGAGAAGGAACAAAGGTTTATATAGAGAGTATTCTGTAACTGACTTGTTTACTTCAGAAATTTGACATTTCATAATAGGCCAAATCTAATTTCTTTTAACAGGTAGCTAGCATATTGATTTTAAAATCATTTGATCCAAGAATTTTCAAAATGATTTTAGGACTTTTTTCCCAGAACGTACTTTTATTGTGCAACTGTTGCACGGAAATCTTACTGAAGTGAAAGAGGAATGAGGTCAATGAGACTGGCAAATCGTACACAATGGCACACTTTGTGTTGTGGCTGTTTACATAAGTAGAACATAGAGCTACAAGTTTCCCAACAAAGAATAAAGGGGTCAACAACCAGCACATCATATGTATATACATAATCATATTAAGGCGGACCAATCAGGGGATTGTAATTGTACTACATGGTATTATCGTATTAAGATTAAACTAACAGTGAACATGAGCAAAAGAGAAGTCTAACAACATCATTATCGCTGCATCAATAAACACTATCTGATTCAACATTGTGTATTTAACACAAACTAAGTAATGTGAATTCATATAAAAGAACAACCAACCGAAAGTAGCAAATATGAGATATATAATTAAATATAAAAGAGGGTGAAATGAGCGCGCTCGCACACACGCCCCACTTAGACCAATTACAAAAGCTAAGACAAATTTAGACGTAGTAGAGTGAGTACCTAAGAAATAGGGACCATGTGATGCACGTAGCTAGTCTGGGGAAGGATAAAGGAGCGGGCGGATAGGAGAACGAGGTTAATGGTTGAATCCGTTCACTCACTTCTGAACTTGAGGAATACAACACGGCACTTTATAGAGTCGTCATCATCATCATCATCATCATCATCACAGTAATCGGAACTAGAGTCAGAATCAGGATTGCAAATGGATTTAGACTTGGGGAGTACAAACCAGGTAGTGGACAAGCAGAAGGAGTTGTCACCCAACGAGAGCAAATGCTTAAAGCGCGCACGTACAAATTCAGTTATATCCCAACCATCAATAACAGTCTTGGACCAATGTACGTCCAGCCACTTCAGGTTTTTCAAATCATAGGCACGAAGGAGACTGGGACATTTGCGCTGATGAAAGTAGATCAAGTCATCAGAAAATGCTGTGAGCGGCTTCCAGTCCAAAAAATTGGAAACCAAAAGTTTCCAATCACCAAGCTTAGGGTAAAAAGCATAAAGGGAAGGCGATAAAAGTGGGCCTTTTTCCAAGCGAAGGATGATACGATTGGCAGAGGGGTCTGGGAGCACAGTTATAGACACTCTGCAACCTTGGAATTCTAAAGGCAAAGGGATTGCCTCCCAGTGATTAGTGGTGGGATCAAACACCTGAGGGCAAAGTTGTAGATCCTTCCATCGAGGCAAGTACAACAGGGAAGCCAGCAGCCAGAAATCTGCATCAGATTTTGGCACCACAGCCCTGATCCTTTCCCATTGTCCCCATTGACAATTTGCAACCGAGCTACGCCCGTGTAAAAGGAATCATCCGCCGGGCTTTGGGATTTGCAAGAGGCTATTTTGGTTAGAGTATCAGGGCCACAAAACATATAGACAAAGTCACCCAAGCTCAACATTGAACCGATTCCGGAACAACTTAACAGCGGAGATGAGATACGGAGATAAATTGTGCCCCGCTCTAGATCCACTATGTGAAACTCTTCATGCTTCAATCTTTTCTCAATGTCTGGACGACTTTTTAGTTGATGGGGTTCGGACTGCACCAGAATTCTCGTTACCATTTTCTCTTTAATCTGCTTTTAATCTAATTCTGAAGCGGAACGAACGAAAATAGAGAAGAAGCGAAGCCAAAAACAAAGGAGGAGGTGTCAGCCCTGGGCGAAGGAAGAGACGAGGCAGGCAGGTCGCGCGGGGAGGAGGTGAGAGACGATGATGAAGTTGTGTTGCCTTTATGTAGGGTTAGCGGGGACCCTATTCTCTTTTCAACACCCCTTTCCCAAACTATGTCCTCTCTTTTTCTTTTTCTCTATTTGTTATTTATTCCTGATATATACTAAAAAAAACTCAGGGAATTCATAAATAAACTCTAATTTTTATTAAATAAACTCCAATTCTTATGTACGAGTCATTCAGACAGGACGCCTATCAGTATATGATGGTATTATATATTTAAATCATATTTGCTCAAAGACAAATTTTCGTCATTTTGATCATGGATCCGTCATTTATTTTCGCCATTTTATATTCTACGTATTTTCATTGTCAGATATATAAGTTGTCACAGTAGATACATTTTGTAGCATGATACGTATTTAAAATAGTTTATTGACATGTAATCTTTTAAGATGTATTTTTACGTAATATTTTTGTCTATTTATTTTGGTATTGACTCTATCATTTTTAATTGCAACTAACTAATATTAATACATCGCCAAGTTATAACTATTTCTTATGATAGTCAACGATGCTGCACGATGCACATGTGTCGTATGTGTTTTCATAGATTTAAAATACGCGATGCATTACGGGCTATATAAAAGTTTTCATAGGGTAATATTCGGCATTTATTTTCGTCATTTTATATTTAAGTTTTCATGGTGTCACACATTCATGCTTTATACGTACTTAGAATACTTTATTGAGTTGCACATGGGCTGTATATAAGTTTTTATATCGTAATCTTCAGAACTTACTTTCGTCATTATATATCTAAGCTGTGATGGTATCACATTTCTAAGCATGACACATTTAAAATAGTTTATTGACATTAAAAGAGTATATGTGAAGAGATTTTTTTCAAGATGTTACATTGAAAAGAGTCTATTCACATGTAATTTTTTAATATGTATAAGTTACATAAATTATTTTAAATATGAAGCGATGACATTAATGTTGGAGACCTTTTATATTCATCCACGTGCAATGCACACAGGTTTGGACTGCCTCAGGACCCATGCGATGCACTCAGGTTGGATCTAATTGTTTTTTCGTAATGTTCGGGACTAATTTTCGGTTCATGTTTGAAACTCTCATTTTTTTGTGAAAGACGGACTTCGTTGTTCAAATAAATTACATTATTAAAAGCGAACTATAAAACAAATTTCCTTTTTAACAAAACTATAAAAACATAAAACATTAAAGTGATTAGTATATTCAAGAGTATAAATTATAATTCGTATAATAAATTATAATTATAGTAAAATATTGCATGTTTAATTTGTAACGTACTATTAATATGAATGCCGTATTCATCTATATTGACACCGTAATGTGGCGTTGTTCTTGTTGTTGTTGTTCTTCATTGTCTTTGTCGTTGTTGTTCATTGGCATTTTGCATGTTTTGTTCTTGATACAATTTTCGTGACTTGTCAATCTCTTTCTTTAATGTGAAGAGGTTTTTTGCAAAATGTTATATTTAAATGAGGCTTTTCATATGTAATCTTTTAATGTGAGTAACTTACATAAATTATTTTTTAACTAATGCATTATTACAACATTTTTTCATAAACTATAATATCGAATTTGGAGCATACATTAGTAACTCATTCTAAGTATTTACAAGATGACGACATGAATCATACGATCTCAAACTCAAATGAATAATGCTTACCTCGTGATATGTGGATAACATTTGAAATACAATTTTCTTCTCCTTTATATACTTCTTCGATTTAGAAGATTCTCATTGTTATGATGATAGTGTGAAGATATTTTTATTATATTTTTATTATATACTACCATTTGCAATATGTAACATCGACATAATTTACACAGTCATATCAAATATCAAAGTCACACAATATTCCAAGACGTTTAATTAAAAAAGTGACATTAACACAACGCAAGACAAAAAACTACATTAAGAGCAAAAATATTAAAATGCACCAACAAAGTGTAGTAATAATTATTGACTAAAAATTGAATGCTCGTCATATTATTTTCAATAAACTTACTTGCTAACGAATCAATAGTATTAGCCCGTTTATCGGTATTACATGAAGTAAAATATTTCATGTTTAATTTGTAACGTACTATTAATACGAATGCTAAGTATTCATCCCACCGATGGCCGCGGCGCTGATCTTGTTGTTGTTGTTGTTTTTGTTGTTGTTGTCTTTGTCGTTGTTGTTCATTGGCCTTTTGCATGTTTTGTTCTTGACATAATTTTTGTGACTTCTCGATCTCTTTCTTTAATGCTTCTTGATGCGCTACAAAAAAATAGATATAGTTGATCGTTAGTAACTTAAATACAGTTAATCAATATATTGCATTTTCGATCAAAGTAAAAATGTTCGTGCACGTTCCACTTAATTGATAAGACAACGATGTGTAGGATCTCTTAAACCATTAGAAAAGATGATGTTACTACCAAATCTCCTAAGCTACCATCTTTATGTCCTACATTGTTACACACAAAAAACACACGTGAAATTTACATAAAATAATATAAATCAATATGCTAAATAAGTAAGACGATATGATGCTTACTTTACCACCATAATAAGTTGTAGCCCAATGTGCACGCGGTGTGGAGGAAGTTGTGGTTTGTTGTGTGTGATTTTTGACACATTATATAGTTGATAAAATATTTGTAACTCATGGACGGGAAAATAAAAAGACCAACCACTAATTGGTGTGTTTAATTTATGCATTCATGGCATTTTTGGTTTGTATTCTTTGAGGTTTAGAGATGGCTTGAAACATGTTGTACCGTACAAACTTTTGTGCACGATTCCTATGTACTTACCCTTATGCATGACTATTAAATCAATGTACTAATACATGAAGCTTTCACATTTCACTTTCAATTCATGAAACATTTATTGTGAGCACTTTGCATTTATAAGACAACTTAAGCTTTTAGTATATAAGATGTTGTTGCACATTTTAGATTTTTTTTTTTAACTGTAATCGTTTAGTATTTTAAATAATAAAGTTTGAAGTTCATTTATTGTTTCTCTTTATTTATTTTTATTTATTTGTTTAGGTATATATATACAATCATACCAATAAAGTCGAACCTACATCTTTTGAACATCGCTAATTCATAGTTTATGTCAAATAATAACACTAACACTTTTTTTTTATAATTTCAACATATTTTAGTTCAGTTTAGTAATATTTAATTCACTTCATTTAGTTACATTTGAAAATTAATATTATTAATTATTTTTATTATTTATGTTATCAATAATATTATGTATAATAATTATTATAGATGGCTTATTTTAGTATTACTATTGTTGTTGGAGTATAATATTAATTTATATTATAATTTGTAGTATTTTTAATAATTTATTATTATTATTATTATTGATATTATCAATAACATTATATATAATTTATAGTATTATTTTATATTTATTTCTATTCTTATTATTATTGTAATAAAATAATATTATTATTACTGTATATAATGTTATGTGATATTTTTGTTATTATTCTTTATATTAATATTATCAAAAATTATATATTATTATTATTATTGTTGCTGTAATATATATATATATATATATATATTATTGTTGTTGTTATATATATTATGTTATCTAATATTACTTATTATTATATGCAGCACCAAAATAGCCTCTTGTAAATACCAAAGCATGTAAATATTCAAGTCAAAGCAACATAGTCCATTATGCCGGACCTTATAAATAAATTCAAATAGTGTGAACTTCTATACTAATATTTAATTTTTTGTTATATATAAAAGTTAGACAATATTAAAGTCCAACTCCAACATGAGACCTTTTTGATGTCTCCATTACTAGTTTGGGGTGTTGGAAATATTTACTTGAATAAACAAATTTAACAAACGAATTAAAATATAATCCTTCAAAAGAAACATTAATTTTGGACAGAATCGAACTAAAAGAAGGATATGAAGTATGTCGATGTTGTTGGAATATTTTATTCCAAATATTCATTATCGAGTGTTGATGATTAGTTGTTAAACAAAGAAAAACAACTGTAACACCCCCAAACTAGGTGACCATTACAGTGCCGTGGACCCCCGACTGGGACCCACCAAGCGAATGAAAATCAATCACTTAAATAATATAATTGTAGTACCGAACCACATTATATAATCAATTACTCCGATGAGGAGTTTCATTACAACACACCCAAGATCATACAGAATACATGTATATTTTATATGAAGATAAAATATACAACACTGAATAAAACGAGTATTCAAACGGAAGTCTGCAGCGAAAATAAAATGAAGAAAATACGAATGACTGAAAATGACTGGGGCTCCCTACTAGTATCACTGGGACTCCTCGCCGTCAACATGCTCTTCCCGTGCCTTTGCCTTACTGTGACCTGAAAAAAATATCCCCAACGAGGTCAGTTACACAGAACAACAATCCTCAAGAGTTGAATAAACAAAATCTTGAAATATCCTTAGTTATGAATTTACGCTGAAGAGGAGCATCATAGTACGCCCGTAATGGAATGTGCACGTGCACAAGACGAGTGTCCGGACACATCCGCCCTTGTACCTAATTAGTCTCACGGGGGTACATTACCGTGTGCACAGTCCAATGTGTCGGTGAACCCAGCACATGACTATCGTGTGCCCGACTAAAAATTCCACACATCCCTACCCGGCCACGCAATATGAACCCAGAAGGTCACACGATCAAAAGTGACCAATGAATATAATGAAATACAATCCGACAAAGTCAAGAATGACTCACCGAGATGAAATGATAGTGAAACGAATGATAGCTCAATGAAATGATTGGAACCGTCGTTCCTCGTGAATGAAGTGATTAATTGACAATTACAATTCTCAATGCGGTTAATACATTATGAATGAACTATGATTATGAATGAACAACAATGAAAGGAATGAATATCCTTTTAACCGAGTAGAATTAACTTACTCAACACCGGTGAAGAATGTCCTTCCTCGAACAACGTCCTAAAAGGGATGTCGGTCGCTCGAAAAACCTTGAATGACAATTACCAACAACGCTCAATATACGTATCAAACACGATTATAACTAATTCAAACGCCGATACAACAATATCCAAACTCATTGAGGCATTCTAGCGAACACTTAGCAAACACACATCCTTTGATAATATCCAATCCCGAATATATCGAAACCAACTCCAAAATGAGTATTTCAAAACAACAAAACAACTACAGTGATATCAATAATCCCGTAGGAATCCATAATTCGAGTTAACGACAACATCTAATCGAAACCCCCCAAAAATATCAAAGTCAACCCCAAAGTGTTCTTGATTCAAACCCCCAACAATTCGTGAGATCCGAAATATATGCTATTAAATCCGTAGGAATACATTTATCCAAGGTAGATAATCCATATCTAACATATTCCAACAACAATCCAAGCTTACACGAAGAAATCGGAAGGAAAATGCCCAAAATCCGAAATACTAGATCCAAGAGGTTATTACCTTGATTTGATGTGATGGGGATGATGAAATGATGATTAATCCTAATGATAAGCTTGAAGATGATGATTTGTGGATTCATCTCGAAGAAAGCTCTCCAAATCGCCCAGAATCGCCCAAAACTGCCGAAGGAATGAAGTGGGATGATGAAATGACGAATTGGACTGCACTGTCCAATATATAGAAAATCCCAGTTAGCGTGCGCTAGCTCCTGTGCGTAGCGTGCGCTAACGGGTGTACTGGGTAGTCCAGTACCCTCTGTTCGCAACGGTAGCGTGCGTTACGTACCTTTTTGTAGCGTGCGCTACAACCATGTACTTAGCGTGCGTTAACACAAGATGTTAGCTTGCGCTAACGAATTATCTGATGCCCAGTACTGGAGTCCAAAACCTCCTGTTCTATGATCTGA
This sequence comes from Orobanche coerulescens, assembly GCA_033398695.1. Lineage (NCBI taxonomy): Eukaryota > Viridiplantae > Streptophyta > Magnoliopsida > Lamiales > Orobanchaceae > Orobanche > Orobanche coerulescens. The sequence continues at coordinate 3,574,676 of JAWKAU010000020.1, forward strand.
TCACGGTAGCGCGCGCTACACACAAGATTCAGCGTGCGCTACTGACACCGATTAGCGTACGCTAATATCCTCGTAGCATACGCTAGGAATTAATCCAATGCTGTCCAGTAGCCACTGGACTCTGCCTGATCCGTCCTTAGCGCGTGCTACACCGATTGCATAGTGTGCGCTAATCCGACCTACTAGCACGCGCTACTTACCATTCGTAGCGTGCGTTACTTACAACCCAACTGCAGTCCAGTGCCTTCTGGACTGCCTGTTTGAAATACATTAGCGTGCGTTAGTGTTGAGAGGTAGCGTGCGCTACCTGAACTCAATTAGCGCGCGCTAAAGAGAGTTCATAGCGTGCGCTACTCCTCACACACAGCCCACTATAAAGATGACAATGATGATAAACACGGCACGATTCTCCAACTAGATTGATGATGAATGACGATTGATACACGATACAATTACTCTGAACGGTGAATACAATGAGTGAATATGAGTGACAGATGATCATTAATGAGTGAAAATTACTGAGTGACAAATACTGAACGATAATTACTGAATGATAATGACTGAATTACAACCGGGTATTACATACACCCCCCTTAAAAGAGTTTCGTCCCCGAAACTAAGGGTCAAACAACTCGGGATGACTCTCCCGCATACTATCCTCGGTTTCCCAAGTAGCCTCTTCGACTCCGTGTCTAGACCACTGAATTTTTACCAAAGGAATCGTCTTGTTCCTCAACTGTTTGATTCGCCGTTCTAAGACTCGTATAGGACGCTCCTCGTATGAATGATCATCAGCGATATCGATTTCGTCGAACTGAAGTATGTGACTCGGGTCGGCAACATACTTCCGTAACTGAGATACGTGAAACACATTATGAATTCGGCTCAACGCCGGAGGTAAGGCCAATTGATAAGCTAACTCGCCTACTCGATCCAAAATCTCAAACGGTCCAATGAATCTCGGACTCAACTTTCCCCTCTTCCCAAAATCTCGAATTGGGGATACCTTGACCAAAACATGGTCACCTATATCGAACTCTAATGGCCGACGATGGTTATCTGCATAAGATTTTTGTCGACTCTGAGCGGTCAACAAACGACTCCTGATCAAAGCTACCTTCTCGCGGGCGGCTATAAGCATATCGGGCTTGGTGCCGATTGATTCAGATAAGTCATCCCAACACAAGGAAGATCGACAACGACGACCGTACAAGGCCTCGTAAGGTGCCATCTTAATCGAAGCATGCCAACTGTTGTTATACGTGAATTCGATCAACGGTAGTTGGGCTTCCCAATCGTCTTTCCAATCGAGAACACATGCTCTCAACATGTCCTCCAAAGTCTGAATAGTCCTCTCTGATTGTCCGTCGGACTGAGGATGAAAAGCTGTACTGAGATTATGATGAGTTCCCATAGCACGATGAACTGATTTCCAAAAATGAGACACGAACCATCCGTCACGATCGGAAATGATACTTTTAGGAGTACCGTGCAGTCTGACTATCTCTTTGATAAACAACTGGGCAAGTCTCTCGGGACCCCACGTATCCTTAATCTCAAGGAAATGAGCTGATTTAGTTAAGCGGTCCACAATTACCCAAATTGTATTCATGCCACGACGTCTCGTCGGCAAACTCGTGATGAAGTCCATCGAAATATCTTCCTACTTCCATTCTGGAATAGGGAGCGATTCAAAGATACCCACTTGGCTGATGTTCTATCTTGACTTGCTGACAGGTTAAGCATCTCGAAACAAATTTCGCGACTTCTCGCTTCATATTACTCCACCAGTAATTTTGTTTCAAGTTTTTATACAACTTGCTAGACCCCGGATGAACGGAATAAGGGGTAGCATGAGCTTCTCACAAAATCGAGTTTTTCAATTCGTCATTCACCGATACGCACAACCGATTCTTAAATCGCAAAAGTCCATCCTCGTGGACCACAAATCCAGGGGCTTTCCCCTGAGCCACATCATCTCGAATGCGCAACAAAGATGGGTCTGAACCCTGATTCACTCTGATCACCTCCTCGAGTGGCGATGAAATCTCTAATATGCAAAGTTGCCCTTATACTCGCTGTAACCAGACCTCAATCTCGGGTCTTAGGAATTCTTGAGGAAGCTCCTTCTGAACTGTTAAACGAGCAAGCATTTGCTCCCGAACGGACTTACGACTCAAGGCGTCGGTGACTACGTTCGCCTTACCCGGGTGGTATAGTATCTCAATATCATAATCTTTAATTAATTCCGACCACCGCCTCTGTCGCATATTTAACTCCTTATAAGTAAATATATACTTCAAGCTCTTATGGTCGGTGAAGATCTGATAGGTGACGCCATAAAGATAATGACGCCAAATCTTCAATGCGAAGACCACAGCTGCTAGCTTCAGGCTGTGGGTTGGATAATTGACCTCATAAGGTCTCAATCACCGTGAAGCATAGGCAATAACCTTCTCGTTCTGCATTATTACACATCCGAGACCCTGACCGTATCCGTCACTACAAACTACGAATCCCTCCATCCCTTGCGGCAAGGAAAGGACAGGCGCTGAAATCAAATGACTCTTGAGTTCCTCAAAACTCCATTGACACGCGTCGGACCACGTGTATTTCTTATCTTTCCGCCAAAGGTTCGTCATGGGTTGAGCGATTTTAGAAAATCCTTCTACAAATCGCCGATAATAACCAGCTAATCCGAGAGAAAGCTTCGGATTTTCTTAACATTCTTCGGAGGTTGCCAATCTCGGATAGCCTCCGTCTTCTGAGGGTCGACACGAACTCCGTCTGATGAAATTACATGTCCGATAAACGTCACTTCGGACATCCAGAACTCACACTTGGAAATTTTCCATAAAGTTGCTCTCGTCTCAACACGTCGAGAACTTGATGAAGGTGAAATTCGTGCTCCTCTCGCTCACGAGAATAAATCAAAACGTCATCAATGAAGACAACCACGAACTGATCTAAATAATCAATGAAAACTCGATTCAATAATTCCCTGAATACCGCAGGTGCATTAGTTAACCCAAACAACATTACAACAACTCATAATGACCATAGCGTGTTCGAAACGCTGATCTAGCGATATCCGACTCTCGAATTCGCAACTGATGATACCCAGATCTTAAATCGATCTTTGAAAATACGGAAGCTCCTTGAAACTGACCCAGCACGTCACTTCAAAAGTGTGAAAAAGAATTCTCCTGGGAATATTACACGTCGTAAACCCTTCTCATAAGGATTTACCAGGCTAAACACAATTTTCCACGTCCTTTCAAAAATGCCAAAAAGACAGATGACGGTAATATTTTTCAAATACAGAAAAAAAATATTCCATTTTCCAAATACCAAATACCGTCATAATAATATCGTTTAAATGTTCAAGGCCAAATGCCAAAACTCGGTTTAGGGAATCGGTTTTACGAAGTAAGAACTCAGTTTGCAAAGTATCGAAAGCTATTTCAAAACGGATAAGAATACTGTTTGAAATATACTTTTTACAAATATAAACAATCAAATCCACGATTTCCTAATATACGCCATTTTAAAATACACACTCGACTCCATCGTCTGAAATGATCGTGGCCATACGTTCACGGACAATAAGTATGGCATCACGACGATCCATTCAATCAATACCCAAGATGACATCGTCTCTCGATAAATCCACCACGATTAGGCCAGCCAGCCATACACGGCCATGATGCTGAATCAGAAAATACTTAATCTCACGATCTCCGATAATTCTTCTACCGTCAAGTAGACCAATGATATAAGGTTCACAATTAATAGGACTATCCAAGTGAAGTCTATTCAAGCATGATTCGGGAATGAATGAATGTGATGCTCCAGTATCAAAAAGGTTACATACAGGTTGAGATAAAATTTTGAGGGTACCTGAGATCATTTGGGCCTCCGGATCGTTGCTCCTCTACATCTCGTAAATTCGGGGCTTGCCGGACCCCAAACCGGATGCTCCTAACTGGTAAATTTGAGCTCCGCCTTTATTCGCTTCCGTTGTTTTAAACGACGCTGACTGAGCAGCCTGATTTTGAATCGCTGATTGATTCGGGGATTGAGATGCCACCGGAGTCGGCTTGGAGTCCCTTCGGCAAAAACGGGCCTTATGCCCAACAATCCCGCAGTTATGGCACGTGATAGACGGTTTCAGACACTTAGTGCTGTAATGACCCGGCACTTCACAGTTGAAACAGGTGATGGCTGATTTGGCCGCTCGGGACTGAGATCCCGCAGGTTTAGGTGCCGTAGGAGGTCGCTCAGAAAAGTTAGTGTAACACCCCCAAGGCGATCAGGGCATATTACAGCGCCGTGGACCCCACACTGTGGAATCTACCAGGCTAACGTACCAAAATGACATCCGATGAAGACATACAACCATTAACAAAACGACCATTTCACAATTCACGACATCCAAACCAAAATAGGAATACGACAATACAACCCGTTCCCCAAAAGGGCACACAACATAAATAAACTCAACAAGAAGTACTCGAGTACTTAAACAAATGACATAATAAGTAAACGACAAAACAGAACACCAACAGACGACCACTGAACAGTATCATGCTTGCCCATCATCCTCGTACGGCTCGAATGCTCGCTTGTCTCCAAGACATGTACCTGAAATACCAAAAGTATTTCCCCCATTTAAGGGGTTAGCGACAACTGCTAGTGCAAGTACAATCCATTTGAACTACATTCTAATCAGATGAATATATGCGCCAAAATCATTTTAGAAATCATTTATATTCCGGAACATTTACGGTGCACAAGCACAAAACACATTTCTCCAACAAAACAATTCAAAGTTAACCGTTGGTACGAGACTCACGGCCACCGTACCCCGCAGAGCCCCGTCGGACATCCCTGGGTGGTTAACCATAGTTCGTGATACGCACACACACAGCAATACGTATCCCTAGAGGCCCCGTCGGACCGTCCCTAGGTGAACATACACATATCCATCCACACAACCACGAATAGCCATAATTCAAATACTAGAACAGGTAAACAAATGTAAAGTACTTGCCTTTGAGACATCTCCGATGAAATGGGGACGAACAATGACTACGAATGATCCGGACGGAAAACGACAGTTCCTAAATGAAGGATCAATATAACTCAGTCCTAACGGAAAACAATAATCGAATGGAAAACACCCATAACCCCCGATTACAATTCATGACAATAAACGTTCAATCGATACGGACGAGGGTTTACGCAAAATCTCCCCGTATCCACAATTAACGGATTAAACTCGAAGAAAATGGATTGGGAACCACCAAATAACGACAATTGGTAAGGAATTTCATAACATACATGAACAATTCGGAATCAATCACGAAAAACCCGAAAACCCTCCAAATTAGACAAGTTTAGGGTTCCTGAAGCAAATACCTCGGATTCGGACGATGGAAGATGATTACGTTGATGATGATATGTTAGCACGAACCTACGGTGATGGAATACGAAGAATTCTCCGATCAAAACTGAAGGGAATCGCCCTCTGGAGTCGCCCGGTGAAGAAACGAAAGAAAAGAATGAAAACTGCTGTTCTGACCTGCCCGCTAATCTATTTAAAATGCATAGTTAGCGCACGCTAACTATCACAAGGTAGCGCGCGCTAACGGGGCTATAAACAGTCCAGTAGCTACGGTCCGACGTCGCTAGCGTGCGCTAGACATGCTTAGCGCCCGCTAAATACCACTCGCTAGCGCACGCTAACAATAATGAGTTAGCGTACGCTAACTGCACATCGATAGCACACGCAAGGTAACAAGGAGTAGCGTGCGCTACCCACGCAACATTTCAGTACTGCCCAGATCAGTACGCTGCTGTCGAAGGTACGAAACTCGAAATGCGCGACAAGGCCAAAATCTATAAATACGATCACGAAATATACAAGGCGACAGAGCTAAGCGCTGAAAGAAAATATAATTCCGACTACCGAGGAATCCGAAATACGACAAAGAAGATGAAGTTCCCTAAACTTATAGGAAATTACAAAAATGGCCCAAGTGTCCGAAAATCACGATACGACGTCGATTTTGCAAATCTAAAGTCTCAAAACGACCAACGCAACCATATGAACTTGCACAAATCAAAAAACAACGAAAACGAATGAGTTTTATGATAATCGAATGTTCATACGGCAAAACATGTCATAAAATGAAATTACGTGAAAACATCACCAAAACTCGTCCAAATGGAAAAACTCTAAGAATAAAGTAGATTCAAAATGTCGAAATGGTTACAAGCGAGTCGATAAAAGTAGTCATACACCAAAAATGGAAACTGCTAAAAATGGAAAGGTACGAATATTACATTCTCCCCCTCTAAAATAAATTTTCGTCCCGAAACTTAAGAATCAAAAAGCTCGGGGTGCCTCGAACGCATATCCTCCTCTAACTCCCATGTCGCTTCTTCTACTCCGTGCCTCGACTATTACACCTTAACCAAAGGAATGGTTTTGTGCCTTAACTGCTTGTCTCGACGCTCCAAAATCCTAACGGGCCTATCCTCAAACGTAACATCCTTCTCAATCTCCACGTATCCGAAATCAATAATGTGGGATGGGTCCGGAACGTACTTCCTCAACTGGGAGACGTGAAATATGCTATGAACATGACTCAATGACGGAGGCAAAGCCAAACGGTATGCCAACTCACCGACTCTCTCCAATATCTCGAAAGGCCCAATATACCTCGGGTTGAGCTTCCCTTTTTTCCCAAAACGGAAAACTCTCTTCGATGGAGACACTCTCAGCAGAACATGATCTCCCACCTCAAACTCCAAAGGTCGACGCCTAACATCCGCATAAGACTTTTGTCGACTCTGAGCTGCCAACATTCTCTTTCTAATCAACTCAACTTTCTTCCTCGTCTCTAACACAAGGTATGGCTCGGTGCCATCCAGATCGGACAGCTCATCCCAACATATCGATGATCGTCAACGTCGGCCATAAAGTGCCTCATATGGTGCCATCTTAATCGTCGCATGCCAACTATTATTATAAGTAAACTCAATCAAGGCCAGATGCTCTTCCCAGTCACTACTCCAGTCTAACGCAGACGCGCACAACATATCCTCGAACGTCTGAATGGTACGCTCGGACTGTCCGTCGGTCTGAGGGTGGAAATATGTACTCAAATGCAAATGTGTCCCCAATGCCTTATGTACCGCCTGCCAGAAGTGCGATACAAACCGGCCATCTCTATCCAAAATAATAGACTTCGGCGTACCATGAAGTCTTACTATCTGCGCGATAAAAATACGAGCCAATTTTTCCGGGCCCCAAGTATCCTTGATGCCCATAAAATGTGTCGACTTAGTCAGTCGGTGTAATACCCGGTTGTAATTCAGTCATTATCACTCAGTATTTATCATTCAGTAATTGTCACTCAGTAATTTTCATTCATTAATGATCATTTGTCACTCATAGTCAATCATTGTATTCATCTTTCAGAGTAATTGTATCGTGTATCAGTCGTCATTCATCATCAATCTAGTTGGAGAATCGTGCCGTGTTTATCATCGTTGTCATCTTCATAGTTGTGCTGTGTGTGAGGAGTAGCGCACGCTACGTACTCTCTTTAGCATGCGCTAATTGAGTACGGGTAGCGCACGCCACCTCTCAACACTAGCGCACATTAGTGTAGTTCAGCAGGCAGTCCAGAAGGCACTGGACTGCAGTTGGGGTTGTAAATAGCGCACGCTACGAATGGTAAGTAGCGCGCGCTATTAGGTCGGAGTAGCATACGCTATGCAGTCGGTGTAGCGCGCGCTAAGGTCAGATCAGGCAGAGTCCAGTGGCTATTGGACTGAATTGGATTTATTTCTAACACACGCTACGAGTTGTTATAGCGTACGCTAGTCGGGGTTAGTAGCGCACGCTGAATCCTGTGTGTAGCGCGCGCTACCGCGAATCAGATCAGAGAACTGAAGGTTCTGGACTCCAGTACTGGGCATCAGATAATTCGTTAGCGCACGCTACAAAAGGTACGTAGTGCACGCTACCGTTGCGAGCAGAGGGTACTGGACTACCCAGTGCACCCGTTAGTACACGCTATGCACAGGAGCTAGCGCACGCTAACTGGGACTTGCTATATATAGGACAGTCCAGTCCTTTCTTTGTCATTGATCATTTCTCTTCATTCCTTTGGCGATTTTGGACGATTCCTGGCGTTTTGGAGAGTATTCTTCGAGGTGCAATCATCAATCATCACCTTCAAGCTTATCATTCGGATTAATCATCATTTCATCATCCCCATCACATCAAATCAAGGTAATAATCTTCTTGGATCTAGAATTTCGGATTTTGGGTTTTTCCTTCCGATTTCTTTGTGTAAGCTTGGATTGTTGTTGGAATGTGTTAGATATGGATTATCTACCTTGGATAAATGTTTTCCCACGGATTACTCAGTGTATATTTCGGATTTCATGTATTGTTGAGGTTTGATTCAAGAACACTTTGGGGTTGACTTTGATATTTTGGGGGTTTTCGATTAGATGTTGTCGTTAACTCGAATTGTGGATTCCTATGGGATTATTGATATCATTGAAAGTGTTTTGATGGTTTAAAATACTCATTTTGGAGTTGGTTTTAATATATTCGGGACTTGGATATTATCGAAAGTTGTGTGGTTGTTAAGTGTTCGCTAGAATTCCTCAATGAGTTTGGATATTGTTGTATCGACGTTTGAGTCGGTTATAATCATGTTTGATATGTATATTGAGCATTGTTGGTAATTGTCATTCAAGGTTGTTCGAGCGACCGACATCCCTTTTTGGACGTTTGTTCGAGGAAGGACATTCTTCACCGGTGTTGTGTAAGTTAATTCTTACTCGGTTAAAAGGATATTCATTCATTTTGTTGTTGTTCATTCATAATCATAATTCATTAATAATGTATTAACCGTATTGGGACTTGTAATTGTCAATTAATCACTTCATTCACAAGGAACGACGGTTCCAATCATTTCATTGAGCTATCATTCGTTTCACTATCATTTTATCTCGGTGAGTCATTCTTGACTTTGTCGGATTGTTACTCATTAATATTCTTCATGGTCATTTCTTGTCTATATGACCTTTTGGGTTCATATTGCGTGGCCGGGGGGGGGGGGGGGGATGTGTGGAATTTTTAGTCGGGCACGTGATGGTCATGTGTTGGGTTCACCGACACATTGGACTGTGCACACGGTAATGTACCTCCGTGAGACTAATTAGGTACAAGGGCGGGTGTGTACGGACACTTGTCTTGTGCACGTGCACATACCATTACGGGCGTACTATGATGCCTCTCTAAAGCGTCATTTCATAATTAAGATATATCATGATTTGTGTTTATTCAACTCTTGAGGATTGTTGTTCTGTGTAACTGACCCCGTTGGGGGATATTGTTTTCAGGTCATGGCAAGGCTAAGGCACGGGAAGAGAACGTTAACGGCGAGGAGTCCCAGTGATACTAGTAGGGGGCCCCAGTCCTTTTCATTCACTCGTGTTTTCTTTATTTTATTTCCGCTGCAGACTTCCGTTTGGATATTCATTTCATTCAGTGTTGTATATTTTATCTTCATATAAAATATACATGTATTCTGTATTATCTTGGGTGTGTTGTAATGAAACTCCTCATCAGAGTGATTGATGATATATTGTGGTTCGGTACTACAATTATATTATTAAATTCATTAATTTTCATTCGCCTGGTAGGTCCCAGTCGGGGGTCCACGGCACTGTAATATCCGCCTAGTTTGGGGTGTTACAGAGTTGGTATCGGAGCGTGGTTTTGAATACTACCTTCCGAGTCATGTCTCATTTGAAATCACCGTTCATCAGACTAGTATCATTGGAATTTCGCATCACGTGTGACCTGTGCAAGAGCCGAGCCCCTCAGACCAAAGAACAGTAAGATTTCTGACGCCATGGTATAATTTCTGGCAATAGAATCACTCATTCATCATTCAACATTCAACAATCCTCTTTCATCATTTTCATTTTTGATCAAGTCGATCATGTTAACTCATTAATCACTCAGTTCATTTCATTATTCGGTTGTTGATCTTGAGGATCATATCATTGATCTTGAGGATCTTATCATTAATCTTGTTAACTTGTTCAAGATATTCATTTCAAGAATTTCATCAGATAATCACGTCACATCAGTTGATCATTCACGTAATCATTTTGTTTGAGCGCGTATGCTCATTTTCATTATTTCATAATATAATCATAATGTGATATTCATGCGAGATATATAATCATCATATGACTTTCCACTTCAGTATGGAAAGAGCTGGCAGAGGACGCGGGGGAAGAGGTCGTGGTGCGGACCGAAACCCGAGCGCTCGTGTGAATACACGCGCTAATGCCAGGAATAATGCTAACTCATCAAGCAGTGACGCTGCCACTCATTCACCTGGACGTAATCATTCACTATCAGGGTGTCGCACAGGACACAAATTTCACCAAGGTGTTCGGGTTGATCCACTCACTTTCATGCAGGGCATGATGGCCCAAATGACTCAGATGGCCCATCTGATGGAGACGATGCATAACTCAACTACTCAAAATCAGCAGGCTCCTTCGCCGCCACCTCAGAGGCAAGAGAGGGGTGTGAGCAGTATCATTGGCGACATCTCTCGCTAGATACCACCTACCTTCGAGGGCTCATCTGAGCCGGCAGATATCATTCACTAGCTTGAACATTTCTAGAAACTGTTTGCTATGGTGGACTGTCCTGAGGGACATAAAGTTTCAGTTGCGGCTTACTATCTGGGTAAGGGCGCACATTCATGGTGGTTGTCGTTGAAGCCCACCGAAGGATCTTGTACATGGGATCAATTCAGGACTCTCATGATGGAGAGGTATTATCCGGCCCCACTCAATGAGGCCAAGTTGTCAGAATTACTCACTCCCAACCTCTCAGCGGACGATGATGTTCTCGCCATCGCCGAGAAATTTCAGGAGCTACTTCCTTTCGCCTCGTCCATTATTCACTCTGAGGTGGACAAGATCAAATATTTCAGCAAGAGGTTGAAGCCTCGTATGCGGATGCAGTTGCTTAATTATAATTGCACCACTCTGGCTGAATTCATTGAGAAAGCTCTTACTTATGAGCTTACTGCTAAGGAGATTGCTAAGCAACAACCTTCATCTGCTGGCAAGAAGTCTAGGAATCGTAATCAGTCTGACGGCAGTCAGGCCACTTTCAAGAAACCACGTGTGGGCTCTACTTTTTCTGAGAGACCTCCTATGGCGCCTAGACCCGCGGAATCTCAGTCACGAGCGGACAGTTCGGCCATCACCTGTTTCAACTGTGAAGAACATGGTCATTTCAGCACCAAGTGTCCGAGGCAGACTGTCACGTCCCACAACTGTGGGATTGCTGGGCATAAGGCTCGTTTTTGCCGAAGAGACTCTAAACCTACTCCGACATCATCTCAGGCCCCGAGACATTCAGTGGTGCAGAATCAGGCCACTCAGTCCGCGTCGTTCAAGACGACAGGAGCAAATAAAGGCGGAGCCAAGAGCTATTAGACGGGAGCGTCCAGTTCGGGGGCCGGCAAGACCCGAATTTATGAGATGAAGAAGACCAACCATCCAGAGGCCCGGATAATCTTAGGTACAATCAATATTCTAGCTCAACCTGTGTGTACTCTTTTTGATACTGGTGCATCGCATTCATTCATTTCCGAGTCATGTTTGAGTAGACTACATCTGGGTAGTGCTATTAGTTGTGAGCCTTATGTCATTGGTCTACCTGATGGTAGAAGAATTATCGGGAATCGTGAGGTTAAGGATTGTCCGATTCAGCTTCATGGCCGTGATTGGTTAGCAGACCTAATCGTGGTGGATTTACCGAGAGACGACGTCATTCTGGGTATTGATTGGATGGATCGTCACGATGCCGTCATCAGTGTTCGTAAGCGTATGGTCACTATTATTTCAGACGATGGGGTCGAATGTGTATTTCAGGGAAGTAATCCCGGCTGCTCCGGGAGGGTCATCAACTTGATGAAAGCAGTGAGATTACTCAATCAGGGGTGTGTCGGTTATTGGTGCTATATGACCAAGACCGAGAAACCATCAGTAATGTTGACGGATATTCCTGTAGTGAGAGAATATGCCGATCTATTTCCAGAAGAGTTACTTGGTTTGCCTCCACATAGAGACGTGGAATTCACGATTGAGTTGGAGCCCGGTACGTCCCCAATATCGAAGGCACCGTACCGGATGGCCCCGACCGAAATGCAGGAGTTGAAGAATCAATTAGAGGATTTGACCGAGAAGGGTTATATTCGACCGAGTGCGTCCCCGTGGGGAGCACCAGTGTTATTTGTCAAGAAGAAGGATGGTTCGTTCTGCTTGTGTATTGATTACCGGGAACTGAACCGGGTGACGATCAAGAATAAGTATCCTCTACCCCGTATCGATGATCTTTTGGATCAACTTCAGGGATCTTCAGTATTTTCCAAGATCGACTTAAGATCTGGATATCATCAGTTGCGAATTCGAGAGTCGAATATCGCAAGGACGGCGTTCCGAACACGCTATGGTCATTATGAGTTTGTGGTTATGCCGTTTGGGTTAACTAATGCACCTGTGGTATTCATGGAGTAAATGAATCGGGTTTTCATCGACTACTTGGATCAGTTCGTGGTTGTCTTTATTGATGACATTTTAATTTATTCTCGTGACCGAGAGGAACACGAGTTTCACCTTCATCCGGTGCTCGACGTGTTGAGACGAGAGCAACTTTTTGGAAAGTTTTCCAAATGTGAGTTCTGGATGTCCGAAGTGACGTTTATTGGACAAGTAATTTCATCAGACGGAGTTCGTGTCGACCCTCAAAAGACGGAGGCTATCCGAGACTGGCTACCTCCGAATAATGTTAAGGAAATCCGAAGTTTCCTCGGATTAGCTGGTTATTATCGGCGATTTGTGGAAGGATTTTCTAAAATCGCTCAACCCATGATGAACCTTTTAAGGAAAGATTAGAAATACACGTGGTCCGACATGTGTCAACAGAGTTTTGAGGAACTCAAGAGCCGGTTAATTTCAGCACCTGTCCTTTCTTTACCGTAAGGGACGGAAGGATTTGTGGTTTGTAGTGATGTGTCCGGACAGGGTCTCAGATGTGTACTAATGCAGAACGGTAGAGTTATTGCTTATGCTTTGCGGCAATTGAGACCTTACGAGGTTAATTATCCAACCCACGACTTGGAGCTAGCAGCCGTGGTGTTCGCATTGAAGATTTGGCGTCATTTTCTTTATGGCGTTACCTGTCAGATATTCACCGATCATAAGAGTTTAAAGTATATATTTACTCAGAAGGAGTTAAATATGCGACAGAGACGGTGGTTGGAACTAATCAAAGATTATGATATTGAGATACTTTACCACCCGGGCAAGGCGAACGTTGTCGCCGACGCCTTGAGTTGTAAGTCCGTTCAGGAGCAGATGCTTACTCCATTAATAGTTCAAAAGGAACTTCAGCAGGAATTTCTGAGACCCGGGATCGAGGTCTGGTTACAGCGAGTACAAGGGCAACTTTGTACATTAGAGATTTCATCGCCACTCGAGGAGGCGATCAGGGAGAATCAGGGTTCCGACCCATTTTTGTTACGCATTCGAGATGATGTAACTCAGGGGAAAGCCCCTGGGTATGTGGTCTACGAGGATGGACTTTTGCGATTTAAAAATCGGTTGTGCGTACCGGAGAATGATGAGTTGAAAAACTCGATTTTGAGAGAAGCTCATGCTACCCCTTATTCCGTTCATCCGGGGTCTAGCAAGATGTATAAAGACTTGAAACAAAATTACTGGTGGAGTAATATGAAGCGAGAAGTCGCGGGTTTTGTTTCGAGATGTTTGACCTATCAGCAAGTCAAGATAGAACATCAGCGACCCTCGGGTATGCTGAAACCTCTCCCTATTCCAGAGTGGAAGTGGGAAGATATTTCAATGGACTTCATCACGAGTTTGCCGACGAGTCGTCGTGGCATGAATACAATCTGGGTAGTTGTGGACCGCTTAACGAAATCAGCTCATTTACTTGAGATTAAGGATACGTGGGGTCCCGAGAGAATGGCCCAGTTGTTTATCAAAGAGATAGTGAGACTGCACGGTACTCCTAAAAGTATCATTTCCGATCGTGACGAACGATTCGTGTCTCATTTTTGGAAATCAGTTCATCGTGATATGGGAACTCAGCTTAATCTCAGTACAACTTTTCATCCTCAGTCCTACGGACAATCAGAGAGGACTATTCAGACTTTGGAGGACATGTGTTCTCTATTGGAAAGATGATTGGGAAGCCCAACTACCGTTGATCGAGTTCACGTACAATAATAGTTGGCATGCTTCGATTAAGATGGCACCTTACGAGGCCTTGTACGGTCGTCGTTGTCGATCTCCTTTGTGTTGGGATGACTTATCAAAATCAATCGGCACCGAGCCCGATATGCTTATAGCCGCCCGGGAGAAGGTAGCTTTGATCAGGAGTCGTTTGTTGACTGCTCAGAGTCGACAGAAATCATATGCAGATAATCGTCGTCGACCGTTAGAGTTCGAGACGGGTGACCATGTTTTGGTCAAGGTATCCCCGAGTCGAGGTATCTTCCGTTTTGGGAAGAGGGGAAAGTTGAGTCCGAGATTCATTGGACCGTTTGAGATTTTGGATCGAGTAGGCGAGTTAGCTTATCGATTGGCCTTACCTCCGGCATTGAGCCGAATTCATAATGTGTTTCACGTATCACAGTTACGGAATTATGTTGCCGACCCGAGTTACATACTTCAATTCGATGAAATCGAGATTTCTGATGATCATTCATATGAGGAGCGTCCTATAAGAGTCTTAGAGCGGCGAATCAAACAGTTGAGGAACAAGACGATTCCTTTGGTTAAAATCCAGTGGTCTAGACACGGAGTCGAAGAGGCTACTTTGGAAACCGAGGATAGTATGCGGGAGAGTTATCCCGAGTTGTTTGACCCTTAGTTTCGGGGATGAAACTCTTTTAAGGGGGTGTATGTAATACCCGGTTGTAATTCAGTCATTATCACTCAGTATTTATCGTTCAGTAATTGTCACTCAGTAATTTTCACTCATTAATGATCATTTGTCACTCATAGTCAATCATTGTATTCATCGTTCAGAGTAATTGTATCGTGTATCAGTCGTCATTCATCATCAATCTAGTTGGAGAACCGTGCCGTGTTTATCATCGTTGTCATCTTCATAGTTGTGCTGTGTGTGAGGAGTAGCGCACGCTACGTACTCTCTTTAGCGTGCGCTAATTGAGTACGGGTAGCGCACGCCACCTCTCAACACTAGCGCACGCAAGTGTAGTTCAGCAGGCAGTCCAGAAGGCACTGGACTGCAGTTGGGGTTGTAAGTAGCGCATGCTACGAATGGTAAGTAGCGCGCGCTATTAGGTCGGAGTAGCGCACGCTATGCAGTCGGTGTAGCGCGCGCTAAGGTCAGTTCAGGCAGAGTCCAGTGGCTAATGGACTGAATTGGATTTATTTCTAACGCACGCTACGAGTTGTTATAGTGTGTGCTAGTTGGGGTTAGTAGCGCACGCTGAATCCTGTGTGTAGTGCGTGCTACCGCGAATCAGATCAGAGAACAGAAGGTTCTGGACTCCAGTACTGGGCATCAGATAATTCGTTAGCGCACGCTAACCATTTGTGTTAACGCACGCTACTTAAATGGTTGTAGCGCACGCTACAAAAGGAACGTAGCGCACACTACCGTTGCGAGCAGAGGGTACTGGACTACCCAGTGCACCCGTTAGCGCACGCTACACACAGGAGCTAGCGCACGCTAACTGGGACTTGCTATATATAGGATAGTCCAGTCCTTTCTTCGTCATTGGTCATTTCTCTTCATTCCTTCGGCGATTTTGGACGATTCCGGGCGTTTTGGAGAGTATTCTTCGAGGTGCAATCATCCATCATCACCTTCAAGCTTATCATTCGGATTAATCATCATTTCATCATCCCCATCACATCAAATCAAGGTAATAATCTTCTTGGATCTAGAATTTCGGATTTTGGGTTTCTCCTTCCGATTTCTTCGTGTAAGCTTGGATTGTTGTTGGAATATGTTAGATATGGATTATCTACCTTGGATAAATGTTTTCCCACGGATTACTCAGTGTATATTTCGGATTTCATGTATTGTTGAGGTTTGATTCAAGAACACTTTGGGGTTGACTTTGATATTTTGGGGGTTTTCAATTAGATGTTGTCGTTAACTCGAATTGTGGATTCCTATGGGATTATTGATATCATTGAAAGTGTTTTGATGGTTTGAAATA
Organism: Orobanche coerulescens; assembly: GCA_033398695.1. Lineage (NCBI taxonomy): Eukaryota > Viridiplantae > Streptophyta > Magnoliopsida > Lamiales > Orobanchaceae > Orobanche > Orobanche coerulescens. The sequence continues at coordinate 3,591,022 of JAWKAU010000020.1, forward strand.
CTCATTTTGGAGTTGGTTTTAATATATTCGGGACTTGGATATTATCGAAAGTTGTGTGGTTGTTAAGTGTTCGCTAGAATTCCTCAATGAGTTTGGATATTTTTGTATCGACGTTTGAGTCGGTTATAATCATGTTTGATACGTATATTGAGCATTGTTGGTAATTGTCATTCAAGGTTGTTCGAGCGACCGACATCCCTTTTTGGACGTTTGTTCGAGGAAGGACATTCTTCACCGGTGTTGTGTAAGTTAATTCTTTCTCGGTTAAAAGGATATTCATTCCTTTTGTTGTTGTTCATTCATAATCATAATTCAATCATAATGTATTAACCGTATTGGGACTTGTAATTGTCAATTAATCACTTCATTCACAAGGAACGACGGTTCCAATCATTTCATTGAGCTATCATTCGTTTCACTATCATTTCATCTCGGTGAGTCATTCTTGACTTTGTCGTATTGTTACTCATTAATATTCTTCATGGTCATTTCTGGTCTATATGACCTTTTGGGTTCATATTGCGTGGCCGGGTGGGGATGTGTGGAATTTTTAGTTGGGCATGTGATGGTCATGTGTTGGGTTCACCGACACATTGGACTGTGCACACGATAATGTACCTCCGTGAGACTAATTAGGTACAAGGGCGGGTGTGTACGGACACTCGTCTTGTGCACGTGCACATACCATTACGGGCGTACTATGATGACTCTCTTCAGCGTCATTTCATAATTAAGATATATCATGATTTGTGTTTATTCAACTCTTGAGGATTGTTGTTCTGTGTAACTGACCCCGTTGGGGGATATTGTTTTCAGGTCATGGCAAGGCTAAGGCACGGGAAGAGAACGTTGACGGTGAGGAGTCCCAGTGATACTAGTAGGGGGGACCAGTCCTTTTCATTCACTCGTGTTTTCTTTATTTTATTTCCGCTGCAGACTTCCGTTTGGATATTCATTTCATTCAGTGTTGTATATTTTATCTTCATATAAAATATACATATATTCTGTATTATCTTGGGTGTGTTGTAATGAAACTCCTCATCGGAGTGATTGATGATATATTGTGGTTCGGTACTACAATTATATTATTAAATTCATTAATTTTCATTCGTCTGGTGGGTCCCAGTCGGGGGTCCACGGCACTGTAATATCCGCCTAGTTTGGGGTGTTACAGAGTTGGCATCGGAGTGTGGTTTTGAATACTACCTTCCGAGTTATGTCTCATTTGAAATCATCATTCATCAGACTAGTATCATTGGACTTTCGCGTCACATGTGACCTGTGCAAGAGCCGAGCCTCTCACACCAAAGAACAGTAAGATTTCTGATGCCATGGTATAATTTCTGGCAATAGAATTACTCATTCATCATTCAACAGTCAACAATCCTCTTTCATCATGTCGATCATGTTAATTCATTAATCACTCAGTTCATTTCATTATTCGGTTGTTGATCTTGAGGATCACATCATTAATCTTGTTAACTTGTTCAAGATATTCATTTCAAGAATTTCATCAGATAATCACGTCACATCAGTTGATCATTCACGTAATCATTTTCTTTGAGCGCGTATGCTCATTTTCATCATTTCATAATATAATCATAATGTGATATTCATGCGAGATATATAATCATCATATGACTTTCCACTTCAGTATGGAAAGAGCTGGCAGAGGACGCGGGGGAAGAGGTCGTGGTGCGGACCGAAACCCCAGAGCTCGTGTGAATACACGCGCTAATGCCACGAATAATGCTAACTCATAAAGCAGTGACGCTGCCACTCATTCACCTGGAAGTAATCATTCACTATCAAGGAGTCGTACCCGGGACACAGCTCAGTCAGAAGGTGTTCGGGTTGATCCACTCGCTTTCATGCAGGGCATGATGGCCCAAATGACTCAGATGGCCCATCTGATGGAGACGATGCATAACTCAACTACTCAAAATCAGTAGGCTCCTTCGCCGCCACCTCAGAGGCAAGAGAGGGGTGTGAGCAGTATCATTGGCGACATCTCTCGCCAGAGACCACCTACCTTTGAGGGCTCATCTGAGCCGGCAGATATCATTCACTGGCTTGAACATTTCGAGAAACTGTTTGCTATGGTGGACTGTCCTGAGGGACACAAAGTTTCAGTTGTGGCTTGCTATCTGGGTAAGGGCGCACATTCATGGTGGTTGTCGTTGAAGCCAACCGACGGATCTTGTACATGGGATCAATTCAGGACTCTCATGATGGAGAGGTATTATCCGGCCCCACTCAGGGAGGCCAAGTTGTCAGAATTACTCACTCCCGACCTCTCAGCAGACGATGATGTTCTCGCCATCGCCGAGAAATTTCAGGAGCTATTTCCTTTCGCCTCGTCCATTATTCACTCTGAGGCGGACAAGATCAAATATTTCAGCAAGAGGTTGAAGCCTCGTATGCGGATGCAGTTGCTTAATCACAATTGCACCACTCTGGCTGAATTCATTGAGAAAGCTCTTACTTATGAGCTTACTGCTAAGGAGATTGCTAAGCAACAACCTTCATCTGCTGGCAAGAAGTCTAAGAATCGTAATCAGTCTGACGACAGTCAGTCCACTTTCAAGAAACCACGTGCGGGCTCTACTTTTTCTGAGTGACCTCCTATGGCGCCTAGACCCGCGGAATCTCAGTCATGAGCGGCCAGTTCGGCCATCACCTGTTTCAACTGTGAAGAACAGGGTCATTTCAGCACCAAGTGTCCGAGGTAGACTGTCACGTGCCACAATTGTGGGATTGCTGGGCATAAGGCCCGTTTTTGCCGAAGAGACTCTAAACCTACTCCGGCATCATCTCAGGCCCCGAGACATTCAGCGGTGCAGAATCAGGCCACTTAGTCCGCGTCGTTCAAGACGACAGGAGCAAATAAAGGCGGAGCCAATAGCTATCAGACGGGGGCGTCCGGTTCGGGGTCCGGCAAGCCTCGAATTTATGAGATGAAGAAGACCGACCATCCAGAGGCCCGGATGATCTCAAGTACACTCGATATTCTATCTCAACCTGTGTGTACCCTTTTTGATACTGGTGCACCGCATTCATTCATTTCCGAGTCATGTTTGAGTAGACTACGTCTGGGTAGTGCTACTAGTTGTGAGCCTTATGTCATTGGTCTACCTGATGGTAGAAGAATTATCGGAAATCGTGAGGTTAAGGATTGTCCGATTCAGCTTCATGGCCGTGATTGGTTAGCAGACCTAATCGTGGTGGATTTACCGAGAGACGACGTCATTCTGGGTATTGATTGGATGGATCGTCACGATGCCGTCATCAGTGTTCGTAAGTGTATGGTTACTATGATTTCAGACGATGGGGTCGAATGTGTATTTCAGGGAAGTAATCCCGGCTGCTCCGGGAGGGTCATCAACTTGATGAAAGCAGTGAGTTTACTCAATCAGGGCTGTGTCGGTTATTGGTGCTATATGACCAAGACCGAGAAACCATCAGTAATGTTGACGGATATTCCTGTAGTGAGAGAGTATGCCGATGTATTTCCAGAAGAGTTACCTGGTTTGCCTTCACATAGAGACGTGGAATTCACGATTGAGTTGGAGCCCGGTACGTCCCCAATATCGAAGGCACCGTACCGGATGCCCCCGACCGAAATGCAAGAGTTAAAGAATCAATTAGAGGATTTGACCGAGAAGGGTTATATTCGACCGAGTGCATCCCCGTGGGGAGCACCAGTGTTATTTGTCAAGAAGAAGGATGGTTCGTTCCGCTTGTGTATTGATTACCGGGAACTGAACCGGGTGACGATCAAGAATAAGTATCCTCTACCCCGTATCGATGATCTTTTGGATCAACTTCAGGGAGCTTCAGTATTTTCCAAGATCGACTTAAGATCTGGATATCATCAGTTGCGAATTCGAGAGTCGAATATCGTAAGGACGGCGTTCCGAACACGCTATGGTCATTATGAGTTTGTGGTTATGCCGTTTGGGTTAACTAATGCACCTGCGGTATTCATGGAGTTAATGAATTGGGTTTTCATCGACTACTTGGATCAGTTCGTGGTTGTCTTTAGTGATGACATTTTAATTTATTCTCGTGACCGAGAGGAACACGAGTTTCACCTTCATGAGGTGCTCGAACGAGTCGAGGTATCTTCTGTTTTGGGAATAGGGGAAAGTTGAGTCCGAGATTCATTGGACCGTTTGAGATTTTGGATCGAGTAGGCGAGTTAGCTTATCGATTGGCCTTACCTCCGGCGTTGAGCCGAATTCATAATGTGTTTCACGTATCACAGTTACTGAAGTATGTTGCCGACCCGAGTCACATACTTCAATTTGACGAAATCGAGATCGCTAATGATCATTCATATGAGGAGCGTCCTATACGAGTCTTAGAGCGGCGAATCAAACAGTTGAGGAACAAGACGATTCCTTTGGTTAAAATCCAGTGGTCTAGACACGGAGTCGAAGAGGCTACTTGGGAAACTGAGGATAGTATGCAGGAGAGTTATCCCGAGTTGTTTGACCCTTAGTTTCGGGGATGAAACTCTTTTAAGGGGGGGTGTATGTAATACTCGGTTGTAATTCAGTCATTATCACTCAGTATTTATCGTTCAGTAATTGTCACTCAGTAATTTCCACTCATTAATGATCATTTGTCACTCATAGTCAATCATTGTATTCATCGTTCAGAGTAACTGTATCGTGTATCAGTCGTCATTCATCATCAATCTAGTTGGAGAATCGTGCCGTGTTTATCATCGTTTTCATCTTCATAGTTGTGCTGTGTGTGAGGAGTAGCGCACGCTACGTACTCTCTTTAGCATGCGCGAATTGAGTACGGGTAGCGCACGCCACCTCTCAACACTAGCGCACGCTAGTGTAGTTCAGCAGGCAGTCCAGAAGACACTGGACTGCAGTTGGGGTTGTAAGTAGCGCATGCTACGAATGGTAAGTAGCGCGCGCTATTAGGTCGGAGTAGCGCACGCTATGCAGTCGGTGTAGTGCGCGCTAAGGTCAGATCAGGCAGAGTCCAGTGGCTACTGGACTGAATAGGATTTATTTCTAACGCACGCCACGAGTTGTTATAGCGTACGCTAGTTAGTAGCGCACGCTGAATCCTGTGTGTAGCGCGCGCTACTGCGAATCAGATCAGAGAACAGAAGGTTCTGGACTCCAGTACTGGGCATCAGATAATTCGTTAGCGCACGCTAACCATTTGTGTTAACGCATGCTAATTAAATGGTTGTAGGGCACGCTACAAAAGGTACGTAGCGCATGCTACCATTGCGAGCAGAAGGTACTGGACTACCCAGTGCACCCGTTAGCGCACGCTACACACAGGAGCTAGCGCACGCTAACTGGGACTTGCTATATATAGGACAGTCCAGTCCTTTCTTCATCATTGGTCATTTCTCTTCATTCCTTCGGCGATTTTGGACGATTACGGGCGTTTTGGAGAGTATTCTTCGAGATGCAATCATCAATCATCACCTTCAAGCTTATCATTCGGATTAATCATCATTTCATCATCCCCATCACATCAAATCAAGGTAATAATCTTCTTGGATCTAGAATTTCATATTTTGGGTTTTTCCTTCCGATTTCTTCGTGTAAGCTTGGATTGTTGTTGGAATATGTTAGATATGGATTATCTACCTTGGATAAATGTTTTCCCATGGATTACTCAGTGTATATTTCGGATTTTGGGGGTTTTCGATTAGATGTTGCCGTTAACTCAAATTGTGGATTCCTATGGGATTATTGATATCATTGAAAGTGTTTTTATGGATTGAAATACTCATTTTGTAGTTGGTTTTAATATATTCGGGACTTGGATATTATCGAAAGTTGTGTGGTTGTTAAGTGTTCGCCAGAATTCCTCAATGAGTTTGGATATTGTTGTATCGACGTTTGAGTCGGTTAAAATCATGTTTGATACGTATATTGAGCATTGTTGGTAATTGTCATTCAAGGTTGTTTGAGCGACCGACATCCCTTTTTGGACGTTTGTTCGAGGAAGGACATTCTTCATCGGTGTTGTGTAAGTTAATTCTTACTCGGTTAAAAGGATATTCATTCCTTTTGTTGTTGTTCATTCATAATCATAATTCATTCATAATGTATTAACCGTATTGGGACTTGTAATTGTCAATTAATCACTTCATTCACAAGGAACGACGGTTCCAATCATTTCATTGAGCTATCATTTGTTTCACTATCATTTCATCTCGGTGAGTCATTCTTGACTTTGTCGGATTGTTACTCATTAATATTCTTCATGGTCATTTCTTGTCTATATGACCTTCTGGGTTCATATTACGTGGCCGGGTGGGGATATGTGGAATTTTTAGTCGGGCATGTGATGGTCATGTGTTGGGTTCACCGACACATTGGACTGTGCACACGATAATGTACCTCCGTGAGACTAATTAGGTACAAGGGCGGGTGTGTACGGACACTCGTCTTGTGCACGTGCACATACCATTACGGGCGTACTATAATGACTCTCTTCAGCGTCATTTCATAATTAAGATATATCATGATTTGTGTTTATTCAACTCTTGAGGATTGTTGTTCTGTGTAACTGACCCCGTTGGGGGATATTGTTTTCAGGTCATGGCAAGGCTAAGGCACGGGAAGAGAACGTTGACGGTGAGGAGTCCCAGTGATACTAGTAGGGGGCCGAGTCCTTTTTATTCACTCGTGTTTTCTTTATTTTATTCCACTGCAGACTTCCGTTTGGATATTCATTTCATTCAGTGTTGTATATTTTATCTTCATATAAAATATACATGTATTCTGTATTATCTTGGGTGTGTTGTAATGAAACTCCTCATCGGAGTGACTGATGATATATTGTGGTTCGGTACTACAATTATATTATTAAATTCATTAATTTCCATTCGCCTGGTGGGTCCCAGTCGGGGGTCCACGGCAGTGTAATATCCGCCTAGTTTGGGGTGTTACAGTCGGTCTACGATCACCCACACCATATTCATTCCAGTCTTCGTCCTCGGCAAGTTCGTGACAAAATCCATGGAGATATCCTCCCACTTCCATTCCTGGACCGGAAGTGGTTTCAACAACCCGGCTGGCCGCTGATGCTCGATTTTGACTTGATGACAAGTCAAACACTTAGCCACAAACTGAACTACCTCATTCCTCATGTCGTTCCACCAAAAAATTTTCCTCAAATCTTTATACATTTTACTCGAGCCCGGATGGACTGAGTAAGGCGACGCGTGAGCCTCTCTCATAATACTCTGCCTCAATTCCAAGTCGTTCGGAATACAAAGCCGACCTTGGAATCTCAACACACCATCCTCATGTATCACGAATCCCGGGGCTTTCCCCTTCCCCAAATTCTCTCGAAGCTGAACAAACATCGGGTCCTCAAACTGTCCCGACTTAATGTCGTCGACTAAAGATGAAGAAATCTCAAGGGTACGCAATTGCCCAAACTCTCTGCTAGCACAATCTCAATATTCAACCTCATAAACTCCCACTGAAGTCCCGACTGAGCCGTAAACAACTTAAGCGCCCGAAGCGATACCGATTTTTGGCTCAAGGCATCTGCCACTACATTTGCCTTGCCCAGATGATAGAGAATCTTGAGGTCGTAATCCTTAATCAACTCCAACCATCTCCGCTATCTCATGTTAAGCTCTTTAGGCGTAAAAATGTACTTCAGGCTCTTGTGATTAGTGAAAATCTGACACGACGAGCCATACAAGTAATGACGCCAGATCTTCAACGCAAATACAACTGCGGCCAACTCAAGATCGTGCGTAGGGTAATTCAACTCGTACGGTTTCAACTGACGGTAAGCATAGGCAATCGTCCTCCCGTGCTGCATAAGTACACATCCGATCCCTTGGCCCGAGGCATCACTAAAAACTGAGAAACCCTCGTTACCACTCGGTAACGCCAAAACAGGAGCGGTCGTCAACGGCTTCTTCAACTCCTCAAAACTATTCTGCCTCTCATCGGTCCACACAAACTTCTCTGACTTCTGTAACAACTGAGTCAGCGGTCGAGCGAGCTTAGAGAACCCCTCGACGAATCTACGGTAATATCCGGCCAAACCCAGAAAACTACGAACCTCCTTTATGTTCTTGGGCGGCGCCCAATCCAACACTGCCTCTACCTTATATGGGTCCACACGAATACCCTCGGCCGAGATCACATGACCGAGAAACATAACCTCCCGTAACCAAAACTCACACTTTGAGAATTTCGCAAAAAGACGCTGAGTTCTCAAAATATCTAACACGATATGCAAATGACGGGCATGCTCCTCCTCGTTCCTCGAGTAAATCAGGATGTCATCTATAAAAACGACTACACACTTATTGAGGTACTCGATAAAGACTTTGTTCATATGCTGCATGAACACAGCTGGGGCGTTGGTTAGCCCAAAAGGCATAACCACAAACTCGTAGTGACCGTATGTCGTCCGAAAGGCCGTCTTCGGAATATCAGTATCCTTCACTCGGAGCTGATAATACCCCGATCTCAAATCAATCTTCAAAAACACGGTTTCCCCTTGCAGTTGGTCGAATAAATCATCAATCATCGGGAGAGGATACTTGTTTTTGATAGTCACTTTGTTCAACTCTCGGTAGTCGATACACAAATGGAGCGACCCATCCTTCTTCTTCACAAACAGGACTGGTGCGCCCCAAGGCATAGCGCTCGGTCGAATATACCCCATGTCTAATAACTCTCCCAACTATTTCTTCAACTCAAGCATCTCGGCAGGCGCCATACGATATGGCGTCTTAGAAATCGGTGCTGCACCCGGCTCTAAATCGACGGTAAACTCAACTTCTCGGTCCGGCGGTAAACCCAGCAACTCGTCTGGAAAAACGACACGATACTCACACACTACCAGAATAGACGAGAGCTCGACTCCCCCTTCTCCCGATCTCAAAGCGTAACACCAATACCCCGTGCAACCTCCTCGAAGAAGTCTCACCGCTTTCAAAGCACTGATCAAGAACCTCTGACTACTCCGCCTACGCCCCACGAAAGAATTCTCGGTACCGTCAGAGGCTAACATCGAAACGGTTCTCTTTCTATAGTTCATGATTAACCCATGACGGTCCAGCCAATCCTCGCCCAGAATCAAATCCTCATCTCTAATATCTACCGCAATCAGATTAGAAGGCCAAACCCTCCCCGCGATACTCACTGGAAAATCTCTAATCTCACGATCCCCCACGATGCTATCCCCACTAGGCAGTTTAACAACAAATGGTTCACACGCAACTAGGCAATCAATATGCAGACGACGCATACAATCTATAGATATGAAAGAATGCGTAGCACCAGAATCGAATAATACGGAAACAGGATGGTCAAAGATGTGAACGGTACCTGTAGCCACCGTCGCGTCAGGATCTCCTGCTCGTATCATTTCATATAATCGAGGCAGAACAGACCCCGCACTAGAAGCTCCCCCTCTAGAAGGATGTCCACGTCCTCGACCTCTACCGAAACTCTGCTGTGGCTGAGGAACTGTCGGTGTCTGATTCACACTCGGCTCTCCCGCAGCTGGGGCTGATATCTGAGTAACTGGTGCCCGAACTACATCCGTACAAAACTTAGCACGATGTCCCATCCGACCGCACGCAAGACACTGAATCGGGGGCCTATCACACCCACTCATCATGTGGCCGGGACGACCACAGTTAAAGCACGTAGGACCTCGAACGGAACCAGTAGGAGCAGACTTAGAACCGTTTCCTCGCCCAAATGACGAAGACTGACCCCCAAAGGCTCTCGAACCAGACTGAGCCTTCGGATGCCCACCAGACTTGCCTCCCGAAAACTGGCTGAAGATCTTCTATTTCTTCCCCTCGGCTGCCGTCTCTGTCGCAGCAAACGACATCTCATAAGCCATCGCCTTATTCTTATACTCTTTCAAAGTTGTGCATCCCAGACCAGACATGTAGTGACGCACCCTCGGTTTCACCTCATATCGAAGTGGCGGATCTTATCAAGCTCATCTCGGACTTGGTTTCTGACATAATGAAGTTGTTGGTTGTAGTCCTTGATCGCTTGAGAAATAGGAACATCCTGGGGCTTAGCCTCAAAGAAGGCTCGGATCCTCTCCTCTTTCACCGGCCATGAACAAAACTCGTCTTCCATCAACTCCCGGAATTCGGCCCACGTGGCTGCCCGATCACGTGGTTTCACCGCTTGCCACCACGTTGTCGCCTCTTTGGCGAGGAAGTACTGAGCGATGGGTACCTTCCTATCCTCAGAGCAGTTAGCAGCCTCAAACACCTTTTCCATCTCAAACAACCAACTCTCCCAACCTAAGGGCTCAAGCACCATCAAATCAAGGAGGATGCATACGAATCACGTCCTGAAGTAGCTTATCATTTCCGGATCCATTAGGCGGAACCGGGTTGGCATTAGCTTGGCCGACCAGGACGGCCTGAGTTAGTAGCGTCATCCGGTTCGCTACTTGCTGCAAAATGTTTGCCACTCCAACATTCTCATGTGTATTACCGGAGCTAGCAGACTGGTCCTGCTGACCCCTGGAACTAAGCGGGACATTGTTCGACAAAGAAGGAATAGCCGAATCGGTTCCCGAGTTATCAGACATGGACGCCCCACCGGCTGCGCCACGTCCCCTACCGCGTCCGCGACCGTGTCCGCATCCTCTACCAGCAGGAATTCTGAAGAAGTAGTGGGTGAGTACAATTCAAACGCAAAACACAACAAGATACCAAGAAAGGAATAGAACAGAACAACGCAACGAGTCAAGTTAGGAAAACTTACGAGCACCGGCATACTGAGATGATGGCATAGCAGTGATACTGTTCAAAAATGACACTCGACTAGACCCAAATAACCGACAGCCTAGGTATCCATAAACCTAAGCTCTGCTAACATATTCTGTAACACCCCCAAGGCGATCAGGGCATATTACAGCGCCGTGGACCCCACACTGTGGAATCCACCAGGCTAACGTACCAAAATGACATCAGATGAAGACATAAAACCATTAACAAAATGACCATTTCACAATTCACGACATCCAAACCAAAATAGGAATACGACAATACAATCCGTTCCCCAAAAGGGCACACAACATAAATAAATTCAACAAGAAGTACTCGAGTACTTAAACAAATGACATAATACGTAAACGACAAAACAGAACACCAATAGACGACCACTGAACAGTATCATGCTTGCCCATCATCCTCGTACGGCTCGAATGCTCGCTTGTCTCCAAGACCTGTACCTGAAATACCAAAAGTATTTCCCCCATTTAAGGGGTTAGCTACAACTGCTAGTGCAAGTACAATCCATTTGAACTACATTCTAATCACATGAATATATGCGCCAAAATCATTTATATTGCGCAATATTTACGGTGCACAAGCACAAATCACATTTCTCCAACAAAACAATTCAAAGTTAACTGTTGGTACGAGACTCACGGCCACCGTACCCCGCAGAGCCCCATCGGACATCCCTGGGTGGTTAACCATAGTTCGTGATACGCACACACACGGCAATACGTATCCCTAGAGGCCCCATCGGACCGTCCCTAGGTGAACATACACATATCCATCCACACAACCACGAATAGCCATAATTCAAATACTAGAACAGGTAAACAAATGTAAAGTACTTGCCTTTGATACATCTCCGACGAAATGGGGATGAACAACGACTACGAATGATCCGGACGGAAAACGACGGTTCCTAAATGAAGGATCAATATAACTCAGTCCTAACGGACAACAATAATCGAATGGAAAACACCCATAACCCCCGATTACAATTCAAGACAATAAACGTTCAATCGATACAGGCGAGGGTTTACGCAAAATCTCCCCGTATCCACAATTCACGGATTAAACTCGAAGAAAACGGATTGGGAACCACCAAATAACGACAATTGGTAAGGAATTTCATAACATACATGAACAATTCGGAATCAATCATGAAAAACCCGAAAACCCCCCAAATTAGACAAGTTTAGGGTTCCTGAAGCAAATACCTCGGATTCGGACGATGGAGGATGATTACGTTGATGATGATATGTTAGCACGAACCTACGGTGATGGAATACGAAGAATTCTCCGATCAAAACTGAAGGGAATCGCCCTCTGGAGTTGCCCGGTGAAGAAAACGAAAGAAAAGAATGAAAACTACTGTTCTCACCTGCCCGCTGATCTATTTAAAATGCATAGTTAGCGCACGCTAACTATCACAAGGTAGCGTGCGCTAACGGGGCTATAAACAGTCCAGTAGCTACTACCCGACGTCGCTAGCGTGCGCTAGACATGCTTAGCTCGCGCCAAATACCACTCGCTAGCGCACGCTAACAATAACGAGTTAGCGTACGCTAAATGCACATCGATAGCGCACGCAAGGTAACAAGGAGTAGCGTGCGCTACCCACACAGCATTTTAGTACTGCCCAGATCAGTACCCTGCTGTCTAAGGTACGAAACTCGAAACGCACGACAAGGCCAGAATCCAGAAATACGAACACGAAATATATAAGGCGACAGAGCTAAACGCTGAAAGAAAATATAAATCCGACTACCGAGGAATCCGAAATACGACAAAGAAGATGAAGTTCCCTAAACTTATAGGAAATTACAAAAATGGCCCAAGTGTCCGAAAATCACGATACGATGTCGGTTTTGCAAACCGAAAGTCTCAACACGACCAACGCAACCATACGAACTTGCACAAATCAAGAAAAAACGAAAACGAATGAGTTTTACGAGAATCGAATGTTCATACGGCAAAACATGTCATAAAATGAAATTACGTGAAAACATCACCAAAAATCATCCAAATGGAAAAACTCCAAGAATAAAGTAGATTCAAAATGTCGAAACGGTTACAAGCGAGTCGATAAAAGTAGTCATACACCAAAAATAGAAACTGCTAAAAATGGAAAGGTATGTTGCCCAGCAACTTCCTTAGCCGCAGGCTCATACGTGATAGTTCTCTCGATTAATTCGGCCAGAGTGGTGCAATGATGATTAAGCAATTGCATATGGGTCATCATGACCTGCATAAAAGTGAGTGGATCAACCCGAACATCTTCCGATTGAGCTGAGTCCTGGGTACGACTTCCCGACAGTGAGTGATTATTTCCCGGGTTTCGACCCGTACCGCGGCCTCTCCCCCTGCGTCCCCTGACAGCTCTCTCCATACTGAAGTAGGAAGGTCGCATGATAATCATAGATCTCGCATGAGTACCGCATTATGATTTACGTTATGAAATGATAATAATGAGCACATACGCTATAATACAATGATTACATGAATGATCAATTGAGGTGACATGATTATATGATGAAATTCTTGAAATGATTATCTTGAACAAGTTAACAAGATTAATGATACGATCCACAAGATCAACAACTGATTAATGAGATGAACTTATTGATTAATGAGTTAACACGATCGACATGATCAAAAATGAAAATGATGTTTGAGGATTGTTGACTAATGAATGATGAATGAGTGATTCTTATGCCAGAAATTATACCATGACATTAGAAATCTTACTGTTCTTTGGTCTGAGGGGCTCGGCTCTTGCACAGGTCACACGTGATTCGAAAGTCTAATGATACTAGTCTGATGAACGATGATTTCAAATGAGACATAACTCGGAAGGTAGTATTCAAAACCACGCTTCGATACCAACTCTGTAACACCCCCAAACTAGGCGACCATTACAGTGCTGTGGACCCCCGACTGTGTAACACCCCCAATCCACTCAGGGATATTACACGTCGTAGACCCCTTTCCTCAAGGATCTACCAGGCTGGTAAACAACATCGAACATCTCAACAATGCCTTTAAGGCTAAAATGACTCAGTAGATCGATTTGGTCTTTCAATAAATACATACAACTCAATACATGCCCACGCAAGGGTCGAAATACAAAATGCTCCCGTACAACGGGGAAAATATACTGCAGCGGAAATAAAGTACAACTGAACCAATACAACAACGTGCGGTTCCTCATGTGATTAGTATCGATCATCTTTCATCATCCTTCATGCCGACCCTGTGTTATGCTCCCAAACCTGAATGCAAAAACAGACATCCACCCCCCGAATACTCGGGGGTTAGCAAAATTCCACTGTTTTGCTAGTGCAAGAACAAAGTGCAAAATACGAGTCATACAATTCACATTCCACGAATAACAATAACCAGGAATCCTCAAAGATCCAAACGTAACGAAAAGTACTTCCCGAGGCAAGAGTTTGGGTAAACATTCCAAAACCGAAAGATCACAACTCAAGGGAAACAATTTATAAAACGGTTTAAAATGCCATCGAGAGTTTTAATAGAAAACAATTTAGGATTACCGAATCCTTATCTTTCAAAAATCAACAGGGGTCACAGCCCAAAGGTTTTGTTTTCACAAATGAAACCAACAGTGTTAAAACCCACGTCACGTGTCCTCGACTGACATAAAATACACATGCACCCGTGAAGTTTCACTCGTGAATCCAGGGCGAAACCATTGGACTCCCTCCGTGGCCCCGTCGAACCCTCCCGAGGTGAGCAAACACATTCACAAAACATACACACGCACTCGTGAAGTTTCACTCGTGAATCCAGGGCGAAACCATTGGACCCTCCCGAGGTGAGCAAACACATTCACAAAACATACACACGCACTCGCATCGCCTAGGACTGGGACGAAGCCACAAATCCCAGTAGGACCCTCCCGAGATGGCTAGCGAAACAATCAAGCACACGCATCGCCTAGGACCGGGACGAAGCCACAAATCCCACTCGAGGCCCCATCGGACCTCCCGATCTGGCTAGCGAAACAATCATGCACAAATAATATATCACACCAAGGATATCCAAACAATTCACCCAGAAGCAACAACCGCAAGGCACGACAAAATTGTCAAATCACAACGCACCGAAACGAGTTAATATATGTAAATATATTATCAAATCACAATAACGACAACAAGCGAATTCATAGGGTTCACTTAACCATTCACGGAGCACAATATTCACAAAACACACGCGTTTTGAAAGTGAGCCTTTAACGAGGCTAAACCGAATCTTTTGAAAGTTCAAAATCAAACGATCAAACAAACACATAGAGACGACCACTAATTATCATATCCACAAAACAAGAATTGTATGGAAAAGGTACTTGCCTCAAAATCACGATCGCAACGAGACGACGGATGGGATGCGGTCGAATAGCCCCTAACCCCCGAACAATATCAAGAACGCGATAGCACCACGAGTACTACGAGAATAACACCACACGAATCATCAATCACCAAACGGGATTCAACATCGGAATCCTCGAGCACCAATAATCCTCCGGAAGGAACAATAACGACTAGAATCAAGGCGAAAACAACAGAAATCCCAACAAACTATCGAAAGTAACTCATTAGGGCATTAATCGAACACTAAATGTTCAATAATTCCCAAGAACACTCGAATCGTCAATCGAGTTAAACAAACTCGATATATGGATATACAATCCGTGAAACACGATTAATAACATCATACTACGCCAACCGATGTATCAAAATCGGACTAGAATCGAAATCAAGAACAATTCCCCAAAAAGTCAACTTGAAGGAAAATCAAGAAATATACCTTGATTCGACGAAGAACACGGATTGGATGATGATATAATCAACAAGAATCTTCCAAAATGCCTTGGAATTGAGTAGAATCGACCAAGAACCCTATTTCCCGTCGCACCCGTCCGATAGCCGCAAGAAAAGTGAAGAAATGAGCAAAAACCCGCTGCCAGGCCTTATATAGCCGGACACTGCCGGACGCTTACGGCCGTAACCGGCCATGGCCTTACGTACGTAACAGGCCAGGCCGACCAAACTGCCCCAATCTGCCGGCAGTGTTACGTACGTAACCGGCCATGGCCTTACGTACATAACAGGCCTTACGGCCGTAACTGCCGAGACCCTTACGGCCGTAACCAGCCAGGTGTGCCAATGCCCAGCACGTGCGGCCATGACTCGGCTGTGGCCAACTCCGACGGTCCGAACGACCCCGAAACCCGAACCCAAATATGAATCAATAATACGGTTACGAATTACTCGCAAATACGAATCCAAGCGCTAAGAGAACACACGATTCTGACCACCCGAAGGCACGAAATTCGACAATAGAAAGTAATTACTCCAAACTTTGGGAAATTACGAAAACGGCCCAAAACGCCCGAAAATCACGATATGTGATCGAATAACCAAACCAAAGTTCGCAACATGAATAATAACATTAAGTGAACTTACGAGAAATTTGAAACAACAGTTTCGGACGAGATTCACAAGAATCGAACTCAAGTGCGGAAAAGCCGCTCAAAAACACGGAACTCAATAAAACGATACCGAAACGAACTCGGATGACAAAAAGTGTAGAATTAATCATTCTCGGACTGACGAAATGGTCATGAGCGAGTCGTCAAAACAGACTTCCACCAAAAAGAGAAATTATCGAAAATCGAAATTACGGGTATTACAGACTAGGACCCACCAGGCGAATGAAAATCAATGACTTAAATAATATAATTGTAGTACCGAAGCACATTATATCATCAATTACTCCGATGAGGAGTTTCATTACAACACACCCAAGATCATACAGAATACATGTATATTTTATATGAAGATAA
This sequence comes from Orobanche coerulescens, assembly GCA_033398695.1. Lineage (NCBI taxonomy): Eukaryota > Viridiplantae > Streptophyta > Magnoliopsida > Lamiales > Orobanchaceae > Orobanche > Orobanche coerulescens. The sequence goes on from JAWKAU010000020.1 coordinate 3,607,674, forward strand.
AATATGCAACACTGAATAAAATGAGTATTCAAATGGAAGTCTGCAGTAGAAATAAAATGAAGAAATACGAATGACTGAAAAGGACTGGCCCCCCTGCTAGTATCAATGGGATTCCTCACCGTCAACATGCTCTTCCCGTGCCTTTGCCTTACCGTGACCTGAAAACAATATCCCCAACGGATTCAGTTACACAGAACAACAATCCTCAAGAGTTGAATAAACAAAATCATGAAATATCCTTAGTTATGAATTTACGCTGAAGAGGAGCATCATAGTACGCCCGTAATGGAATGTGCATGTGCACAAGACGAGTGTCCGGACACACCCGCCCTTGTACCTAATTAGTCTCACAGAGGTACATTGCCGTGTGCACAGTCCAATGTGTCGGTGAACCCAACACATGACTATCGTGTGCCCGACTAAAAATTCCACATATCCCTACCCGGCCACGCAATATGAACCCAGAAGGTCACACGATCAAAAGTGACCAATGAATATAATGAAATACAATCCGACAAAGTCAAGAATGACTCACCGAGATGAAATGATAGTGAAACGAATAATAGCTCAATGAAATGATTGGAACCGTCGTTCCTCATGAATGAAGTGATTAATTGACAATTACAAGTCTCAATGCGGTTAATACATTATGAATGAACTATGATTATGAATGAACAACAACGAAAGGAATCAATATCCTCTTAACCGAGTAAGAATTAACTTACTCAACACCGGTGAAGAATGTCCTTCCTCGAACAACGTCCTAAAAGGGATGTCGGTCGCTCGAACAACCTTGAATGACAATTACCAACGACGCTCAATATACATATCAAACACGATTATAACTGATTCAAACGTCGATACAACAATATCCAAACTCATTGAGGCATTCTAGTGAACACTTAGCAAACACACATCCTTTGATAATATCCAATCCCGAATATATCGAAAACAACTCCAAAATGAGTATTTCAAACCAACAAAACAACTTCAGTGATATCAATAATCACGTAGGAATCCATAATTCGAGTTAACGACAACATCTAATCGAAAACCCCCAAAAATATCAAAGTCAACCCCAAAGTGTTCTTGATTCAAACCCCCAAAAATTCGTGAATCCGAAATATATGCTATTAAATCCATAGCAATACATTTATCCAAGGTAGATAATCCATATCTAACATATTCCAACAACAATCCAAGCTTACACGAAGAAATCGGAAGGAAAATGCCCAAAATCCGAAATACTAGATCCAAGAGGTTATTACCTTGATTTAATGTGATGGGGATGATGAAATGATGATTAATTCGAATGATAAGCTTGAAGTGATGATTTGTGGATTTAGCTCGAAGAAAACTCTCCAAATCGCCCGGAATCGCCCAAAATCGCCGAAGGAATGAAGCGGGATGATGAAATGACGAATTGGACTGCACTGTCCAATATATAGCAAATCCCAGTTAGCGTGCGCTAGCTCCTGTGCGTAGCGTGCGCTAACGGGTGTACTGGGTAGTCCAGTACCCTCTGCTCGCAACGGTAGCATGCGCTACGTATCTTTTTGTAGCATGCGCTACAACCATGTACTTAGCGTGCGCTAACACAAGATGTTAGCATGCGCTAACGAATTATCTGATGCCCAGTACTGGAGCCCAGAACCTCCTGTTCTCTGATCTGATCGAGGTAGTGCGCGCTACACACAAGATTCAGCGTGCGCTACTGACACCGATTAGCGTACGCTAATATCCTCATAGCGTACGCTAGGAATTAATCCAATGCAGTCCAATAGCCACTGAACTCTGCCTGATCCGTCCTTAGCGCGCACTACACCGACTGCATAGCGCGCGCTAATCCGACCTACTAGCGCGCGCTACTTACCATTCGTAGCGTACGCTACTTATAACCCAACTGCAGTCCAGTGCCTTCTGGACTGCCTGTTTGAAATACATTAGCGTGCGTTAGTGTTGAGAGGTAGCGTGCGCTACCTGAACTCAATTAGCGCGCGCTAAAGAGAGTTTATAGCGTGCGCTACTCCTCACACATAGCCCACTTTGAAGATTACAATGATGATAAACACGGCACGATTCTCCAACTAGATTGATGATGAATGATGATTGATACATGATACAATTACTCTGAACACATGACCGAGAAACATAACCTCCCGTAACCAAAACTCACACTTTGAGAATTTCGCAAAAAGACGCTGAGTTCTCAAAATATCTAACACGATATGCAAATGACGGGCATGCTCCTCCTCATTCCTCGAGTAAATCAGGATGTCATCGATAAAAACGACTACACACTTATCGAGGTACTCGATAAAGACTTTGTTTATAAGCTGCATGAACACGGCTGGGGCATTAGTTAGCCTAAAAGGCATAACCACAAACTCGTAGTGACCGTATCTCGTCCGAAAGGCCGTCTTCGGAATATCAGTATCCTTCACTCGGAGCTGATAATACCCCGATCTCAAATCAATCTTCAAAAACACGGTTTCCCCTTGCAGTTGGTCGAATAAATCATCAATCATCGGGAGAGGATACTTGTTTTTGATAGTCACATTGTTCAACTCTCGGTAGTCGATACACAAATGGAGCGACCCATCCTTCTTCTTCACAAACAGGACTGGTGCGCCCCAAGGCGAAGCGCTCAGTCGAATATACCCCATGTCTAATAACTCTCCCAACTATTTCTTCAACTCAAGCATCTCGGCAGGCGCCATACGATATGGCGTCTTAGAAATCGGTGCTGCACTCGGCTCTAAATCGACGGTAAACTCAACTTCTCGGTCCGGCGGTAAACCCAACAACTCGTCTGGAAAGACGTAAGGATACTCACACACTACCAGAATAGACGAGAGCTCGACTCCCCCTTCTCTCGATCTCAAAGCGTAACACCAATACCCCGTGCAACCTCCTCGAAGAAGACTCACCGCTTTCAAAGCACTGATCAAGAACCTCTGACTACTCCGCCTATGCCCCATAAAAGAATTTTCGGTACCGTCAGAGGCTAACATCGAAACGGTTCTCTTTCTATAGTTCATGATTAACCCATGACGGTCCACCCAATCCTCGCCCAGAATCAAATCCTCATCTCTAATATCTACCACAATCAGATTAGAAGGCCAAACCCTCCCCGCGATACTCACTGGAAAATCTCTAAACTCACGATCCCCCACGATGCTATTCCCACTAGGCAGTTTAACAATAAATGGTTCACACGCAACTAGGCAATCAATATGCAGACGACGCACACAATCTATAGATATGAAAGAATGCGTAGCACCAGAATCGAATAATACGGAAACAGGATGGTCAAAGATGTGAACGGTACCTGTAGCCACCGTCGCGTCAGGATCTCCTGCTCGTATCATTTCATATACTCGAGGCAGAACAGACCCCGCACTAGAAGCTCCCCCTCTAGAAGGATGTCCACGTCCTCGACCTCTACCGAAACTCTGCTGTGGCTGAGGAACTGTCGGTGTCTGATTCACACTCAGCTCTCCCGCAGCTGGGGCTGATATCTGAGTAACTGGTGCCCGAACTACATCCGTACAAAACTTAGCACGATGTCCCATCCGACCGCACGCAAGACACTGAATCGGGGGCCTATCACACCCACTCATCATGTGGCCGGGACGACCACAGTTAAAGCATGTAGGACCTCGAACGGAACCAGTAGGAGCAGACTTAGAACCGTTTCCTCGCCCAAATGATGAAGACTGACCCCCGAAGGCTCTCGAACCAGACTGAGCCTTCGGATGCCCACCATACTTGCCTCCCGAAAACTGGCCGAAGATCTTCTATTTCTTCCCCTCGGCTGCCGTCTCTGTCGCAGCAAACGACATCTCATAAGCCATCGCCTTATTCTGATACTCTTTCAAAGTTGTGCATCCCAGACCAGACATGTAGTGACGCACCCTCGGTTTCACCTCATATCGAAGTGGCGGATCTTATCAAGCTCATCTCGGACTTGGTTTCTCACATAATGAAGATGTTGGTTGTAGTCGTTGATCGCTTGAGAAATAGGAACATCCTGGGGCTTAGCCTCAAAGAAGGCTCGGATCCTCTCCTCTTTCACCGGCCATGAACAAAACTCGTCTTCCATCAACTCCCGAAATTCGGCCCACGTGGCTGCCCGATCACGTGGTTTCACCGCTTGCCACCACGTTGCCGCCTCTTTGGCGAGGAAGTACTGAGCGATGGGTACCTTCCTATCCTCAGAGCAGTTAGCAGCCTCAAACACATTTTCCATCTCAAACAACCAACTCTCCTAACCGGAAGGGTCGGAAGCACCATCAAACTGCGGAGGACGCATACGAATCACGTCCTGAAGTAGCTTATCATTTCCGAATCCATTAGGCGAAACCGGGTTGGCATTAGCTTGGCCGACCAGGACGGCCTGAGTTAGTAGCGTCATCCGGTTCGCTACTTGCTGCAAAATGTTTGGCACTCCAACATTCTCATGTGCATTACCGGAGCTAGAAGACTGGTCCTGCTGACCCCTGGAACTAAGCGGGACACTGTTCGAGAAAGAAGGAATAGCCGAATCAGTTCCCGAGTTATCAGACATGGACGCCCCACCGGCTGCGCCACGTCCCCTACCGCGTACGCGACCGTGTCCGCATCCTCTACCAGCAGGAATTCTGAAGAAGTAGTGGGTGAGTACAATTCAAATGCAAAACACAACAAGATACCAAGAAAGCAATAGAACAGAACAACGCAACGAGTCAAGTTAGGAAAACTTACGAGCACCGGCATACTGAGATGATGGCATAGCAGTGATACTGTTCAAAAATGACACTCGACTAAACCCAAATAACCGACAACCTAGGTATCCATAAACCTAAGCTCTGATACCATATTCTGTAACACCCCCAAGGCGATCAGGGCATATTACAGCGCCGTGGACCCCACACTGTGGAATCCACCAGGCTAACGTACCAAAATGACATCAGATGAAGACATACAACCATTAACAAAACGACCATTTCACAATTCACGACATCCAAACCAAAATAGGAATACGACTATACAATCTGTTCCCCAAAAGGGCACACAACATAAATAAATTCAACAAGAAGTACTCGAGTACTTAAACAAATGACATAATAAGTAAACGACAAAACAGAACACCAATAGACGACCACTGAACAGTATCATGCTTGCCCATCATCCTCGTACGGCTTGAATGCTCGCTTGTCTCCAAGACCTGTACCTGAAATACCAAAAGTATTTCCCCCATTTAAGGGGTTAGCTACAACTGCTAGTGCAAGTACAATCCATTTGAACTACATTCTAATCAGATGAATATATGCGCCAAAATCATTTATATTCCGGAATATTTACGGTGCACAAGCACAAAACACATTTCTCCAACAAAACAATTCAAAGTTAACTGTTGGTACGAGACTCACGGCCATCGTACCCCGCAGAGCCCCGTCGGACATCCTTGGGTGGTTACCCATAGTTCGTGATACGCACACACACGGCAATACGTATCCCTAGAGGCCCCATCGGACCGTCCCTAGGTGAACATACACATATCCATCCACACAACCACGAATAGCCATAATTCAAATACTAGAACAGGTAAACCAATGTAAAGTACTTGCCTTTGAGACATCTCCGACGAAATGGGGATAAACAACGACTACGAATGATCCGGACGGAAAACGACGGTTCCTAAATGAAGGATCAATATAACTCAGTCCTAACGGACAACAATAATCGAATGGAAAACACCCATAACCCCCGGTTACAATTCAAGACAATAAACGTTCAATCGATACAAGCGAGGGTTTACGCAAAATCTCCCCGTATCCACAATTCACGGATTAAACTCGAAGAAAACGGATTGGGAACCACCAAATAACGACAATTGGTAAGGAATTTCATAACATACATGAACAATTCGGAATCAATCATGAAAAACCCGAAAACCCCCCAAATTAGACAAGTTTAGGGTTCTTGAAGCAAATACCTCGGATTCGGACGATGGAGGATGATTACGTTGATGATGATATGTTAGCACGAACCTACGGTGATGGAATACGAAGAATTCTCCGATCAAAACTGAAGGGAATCGCCCTCTGGAGTTGCCCGGTGAAGAAAACGAAAGAAAAGAATGAAAACTACTGTTCTGACCTACCCGCTGATCTATTTAAAATGCATAGTTAGCGCACGCTAACTATCACAAGGTAGCGTGCGCTAACGGGGCTATAAACAGTCCAGTAGCTACTGCCCGACGTCGCTAGCGTGTGCTAGACATGCTTAGCGCGCGCCAAATACCACTCGTTAGCGCACGCTAACAATAACGAGTTAGTGTACGCTAAATGCACATCGATAGCGCACGCAAGGTAACAAGGAGTAGCGTGCGCTACCCACGCAGCATTTTAGTACTGCCCAGATCAGTACCCTGCTGTCGAAGGTACGAAACTCGAAACGCACGACAAGGCCAGAATCCAGAAATACGAACACGAAATAAATAAGGCGACAGAGATAAGCGCTGAAAGAAAATATAATTCCGACTATCGGGGAATCCGAAATACGACAAAGAAGATGAAGTTCCCTAAACTTATAGGAAATTACAAAATTGGCCCAAGTGTCCGAAAATCACGATACGATGTCGGTTTTGCAAACTGAAAGTCTCAACACGACCAACGCAACCATACGAACTTGCACAAATCAAGAAACAACGAAAATGAATGAGTTTTACGAGAATCGAATGTTCATACGGCAAAACATGTCATAAAATGAAATTACATGAAAACATCACCAAAAATCATCCAAATGGAAAAACTACAAGAATAAAGTAGATTCAAAATGTCGAAACAGTTACAAGCGAGTCGATAAAATTAGTCATACACCAAAAATAGAAACTGCTAAAAATGGAATGGTACGTTGCCCAGCAACTTCCTTAGCCGCAGGCTCATACGTGATAGGTCTCTCGATTAATTCGGCCAGAGTGGCGCAATGATGATTAAGCAATTGCATATGGGTCATCATGACCTGCATAAAAGTGAGTGGATCAACCCGAACATCTTCCGATTGAGCTGAGTCCTGGGTACGACTTCCCGACAGTGAGTGATTATTTCCCGGGTTTCGGCCCGCACCGCGACCTCTCCCCCTACGTCCCCTAACAGCTCTCTCCATACTGAAGTAGGAAGGTCGCATGATAATCATAGATCTCGCATGAGTACCGCATTATGATTTACGTTATGAAATGATAATAATGAGCACACACACTCTAATACAATGATTACATGAATGATCAATTTAGGTGACATGATTATATGATGAAATTCTTGAAATGATTATCTTGAACAAGTTAACAAGATTAATGATACGATCCACAAGATCAACAACTGATTAATGAGATGAACTTATTGATTAATGAGTTAACACGATCGACATGATCAAAAATGAAAATGATGTTTGAGGATTGTTGACTAATGAATGATGAATGAGTGATTCTTATGCCAGAAATTATACCATGGCATTAGAAATCTTACTGTTCTTTGGTCTGAGGGGCTCGGCTCTTGCACAGGTCACACGTGATTCGAAAGTCTAATGATACTAGTCTGATGAATGATGATTTCAAATGAGACATAACTCGGAAGGTAGTATTTAAAACCACGCTTCGATACCAACTCTGTAACACCCCCAAACTAGGCGACCATTACAGTGCCGTGGACCCCCGACTGTGTAACACCCCCAATCCACTCAGGGATATTACACGTCGTAGACCCCTTTCCTCAAGGATCTACCAGGCTGGTAAACAACATCGAACATCTCAACAATGCCTTTAAGGCTAAAATGACTCAATAGATCGATTTGGTCTTTCAATAAATACATACAACTCAATACATGCCCACGCAAGGGTCGAAATACAAAATGCTCCCGTACAACGGGGAAAATATACTGCAACGGAAATAAAGTACAACTGAACCAATACAACAACGTGCGGTTCCTCATGTGATTAGTATCGATCATCTTTCATCATCCTTCATGCCGACCCTGTGTTATGCTCCCAAACCTGAATGCAAAAACAAACATCCACCCCCCGAATACTCGGGGGTTAGCAAAATTCCACTGTTTTGCTAGTGCAAAAACAAAGTGCAAAATACAAGTCATACAATTCACATTCCGCGAATAACAATAACCAGGAATCCTCAAAGATCCAAATGTAACGAAAAGTACTTCCCGAGGCAAGAGTTTGGGTAAACATTCCAAAACCGAAAGATCACAACTCAAGGGAAACAATTTATAAAACGGTTTAAAATGCCATCGAGAGTTTAAATAGAAAATAATTTAGGATTACCGAATCCTTATCTTTCAAAAATCAATAGGGGTCACAGCCCAAAGGTTTTGTTTTCACAAATGAAACCAACAGTGTTAAAACCCACGTCACATGTCCTCGACTGACATAAAATACACACGCACCCGTGAAGTTTCACTCGTGAATCCAGGGCGAAACCATTGGACTCCCTCCGTGGCCCCGTCGAACCCTCCCGAGGTGAGCAAACACATTCACAAAACATACACACGCACTCGTGAAGTTTCACTCATGAATCCAGGGCGAAACCATTGGACCCTCCCGAGGTGAGCAAACACATTCACAAAACATACACACGCACTCGCATCGCCTAGGACTGAGACGAAGCCACAAATTCCACTCGAGGCCCCGTAGGACCCTCCCGAGATGGCTAGCGAAACAACCAAGCACACGCATCGCCTACGACCGGGACGAAGCCACAAATCCCACTCGAGGCCCCATCGGACCCTCCCGATCTGGATAGCGAAACAATCATGCACAAATAATATATCACACCAAGGATATCCAAACAATTCACCCAGAAGCAACAACCGCAAGGCACGACAAAATTGTCAAATCACAACGCACCGAAACGAGTTAATATATGTAAATATATTATCAAATCACAATAACGACAACAAGCGAATTCATAGGGTTCACTTAACCATTCACGGAGCACAATATTCACAAAACACACGCGTTTTGAAAGTGAGCCTTTAACGAGGCTAAACCGAATCTTTTGAAAGTTCAAAATCAAACGATCAAACAAACACATAGAGACGACCACTAATTATCATATCCACAAAACAAGAATTGTATGGAAAAGGTACTTGCCTCAAAATCACGATCGCAACGAGACGACGGATGGGATGCGGTCGAATAGCCCCTAACCCCCGAACAATATCAAGAACGCGATAGCACCACAAGTACTACGAGAATAACACCACACGAATCATCAATCACCAAACGGGATTCAACATCGGAATCCTCGAGCACCAATAATCCTCCGGAAGGAACAATAAAAGATGATTACGACTAGAATCAAGGCGAAAACAACGGAAATCCCAACAAACTATCGAAAGTAACTCATTAGGGCATTAATCGAACACTAAATGTTCAATAATTCCCAAGAACACTCGAATCGTCAATCGAGTCAAACAAACTCGATATATGGATATACAATCCGTGAAACTTGATTAATAACATCATACTACGCCAACCGATGTATCAAAATCGGACTAGAATCGAAATCAAGAACAATTCCCCAAAAGGTCAACTTGAAGGAAAATCAAGAAATATACCTTGATTCGATGAAGAACACGGATTGGATGATGATATAATCAACAAGAATCTTCCAAAATGCCTTAGATTTGAGTACAATCGACCAAGAACCCTATTTCCCGTCGCACCCATCCGATAGCCGCAAGAAAAGTGAAGAAATGAGCAAAAACCCACTGCCAGGCCTTATATAGCCGGACACTGCCGGATGCTTATGGCCGTAACCGGCCATGGCCTTACGTACGTAACAGGCCAGGCCGACCAAACTGCCCCAATCTGCCGGCAGTGTTACGTACGTAACCATCCATGGCCTTACGTACGTAACAGGCCTTACGGCCGTAACTGCCGAGACCCTTACGGCCGTAACCAGCCAGGTGTGCCAATGCCCAGCACGTGCGGCCATGACTCGGCTGTGGCCAACTCCGACGGTCCGAATGACCCCGAAACCCGAACCCGAATATGAATCAATGATACGGTTACGAATTACTCGCAAATACGAATCCAAGCGCTAAGAGAACATACGATTCTGACCACCCGAAGGCTCGAAATTCGACAATAAAAAGTAATTACCCCAAACTTTGGGAAATTACGAAAACGGCCCAAAACGCCCGAAAATCACGATATGTGATCGAATAACCAAACTGAAGTTCGCAACATGAATAATAACATTAAATGAACTTACGAGAAATTCGAAACAACAGTTTCGGACGAGATTCACAAGAATCGAACTCAAGTGCGGAAAAGCCGCTCAAAAACACGGAACTCAATAAAACGATACCGAAACGAACTCGGATGACAAAAAGTGTAGAATTAATCATTCTTGGAATGACGAAACGATCATGATCGAGTCGTCAAAACAGACTTCCGCCGAAAAAAATAAATTATCGAAAATCGAAATTACGGGTATTACAGACTAGGACCCACCAGGCGAATGAAAATCAATGACTTAAATAATATAATTGTAGTACCGAAGCACATTATATCATCAATTACTCCGATGAGGAGTTTCATTACAACACACCCAAGATCATACAGAATACATGTATATTTTATATGAAGATAAAATATGCAACACTGAATAAAATGAGTATTCAAATGGAAGTCTGCAGTGGAAATAAAATGAAGAAATACGAATGACTGAAAAGGACTGGGCCCCCTACTAGTATCACTGGGATTCCTCACCGTCAACATGCTCTTCCCGTGCCTTTGGCTTACCGTGACCTGAAAACAGTATCCCCAACGGGGTCAGTTACACAGAACAACAATCCTCAAGAGTTGAATAAACAAAATCATGAAATATCCTTAGTTATGAATTTACGCTGAAGAGGAGCATCATAGTACGCACGTAATGGAATGTGCACGTGCATAAGATGAGTGTCCGGACACACCCGCCCTTGTACCTAATTAGTCTCACGGAGGTACATTGCCGTGTACACAGTCCAATGTGTCGGTGAACCCAACACATGACTATCGTGTGCCCGACTAAAAATTCCACACATCCCTACCCGGCCATGCAATATGAACCCAGAAGGTTACACGATCAAAAGTGACCAATGAATATAATGAAATACAATCCGACAAAGTCAAGAATGACTCACCGAGATGAAATGATAGTGAAACGAATAATAGCTCAATGAAATGATTGGAACCGTCGTTCCTCATGAATGAAGTGATTAATTGACAATTACAAGTCTCAATGCGGTTAATACATTATGAATGAACTATGATTATGAATGAACAACAACGAAAGGAATCAATATCCTTTTAACCGAGTAAGAATTAACTTACTCAACACTGGTGAAGAATGTCCTTCCTCGAACAACGTCCTAAAAGGGATGTCGGTCGCTCGAACAACCTTGAATGACAATTACCAACGACGCTCAATATACATATCAAACACGATTATAACTGATTCAAACGTCGATACAACAATATCCAAACTCATTGAGGCATTCTAGTGAACACTTAGCAAACACACATCCTTTGATAATATCCAATCCCGAATATATCGAAAACAACTCCAAAATGAGTATTTCAAACCAACAAAACAACTTCAGTGATATCAATAATCACGTAGGAATCCATAATTCGAGTTAACGACAACATCTAATCGAAACCCCCCAAAAATATCAAAGTCAACCCCAAAGTGTTCTTGATTCAAACCCCCAACAATTCGTGAATCCGAAATATATGCTATTAAATCCATAGGAATACATTTATCCAAGGTAGATAATCCATATCTAACATATTCCAACAACAATCCAAGCTTACACGAAGAAATCGGAAGGAAAATGCCCAAAATCCGAAATACTAGATCCAAGAGGTTATTACCTTGATTTAATGTGATGGGGATGATGAAATGATGATTAATTCGAATGATAAGCTTGAAGATGATGATTTGTGGATTTATCTCGAAGAAAACTCTCCAAATCGCCCGAAATCGCCCAAAACCGCCGAAGGAATGAAGTGGGATGATGAAATGACGAATTGGACTGCACTGTCCAATATATAGCAAATCCCAGTTAGCGTGCGCTAGCTCCTGTGCGTAGCGTGCGCTAACAGGTGTACTGGGTAGTCCAGTACCCTCTGCTTGCAACGGTAGCGTGCGCTACGTATCTTTTTGTAGCGTGCGCTACAACCATGTACTTAGCGTGCGCTAACACAAGATGTTAGCATGCGCTAACGAATTATCTGATGCCCAGTACTGGAGTCCAGAACCTCCTGTTCTCTGATCTGATCGCGGTAGCGCGCGCTACACACAAGATTCAGCGTGCGCTACTGACACCGATTAGCGTACGCTAATATCCTCGTAGCGTACGCTAGGAATTAATCCAATGCAGTCCAATAGCCACTGGACTCTGCCTGATCCGTCCTTAGCGCGCACTACACCGACTGCATAACGTGCGCTAATCCGACCTACTAGCGCGCGCTACTTACCATTCGTAGCGTACGCTACTTATAACCCAACTGCAGTCCAGTGCCTTCTGGACTGCCTGTTTGAAATACATTAGCGTGCGTTAGTGTTGAGAGGTAGCGTGCGCTACCTGAACTCAATTAGCGCGCGCTAAAGAGAGTTCATAGCGTGCGCTACTCCTCACACATAGCCCACTATGAAGATTACAATGATGATAAACACGGCACGATTCTCCAACTAGATTGATGATGAATGATGATTGATACACGATACAATTACTCTGAACGGTGAATACAATGAGTGAATATGAGTGACAAATGATCATTAATGAGTGAAAATTACTGAGTGACAAATCTGAACGATAATTACTGAATGATAATAACTGAATTACAACTGGGTATTACAACAACAAGGAAGCAAAACAAAACAACAAAGAAGTCGAAGACGCAAAAAATCATTCAATCTGCACTGCAAAGCTAGCGCACGCTAGAAATCAAGACTAGCGCACGCTATAAGTAAAAGTTACCTCATCAGACGAGTCAGAAAAGTTGACTGCAGATGACATGCTTAGCACACGCAAGACGTTCATGTTAACGCACGCTAAGAAGCATGAATAGCGCACGCAAGGCGTTCATGTTAGAGCACACTAAAGAGATCTGAATTCAAACAAATGAATGTTGGAAGATTCGGAGCTGAAGTCAAAAGTTACAAACGGATATATGACGCAAGCAATGACGTGATATTAGCGCACGCTACAAGAGGATATTAGCACACGCTAACTGAAAGTATTAGAAGTTACTGGACTGAAGAAAAGAGCAGGTAACGTACGCAACATGCAGATTAACGTACGTAACAGGTCAATAGCGCACGCTAAATGAAGAGGCTAGCGCACTCTAAGTGAGACTGGCAGTAGCGACTAGTTGGAGGAAATTGCCTATAAATATCAAACCATTTGGTATCAAACCACACAACAACCTTGAGCAAATCATCTATACTTGTGATATCATTGTAAACATTCTTGTTGTTGTATTTGAACTTATATTGATAAGTGTTTGAGTATTATACATGAAAACATACACGCGAGGAAAAAGAAAGAATAAGATTGGATTCGGTGTTATTAGGAACAAGGATCCGGCATTATTAGAATCACAATCTATATCCACGTGAGGTTTGTCTAGTACCCATAGAAAGCTAGATAGGTTGATTCCTTGTCCGATATAAAAGGAAAACGGTTTAACTTAGACCGACAAAAAAACAAGTGTGTTACGGTTTATCTCGGACCGATAGAAGATGAAATTGTAACGGCAATCCCTCGACCGATAGAAGAGAGGTGCAGAGATTGATCTTTAGCCTATAGAAAAAGATACGGAGAGAGGACGTATGCGCGTTTGGCCGAACCTCTATAAATCTTATGTCGATTTCATTTATGTACTTTATTACGCTTCCGCACAATAGCGCATATACCGAATATTGCTACAACAATTAGTATCGGAGCGGGTATCCATAAAAAGTGGATTAATATCCGAGGAAAAGAAGATCCTATGGAATTTCAATTTGCCCCGATCGAAGGTCTTGCCTTAAACCAATCTCCATTCTTTGATGGATCAAACTTTATGACGTGGAAAAAGAAGATGTCAATATTCATCCGAGCTTATGATATTGAGCTTTGGAATATCATATGTCTAGGTCCGAAAATTCTCACCAATTCCAACAATACTCTAAATAGTTTCGAAGAATATGATGATATGGATTGGATGAACGACCATCAAAATTATAAAGCAACGCAAATGCTTTATTGTGCTTTAAATCCAGTAGAACACAACCGGATTTCCTCGTGTCATAGTGCCAAAGAAATTTGGGAAATGTTAGAGGTAACTCACGAAGGAACAAATCAAGCAACATGGAGTGACGAAGAGGATGATGATATTCAAAATAACCTCGCACTCATGGCAAGGAGTTCACTCGACAAAAGCGACGTCGAAAGTCAGGTTAGTACATCGTCTCAAGACGAACTTTTTGAAGCATTCGAACTTTGACATACCGATTTTCAAAATGGTTTATCCAAAATAAAATCCCTTCAATCGAAAAATAAATTATTGGAAACCGAAATTTCTAAAATTCTTGAAAATGGGAAATCTTTAGAAACCGATCATTCAAAGTGTATTGATATTGAAGATAATTTAAAAAATGATCTTTTGAAAGTTCAAGACGAACTTAAATATTTAACGAACAAGTTTTCTCTCGGAAACGAGAAATTTGAAAATATGTTTTTTGTTCAAAAATATATGTTAAATAAATAGGGGTTAGGATTCAAACCGCATAATAAAATAGAATCCTTAAATTTGAAAATACCCCATTGCGACAAATGTTTAAAAATTAGGCATCACATTTCGAATTGCAAAAGCCCACGTCAGACGATAAAAAATAAGAAAATTTGGATTCCTAAAGGAACCAACATTCCAAATATCGTCTATATTTCAAAAGAAAAACCAACTGTCGGTTGGATCCCCAAAACTCAAAATTAAATATTTCATCAATTGGTATCTTTATCTTTGATATTTTCAAAATTGATATTTAACTCAGGGGAGTTTACCCATTTCAGCATACATTATAATTTTATCATCTTATATGCACTTTTTGCTGATAACAAAAAGGGGGAGAAGAATCGTATAAAAGAAGAATGGTATAAGGGTAGAAAAATATAAGAATGTGAGAAAGCGTCATGGAAGAATGACGAGAAAAATAAAAATATATACGAATCATGAAAGGAGGAGAAAAGACGAAGAAAGTCGAAAAGATGAAAAAGGAAAGAAGACGTAGAAAGGTGAGAATAAGTTGAAAAGGAGAAAAAGAAAAAGATGGGAAAGAACTAACGAAACGAACAAAGTCGAAAACTTTGATCTGTAGTTTTTATATTTTGCAGGTTTATCCCATTCAAGAGTGTTGTTTTATAATCATCAAAAATGGGGAGATTGTTGAAATATTTTATTCCAAATATTCATTATCGAGTTTTGATGATTAATTGTTCAACAAAGGAAAACAACAAGGAAGCAAAACAAAACGAAGAAGTCGAAGACGCAAAAAGTCATTCAATTTGGACTGCAAAGCTAGCGCACGCTAGAGATCAAGACTAGCGCACGCTATAAGTAAAAGTTACCTGATCAGATGAGTCAGAAAAGTTGACTGCATATGACATGCTTAGAGCACGCAAGACGTTCATGTTAACGCACGCTAAGAAGCATGAATAGCGCACACAAGGCGTTCATGTTAACGCACGCTAAAGAGATCTGAAAATAAACAAATGAACGTTGGAAGATTCGGAGCTGAAGTCAAAAGTTACAAACGGATATATGATGCAAGTAATGACGTGATATTAGCACACGCTGCAAGAGGATATTAGCGCACGCTAACTGAAAGTATCAGAAGCTAATGGACTGAAGGAAAGAGCGGGTTGTTGGAAATAAAACGCAGCGGAAAACAAGTTTGGGAAAGTTGGATAATCGCGTTTTACGCATCCACGAGCATAAGATCTATTTAGGCATGCTAATTAATTAATTACTAAGACTAATAAGCAATTTAAATATTATTTATTATTTATTAAATAAATATGTTGGTAATTAGAATATCCTAATCTAGATATAAAAGATCATAGGATATTACCTTTGAAGAGTAGTGGTTGCTTTCGTGTTGATCACCTTATATTTCTACCTTTAGACCTTATAGAGTATGATCCGCCTTAACCCGGACATTGTGTGGGCAACGAGCTATCGGATCTTTGCTAGGACAACTATGAGGTCGGCCGAAATCACCTTGTTTGCTATGAACACTCTTAACAAATTGATGTGTTATCTAAATTGTAGGATCAAAGACACAAGTCTAAATCTACAATTAAACACAAGAAGAAAAATTTAATCTTACAACCTTGGTTGAATGATGTATGGCCGACCCCCCCCCCCCCCCAATTGATGTCCTATTTATAGGCTTTTGGACTACTATTAGGGATTTTAAGGAGAATTTAGGAAAGGACTCCCAATAGATTTCATCTTACCATATTATGACTCTTGCTAATATAATGAATCTATTATATCAACTTACTCCACTAAAAGATTGATATTGTACTTCCTTCCAAAATCCCAAATTATGAAATTGGGCTTCTTATTAAATATATTATTTCTCGTATTTAAGATATTGAATGTCCATTAATTAATTATAAGCTACTGACAGCTTTAATTAATTAATATCTTATCCAAGAGTAGTACCATTCGAACCTTATTATTATATCGGAATTAAATCCATCTGCAGGGTTTAATATAATAATCGTTATCGAGCTCCTCAAGGGGACATCATCAACCTGCATGGGTCGGGACACGATTTCTAGTAATAATAATAACTATCATATAAATAATATTATTGCCCAAGATACGAGGCTTATTGAGTCGATCATTTTGACTCTCACCCATGGTAAATCAAAGTAATGAGTATTATAAATACACAATTAAATTTATATACTTAGAATTAAGAAATAATAATTATCTGAGATTTACGCTCTTCTTACAGTCGGTACAGAAGACACTATCTCACCTCGATCCAGTTCAACATATGCAAATACGCTAATGTATGTGTTGGTCCCCACGAATGATGAAGACTATCCTCACTGTACCAACACGAGTCTTTTCTAGCGCGCTTTGTCCTCACTCACGCGCACCTGAGAAACTTCCCAAGGGGTCACCCATCCCATAACTACTCCAGGCTAAGCACGCTTAACTTTGGAGTTTCTATGAGATGGATACCAGAAAAGAAGATGCATCTTGTTGGTATGAGTAGTCCAAATCAATTCATCTAACCAATTTCTAGTGCAGATCTCACAGGTCGGATCTCAAGCCGCGCCTCGCGCATTTTTAAGCCCATGCAGGCAGGATGCTGTACCTAATCCCAACAATCCCTCCCTCCCAGTACCTGCCAGCATCTCAGCCCCATAGTCTGGAAACATCCGCGAACTAGATTTGATCACACAGCCCTCTAGCGACTGGATTCATTCACACAGTCCTCCAACACTTGACATCAGCATCTGTTCTAGCTACGTTTACTTCTGCTGCGTCAGTATCTCAGTTCTAGCATACTAGATTTGATCACATAGTCCTCCAGCACCTGACAACCTCCACAGCGCCAACATCTTAGTTCCGGCCAACTGGCAACATTTGCTGCATGCCCGCCTCTTAGTTCCAACACTCTGGCAGCCTCCACTGTAGGATACTTCGTGGGAATCCGCACCCGTGACCTGCTCTGATACCAATTGTGGTCCCCACGAATGATGAAGACTATCCTCACTGTACCAACACGAGTCTTTTCTAGCGCGCTTTGTCCTTACTCACGCGCACCTGGGAAACTTCCCAGGGGGTCACCTATCCCATAACTACTCTAGGCCAAGCACGCTTAACTTTGGAGTTTGTATGAGATGGATACCAGAAAAGAAGATGCATCTTGTTGGTATGAGTAGTCCAAATCAATTCATATAACCACTTTCTAGTGCAGATCTCACAGGTTGGATCGCAAGCCGCGCCTCGCGCATTTTTAAGCCCATGCAGGCAGGATGCTGTACCGAATCCCAACAGTATGCTAATAGTCAAGACTAACTAATCTCAAGCATACACTACAACCTTTCATATAATTTGTCTAATAATTATATAGATTGTGAACTATTACATTATTTTATAAGGTACCGATAATGTGATCTTCTGTGTGACACCAACACACCACATTATCTACAATATAAAATAATTAGACATTTCATTTGCATAACCATAACGTGAATAAATATGCAAAACATGTGTTTAAATGTAATTAATATTCTCATAGGTAGTTATAGGAAAATTGTAACACCCCAGAAACCACCGGGAATATTACACGCCGTAGACCCTTTTTCTATAAGGATCTACCAGGCTAACAACTACGATATGAACAATTTTTGACCGACTGAGGTCAAACAACATACTAACACAGACCGATAAGGTCAAATACTAATTACACTGACCAATGAGGTCTCATTATTAACTCAACCGAAAAATAAACTCATTATTGTACATACCCACGTAGGGGTCATGATACAATACAGCGGAAGACTGAAAATAACTCAACAATACAACAACATCAAGCTGGACTCTTCACTCTTGATTAGTATCGCGGCTCGTCTTCTTCCATGCCATCCCTGTGGTTGCTCCAATGAACTAAGCACACCTGAAATTCATGATACACATTTTCCCCATTTAAGGGGTTAGCATTTGAATGGCTAGTACAAGTATTCAATCTATGCAAAATATATCACGCCAATATCAGTTATATTAAAATAACAACAGTCGTGAAAGAAGTTCCCGAGAGGTTTTCAATATTTAAGGTACAACTCAAGTCTTTGAAATAATATATATCAACTCGGGAATTTTAGAAAACGACAGAAAGTCTTTTGGGACTTCAAGTTCGAGATTATAAAACCTTTCTGAAAACAATAGGGTCTCGGCCCAAATCTCTTATGTGAAACAAACATTTTCATTAATAGTAAATCCTTCCGTACCTCACGTCCTTAATTACGAAATCATTTCAAAACATTTGGGTCTCGGCCAAAAGTCATTTTCCACAAATAACATTTACACAACCATAGGGATCTCAACCCAAAACCTTTTCAAACTACAATACACGAAAACAATATCACGGTCCATTTTCCAATGCCAAAACCTCACAACCAAAGAACTAAATACATACGACACATACTCTGGTGTCATTCTAGCCAAGTTCCAAAATCCTATATATAATGTATCTCAACATCGAGAACAAAAGCGTTGTGATATTCCGGACATATCACAATTATCGAAAACATCAACATCAACCACATGATGAAAACCACACCTGGTAACATGCGGTCGTACCCATTAGTATCGGCCACTAGAGGCCCCGTCGGACCCTCTCGATGTGGGAAACCACTTCCGCAGCCGTACCCATTAGTATCGGCCCACAGAGGCCCCGTCAGACCATCCGTGGGTGGAAGAACAACAACACACACACACATACACAACTTTCACAAATTCCAATGTTGAATACAACATACATAGTTATGGCACCTGCTAGAATGACCTCATACCGGCACGTAACTACAACCAAGGATTTGACACAACAACTATCCCTAGTATACGTCAACACACAACAATCACCACAAACCGCACCCACGACACAACCGTCACGGCTTCACAACAACCTAACAATCCTCGACGCTTCACTACACATTGACATGTATAACAACCGATCAAACCATTACAACCAACCCTAATCCCTAACACACAACTTAATCCACACAACCCGGTGATCACCAAAACATTATAACACACGTCTAAGTGTACTATCTACCCGTCACTACATCTCTATTGACATATCTCTATGACAAGCAATGAACCAACACTAACTTCACAAAACCACATAACAACTATAATAATTTACATAAGGTACAATCAACAAAAATGCACAAACCAACACAATTTCATATGCAACCTCAGTTCACGCAATATAAACTGTTTAGACAAGAATACTTGCCTCGATAGTTAACACACGAATAACTCCGAAGAACGTAGCTCGATCGAAAGTCCCTAACTTATATCCTCCACGAGAGACACAATAGCATCGTGATCACTACGAGCATAGCAACTGAAAACAACGGAAAACGCATCTAAGAATCGAAGAAAAACTCATTGAGACATTCGATCGAGCATTAAACGCTCAAGACACCGAATCACGATTCGGATTATACGAAACCGGGATAAGGATATACAATCTATAGAACGTGATCAATAACAATGTTTAACAATGATTAATTCATAAAAAACGGATTAGAAACGAGATCAAGAACAAAATCCCCAAAAAGGTCAACTCTATGGAAAACAAAAAAAATACCTCAATCCGACGAAGAACAACCGATTAGATGATGTTACAATCACCTAAGACCTTCCAAAACGCGTAGGGATTGAGTAGAATCAACCAAGAATCCAACCCTAGCTTCATCTGACCGTCGCCCGCGAGAAGAGAAGAAGAAAGGGGTGAAAAATGAAGTGAAACCCGTCGCCCAGCTATTAAATAGTTGGACGTGTTACGTCCGTAACACATCGGACATTACGGTCGTAACACCACACTCGGGTCTTCTGTCCAAAATGTAAGGGTGTGTTATGGCCGTTATCAGTGAGCTATTACGGCCGTAACACAATGGCCATTACGGCCGTAACACGCTACAGTTTACGGCCATAACCTGCATTCTGGCAGCAGATTCATTTTGCTGCTCGATCATCCCCGAACGATCCCGAAATGCGATAATTTGGAAAATTCAACGAAACGCTCACAAGGGATTCTCAGCAACGAACAAAAGCGTTAATCGAACATGTGATTCCAACAATAGAAGGTAAGTAAAAACGGGTATGAAAACGAGTACCCAAAACTTTAGGAAATTACGAAATTGCCCAACAGTCCGAAAATCACGATACGAGATCGAATAACAATTCCGAGCAAGATTCACAAGAATCGGACCCGAATGCAGAAAAGTTGTAAGAATATACCAGTTAACCCGAAACAATATCAAAACTCGCTCGAATAACAAAAAGTACAGAACAAAATATGTCCAAAATGTGTCAATGAACACAAGCGAGTTGCTAGAATCGAAAAATACAGGAATGAAATATATGGGTATTACATTCTACCCACTAAAAATAAGTTTCCTCCCGAAACTTAAATAAAATAACAAGGTAGAGCACAAACGAAGTAAACGGTTCGCACAACAAATATCAATCCTCACACAAGACAAAACCCACAATACAACACGCAATAACATCACTAGGCCCCACTGGTCCCTCCATGGGCAGGAGCGGGTCTCCGGTTCCCGAACATCTCAACGACGGTCTCGCAGTGCACCTCTTGGTGTCCCAAATGACCACATTTGAAACAGTTAATCTGTAACACCCCAAACTAGGCGGATATTACAGTGCCGTGGACCCCTGACTGGGACCCACCAGGCGAGTGAAAATGAATGAAATACACAGGGTAAATGTAGTACCGAACCACATTATATCATCAACTACTCCGATGAGGAGTTTCATTATAACACACCCAAGATAATAACGGAAACATGTATATTTTATATGAAGATAAAATACACAACACTGAACGAAACGGAGTATCCAAATGGAAATCTGCAGCGGAAAATAAATGACAACAACATGAATGACTGAAAGGATTGGGGCCCCCTACTAGTATCACTGGGACTCCTCGCCGTCAACGTTATATTCCCGTGCTTTTGTCTTGCCATGACCTGAAAACAAAATCCCCCAACGGGGTCAGTTACACAGAACAACAATCCTCAAAAGTTGAATAAACATAATCATGTATATGCTGTATAAAACACAAGTTCGATCAAAAATGAATCGGTTAGATTATAACCCAATCTTGTTGAAAACATACGCAATCAAACATGTTGTATGAATCAACTAACAGTACGGCTCAAAGGGTGGCGCCACACTATGCCCGGGATGGAAATGTGTCCGTGCACAAGCCACATCGAGTATCGATCGAATACACGTGTGGTCTTGTACCTAATCATTCTCACGAAGTGATCTTCTCGTGTGCACAGTCCAATGTGAGGCCAACAACCAACACACGACTTAATATGTGCCCGACATGAAAATCCTACACATACCAACCGGCACGCCAGTATGACCCGGAATGCCACGAGATAACAAAAGTGACATCGAAATCAATAATGACTCACCGAGATGAAATGACAGTGAAATGAATGATAGCTCAATGAAATGATTGGAACCGCTGCTCCTTGTGATCAAGTGATTAATTGACAATTACAAGTCTCAATACGGTTAATACATTATGAATGAACTATAATTATGAATGAACAACAACGAAAGGAATGAATATCCTTTTAACCGAGTAAGAATTAACTTACACAACGCCGATGAAGAATGTCCTTCCACGAACAACGTACTAAATGAGATGTCGGTCGCTCGAACAACCTTGAATAACACAATTACCAATAATCCGGTTCAACACACGAATCAAACACGGGTATAACTAACTCAAAACGTCGATACGACTAAACCAAGTTCATTGGGGTATTATATCGAACACGTTGTGGCCAATCTTCGATTGTTTACAACCAAACCTCATTAATACCAATATCAAATCCCCAAGAAGTGTTTCAAACCAACAAAACATCTTCAATACGATCAATAATCCAATATGAATATCCAAATTCGTGATTTCAACAACAATTAATCGAAAACCCCCAAATCCAAGTCAATATTCAAAGTGTTCTTGAATAACCTTTCAATAATCCGATGAATATTCATACATACTCATAATCATATGTATATCTCTTCATACAACATGATTATAACGTCCAAAACATCATATCTCAACACAAATTGAAATCCAAGAGGTTTGAGAATATTACCTTTGAAGATCCAAACACTTTGATTCGATGAATACGCATTAGATCGACGATCCGAGCTTCACAACCGAATGAAATTGATGAAAAATCGAGTATTCAAGTGATTGATGATGAAAATTTCTCCCACAAACCTTCTCTCTCAGAAGTAGGATGAAGAAATGAGTTTTTCTTCTCAAAAAACGAAGTTATAGTGCAGATCGCACCGCAGTGCCGCGGCCGCCGAGTGTGCCGCGGCACGGCTGTAATCTGCCCCGGTGCTCGGCGTCATGGCCCGGCCGAGTGTGCCACGGCGATGACAGCGGCAGCAGCCGCCCCCAGACAGCCGCTCGGCCAAAACTGGAAAATATGTGTGCCGCGGCCCACACCCCCTTGGGTCCTAAAATGATGCAAAATGACCTGGGAAGGGAATAAAAGCAATAGGAATCAATATTTGGGAAACAATAACACGAAATGGAAGTGCGGAAACCCCAAAACGGTGGTTCCAAGCAATGATTACAAGGGTTCGTCCAACAAAAACACAATTTGAACAATGAGGGGATTTGAAATGACATGAATTCCAACGTCAACATCGACTAATGAATCAATTACAACAATCAAGATAATACTCTTGTCTCGATTTCCAAGTAAGGTTGAAACAATGAACAATATCGATACACAACTCGAAGTTATTCCAAACGGTGAACACGGATGAATGAATGTGGATGATGAACGGTTATTAACAAGTGAAAAATTACATAGAGACAATTACCGAATGAAATTACTGAATGATAATGACTGAATTACAACCGGGTATTACATAATCTGTGGTGAGCGACAATTCTGCCGAGTATGGCCCACACGGCTAGAGTTAAAGCACATCTTCACACCGCTCACCTTACTCACCTCCGGAGTAAGATTCTTAGATTGAACAAATGAACGAGGAGTGCTCCCAGAAGGACAATGCAAAGTAGTAGGCTCATGCAACTCACTTCTCTGACCTCTGGAAAAGTTACCCGAGGTCTTATGCCTCTTACTTTCTGGACCCGCCTCCATCATAGGAGTGGCTCTCTCAGTGGTCATGTTTGATATAAATACTTCATCACAGTACTGCACTCGATGCCCCCCGTGTCCACAATTATAGTAAACTACCGGCGGCTTCTTACAATTCGCGCATTCATGGCCCGAAACATTACAGTTGAAGCATCTAGGCAAGTTACCCATAGTCAAAGATACCGCCTTGGATCTTCTGGATTTTCCAGGTGGCCTAGAAGGTTCCACAATCGATTGATACGGGGGTTGAGGTCTATGGACCCCCGTTCCCTTACTTCCCGATGAATCCCCTGAATTCTTCTGCTCTATTGCCACAGACATAGGGTTCGTTAATGATAGAGTCATAATGAGCATTGAATTTCTGCCAACATGGTTGCTCACTTCAGCTACTTGCCTCTGATCACGAGCCACACCTGCTCCTAAATACGTCCACAATCACCAACCCGACCTCGTCTTCTAGGCATACTGAACACTCAACCGCTCAGCTCTATGGGACATAAAATCACAAACGATACCCATAACGCCGATTCAGCGCAACATACCGACATAAGGCAATGATAACATCACACAAAATATTCACTCACGAAAGTTACACGAGTACAATAATTACAATTGCAAGAAATGGAACTTACAGAGGTAACTGATGGACCACATGGCCATATCAACAGAAAATTTACGTTCAATGCCGATACAAAAACAGACACGGCCACCACAAATCGCATGTCATAGTAGTAAATCATTGATAACATTCTTTTTCAAAAAAAAAAAGTCCCCAAGACATTTGTTTAAATTTAACATTTTAAAATCTGAGTTCATAAAATTTTTCCGAAATAAGATTGGAAAACGCTTTTGGCACCTCGGGCTGTTTTACCGAAACTATAAGGAATAGATCGAAATTATTTCTTTCTGAAATCATTTGCAGAACGGAATATTAAAATTCATTAAAACGTCATCTTCAATAGGAATCATGTCGAAACAACATTACACGGGCTATAAAACCAACCGAAACCACGCAATACAGCAATTGGGCACAAAATTAGTGTTTGCTGACTAACTCTACTCAGAAAATTACTCCAAATCCGAGTCTAAAGTTTAAGCCGAGTAAGATTCTCAATCTTTCACTATCTATAAATTTTTGAAAATAAAAATCACATTTTTGGTTTAAAATATAAAAATTTTATGGTGTGAAAGATTTTAAAATCATATACTCGAGGTATTTGAAATTAACAGCAATAGGCTAAAACCATTCTAAAATTCTTTCAAATCTGACAAAAGATTGACGACGGTGATATTTAATAAAATATCGAAAGTACCTCAAAATATATCTTTCGTATTTAGTCGCAAAGTTTCTATGAAAGTGCACGATCACTTTGTCAAAACTCAAAACATTTATAATTAAAAAAAATGTATACGCTAAGTCACTACATATGCATACCGATAAAATAGTCACGAAAATTTTCTAGTTTAATCCAGATTGCGAAACACTTTCAAGTCATTTGAAAATACACATACAATAGGTATAGCTAACGATGAGCGTACACTGAGGTAGCAAGAAACAATCAATCAACTTTCTTCATTGAAAATACACGGCCGACTTGTCCAAAATTTCAGAAAATTTTCAAAATTCATTGTAACCGCCGTTTAACTGTACTAGTAAAATGTTTGAGAAGGTCTGATTTTCAAAACATTCTCAAGTCTATGAAATTTTCAGAAATATTATCAAATACACGCGTAGCCAACACAGTTATCAATAAAAACACGTTTGTAGCAATTAGCAACAATGTCAAATATATTCAGTTCTCAAACACGTGTCCATCTAGCATTCAAATTATGATACTAATCAATACCACTCATGAATATAATCTCAGATTTAGACATGCGTCGAAACCATCCGTTTGCGTTTCTGACAATCTCTGTCGTCAATACGCCTTCTGGAACACAGTAATATCCAGAGACTTCCACAACACGTCGTACCAATCAAAACTCAATCTACCAGTATATCCCAATCACCATATACGTAATATACCACATGTATCAAATACGGTTTCTATTTTGTCTCTTACTTGCAAACAAAAATCATACAACACAAAATATAATATATATATATATATATATATATAAGGGGAGACTTACATCCACAGGTCGCACGAAGATGACGGTCGCCCACGATACTAATCTCAATGAACAACACGAACGATATGATATGACAACGCACACGTCGACTTGTTAACTGACAACTCAGACGACGCAACAAAATAAGACTCGACAAAACACGACATGACTCGACCCGACAGCCTAGGTTTCCACAACCTAAGCTCTGATACCATAACTGTAACACCCCCAGAAACCACCGAGAATATTACACGCCGTAGACCCTTTTTCTATAAGGATCTACAAGGCTAACAACTACGATATGAACAATGTTTCACCGGCCGAGGTCAAACAACGTACTAACACAGACCGATGAGGTCAAATACTAATTGCACTGACCAATGAGGTCTCATGATTAAATCAACCGAAAAATAAATTCATTATTGTATATACCCACGCAGGGAACGGATAAGATTGTAAAGGGTAGAGGAAGACCCAAGAAAACATGGATAAATGCAATTGAAGAAGATATGAGGTTCCTTCGGATATGGTGATGGAGAGGATAGTGTGGAGGGATAATATACCGGTGAGGATGTAATTTGGTTTATTATTTATTTATTTTTCTCTTTTTTATTCATTTTAGTTTATTTTGAGTCAAATTAATTTTTCTTTGTACTGTCTTTTTTTTTGCTATTAATTCATCTTCTTGGTCGTTGACGGTTTCAAATGATGATTCATGTTAGCCGATCCCAAATCAATTTGGGATTAAGATTGATGTTGTAATCGTAGCAGCTATAGCTATAACACATGGAAAAGCAAAAAAAAAAGGTCAGATGAAGCTCTGAGGCTTCTACAATGGCCTTTAATTTTGTTTCTTTCATTTTTATCAAATAATGCTGTCTTCGAACCCCTCTTTAGATTTTGAGTGCAGGCCACAGTTTGAGACCCGATAAACTACAATTAAGAAATCATTTGTAAATGGCTAAAATGGTCATGGTCCCTTAATTTAATTTTAAATAACGATTTAGTCCTTTATCTTTTTTTTGTCCCAACTAAGTAAGGTATCTTTCTAATTTTAAGCAAATTTACCTTTTTCCGCTTGGCCTCGTTAATCAGGGTCTTTGTTAAGTTCATTACGCGCTTATAAACATACCTGCGTGGAGACAAAGTCAAATTCCTAACCTATGTGTCTCATTTCCTAACCTCCATTTTCTAATTTTACTCAATTTATATATATATTTTTTCAAGAAAATAATTTTATTTCAAAAATATTATTTTGCCAAAAATATTTTTCCTCCAGAAAATATTTTTTAGTTTTTTCGAAAAATATTTTTTTCCAGAAAATAATTTTATTTTTCAAAAAATAATATTTTTCCAGAAAATAATTTAATTTCGAAAAATATTATTTTCTGGAAAAATAAAAAATATTTTTTCGAAAAAACTAAAAAAATATTTTCTGGAGGAAAAAATATTTTTTGTCAATATAATATTTTTTCAAAATAAAATTATTTTCTGGAAAAAAATATTATTTTCTGGAAAAAATATTATTTTTCGAAAAAATAAAATTATTTTCTGGAAAAAAAATTAATAAAATATTTTCTGGAGGAAAAAATATTTTTTGGCAAAATAATATTTTATTTTTTTTCCAGAAAATAATTTTATTTTTTCGAAAAAATATTATTTTGCCAAAAAATACCTTTTTCTCCAGAAAATATTTTTTTAATTTTTTCGAAAAAATATTTTTTTTATTTTTTTTCCAGAAAATAGTTTTATTTTTTCGAAAAATAATATTTTTTCCAGAAAATAATTTTATTTCAAAAAATATTATTTTGCCAAAAAATATTTTTTCCTCCAGAAAATATTTTTTTTAATTTTTTCGAAAAAATATTTTTTTTATTTTTTCCAGAAAATAATATTTTTTCGAAATTAAATTATTTTCTGGAAAAAAATATTATTTTTTCAAAAAAATAAAATTATTTTCTGGAAAAAAAATAAAAAAAATATTTTTTCGAAAAAACTAAAAAAATATTTTTTCCTCCGACTTAATTACAATATGGTAACAAACTACTTACATCCTACGAGGACCAACATCATTGATGTATGGATGCTTGGTGAATTGTATGGTTGATTGTGCCTTCATCATTGCTCCTGGAACCACCATAAAACTAATAAACTAAACAGACCAAACAATGAATTGACACATACTTCCAGAAAACACCTACCAGTAAGTATAAGTGATAATTTGATCACTAAATATTTCAAAACTCCACATACCGGTCACATCATCTCCAAATAATCAATGGGAGGTAAAATAAAATTGGGGTGTTTGCTTGGCCAAACATAGCGGAAGTTTCCGGATCATATCCGTTAATACCGACTTTTTTCAAATTTTCTTGTCCAATTTACTATGAAAAATGGTTTTTGCAAACTGCTTTCAAACTGGTACATAGACCAGTCATTTTTTTTTTCTGAAAATGAATAAAATTCTCTCTTCTCTAATAAATTATAGTATACTGAAAGTGAAAATATAAGTAACAAATTAACCAGCCATCTCCCGTGCAAGTTAAAATTCTCTGGGAAGAAATGAACTCTTTTCTCCAACAAATTAAAGTTTTCACACATAAACCAGTCGAAATGGAATAGCATCAACAAATATAAATAGAGAAAAATCAAAAAGGGGGACAATAGTTTTGTGAAATATCGTATGCAGAATCAGAAAGATGGGGATTGATAAATGCCTGATTAATTCAAATTGGCCGAGGACTGAGCACTGGAGTAGCCGCCAGAGGGCGAGTTGACGCCTGACGTAGGGGTTGTGAAGGGGTGGTTGAAGGGAAATTTTCGTGCATGGCGTTTTCATATGCCTTACTTTTGAGGCCCAATAGTGTTTCGGGTAGGGTGTTTTCGGTTTGAAACGGGCCGTTATGTCACATGATTGTTTATAGATACAAGATGAAAATTAAACCAAACCAAACATACCCAGTATATCCTGCACAGAGTAGGGTCTGGAAAAGGTAAGATATACGCAGACCATGCCCCTATTTTTACGGTAGGGAGGCTGTTTCCGTGAAGACCCCCAGCTTAGTGCACAACAAAGTAATAAGTGATATATACAAAATGTAATATCTGCAATTTTCGATTTTCGGTAAATTTCTTTTTTCGGACGGAGTCCGTTTTGACGACTCGTTCATGACCGTTTCGTCATTCTGAGAATGATTAATTCTACACTTTTTGACATCCGAGTTCGTTTCGGTATCGTTTTGTTGAGTTCCGTGCTTTTTAGCGACTTTTCCGCGCTTGAGTTCGATTCTTGCGAATCTCGTTCGAAACTGCTGTTTCGAGTTTCCCGTAAGTCCGTTTAACTTTGTTAGACGTGTTGTGAACTTCGGTTTGGTTATTCGATCACGAATCGTGATTTCCGGGCGTTTTGGGCCATTTTGTAATTTCTTGAAAGTTACGGGTATTCGTATCTGTAATTGTTGCCTCGACCCGTTTCTTGGTCGCGTATGACTAATTATGGTATTATGTTTTCATTTCGGGCCGTTGATGTTGTCCGCGAACTTTTTGTCGTGTTCGCCCGCACGCTTTGAAATCGGTCGTCGAGCCCTGGCGGTTGCGGGACTGGCCGGACGATTGCGGGCACCGGCCGGACAGATGCGGCAGGAACCGGCGTAGCGCACGCTACTGCCGGAAGGCTGCGCGCGCTAACCGGAAGGTGTAGCGCACGCTAGCCTGGTCGACCAACGCACACTATCGGGACGGACAGTGGGGTTTCTGAGGTTCTGGACTCGGACAGGATCGGCAGGTAGCGCGCGCTACTGTCGGTCGTAGCGCACGCTAACCGGCAGGGGTAGCGCACGCTGCCGGCCGACTAGCGTACGTTACCTGGGTAAGTTTGTTAGTCCAGTGGCTACTGGACAGGAGTCGGCCAAGCGCAGCCTTCCACGGAGCGCACGCTAGCGGAGTCGGGTGGACCGGTCATGGTCGGCGGATTGGTCGGTGGTGCCCGGTCATGCGGGCCATGGCCGAGAGTGCTCGGCCGGTGCGGCCGATAGCGCACGCTAGTCCGGGAAGGCTAGCGCACGCTAGTTCCGGCCCAGTATATATATGACAGAGCAGTCACATTTCATTTCGTTTTTCACTTCCTTCCTTCTCCGTCCGCGGGTGGCGATTCATGGGTCATGAAGCCATGTTGTTTAACAACAAATCCATGAAGTTCTTGAGTTCATAACATCAATCAATCGTCCGTTATCACCCTTTGATCCAGCAAATCAAGGTAATCTTCCTTAGAACCCTAATTTCGTGAATTTGGGGATTTTTGCATTTTCGTCCGATTCGTTCCGTGTTGTTGATTAATTCATGATGGGTATGATTAATCTTGGTAGTATTCTTGTGTTTAACATCATTTAATCCATTGTTCTTCGTCGAATCGAAGTATATTTCTTGATTTCCTTCGAATTGACTTTTTGGGGGATTTGTCCCCGATCTCGTTTTTCATCCATTTTCGATGGATCGATTATGGTTAAATGATGTTGTTAAACATATTCTATGGATTGTATATCCATATTTCAACTTGGAATTCCGTTTTCGTGATTTGTGGAACGAATCGTGTTCTTGGCCGCTTGGGGAAATCCGTGAACTTTCGTCATTCGTTCTTTGAATTCAACGGCTTTGAGTCGTGTTATGGAATTCATTTCATTGTTATTATTTGTCCTTCGTAGTTTATGAACGTGAGTTGGCGTTCGGTGGAGTCGGCGGGTTCGTAGTCGGTTCGGGCCAACCTACTTGGTCGATTCTCCGCGTTGTTCTTATTCGAGGCAAGTACCTTGCCCATACTTTTCTCGTTTATGGATATGATGATCGGTGGTCGTCTTGATGTGTTTGTTTGGTTATTTGAAATGAAGTTTCAAAGGATTTCGATTTGGCCTCGTTAAAGACTTTCTTTCAAAGCGAGTGTGATTTGTGAACGGTGTTTTGAGAATTGATTATGATTTGGTTATTTTGAACGTTGAAGGATTTTATGATGATACTCCTATTGTTTAAGTTATGGAATCGTGTATTCCGTATTTAATCTTGTTATGGTGTTTTGAAGAGTTTGATAATGGTGTCGAGTTAATGGCCATCTCTAGTGAGTATTCTTAATGAACTTACATTCTTAGCATATTAGTATTGCATGAGTAACGTGTGTGTGTGTATGCTCACTACGGGTTAGATCCGACGGGGTCTCGGTAGGGGTCCACGGAGGGGTGGATCCGCGAGCTTGCTTTTAACCACTACGGGTTAGATCCGACGGGGTCTCGGTAGGGGTCCACGGAGGGGTGGATCCATGGTTAATTGTGGTGCATTTTTACAAATGTGATTTGATATTGGCATTTCCGGAAATGAGTGCTTTTGAACGGTTTTCATGATTGCATGCATTGACTAAGTGTGTAAGAGGTAAGTTGTTCGTTTGGCCTACTTGGCTAGGATGGCACTAGAGTATTTTGTTGTCTGTTTTAAATCCTTTATTTGTGGATTTTGATGTTGGAAGACGAACCTTGTTGTCGTTCTCGTGTACTGTGAGTTGATGAGATTTGGGGCTAAAATCCCAATGGTTTTATAAAAGTCGTTTTACGGATTTGGGGCTAAAATCCCAACGGTTTGGTAAATGTCATTTTTCGGAAAGTAAACCTTTGGGGCGGTGACCCCTTGTCTTTTGGATTTTGAAAAGTAGGATTTGATAATCCTAAATTGTCTTCTATTAAAACTCTCGATGGCATTCTAAACCGTTTTATAAGTTACTTCCATTGATTTATGATATTTCGATTTTGAAATGTTTTCTCAAACCCTTGCCTCGGGAAGTACTTTTCGTTTCGTTTGGATCTTTGAGGATCCTCGGTTATTGTTATTCGTGGAATGTGAATTGTATGGCTCGTATTTGCACTTTGTTCTTGCACTAGCAAAACAGTGGAGTTTGCTAACCCAGTATTCGGGGTGGATGTCTGTTTTGCATTCGGTTTTGGAGCATAACACGTGGTCGGCACGAAGGATGAGGAAAGATGAACGATACTAATCACATGAGGAACCGTACATCGAGTGTTGGTTCGATTGTACTTTATTTTCATTTGCTATATTGTTCCCGTTATGCGGTGTGGTTGTATTTTGTCCCTGCGTGGGCATGAGTTGTATTTGAGTTGTATGTATTTGTGGAAAGACCAAATCGGTCTCTCGAGTCATTTTAGCCTTGAAGGCATTGTCGAGATGTTAAATGTTGTTACCAGCCTGGTAGATCCTCGAGGAGAGGGTCTACGGCGTGTAATATCCCTGAGTGGATTGGGGGTGTTACATAAATGGTATCGGAGCTTAGGTTGAGGAAAACCTAGGCTGTCGGGTCAAGTCGTGTTGTTTGAGTCTTGTTTCGTCGGATTTTATCTGACTGAGTCGTGTCGCGACGCGTCGTTTGAGTTTGTTGGTCGTGATTAGTATCGTGGGGCGATCATCATCTTCGTGCGACCTGTGGAAGTAAGTCTCCCTTCTTTGTGTTGTGCCTCGTGTGACACGAGCTATTTTTATGATTATTTGTTAAGTGGTGGAATCCTTATGTGAATTTTGATTTCACGATATGTATTTAGTCGACTTTCGTATTTGATTTATACGAGGAGTGTCGTCGCTTGTGATGTCTTTTTATTGTTGTTTTTGTCCGTGGCTGATGATTTTCGAATCGATTTGTACGTTTTACAAGTTCTCTTGTGGAAGCTTTGTGCTTATACGCGTTCGACTTGTTCACTAGCCAGTGCGGGAGGGTCTTTAGAGGCCTCGAATGGGGTCAGTGGTTTTGTTCCGAATGTGGTATTTTATCGTTTATTTCCGTTTAAAGACATATATTGTCTTGATTTTAAACGTTTTGATGCGTGCGCTAGGAGTTGTTTTAGTGAACGTCGATATGTGTGAGTTTTGGGCATTCTGGCCTACTGGATTTTTGAAAACCTTGAGTATCTTAGAAAAATAAATTTCGAGACATACTTTTCAAATGACTTATTTTCTTGTGGTACATCCTAGGTGCCACAATATATTTCAAAAATTTTCTACTTCGAGGACCAAAATGCTTTGAGATATTTTCAATGTTTTAGAAACACTTTTATTTAGACCCGAGGGTCGAATATTCTGAAAGTTTTCACTAAGAGAAAGTGTCCTCATTTTTATCAAATGCGAAATGGTTTTCCCAAAGTCTCGATAACGACGTTTCACGTTTGTACTTTTTGAAAGGTGATACTCAAGATCAATCGGTATTCTTCAAATTATTTTCAAAATGAGGTTTTCGTTTTTAAAACCTATCCATTCCCGTTTGAGGGCTGGGTATGAATGTATGATGTTCGCGTTGTCATTTTGATACTTTCTCCCGAGTATGATCGAATTGGCGGTGTGAGCGTTGAGTCGCTTTCCACACATTGGTTGTGCTAGCCCCCTGTGAAGAGGCGGGATGTTGGTGTTGAATGTTGTCGCCTCGTGGTGATTTCTGTGTTGTCGCGTATGTACGAGCTGTTGGAGCTTGGTATGGTATGACCGTGTGCATCGGTGATGGTTCCGTTATGTGTCGGTTGTTTAATGTCTTGTTACCTTGCTCCCGTTTTGTGAATTTCGTGGACGAGGTTGGAGGTAATGCCCGTACTATTTTGACTTCTGTATTTTCTCTTTCTCCAGTCTATCGATTCGCTCATGTTCGTTGATACTTTACGAACTTGTTCTGTATTTCGGTTTCATCGTCCGAATGAGCTGTGATCTTGTTGTGGGTCGATCTGGTTATCGATGTGACTTTTTCGGGTTCAGTTCGATTCTTGTGAACCTTGTTCGGGAGTGACATCATCTGGTTCTGTTAGTTCTTTTATTCGAAGTGGATCGGATTTGGAACTCTTATGTTTTCGACTCTGTCGACTCATTTATGTTCGTCGACATTTCTGAGCTTGTCCTGCCCCTTGTTTTTGTTTATCGAACGAGTGTGGTATCGTTTCGGAATAACTCGTTTGTCGTTGTGACTTTTCAATCGCTATTCCCTTTCCTGTGGATCTTATGGGAATGCATGTCTTGTAGTTCTCACCAGATCATCCTGGGAGTCGTTGTTTGAACTTTATTGTTCTTCGTGATTCGAACATGATTCTTCGATTTTTGTTGTCTCGATCGTTGGGGTTCGATCGTTTGATTGTTCGGTTTTTATTGATCTCGTTCCGTGATTGGTGAACATTCAGGCTCCTTCGTAATTCCCTTCAGTTCGGGAAATTAGTTTCGTTTTCGATCTTCCAGCCCTTAGGCGGTGGAATTCCGTATTTGTTCAGCGTTTGACTCGCGTTTTGATCAATATACCGTTAGGTTGGTCAATCGTATTGATTTTCGTTCGTTGTGTTTTGCGATTGTCCGGATAATTGACTTGATAGTATTATCCATTTGATGACGCTTGTCACTTGTTGGTTTTATTATATCCCTAACGGCGACGTCGTGTTGGTCGCCGTGGAGCGTGTTTACACTCCGTATATTCCTTCGCGTTGTTTGTAACATTTCGCCGTTGGGCGTTAGTTGCGCATTCTTGTGTATCTCGTTGAGTTTTTCCTGGCGGAATATTTCTTCTCCCTACTTGTTTTAAGTTTCGGGACGAAACTTCTTTTAAGGAGGGTAGAATGTAATATCCGCAATTTTCGATTTTCGGTAAATTTCTTTTTTCGGACGGAGTCCGTTTTGACGACTCGCTCATGACCGTTTCGTCATTCTGAGAATGATTAATTCTACACTTTTTGACATCCGAGTTCGTTTCGGTGTCGTTTTGTTGAGTTCCGTGCTTTTTAGCGACTTTTCCGCGCTTGAGTTCGATTCTTGCGAATCTCGTTCGAAACTGCTGTTTCGAGTTTCCTGTAAGTCCGTTTAACTTTGTTAGACGTGTTGTGAACTTCGGTTTGGTTATTCGATCACGTATCGTGATTTCCGGGCGTTTTGGGCCATTTTGTAATTTCTTGAAAGTTACGGGTATCCGTATCTGTAATTGTTGCCTCGACCCGTTTCTTGGTCGCGTATGACTAATTATGGTATTATGTTTTCATTTCGGGCCGTTGATGTTGTCCGCGAACTTTTCGTCGTGTTCTTTTCCGTGCGTTTTGAAATCGGTCGCCGAGCCACAGCGGTTGCGGGATCGCCGGACGGTTGCGGATCGCCGGACGATTGCAGGCACCGGCCGGACAGATGCGGCAGAACCGGCGAGCGCACGCTATCGCCGGAAGGTCGCGCGCGCTAACCGGCAGTGTAGCGACGCTAGCCTGGTCGACCAACGACGCTATCGGGCCGGACAGTGGGGTTTCGAGGTTACGGACTCGGACAGATCGGCAGTAGCGCGCCATCGCTTGGTCGTAGCGCACACTAACCGGCAGGGTAGCGCACGCCGCCGACCGACTAGCGCGACGTTACAGGTAAGTTTGTTAGTCCAAAGCTCTTTGCCATTAAAGCCGCGCGCGCAGCTTCCGGCCGTAGCGCACGCTAGCGGGAGTCGGGTGGACCACCATGGTCGGGCATTGGTCGGTGGTGCCGGGTCATGCGGGCCATGGCCGAGAGTGCTCGGCAGATCGCCGATAGCGCACGCTAGTCCGGGAAGGCTAGCGCACGCTAGTTCCGGCCCAGTATATATATGACAGAGCAGTCACATTTCATTTCGTTTTTCACTTCCTTCCTTCTCCGTCCGCGGGTGGCGATTCATGGGTCATGAAGCCATGTTGTTTAACAACAAATCCATGAAGTTCTTGAGTTCATAACATCAATCAATCGTCCGTTATCACCCTTTGATCCAGCGAATCAAGGTAATCTTCCTTAGAACCCTAATTTCGTGAATTTGGGGATTTTTGCATTTTCGTCCGATTCGTTCCGTGTTGTTGATTAATTCATGATGGGTATGATTAATCTTGGTAGTATTCTTGTGTTTAACATCATTTAATCCATTGTTCTTCGTCGAATTGAAGTATATTTCTTGATTTCCTTCGAATTGACTTTTTGGGGGATTTGTCCCCGATCTCGTTTTTCATCCATTTTCGATGGATCGATTATGGTTAAATGATGTTTTTAAACATATTCTATGGATTGTATATCCATATTTCAACTTGGAATTCCGTTTTCATGATTTGACGGAACGAATCGTGTTCTTGGCCGTTTTGGGGGAAATCCGTGAACTTTCGTCATTCGTTCTTTGAATTCAACGGCTTTGAGTCGTGTAATGGAATTCATTTCATTGTTATTATTTGTCCTTCGTAGTTTATGAACGTGAGTTGGCGTTCGGTGGAGTCGGCGGGTTCGTAGTCGGTTCGGGCCAACCTACTTCGGTCGATTCTCCGCGTTGTTCTTATTGGAGGCAAGTACCTTGCCCATACTTTTCTCGTTTTATGGATATGATGATCGGTGGTCGTCTTGATGTGTTTGTTTGGTTATTTGAAATGAAGTTTCAAAGGATTTCGGTTTGGCCTCGTTAAAGACTTTCTTTCAAAGCGAGTGTGATTTGTGAACGGTGTTTTGAGAATTGATTATGATTTGGTTATTTTGAATGTTGAAGGATTTTATGATAATACTCCTATTGTTTAAGTTATGGAATCGTGTATTCCGTATTTAATCTTGTTATGGTGTTTTGAAGAGTTTGATAATGGTGTCGAGTTAATGGCCATCTCTAGTGAGTATTCTTAATGAACTTACATTCTTAGCATATTAGTATTGCATGAGTAACGTGTGTGTGTGTGTATGCTCACTACGGGTTAGATCCGACGGGGTCTCGGTAGGGGTCCACGGAGGGGTGGATCCGCGAGCTTGCTTTTAACCACTACGGGTTAGATCCGACGGGGTCTCGGTAGGGGTCCACGGAGGGGTGGATCCATGGTTAATTGTGGTGCATTTTTACAAATGTGATTTGATATTGGCATTTCCGGAAATGAGTGCTTTTGAACGGTTTTCATGATTGCATGCATTGACTAAGTGTGTAAGAGGTAAGTTGTTCGTTTGGCCTACTTGGCTAAGATGGCACTAGAGTATTTTGTTGTCTGTTTTAAATCCTTTATTTGTGGATTTTGATGTTGGAAGACGAACCTTGTTGTCGTTCTCGTGTACTGTGAGTTGATGAGATTTGGGGCTAAAATCCCAATGGTTTTATAAAAGTCGTTTTACGGATTTGGGGCTAAAATCCCAACGGTTTGGTAAATGTCATTTTTCGGAAAGTGAACCTTTGGGGCGGTGACCCCTTTTGTCTTTTGGATTTTGAAAAGTAGGATTTGATAATCCTAAATTGTCTTCTATTAAAACTCTCGATGGCATTCTAAACCGTTTTATAAGTTACTTCCATTGATTTATGATATTTCGATTTTGAAATGTTTTCTCAAACCCTTGCCTCGGGAAGTACTTTTCGTTTCGTTTGGATCTTTGAGGATCCTCGGTTATTGTTATTCGTGGAATGTGAATTGTATGGCTCGTATTTGCACTTTGTTCTTGCACTAGCAAAACAGTGGAGTTTTGCTAACCCCCGAGTATTCGGGGGGTGGATGTCTGTTTTTGCATTCAGGTTTTGGAGCATAACACAGGGTCGGCACGAAGGATGATGAAAGATGATCGATACTAATCACATGAGGAACCGTACATCGTGTGTTGGTTCATTTGTACTTTATTTTCCGCTGCTATATTGTTCCCGTTGTACGGGTGTGGTTGTATTTTGTCCCCTGCGTGGGCATGAGTTGTATTTGAGTTGTATGTATTTGTGGAAAGACCAAATCGGTCTACTGAGTCATTTTAGCCTTGAAGGCATTGTCGAGATGTTAAATGTTGTTACCAGCCTGGTAGATCCTCGAGGAGAGGGTCTACGGCGTGTAATATCCCTGAGTGGATTGGGGGTGTTACACAAAAAGCATATGATTCGAAAAAGCTCAAAACCATACCTGAGCCCATGGCTTAATTCACACGAGACTTACCTAAGGGGACTTTGACAACTACACTCTTGATGAATGCTGCTCTAACAGAAGAGAGGTTGACTCTGCGCACAACTCCCTATTGAAAATACACCACACGCAAAAGGCAATAGGATAAAATATGCAATAACAGTAAAAGTAAAAAATGCAATGCTCTAGGCCAAAGCTAACCGAGACAACCCAACTCTGAGGCTTTATACTACAACATCGCTCCCTACCAAAGAATCCACAACTCTGATCTGGCGCCTCCACGAGCACCTATCCACAGTCATGGTTTCAGAAAGGTTTAAGGCCTTCAAATCTAATCTCACTTGCTCCTCCCACGTCCTCATTGGTCTGCCTCTCCTCCTCCCTCCGACAACCAATAAACTCCCGATCCTCCTTACCGGAGCAGATGCCTGCCTCCTGCGGACGTGGCCAAACCATCTCAATCTCCCTTCCCTAACTTTCACAGAAATTGGCGCCACTTCTAGCGCATTCCTCAAAACTGTTAGGCGTATTTTTATGTGCTTATTTATCATTATTTTATATCCATTTTGAGCCTAAATCTGCATAAATGAGCTTTTAATGCACTATCTTTATATGTTTTGTAGAAAATTGGAGTCCGGAAGCTCGAATGACGAAAAACGGGCGAAAACGGTGATTTCTGGTCCTGAGCCGCGGCACAAGGAAAGCGCGCCGCGGCACACGAAAGTAGCTAGTAGAGCGCCGTGCGGACTGTACCGGGGGCCGCGGCACAAGGATGCTGAGCCGCGGCCCAGGAGGAAAATGCAGCGCCCAGGCAACCAGTTGAAGGTTAGGGTCCGCGGCACAGATTAAGTGAACCGCGGCCCACGAGGCGGTTTTGATAGAAATTGTCGCTTTTCTGGGCCGTTTTGGAGCCTGTTCTCGACCTAATCACACAGACGTGTTTTGGAGGCTGATAAGAGTTATAAATAAGGGTTTAAGGTCATAATTGATGGAAGGATTATCATAAAATCGGAGGAAGATATCGCGGGATCGAAGAACACAAGGAGGAGATTTGTGGGCGACGACAAGACCACAGATTCCTTACGGTTTTTCTTAATTTTTCCGCATCTGATTTTCTAGATCTGTTCGAGTAGGATTGTGATTGTAACCGATTACATGACGGTTTGATTTATTTATTTTTATTTCAATTTACTCGTTATTCGTATTGAGTTGGATTTTTCTCATTGTTCTTAATGCTTTTTAATTGTCTTGCCAACAGTTGAATTGTTTTGAATGCCTTTATGGATTTGGAAGATGAAATTTAGGCATAGTTCTTGTGAGAATAATCATGATTTTCGTGAGATAGGGATATTCTCATGGGAATTGTGAAGCCTGTTTATTGTGGGAATTCTTGAACTGTTTTAGCTATTAATTATCTAATTCGAAAGGGATATATCGAGTTAATAATTCATAGTATTTTCTATCGACCTTGGGAAAGGCTTTAGAATAATTTAGGAATTCCTGGCTTACAATCAATTGAATAAAAGTGAATTGAATTGAATAAAAATCATTCCTGATTGTTTGAGGTGAAAATCATAATCCTACATCCTTATTATTATTATCTTTATTATCACTATTATTATTTTCTATTTATTTTTCTGCAATTAGTTTAGAAATAAATTTCATATAATTGTTCTTCAAATAAAATTGTGAGTCGCTAATATTTTGGTACTTAGTGAAATCAGTCCTCGAGGGAACGATATCTTACTTATCACTTTATTACTCGTTGACACCGTGCACTTACGGCATAGTGTGAGGGATTTCCTCACAACAAGTTTTTGGCGCCGTTTCCGGGGACTGATTTTTCGCTAATATCATTACCAAGCGACTCTAATTTTAATTTGAAGTTTATTTTTCTTTAGTTTTGATATTTTTATTATGTTTTCCTTTGATTATCATGACCCTTGGTATTTCATAAATTTCGATGATCTTAATAATTTGCCTAATAGGGTCAGTCAGCCCCCTCCCCCAAAACAAAAGACCATGCTTGAACAATGTGTAGACGCTCTCAAAAATCCTGATAGTACCCCTCTTGAGCGAGAATGTGCACGTCATGGTCTTGAGATTCTCTATGGTTATTTTCCAGCTCATATATTTAGTAGTGAAGTTGAGGGGGAGGTTGAGAAGAAAGACATGTTGAGTTTTAGGGTCGATCCCCCAGCATCTGATAATTACATAAAGTGTGATGAGCCTGTAGAAGAAGTTACCATTGATGATGTTTCCAAAGAAATTTCATTAATTTGTCATCAAACTTCGAACAATAAGGTGAACACTTTTGTGCCTAAAATTTTATTAACGGTGCCGCGCATAATTTTCCTAAATCCATAATGGGAGAGATTGATTCCATTACTCTTGATTTTGTTGATGCTGATTCTTTGAGTTCTAATGAGGTTGTTCATGATAAGTCTTTATTATTTACCCATTCGAACTCTGCTTATTTTTCGTGCCTTACAATTATTACATTCTTCCATTATTTTTTGGTTGTCCGGATAATTATTCTTACTCATTATTGGCAACCAGGCATGAACCAAAGCCTCCCTTGTGGAATAAGAGGCTTATAGATTGCAAAAAGGGGGTATTTGGCAATCTCCCTAGAAAGAAGTCACGTTAATTTTTTTTTTGCCACGTCGTGCTCAAGACGTAAAATAGAGCGCTTGATGGGAGGCAACCCATCATTTTTACTTGCTTTCTAGTTAGTTGTTTTTATTTGATTTTTCGTTAATAATTTTTATTTCTTTGTTTTGTTATTTCGTTTGGATTCGTGTATT
Source organism: Orobanche coerulescens (assembly GCA_033398695.1). Classification (NCBI taxonomy): domain Eukaryota; kingdom Viridiplantae; phylum Streptophyta; class Magnoliopsida; order Lamiales; family Orobanchaceae; genus Orobanche; species Orobanche coerulescens. The sequence continues at coordinate 3,648,508 of JAWKAU010000020.1, forward strand.
CTTGTGGCCCTTATTTCTCTAATATTTTTACCCCAAAGTTATTATTCTTCATATTCTAGTCTTTCTTGACTTAATGTCTACAGTTATTTCATGACTAGAGACTAAGTTTGGGGGTCCCTTGTGATGTTGAGCATCATTTGAAGTATGGATTGACAGACGATTCCACTCAGACATGTGCTGGCTTTCAAGAAGACATTTGGAATAAGATTCACTTTTCCTTATCTCTTTTATTTTCACATGAGTTTTATTATTGATGATGTTATGTAGTGGAATAAATTGAAGCATGCAATATTTTCTTGAATTTTCTTGGTTATAAATTGTGATTTCATCATTGCTTTATTGTCCTTGCGTGCTGTTGATGGTTAAAAACTTGAATTTTTCGTGCTTCCGTGTGTAAAACTGATGTTACAATACTGATTTCTCTTGGAAGAAACGGTTGAGTTTTAGTCGAGTTGCAGTCAGCGATATCTCTTTCCGTAGAGTATTCATTTAGGTCTATATTTTTTTATTTTTGTAGAAATCTTAGCAGACAAGAAAGGAGACATACGTGTTTTCAAATCGCCGTCTATACGTTTGGTTATACTTTTCGGTTAGCTAGTCATCCAGTAAAATGAGTCGTGTTGGCACTTAATTTGAGTTTAGAGTCGGACAGTTTTTCCCAAGAAAAAGTTGAGATATTAATTATTCTATGATGGGAAGTTTAGTAACCGGGGGTATTCACGTGACCCGTTGTTTACTCTCGCGTAAAACGACAACCCTGATTAGACTAGTGGTTTAGAGATTTCGCATGTGCCGATGATGGGGAGCCTAGTAACCGGGGGTATTCGTGTGACCCGTTGTTTACTCTCGCATAAAACAACGACCTTGAATCAGACATGCGGGAATAGTTATTCGAGTTGTTTCTCCACTGTGGAGGGGAACTTAGTAACTAGAAGCATCCATGTGCCCCATGAGTGTCTTTTACGTCAAACGGTTCCCCAAGACATGAGAATGGAAATCCACCCTAGGATTATCCCGATGAAACATCCCGAGATCCGAACCTAGTGGTTAACTCGAATCTATCTTATTGATCATATATAAAGGAATGCTGTCCGAGGGTTATTTTTAACAATGAAACTCTTAAATTTTTTCCACTAGACTGTGGGACTGGGCGATTTGGCTTGTTTAATCTAACCCTTCATATTGACGGTCGGTTAAATTCACGCTTGTTAATCTTTGAGCTTGATTTTCTTCATGAACGATTGATTAGGACTGAAATTGGTTACTTAGTGGAATCAGTGTCCTGGATGTGACTCACTATTACGATACTTGTACTATTCTTTGAGATTTTCAGGGTAGTATTGATTAAGTTGAGCACTATGGACTTGCATGATTATTCACGATACATTTTGTTTAAAATTGATTTTTGCTTGAGGACAAGCAAAGGCTCAAGTTTGGGGGTATTTGTTAAGCGTATTTTTATGCGCTTATTTATCATTATTTTATATCCATTCTGAGCCTAAATCTGCATAAATGAGCTTTTAATGCACTATCTTTATATGTTTTGTAGAAAATTGGAGTCCGGAAGCTCGAATGACGAAAAACGGGCGAAAACGGTGATTTTTGGTCCTGAGCCGCGGCACAAGGAAAGCGCGCCGCGACACACGAAGGTAGCTAGCAGAGCGCCGTGCGGACTATACCGGGGGCCGCGGCACAAGGATGCTGAGCCGCGGCCCAGGAGGAAAATGCAGCGCCCAGGCAACCAGCTGAAGGTTAGGGTCCGTGGCACAGATTAAGTGAGCCGCGGCCCACAGGGCGGTTTTGATAGAAATTGCCGCGTTTCTGGGCCGTTTTGGAGCCTGTTCTCGACCTAATCACACGGACGCGTTTTGGAGGCTGATAAGAGTTATAAATAAGGGTTTAAGGTCATAATTGATGGAAGGATTATCATAAAATCGGAGGAAGACATCGCGGGATCGAAGAACACAAGGAGGAGATTTGTGGGCGACGACAAGACCACGGATTCCTTACGGTTTTTCTTAATTTTTCCGCATCTGATTTTCTAGATCTGTTCGAGTAGGATTGTGATTGTAACCGATTACATGACGGTTTGATTTATTTATTTTTATTTCAATTTACTCGTTATTCGTATTGAGTTGGATTTTTCTCATTGTTCTTAATGCTTTTTAATTGTCTGGCCAACAGTTGAATTGTTTTGAATGTCTTTATGGATTCGGGAGATGAAATTTAGGCATAGTTCTTGTGAGAATAATCATGATTTTCATGAGATAGGGATATACTCATGGGAATTGTGAAGCCTGTTTATTGTAGGAATTCTTGAACTGTTTTAGCTATTAATTATCTAATTCGAATAGGGATATATCGAGTTAATAATTCATAGTATTTTCTATCGACCTTGGGAAAGGCTTTAGAATAATTTAGGAATTCCTGGCTTACAATCAATTGAATAAAAGTGAATTGAATTGAATAAAAATCATTCCTGATTGTTTGAGGTGAAAATCATAATCCTACACCCTGATTATTATTATCTTTATTATCACTATTATTATTTTCTATTTATTTTTCTGCAATTAGTTTAGAAATAAATTCCATATAATTATTCTTCAAATAAAATTGCTAGTCGACTATATTTTGGTACTTAGTGAAATCAGTCCTCGAGGGAACGATATCTTGCTTATCACTTTATTACTTGTTGACACCGTGCACTTGCGGCATAGTGTGAGGGATTTCCTCACAACAAAAACCCCATTCGAGATTCTATCCAAAATTGTGCGACCACACGACCAACGTAACATTCTCATTTCAGCAGCTTCCAACTTGCTCTCAAGTGACTTCTTCATTGCCCAACGTTCGGAGCCATACAACATTGCAGGTCTGATTGCCACTCTAGAGAATTTACCCTTCAACTTTAGAGGGACTTTATTGTCGCACAGGACCCTTGTCGGCTGTCGCTGCTCTCCACCTTATCCACCCTGCCTTAATACGATGAGTGACATCATCTTCACACTCACCTTCCTTCTGAATGATCGAACTCAAATACTTGAACTTATCCGTACGGGGTACGATCTGATCCGTAATCATTACCTCTACTTCTTCCTCATTGGCCTCACCACTAAAGTTACACCAGAGATACTTGGTCTTAGACCGGCTCACACGCAAGCCCTAGGATTCTAACTTAGACCTCCATAGTGTAATATCCGGGGGAAATTTTTTTTTTCGTGTTACTGTTGATTTGTACGTATTCATTTGGAATTGTACAAGTGTTGTTGTTTTGGACTGATACAATGGATACTGTATTGGAATATTTCGGGATCGGAATATTTATACTTGTCGTCGGGTTGGTTTCGTCGTTTGAATGTTGGTTGGAGAGTTTGGATTTTTGGCTAATTATACTAGCCTTAACGTACGATACGGATGTAGCATTGCGTACGCTAGCTTGTTGAAATTACGTACGTTAAGCCTGTAAGGTTACGTACATAATGCTTGGTAGGTGGCAGGAACCTTCCTCGTAGTCACTTTCGGCCGGTGGGTCCCGAGCATCTTCCGATCGGATCTCACTATTGCAGTCAACGGACCCTTACGTACGTTAAGAGGTGAGCTCTACATACGTAATGCAGGTCTTGTTAACGTACGTAATAAGTTTTTGTTTACGTACGTTAAGGCCTTCGTATTTTAGTTCAGTTAGTTCTGGATTTAGCTTTACGTACGTTAATGTTTTTACATAGCGTACGTAAAGGCCCTTACGTACGTTAGCATGGGCATATAACGTACGTAATGGACTTGTCAGTCTATTTATCTTGGTTTTGTATTTCATTTCCTCACGAACCAAAACACATTTTCTCTCCCTAGAATCGTCCGTTTGGACTTGTTATTGATGTTTAGCCCCTTCCAACTCGATCTTGATCATCCTAGCTTGGATTGAAGCTTGAAGTTGGAAGCTTGTTGATGCTCCTTTGGTGTTTGGAGGGTTCTTCTTGTTCTTCTTCCGTAAGTTCCCTCAATCCCTTGTGATTTTCGAGTTTGTTGTTGTTGTTGTTTTCTTCGGGTATTGTTTGATTGATGGAGTATATCATGATTCTTTATAGTTTTGATAAACTTTTGATGAAGAACATGATGGTATTGCTTGAGTTGGATTATGTTCTTGATGTTTTAGATTGTTTGGAGGTTTTTAATCATGTCTAGGAAGGATTATGTTAAGATTTTTATATGATTAACATAGTCTTGAGATGATTATTGTTGGTGGTGGTGTTCTTGAAAGATTTTAACCATTTTAGTAAGGATTTATGATGATTTAGGAGGTGATTATCATAATTTGAAAATGGTTGAGTGAATCTTGTTGTTTAATCCGAATTCATGATGTATTGATGAAGGATTTTTGTTTCAGACATCATGATTATTGAGTTGATGATGTTCTTGGGGTGATAATGATAATATTGATAATATTATCATTGTAGGAGGATCAATTTGATGATATTGGTGATATTATCATTTTGAGATATTTGTTTTGATGATTGTTCTTAAGTGAATCTTGTTGAATGGATTTCACAAATGTTAAGAACGTAATGATCATGTTAATTGATCATCGAGGTGTTGGAGGATGTTAGAATTCATAGTTGAGAACTATGATATTCGTTCGTGCGGTGTGATCGATTCGTGTTTAAATCGGGCTTTGTCCTTGTCGTTATTTTCTATTGATTTTGTGTTTTTGAATGAATCATTTTCATTCAAGGTTGTTTGAGTGTTTGTTATCATCGGGAGGCGCCGTTCGTCGTTTCGTGCCAGGACGTTGATCGTGGAAGGACTTTCTCGCCTTCGGTTTGAGGCAAGTTTTATACTTGTACTGGTCAATGAGATTAATATTATCATATATGTGTATGAATGTATTGTATCATTTCGAGACTTAGTCTTTTCGTGATTTGTTGATATTCGGGAATTGTTTGATGCAATACCTTTCGGCAATTATGCTAAATGTTATTGTTATTCGTTAACGGCCGGTTTAAGGCATTGAGATTCTTGTTGATACTGATGTTGTCGATAGCCGGTTCGCGGTATCGATGTATCGATTATTCTTGTTGACGTTAATATCGTTCTGAGGCATCGTTGAATCGTTATTATCGAATTGGAACTGTTGCATTGGCCGATTGAAGGCATTTAATATATTCGTTTATCATCTCTGTTTCGGTGGTCGGTTTACGGCGCAGGGACATCTATTCTATCGTATCATTGGTTATCGATTGACCGTTCTAAGGTAATCGAGGTATTGAATTGGGATTATCGAAGATAATTCCCATCCGTTGTATTATTGGTTCTCGATTGACCGTTCCAAGGTAATCGAGGTATTGAATTGGGATCATCGAAGATAATTCCCACCCGTTGTTTTATTGGTTATCGATTGACCGTTCCAAGGTAATCGAGGTATTGAATTGGGATTATCGAAGATAATTCCCATCCGTTGTATCAATGTTTATCGATTGACCGTTCTAAGGTAATCGAGGTATTGAATTTGGATTATCTAAGATAATTCCCATCCGTTGTATTATTGGTTATCGATTAACCGTTCTAAGGTAATCGACATATTGAATTGGGATTATCTAAGACACTTCTCATCCGTTGTATCGTGTTATCGATCGCCCGTTCTAAGGTGATCGGTGTATTGAATTGGGACTGTCAATGATAGTTCCCATCCGTTGAGTCGTCGTGATCGATTGGCCATTCCAAGGTAGTTGAGGTATTTTGAATTGGGACCGCCGAGGACGGAGCCCATCCGTGAGTATTTTTATCGTGTTGGCCGATTCAAGGCAGCACACTATTATTCTTGTGAATTCAATAATATGGTAATCGTTTCCGTTTGCGACTAATTGTGGAGGCTAGTTCGGCTAGTGCTCGATGGGTAAGTCTGGGGATCGAACCTTCGCGGTTGGTTTCCCAGCACCTGCAATTCAGCAGGTCACGGTCATTGGATGACCTCATTGTGATACGGCTTCGTGCCGTGGCTTCGGCCCTCATTGTGATATGGCTTCGTGCCGTGGCTTCGACCCTCATTGTGATACGGCTTCGTGCCGTGGCTTCGGCCCTCATTGTCATAAAGCTTCGTGTCGTGGCTTCGGCCCTCATGGATACAACTTCGGGCTGTTTTGGCTTCGGGACACTCTGGTGATTGACAGCTTCGGCTGAGTGACATTCAGGGTATTATGATGATATACAGCTTCGGGCTGTTCGGCTTTCAGGCCATTGTGATATATAGCTTCGGCTGAGGGGCTTTCAGGCCATTGTGATGTATCGGTACTTCTGTTGGAGCCTTCAAGCATTGTGATTCGTATCTATTCCAGTGTTGGCTTGGTTTACCTTCGGGTGATGTATTGTTGTGTTCTATATTGATGATTCGCTGTTGGGCACTTGTGTTCTAACCTGTTGAGCAGGTATTGATCGTATGCCGTGGGCATAGTATTTCAAGAATGCTCGATTCTTACTTTGGTTTGTGAGCATCTCGTATTACCATTACTATACTGTTCATTCTGCCCTTTGGATGCATATCATGTTGTACATGTATTTGATATTCATTATCTGGATGATCGACTCGTGGGGAACATGTTTTCATGTTTTAGGTGTTTGCGAGGAGAGAGTTGAGACACAGGGGCATGACGATGGCGACGAGGCATTCGAGCGATACTAGTCCGAAATGTTTTGGTGTTCATGTTGGTCAGGCAGTTTGGAGTACTCCAATTTTGTTAGTTATTGTCATTTTGTATTACCCGAGCAAGGCTCGTGGATGTCGTCGTATTTTATTTAGGCCATGTAGGCTCACTGTTGTCATTGAAATTTCATATCGGAATATTATGTTGGATGTCAGTGTAGGGATTGTGACTCCCCTTTTGGTCAGTTAGTTTTATTTTTGGTCGTGTTAGCCTGGTGGATCTCCTGATGTGGGGTCCACGGCACTGTAATGACCCAATGGGATTTGGGGGTGTTACAGAAGATGGTATCAGAGAATTGGGTTGTGAGATACCCTGATATGTGAGTTATGTGGCTCTACCGACGCGGTAGTAGTGGAGCTGTCAGGTTATGACAATCTGGACAGTCGGGTTTTGTGAGTCGTGATAATTGAGCGACTGTATGAGTCTTTCTTTCATCGACTCGTCGTCAGTGAAGACTAGTATCGCAAGACCTCGAAGCTTCGTATGACCTGTGTAAGGACTCGATTCTCTTGTATGTTCATACATTCATTATGCCATTGATTATACATGTTTTGTTGAAATCTGTAGGTAACATTTGTGTTACGATTCATTCATGATTATTTGTTTTGGAGCGTGTGGGCTCAGTATTGGCTATAATTAGCATGTTTGAGGTGACTATTTATCTGTTGAGTATGTATACTCGTGTTTGGCTAATGACTTAGCATTGTGGATTGGCCGTTGAGGCATATTTGAGCTTTGTTCATGATCGAACGTTATTCTTTCAGTATGGAAAGAGGAATCCGAGGACGTTATAGAGGGGGTAAAAGCCGCAGAGCAGGCCAAAACCCAGAACCTCATGTTCATACGCGTATGGATGCCGAGATGGATCAGAATTCGGCCGGAGATGTGACTTATGCGACCGGTTCTCCTTTGGGACGTCATACTCGAGGAATTGATTGGACTGACATCAACCCTTTCTTGCTTATGAGGGGCATGATGACGCAGATGACTCAGATGACGCAGATAATGGAGACCATGCAGACCTCAGTGGTTCGTGGTCCACCGCAGCAGGGATCCCAGGTGTCATTTTATGGACAGGCTGGGAGAGTGAGTTAGATTATCGGCGATATCACTCGTAAGAGGCCGTTTACTTTTGAGGGTTCGTCGGAACCAGCTGATATTGTTCATTGGCTTGAACATTTTGATAAACTCTTCGACATGGTTCAGTGTCCAGAAGAGAGTAAGGTGGCAGTAGCGGCTTACTATTTGAGTAAAGGCGCTTATTCTTGGTGGCTTTCTGTGAAACCCACCGATCGTGATTGTGCTTGGAGTGAGTTTAAGACTCTCATGTTAGAGAGGTATTATCCGGCTCCACTTTGTGAAGCCAAGTTGTCAGAGGTGTTGAACCCAGAGTCCGTCGAGGACGAGGGTGTTATTGTTATCGCTGAGAAGTTTCAAGGACTTCTTCAGTTTACTTCTTCTGTTATCCATACTGAAGCGGATAAGATCAAGTATTTTAGCAAGAGGCTAAACCCGCAGTTGAGGATGCAGTTGTTCAACCATAATTGTAACTCACTTGGCGAATTCATCGAGAAGGCTCTTGGAGCAGAGCTTTTGATCAAGGAGCTTGCTCGGAAGAACCCTTCAGTTCCTTCCGGTGAGAGGACTAGGATGTTGATTCGTTCAGAGGGACATCGGGCTCCGACGTCCAGGAAGTCGTTTTCTAGTCGTCCTCGTGCTGAGAAAGCATCTTCTTCTCAGGCGACGAGTTCGACTGTTGTTTGCTTTAATTGTGATTCAGCGGGGCACGTTAGTACCCATTGTACTGTGCGAGCTATTGTTTGTTTTCTGTGTGGGAGCCAGGGACACCTTCAAAAATACTGCAGGAGTTCTAGTGACAGTAGGTCTCGAGAGAGCTCACGGGCCTCGAGAGATCCAGTCCGTACTCCATCCAAGGGGTCCTGTCATGCTTCGGGAGCCATAGGTAAGGACAACCGAGGATAAGCAGCGAGTTCAGGTTTGGGTTTTCTTCGAGTCGATGAGATCGAGGAGATCGATGATCTGGAGGATGTTGATTTCAGGTACATTTGAGATGTAGCCTTGATTTGTATTTTCCTTGTTTTTCGGATTGATGTTTTGACTCAGTCTATATTGTAGTATTGTGGTTGCGAACCATTTATTATTGATCTATCTTGTTATGATAGCTTTTGAGAATCTTGAGATTTGACGTCGTCTGATGCATTATTCTTTTCCTTTCGGTATTGAACCCGAGATTTTTGTGGTAATCTGGGTAATTGTTCATTGCAATTTGAGACGCCGAGTCGTGAGGACTTGGGCGTGCGGTTGATATGGTCCCGAAGACTATATGTGCGTTGTTATTTTCCTTTTGTGGCATGAGTCAGTGATTGCTTGAGCGTTCGATGCCGATGAGAATGGGGGAGTGTACACTGATGACTGTATACATGTACAATGGGCGGCACCCGCGAGGTGTGTATGCCGGTGTTACGAGTCATGCGGTTGGTACGACCTTCTGGTTGGTCTCTAGCAGAAGAGTCATGATTCGACTGATCTCGCACTTGGCTGAGTGTTTGTATCACTTCATTCTTCGCCGTGTTTCGGCAGAGGAGACGCAGGGACCCGAGGGGTTGGCCCAGTTAGTCAGACAGAGTTTCTTATATTGAGGGGTATCCCTGGAGATGTTGTTTTCAGATCCTGATGGATAGTTCGTACCCTGTGTTTCGGGGACGAAACTCTTTTTAAGGGGGGGAGTATGTAATATCCGGGGCTAATTTTTTTTTTTCGTGTTATTGTTGATTTGTACGTATTCATTTGCAATTGTACAAGTGTTGTTCTTTTGGACTGATACAATGTATACTGTATTGGAATATTTCGGGATCGGAATATTTATACTTGTCGTCGGGTTTTCGTCGTTTGAATGTTGGTTGGAGAGTTTGGATTTTTGGCTAATTATACTAGCCTTAACGTACGCTACGGATGTAGCATTGCGTACGCTAGCTTGTTGACATTACGTACGTTAAGCCTGTAAGGTTACGTACGTAATGCTTGGTAGGTGGCAGGAACCTTCCTCGTAGTCACTTTCGGCCGGTGGGTCCCGAGCATCTTCCGATCGGATCTCACTATTGCAGTCAACGGACCCTTACTTACGTTAAGAGGTGAGCTCTACGTACGTAATGCAGGTCTTGTTAACGTACATAATAAGTTTTTGTTTACATACGTTAAGGCCTTCGTATTTTAGTTCAGTTAGTTCTGGATTTAGCTTTACGTACGTTAATGTTTTTACATAGCGTACGTAAAGGCCATTACATATGTTAGCATGGGCATATAACGTATGTAATGGACTTGTCAGTATATTTATTTTGGTTTCGTATTTCATTTCCTCACGAACCAAAACACATTTTCTCTCCCTAGAATCGTCCGTTTGGGCTTGTTATTGATGTTTAGCCCCTTCCAACTCGATCTTGATCATCCTAGCTTGGATTGAATCTTGAAGTTGGAAGCTTGTTGATGCTCCTTTGGTCTTTGGAGGGTTCTTCTTGTTCATCTTCCATAAGTTCCCTCAATCCCTTGTGATTTTCGAGTTTGTTGTTGTTGTTGTTTACTTCGGGTATTGTTTGATTGATGGAGTATATCATGATTCCTCATAGTTTTGATAAACTTTTGATGAAGAACATGATGGTATTGCTTGAGTTGGATTATGTTCTTGATGTTTTAGATTGTTTGGAGGATTTTAATCATGTCTAGGAAGGATTATGTTAAGATTGTTATATGATTAACATAGTCTTGAGATGATTATTGTTGGTGGTGGTGTTCTTGAAAGATTTTAACCATTTTAGTAAGGATTTATGATGATTTAGGAGGTGATTATCATAATTTGAAAATGGTTGAGTGAATCTGGTTGTTTAATCCGAATTCATGATGTATTGATGAAGGATTTTTGTTTCAGACATCATGATAATTGAGTTGATGATGTTCTTGGGGTGATAATGATAATATTGATAATATTATCATTGTAGGAGGATCAATTTGATGATATTGGTGATATTATTATTTTGAGATATTTGTTTTGATGATTGTTCTTAAGTGAATCTTGTTGAATGGATTTCACAAGTGTTAAGAACGTAATGATCATGTTAATTGATCATCGAGGTGTTCGAGGATGTTAGAATTCATAGTTGAGAACTATGATATTTGTTCGTGCAGTGTGATCGATTCGTGTTTAAATCGGGCTTTGTCCTTGTCGTTATTTTCTATTGATTTTGTGTTTTTGAATGAATCGTTTTCATTCAAGGTTGTTCGAGTGTTGTGATCATCGGGAGGCGTCGTTCGTCGTTTCGTGCCAGGACGTTGATCGTGGAAGGACTTTCTCGCCTTTGGTTTGAGGCAAGTTTTATACTTGTACTGGTCAATGAGATTAATATTATTATATATGTGTATGAATGTATTGTATCATTTCGAGACTTAGTCTCTTCGTGATTTGTTGATATTCGGGAATTGTTTGATGCAATACCTTTCGGAAATTATGCTAAATGTTATTGTTATTCGTTAACGGCCGGTTTAAGGCATTGAGATTCTTGTTGATACTGATGTTGTCGATAGACGGTTCGCGGTATCGATGTATCGATTATTCTTGTTGACGTTAATATCGTTCTGAGGCATCGTTGAATCGTTATTATCGAATTGGAACTGTTGCATTGGCCGATTGAAGGCATTTGATATATTCGTTTATCATCTCTGTTTCGGTGGTCGGTTTAAGGCACCGGGACATCTATTATATCGTATCATTGGTTATCGATTGACCGTTCTAAGGTAATCGAGGTATTGAATTGGGATTATCGAAGATAATTCCCATCCGTTATATTATTGGTTATCGATTGACCGTTCCAAGGTAATCGAGGTATTGAATTGGGATCATCGAAGATAATTCCCATCCGTTGTATTATTGGTTATCGATTGACCATTCCAAGGTAATCGAGGTATTGAATTGGGATTATCGAAGATAATTCCCATCCGTTGTATCATTGTTTATCGATTGACCGTTCTAAGGTAATCGAGGTATTGAATTGGGATTATCTAAGATAATTCCCATCTGTTGTATTATTGGTTATCGATTAACCGTTCTAAGGTAATCGACATATTGAATTGGGATTATCTAAGACACTTCTCATCCGTTGTATTGTGTTATCGATCGCCCGTTCTAAGGTGATCGGTGTATTGAATTGGGACTGTCAATGATAGTTCCCATCCGTTGAGTCGTCGTGATCGATTGGCCATTCCAAGGTAGTTGAGGTATTTTGAATTGGGACCGCCGAGGACGGTGCCCATCCGTGAGTATTTTTATCGTGTTGGTCGATTCAAGGCAGCGCACTATTATTCTTGTGAATTCGATAATATGGTAATCGTTGTCGTTTGCGACTAATTGTGGAGGCTAGTTCGGCTAGTGCTCGATGGGTAAGTCTGGGGATTCAACCTTCGCGGTTGGTTTCCCAGCACCTGCAATTCAGCAGGTCACGGTCATTGGATGACCTCATTGTGATACGGCTTTGTGCCGTGGCTTCGGCTCTCATTGTGATACGGCTTCGTGCCATGGCTTCGGTCCTCATTGTGATACGGCTTCGTGCCGTGGCTTCAGCCTTTATTGTGATACGGCTTCGTGCCGTGGCTTCGGCCCTCATGGATACAACTTCGGGCTGTTTTGGCTTCGGGCCACTGTGGTAATTGACAGCTTCGGCTGAGTGACATTCAGGGTATTGTGATGATATATAGCTTTGGGCTGTTCGGCTTTCAGGCCATTGTGATATATAGCTTCGGTTGAGGGGCTTTCAGGCCATTGTGATGTATCGGTACTTCTGTTGGAGCCTTCGGGCATTGTGATTCGTATCTATTCCAGTGTTGGCTTGGTTTACCTTCGGGTGATGTATTGTTGTGTTCTGTATTTATGATTCACCGTTGGGCACTTGTGTTCTAACCTGTTGAGCAGGTATTGATCGTATGTCGTGGGCATAGTATTTCACGAATGCTCGATTCTTACTTTGGTTTGTGAGCATCTCGTATTACCATTACTATACTGTTCATTATGCCCTTTGGATGCATATCACGTTGTACATGTATTTGATATTCATTATCTGGATGACTGACCCCGTGGGGGCGGAACATGTTTTCATGTTTTAGGTGTTTGCGAGGAGAGAGTTGAGACACAGGGGCATGACGATGGCGACGAGGCATTCGAGCGATACTAGTCCGAGATGTTTTGGTGTTCATGTCGGTCAGACAGTTTGGAGTACTCCAGTTTTGTTATTTATTGTCATTTTGTATTACCCGAGCAAGGCTCGTGGATGTCGTTGTATTTTATTTAGGCCATGTAGGCCCACTGTTGTCATTGAAATTCCATATCGGAATATTATGTTGGATGTCAGTGTAGGGATTGTGACTCCCCTTTTGGTTAGTTAGTTGTATTTTTGGTCGTGTTAGCCTGGTGGATCTCCTGGTGTGGGGTCCACAGCACTGTAATGACCCAATGGGATTTGGGGGTGTTACAGAAGATGGTATCAGAGAATTGGGTTGTGATATACCCTCATATGTGAGTTATGTGGCTCTACCGATGCGGTAGTAGTGGGATTGTCAGGTTATGACAATCTGGACAGTCGGGTTTTGTGAGTCGTGATAGTTGAGCGACTGTATGAGTCTTTTTTTCATCGAGTCGTCATCAGTTAAGACTAGTATCGCAAGACCTCGAAGATTCGTATGACCTGTGTAAGGACTCGATTCTCTTGTATGTTCATACATTCATTATGCCATTGATTATACATGTTTTGTTGAAATCTGTAGGTAACATTTGTGTTACGATTCATTCATGATTATTTGTTTTGGAGCGTGTGGGCTCAGTATTGGCTATAATTAGCATGTTTGAGGCGACTATTTATCTGTTGAGTATGTATACTCGTGTTTGGCTAATGACTTAGCATTGTGGATTGGCCGTTGAGGCATATTTGAGCTTTGTTCATGATAGAACGTTATTCTTTCAGTATGGAAAGAGGAATCCGAGGATGTTACAGAGGGGGTAAAAGCCGCAGAGCAGGCCAAAACCCAGAACCTCATGTTCATACGCGTACGGATGCCGAGATGGATCAGAATTTGGCCAGAGATGTGACTTATGCGACCGGTTCTCCTTTGGGACGTCATACTCGAGGAATTGATCGGACTGACATCAACCCTTTCTTGCTTATGAGGGGCATGATGACGCAGATGACTCAGATGACGCAAATAATGGAGACCATGCAGACCTCAGTGGTTTGTGGTCCACCGCAGCAGGGATCCCAGGTGCCGTTTTATGGACAGGCTGGGAGAGCGAGTCAGATTATTGGCGATATCACTCGTCAGAGGCCGCCTACTTTTGAGGGATCGTCGGAACCAGCTGATATTGTTCATTGGCTTGAACATTTTGATAAACTCTTCGACATGGTTCAGTGTCCAGAAGAGAGTAAGGTGGCAGTAGCGGCTTACTATTTGAGTAAAGGCGCTTATTCTTGGTGTAATATCCGGAATTTCTACTACTGTTGTTTGATATTATTTTATCCGAGTTATATTGTACAGCATGAAATCTGTACAGTAGGGATAAAATAAATGAAGGACTGAGATGTCAGTATTGGTATAATTGTCGTATTTGGTCGACAATTGTATTTGAGGATAGAATGTGTTGAGTAATGTATATTTGATATGCCGTATGTTCGTATTTGATATGTCGAGATGTTGGACAAGGATAGCTGAAAATGGCTAAGTATAGCCTTATTAGCGCACGCTGATATTCATGCATAACGCACGCTATCGTGCAGGATTAGCGCACGCTACGTTTATAGGTTAGCGTACGCTAGTGCGCATGTCGGAAGGAATCTGCGTGTGGACCCGGCTGCTTTCGGCGCAAGTTCTGGTAAGTCAACGGTTGTTGTCCTGAAGTATTAGCGCACGCTAAAGATTAGGCTTAGCGCACGCTAACTATATATCAGTCAACAAGGAATCTTATCCTTGCCAGATCTTTGTCGGAATGTGGGGCGAGTGGTAGGTGAACACCGTAGTAAGTCAACTTCGGATAGCGCACGCTAAGAGTAAGGACTTGCGTCGCTAGACATGATGATTTACGTGCGTTAATGCATGGGCATTACGTCGTAAGGTAGTTCTGAAGCAAGACAAGTAGCCTCAGGCCCGATAGCGCACGCTAACAAAGTCAGTTAGCGCACGCTAAGGCTAGCGCACGCTAAACATAATGGTTTAGCGCACGCTAGTGATGTATTCTATTTAAAGGGACAAACGGGTGTCATGAAACATTTCGTCCATTTCTTTCCTTTCACCCGATAGAGACAACCTTGGGAGAACATTTGGAGTTCCTAAACACTGATGGATGATCCTCTTTAACAAGATTAAAGATGGAAATCATGGAGTGAAGCTTTGTTCTTGAAATCATTGGTGATTCTTGGAAATCAATCCTTTCCTTCAAAAAAGGTAATTACTCTTCACTTTGAGATTTCGTTTTGGATTGTATATGATGTTCTTGAGTTGATGATTATCATATAAACAAGTTGATGAGCATGACAACGAGTTGGATTCTTGTACTAAGTTAGTGTTGTTATCAATATATGAGTATTGATATGTTTCGTATGGTTTTGGATGGAATTCAAGATATATGTTGATGTAATTCCCTTCTTCAATTCGGATTTTTGATGTTTTGTCGTTGGTTACTTCGTATGGTAACGATTATGGTGATGCTACTGTGATTCTTGAAGTTATATGAATTGTATGTCGAAGAACATGATGAATAAGGATTTTTAGATGTTAGAACACATCGGATTTTATCATTTTATGGATCATGAACGTGAATTTGGATAATTCGTGTTCTTGAAGAGCTATTAAATTATATGTCATGATTGTTATGAAATCCTTAATCTCGAGATGAGTTGATCATTGTCATGATGGAAGTGTTAGACGATGCTTGAAATGCATGCCACCGCAAAGATTAGCGCACGCGCTTCGTTCTTGCCTAGCGCGCGCTAACGGGAGCAACTTAGCGCACGCTACGTTAGGTGATTAACGTGCGCTAAGTAGGCGACGATGCGATATTTTTGTGTTTTGATTAGGAATTCGTGATGGTTTGACTTGGTTGGTTACATTGTGTTTATTCGAGGTTGTGTTGAACCGTTGAGTTCGATTGGTTAGTTTTCTCGATTGTTGACCGTTATCGGATATGTGTTATTTGGTTTCTTCGATAGGTTGAGATTATTGATCGGTGATTATAACCGGATATTGCGGTCGTGTTCGAGTATGTCCATTGTATTGCGTTTGATCGAGGTGAGGAGCTCGTAGATAAAGCAATGTGTTCGGCAACACTTCGTGGTACGGTATCGAGGCAAGTTATTACTTGCTCGGTTATAATATTTAATGAATGGTTTGATTTCATTTCGTTTATAATGCATATAACGATGATTATTATTGTGAACTCGGGTATTCGGATCGCATATCGTTCTTTCGATTCGGGAGATAAATCATAATGTATATGCTTATCTCGCTTATTGGTATGTTCGAGTATCAAGGTTACATTATGGTAAAGACGAGGATATGAGTATCTATAGTTCATTGTTCGTATGGATCGCCGAGCATTGAGGATAATCGTCGGTGATGATTGGACATCGAGATTTCTCCCGAAGGACTCGGGGCAAGTATCTTATATCGATTCAATTAGAGTTAGTGATTTGATCATGCGTATTATCATTCATGTTGTCGAACATGAGGTCATCTTAATTGATTTGTCATATTGTCGTTCATGTTGCGTTGTTCATGATGATGAACATATTGTTTTGCATATGTGTATGCATATTGTGTTGTTTATGTTGTGTTGATCCGATGGGATCGCGCGATCTATCTTTGAGGGCCGGATCGGATGTCCACCTCGTGTTGGTCCGACGGGATCATCTTGGGATCTATGCTGAGGGCGCTGGATCATTGGACGGGTTTTTCCACCTCGTGTTGGTCCGACGGGATCATCTTGGGATCTATGCTGAGGGCGCTGGATCGTTGGATTACCCAGTATTGTGTTATTGTTGTACATATCTATATTGTTGGTTATCCACCTCGTGTTGATCTTGTAGGATCATCTTGGGATCTATGCTGAGGGCGCTGGATCATGGAATTTCCATTGAGTATACATAGTTGTTATTGTTTTTGAGCATATTGACATTGTCATATGAGTATGCATTTGTAGGTCTTGTGTTAGGACCTTGTCCGCATTGCATTGTTCTGATATCGGATTAGACTGATATGATTATCGTGGCACATCATATCTCGAGGTATGTTCCATATTTTCCTTGGTCTTGTCTTTGGTGGACAATCGGTTATCGTCTTGGGATTTGATGATATTATTCGATGGATCGTATTGGTCAGAAATGGTAGATTTCCGTATCGTGAGTTGGTTATGATAGTTTGAGGATCTTGAGTATTGTTTAAGGTACAATACATATATTATGTTCGAGTTTATTGGTTAATCGAGTACAGGATGTGAAATGTGATAATGGTTATTCTGATGAGAATTTCTTGAGTAAGTAAAGATTACGTTGGTCGTATTCTTATGTTGTATTCTCATTGGTATGTTATTATTAATGTGATGTGACGGTTATCATTGTTGGATATTATGGCTGACCCCGTCGTGGGATTTCTTTTAGGTCCTCGGAGTATCGAGCCTGTAGCGGTCGTGAAGAGATGAGCTTCCCGGAGGATACTGGCTAGGACATGTTGTGTGCATTGAGTTTCTTGATTGGTTCTTGTATTCCGCTGCTAGAGTATCTTTTTGGTTGGCCTTTTTCCGCTGCGTGAGTATTTTGAAATGCTCTTTTGGTATCTAGTAACTGAGGTTACTTTGGGAATCGTTTTCTAAACTTTTGAGTGTCGGCTGTTTGGCCTAGCGTTTTCAAATGAGTTTTTACGACGGTTTTTGATAAATGGATTTTTATAAGTCTTTGTGAATTTTAAAGATAGTACCGTCGTTGGCCTCTCGGGCATTTGTAAATGTTTGTGAAAATTTCCTTTAGCCTTGTGGGTTCCATCTCGGGGCCCACGGCGCTGTAATATTTCCGGTTAAATCTGGGGGTGTTACACTTGGTGGCTTTCTGTAAAACCCACCGATCGTGATTGTGCTTGGAGTGAGTTTAAGACTCTCATGTTAGAGAGGTATTATCCGGCTCCACTTCGTGAAGCCAAGTTGTCAGATGTGTTGAACCCCAAATCCGTCGAGGACGAGGGTGTTATTGTTATCGTTGAGAAGTTTCAAGGACTTCTTCAGTTTGCTTCTTCTGTTATCCGTACTGAAGCGGATAAGATCAAGTATTTTAGCAAGAGGCTAAACCCGCAGTTGAGGATGCAGTTGTTCAACCATAATTGTAACTCACTTGGCGAATTCATCGAGAAGGCTCTTGGAGCAGCTTGCTCAGAAGAACCCTTCAGTTCCTTCCGGTGAGAGGACTAGGATGTCGATTTGTTCAGAGGGACATCGGGATCCGACGTCCAGGAAGTCGTTTTCTAGTCGTCCTCGTCACTACACCATATATGGGTTTCAGCAACACCAGAAAAACTGTGTTCAAATGTCCAAAAAGTGTTGCTGAAGGCAAGAAAATAGGCTACGGCTACACTTTGACCAAATTTGAAGGTGTTACAAAAACGGCCGCAACCATAGGGGTCTAAGGTAACACTTTTCTTATTTTTGGTAACATGTCAAAAAAGTGTAACAGTAGACCCCTATGCCAACACTTGTCTTGTCTTTACCTACACTAGATTCTGTGTTGCTGTAGACTTAAGGCCACACTTTTATATATTTAGTGACACAAATGTTTGTGTACCTGTAGACCTATGCTAACACTCATGAGGTCTAATGTAACATTATATTGTGAAACACTTTGACATCTTTACCAACAACTTTAACACTATGACCACACTTATATATGAACAATTCTAACTTTTGCCAACACACTTTTAATCTTTGCCAGCACAACTTTTATATTTTGCAAACAGTAAGAATTATAAATTAGAGTCTATGGCTACATTTTTCAGTTTTTTATCATCATTTTTCATGGTAAAAAGCAACATGTTATATTAAAAAATAGATATTACCATAAAACAGTCAATACCATTTAAACACTGTCAACCATAACAACATCCAAAATACATGACTGCCAAATATTCATAATTCAATACATAATCAAACAGCCAAATGCACTTACATAACCCAACATCCAAAATCTAACTTAAAATGCCATTCAACAGGTAACTTGTACTTCCCATTCTCTTTTCGTTTGCGAGTCGCTAAATATATCAGAGATTACAACCGACTCTTCCTCGCGATCACCATCACCATCGACATCGACATGCATTTCTTCAAGTTTTTTAAGCCACTGAATTCAATAAATTTTACATCTTACCGATAATACTACATTTGCAGTTTATTATTAAAAGATGATCAAATATACATTACCAACTTGTTAGCAACTTGGGCGAAACTTCTGGGCCCAGTAGTATGCGTCTCTGTTATCTTTTTTCGTGCCTCTGCATTCTTTTCCGCAGTTCTCCATAAAATAAAGGAACATTTATCGTCATTATTTAGCATACTAAATTGCCAATGAAATAATGAATAAAAAGGAAAATTGTATTTAAATTATTACCTTAACTTTTTCATCACCCCAATAGTTTAAAAGAATCTTCCAGTCTGAAAGAGGAGCCTCTTAGGGCCTTTTTTTCACCCGCTCCTCATATGTAGGATAATGATAGTAACGGTCTCGCTTAATCCTACTTCTGAAGCTCCTAAACTGATCATTCAACGATTTTAGAACCCAGTTTTTAGCATCTTCCAAAATGATGTACTTGTCTTACAAAAAAATCACAAAGTACTGCGTAAATAGGTCCTCTGCTTTGTGCCTGATAACCGTCAATAAATGCTGGAACAACAAATTCTCCTTATTAGCTAGCTAATAATGGATTTGGCCTAATTTTAATATTTTAACTATGTTTCCCGTCTCATGAAGCTAAATATGTGCAATAACTAAACAAAAACAAAAGGTCCACAAGTGCTTATATACTTTTATTTTACGAAACAAGGAAACTAACTACAATGCACGCGCTGTGCAGTCTATCAAGGTATACGAGTTCTTCAACAATTCAAATATAAATCAAATAAATTCAAATAAATACAACGATTAAATTCACTATGACACTGAGAGTTGTAACATCTATAATAGTTTGCTATGTACTATAGATCTGGTGCCGCATAAACTACTATGCTCCACAGTGATAAAATAATAAACCTGATCACCATCCAAAAAAGCTGCTCAAAGTTCTTAAACAGGTCAGATACTCACATCTTCTTTTTTCAACATAGAGTCACGTATGCTTCCCATTGCAGTCTTAGAGCCAACACCAATGACGACATCTCTTGCTCTTCCAACAACTACAACTGTTCCCTGGACACCAATTGAAGGCAAATATAAATGCCAAGTGCTCACAACGAGCAATTTCCTAGCATATCAATGTATTCATCAGGAACCGCAATTTGTTAACATATCAACAACGACGGAATTGGTGGACAACTGAACTCAGACTAGAAAATTTCAAAATCAATTCATTAATGACTGCCCATCGCTGACAGCCTGACACTAGTCATCCACGTAATTTATAATAAACCCTATAACAAATCTACTTGTGCAAATCTAGTGGGTAGAATAATGGAATTTACGCAGACTTCAGGTTGCGGTCGTGCGCAAGTCTTAAAGGTGCAAAAACATCTCGTTACTCCTTTAACATGTTAATATTTTTTAATCTTATCTGCAACCACTTTGTTTTTAAATGCTGATCATTCACTCATTATAATCAAAAGTACCACAAACACAGACCCACCTTCCTATGTACTTTCTGATAAAACATCTACTCCAAAAGATTGTGAAACCTAATATTCTTGGTAAATAATAAATCATAACAACAAATATAACTCATAAATCAAGATATCAAAACCTTAACTGGTTGTGCAAAAAGTAATCTAACAGAAGGTAGAATAAAACACATCCATATACCTTGAAGTAATGTATTGCACCTCGCAGGAAGCCACCGTGCGCGGGATCTCGAAAATGACCAATGTTAACAACCCAAACCGAAATGCATATGCCAGCAATAACCTAGCTTGAGCAAAAAATCTCAGAAGAACGACATAGATGATGATTTAAATTATAACATTAAAAATGCAAAACAAAGCATCAGATACGGGTTGAACATAAAAATTAGGCATTTAAAAAAATCAGTTTACCCATTCACCTTAGCTAAAAAAGTACCAAATTCATCCAGCTTCTTCTTCAGTGGTGTCACTTCCTGCAACACATAATAGACAATTGAGGAAAGTCCAGATTCTAATTGCAAGTTCATATTTGCTAATAGCAATATCTAGTGCATATTGACTGGAAAAAAAATAACAATAAAGGTAAATGGAAAAATACTATATATAAGATCTTGACCACATCTCCAAAATGTAATGTCAAATATCAATATGTGTCTATCCAGTTTGTAAGGAGGTGACGTTCTCGCAATACATCATTTAGCGTGCGCTACTCGCCCTATCCTGACCGGAGTCCAGAAACTCAACCTACTGCATCTGATGCTCGGACGATTAGCGTGCGTTACCAAACACTAGTAGCGTGCGCTACGCCAATCTCTTTAGCATATGCTATCCAAGACCTTGGTGTGCGCTAGCTCTTCTTCCCGCAACAAAATTATCAAAAATCAACGAAAGTGAGTATGTCCCGAATATGAATGATGCTGAACCTGAACGACAAAGTGATAATGAGGATGATAATGTCACTTCAAAGGTAATTTTTTGCTTAATCTATGCATCAATTCATGTTTATAGTGGTGCGGGTGATTGACAAATATAATTTTTTTGTAGAGAACAAAAAAGGTCAAAAGACAGAGAGTTGACACCGGTGCTGGCCCAAGAACTCATTCCCAAGCAAATAAATTGCCGGATTCATCTGAAAAGAAGGAAGCAACTGACGACGCAGCTTCACTTCCTTTAGAGGTATTAATTTTGGCAATATAATAATGTTATGTTGCTAATCATATAGGTAGAAAATTTCGACATTTGTGTCTCTTTATCTTTTGGTTATCAGCTGAGTTTTAATCGTTGTGTTTTTTTATTATTGAAATTCAGTTTATGATCTGTTGATATTATGTAGATACCTTTACACTGAGATTGGGGTAACTAAGCTTCTCTTTAAATTTTGGTGACAAGAATTTATATTGCAGTGGAGTACTGAGAAGGCCATTATTGGATGCACTCCAGGGTGAATTTTCTGGAAAATCAAATGGATTAAAGGGTGTTGTTTTGGCAGTACTCATGAAAGTTTGAGTAATGAAGAAGAAAGAAAGCCATTTAACTTTTCTTGACAAAGAGTACTTGTATCGGATAATCCATTGATCGATTACCAAATATCGAATCTTGATCAGAATCATATCAAAATAAAGTAAAAACATATCAGAGTATTTTTAACATCAATGTGAGTAAACTTAGAATCACAAGGCAAATACCCCAAAGGAAGCAGATACAAGCAGTTCCTTAAAGCCATTAAAGCTGATCTGTGGCCTGAGGCATCAGCAAGTGAAAACATCCTAAACCTGTAAATGAAAAAAAAAATCATAAAACCACGAGTTTGAGTAACCAAATACAGTACATGTATTGTCAGATAGCGGTAGAGTTGCATTAACGATAAGAAAATCTAAAACCGAATTTCCATATTTTCAACGCGGATTCGTCCAACATAATCAGCTCGCTCTTCTTCAGTCTGCATCTCATTGTCTTTTTTTGGGGTGCTTTTTCCGACGGGGTTTCAGGTGACTTTCTCAATCTGTCTAGCCTGCACAGCAACAGCAAACGGGTGAGGACTCAGCTCATCAAAAGCCGCGCCTTTATATCGCGCCATCATAAATTTAATTGATATCATATCTAGATTTTAAATTACTCAGAACCTCTAGTTTATGCAAATGAGCAAGTTTAGAGAGGGTAAATTTAGAAAAGCTTGTTCCATGCAAGCAAAACAACAAATCAAGAAGTTTATCTAAGTCCATCCATTAAAATGACAAAACTTCCTGCTTTAATTCCAGGATAAAATCATCTAATAGCATATAATAAGTCCCTATATTGATATGTCACTGTCAGCACAGTCTTCTCTTCTGATTCCCAACTTTTGGTTTTAGGAAAGATTCAAGCCTTAATAAATTGTAAAGGGCCTGACTAAATACACAAATG
The DNA here is from genome assembly GCA_033398695.1 of Orobanche coerulescens. Lineage (NCBI taxonomy): Eukaryota > Viridiplantae > Streptophyta > Magnoliopsida > Lamiales > Orobanchaceae > Orobanche > Orobanche coerulescens. The sequence goes on from JAWKAU010000020.1 coordinate 3,671,518, forward strand.
GATAACACCAGAAATTTCAATAGGGCACACATAATCATATAGTATCGTTTTAGTTTCATCCATTTACATCATATAATATTTACAGAATTTTTCAATACTCCTTTTAATTAGAACATACAAAGTGACATGCATATCAGTATGTTGACAACTCTACAAATGTTCATTATATATACTTCATTTCATTCCACAAGTAGATCTCTTTACTACCAAATTAACCAATAGATACTTAATTTTTCCTCATATCTTTCACATTACTTATGGGGCAAGAAAATCACACTCATTTTTTTTCCCTGTTCTCCGTTACTCTCCCCCTTTTATTTTCTCTATATTTTAAGTCCACCCCCCACCCAAACCATATGAACCGTCAATGCTTATTCAAAGTATTGCATACCAAATCTAATTCTAAGTTTTCATCTTTTGGCTTTTTTTCAATCTCTCTCTACACACATATATGCACGTATATTATCGTATATGGCACGGTCAACTAGCAAAAAAAATAGAATTCCCCAAAGAGCTCAGAATATTGAATAGATCATAAAAACGCTACAAAAATCAATAAAAAAACCATCAAAAAATCAATACCAAATTTTTAGAAAAATCAAGAATTAGGGGGAAATAAAAAATGTACCTATTCGGGCTGATGGTTGTTCTGGGAAGGCTCGTGAGTGGACATAGCAGCCATATTTTTGGTGGAAATCGTAGCCACAAAAGCTACACCTGGTAAAATCAAATGAGGGTGAAATCAAATAAGGTTAAAAAATTCAACAATTATCGACGCAACCACTCAAAAATGAGATACTTCTGTATATAGTATTACACTTCATTTAGTTTGATCCAAGGAAGTATTCGTCAATTTCTTGTGCAGTCAATGGCCTTACTTTTTACCTCAATCAGTATGGAATCCCCAATTGATACCTTGTGTATGGAAGCCCCAATAGATACCTTGTGTGGAGGCCCCAATTCGAACCCGACTGCGACGACTGTACAACCCAACTACTACAACCCTAATTACTCATGATTGTTATGTGAAGACCCCTAATAAATCATGCACAAGATGTTAAACAAGTTTTAAAGATGAAGAAGCACAAACTATAATAAGCCGTGAGAGAGAGAGAGAGAGAGTTTTGAGCGAGTGAGTTAGTGAGAGAGAGATTTTGAGTTTTTAGTTTTTGGTTCTAGAGAATGAGCGGGTTTTGGAGAAATTAATTGAGCCACTCAAATAATTTGAGTCTTTTAATTTGACCCACCCAATTTTTTGCACCAAGCCCGATTATTTTTCATTTTTAGTAACATTTTTTTTAATGATCAACAGCAACACACATTCTAGTGTTACCATATATACCGATTCATATCAATTGTACCACTGATAGATATCAATGGTAATACCAAAAAAAGTATTGCCTTAGATCAATTTTAAGACATAAAAGGCAACACTTTTGCTGGTAACACCGAAAAAAATGTCGTGGAAAGCCATATATGGTGTAGTGCATGCTGAGAAAGCATCTTCTTCTCAGGCGACGAGTTCGACTGTTGTTTGCTTTAATTGTGATTCAGCGGGGCACGTTAGTACCCGTTATACTGTGTCAGCTATTGTTTGTTTTCTGTGTGGGAGCTAGGGACACCTTCAGAAATACTGCAGGAGTTCTAGTGACAGTAGGTCTCGAGAGAGCTCAGGGGCCTCGAGAGATCCAGTCCGTACTCCATCCAAGGAGTCATGTCAGGCTTCGGGAGCCATAGGTAAGGACATCCGAGGAGGAGCAACGAGTTCAGGTTTGGGTTTTCTTCGAGTCGATGAGATCGAGGAGATCGATGATCTGGAGGATGTTGATTTAAGGTACATTTGAGATTTAGCCTTGATTTATATTTTCCTTGTTTTTCGGATTGATGTTTTGACTCAGTTTGTATTGTAGTATTGTGGTTGCGAACCATTTATTATTGATCTATCTTGTTATGATAGCTTTTGAGAATCTTGAGATTTGACGTCGTCTGATGCGTTATTCTTTTTCTTTTGGTATTGTACCCGAGATTTTTGTGGTAATCTGGGTAATTGTTCATTGAAATTCGAGAAGCCGAGTCTTGAGGACTTGGGCGTGCGGTTGATATGTTCCCGAAGACTCTATGTGCGTTGTTAGTTTCCTTTTGTGGCATGAGTCAGTGATTGCTTGAGCGTTAGATGCCGATGAGAATGGGGGAGTGTACACTGATGACTGTAGACATGTACAATGGGCGACACCCGCGAGGTGTGTACGCCGGTGTTACGAGTCATGCGGTTGGTACGACCTTCTGGCTGGTCTCTAGCAGAAGAGTCATGATTCGACTGATCTCGCACTTGGCTGAGTGTTTGTATCACTTCATTATTCACCATGTTCCGGCAGAGGAGATGCAGGGACCCGAGGGGTTGGCCCAGTTAGTCAGACAGAGTTGCTTATATTGAGGGGTATCCCTGGAGATGTTGTTTTCAGATCCTGATGGATAGTTCGCACCCCGTGTTTTGCACCCTGAGTTTCGGGGACGAAGCTCTTTTTAAGGGGGGGAGTATGTAATATCCGGGGGTAATTTTTTTTTCGTGTTACTGTTGATTTGTACGTATTCATTTGGAATTGTACAAGTGTTGTTGTTTTGGACTGATACAATGTATACTGTATTGGAATATTTCGGGATCGGAATATTTATGCTTGTCGTCGGGTTGGTTTCGTCGTTTGAATGTTGGTTGGAGAGTTTGGATTTTTGGCTAATTATACTAGCCTTAACGTACGCTACGGATGTAGCATTGCGTATGCTAGCTTGTTGACATATACATACGTTAAGCCTGTAAGGTTACGTACATAATGCTTGGTAGGTGGCAGGAACCTTCCTCGTAGTCACTTTCGGCCGGTGGGTCCCGAGCATCTTCCGATCGGATCTCACTATTGCAGTCAACGGACCCTTACGTACGTTAAGAGGTGAGCTCTACGTACGTAATGCATGTCTTGTTAACGTACGTAATAAGTTTTTGTTTATGTACGTTAAGGCCTTCGTATTTTAGTTCAGTTAGTTCTGGATTTAGCTTTACGTACGTTAATGTTTTTACATAGAGTACGTAAAGGCCCTTATGTACGTTAGCATGGGCGTATAACGTACGTAATGGACTTGTCAGTCAATTTATCTTGGTTTCGTATTTCATTTCCTCACGAACCAAAACACATTTTCTCTCCCTAGAATCGTCCGTTTGGACTTGTTATTGATGTTTAGCCCCTTCCAACTCGATCTTGATCATCCTAGATTGGATTGAAGCTTGAAGTTGGAAGCTTGTTGATGCTCCTTTGGTGTTTGGAGGGTTCTTCTTGTTCTTCTTCCGTAAGTTCCCTCAATCCCTTGTGATTTTCGAGTTTGTTGTTGTTGTTGTTTTCTTCGGGTATTGTTTGATTGATGGAGTATATCATGATTCTTCATAGTTTTGATAAACTTTTGATGAAGAACATGATGGTATTGCTTGAGTTGGATTATGTTCTTGATGTTTTAGATTGTTAGGAGGTTTTTAATCATGTCTAGGAAGGATTATGTTAAGATTGTTATATGATTAACATAGTCTTGAGATGATTATTGTTGGTGGTGGTGTTCTTGAAAGATTTTAACCATTTTAGTAAGGATTTATGATGATTTATGAGGTGATTATCATAATTTGAAAATGTTTGAGTGAATCTTGTTGTTTAATCCGAATTCATGATGTATTGATGAAGGATTTTTATTTCAGACATCATGATTATTGAGTTGATGATGTTCTTGGGGTGATAATGATAATATTGATAATATTATCATTGTAGGAGGATCAATTTGATGAAATTGGTGATATTATCATTTTGAGATGTTTGTTTTGATGATTGTTCTTAAGTGAATCTTGTTGAATGGATTTCACAAGTGTTAAGAACGTAATGATCATGTTAATTGATCATCGAGGTGATGGAGGATGTTAGAATTCATAGTTGAGAACTATGATATTCGTTCGTGAGGTGTGATCGATTCGTGTTTAAATCGGGCTTTGTCCTTGTCGTTATTTTCTATTGATTTTGTGTTTTGAATGAATCGTTTTCATTCAAGGTTGTTTGAGTGTTTGTGATCGTCGAGAGGCGCCGTTCGTCATTTCGTGCCAGGACGTTGATCGTGGAAGGACTTTCTCGCCTTCGGTTTGAGGCAAGTTTTATACTTGTGATGGTCAATGAGATTAATATTATCATATATGTGTATGAATGTATTGTATCATTTCGAGACTTAGTCTCTTCGTGATTTGTTGATATTCGGGAATTGTTTGATGCAATACCTTTCGGCAATTATGCTAAATGTTATTGTTACTCGTTAACGGCCGGTTTAAGGCATTAAAATTCTTGTTGATACTGATGTTGTCGATAGCCGGTTCGCGGTATCGATGTATCGATTATTATTGTTGACGTTAATGTCGTTCTGAGGCATCGTTGAATCGTTATTATCGAATTGGAACTGTTGCATTGGCCGATTGAAGGCATTTGATATATTCGTTTATCATCTCTGTTCGGTGGTCGGTTTAAGGCGCCGGGACATCTATTCTATCGTATCATTGGTTATCGATTGACCGTTCTAAGGTAATCGAGGTATTGAATTGGGATTATCGAAGATAATTCCCATCCGTTGTATTATTGGTTATCGATTGACCGTTCCAGGATAATCGAGGTCTTGAATTGGAATCATCGAAGATAATTCCCATCCGTTGTATTATTGGTTATAGATTGACCGTTCCAAGGTAATCGAGGTATTGAATTGGGATTATCGAAGATAATTCCCATCCGTTGTATCATTGTTTATCGATTGACCGTTCTAAGGTAATCGAGGTATTGAATTGGGATTATCTAAGATAATTCCCATCCGTTGTATTATTGGTTATCGATTAACCGTTCTAAGGTAATCGACATATTGAATTGGGATTATCTAAGACACTTCCCATCCATTGTATCGTGTTATCGATCGACCGTTCTAAGGTGATCGGTGTATTGAATTGGGACTGTCAAGGATAGTTCCCATCCATTGAGTCGTCGTGATCGATTGGCCATTCCAAGGTAGTTGAGGTATTTTGAATTGGGACCGCCGAGGATGGTGCCCATCCGTGAGTATTTTTATCGTGTTGGCCGATTCAAGGCCGCACACTATTATTCTTGTGAATTCGATAATCTGGTAATCGTTGCCGTTTGCCACTAATTGTGGAGGCTAGTTCGGCTAGTGCTCGATGGGTAAGTCTGGGGCTTGAACCTTCGCAGTTGGTTTTCCAGCACCTGCAATTCAGCAGGTCACGGTCATTGGATGACCTCATTGTGATACGGCTTTGTGCCGTGGCTTCGGCCCTCATTGTGATACGGCTTCGTGCCGTGGCTTCGGCCCTCATTGTGATACGGCTTCGTGCCGTGGCTTCGGCCCTCATTGTGATACAGCTTCATGTCGTGGCTTCGGCCCTCATTGTGATACGGATTCATGCTATGGCTTCGGCCCTCATTGTGATACGGCTTCGTGCCGTGGCTTCGGCCCTCATTATGATACGGCTTCGTGTCGTGGCTTCGGCCCTCATGGATACAACTTCGGGCTGTTTTGGCTTCGGGCCACTGTGGTGATTGACAGCTTCGGCTGAGTGACATTCAGGGTATTGTCATGATATACAGCTTCGGGTTGTTCGGCTTTCAGGCCATTGTGATATATAGCTTCGGCTGAGGGGCTTTCTGGCCATTGTGATGTATCAGTACTTCTGTTGGAGCCTTCGGGCATTGTGATTCGTATCTATTCCAGTGTTGGCTTGGTTTACCTTCGGGTGATGTATTGTTGTGTTCTGTATTGATGGTTCGCCGTTGGGCACTTGTGTTCTAACTTGTTGAGCAGGTATTGATCGTATGCCGTGGGCATAATATTTCACGAATGCTCGATTCTTACTTTAGTTTGTGAGCATCTCGTATTACCATTACTATACTGTTCATTCTGCCCTTTGGATGCATATCATGTTGTACATGTATTTGATATTCATTATCTGGATGACTGACCCCGTGGGGGCGGAACATGTTTTCATGTTTTAGGTGTTTGCGAGGAGAGAGTTGAGACACAGGGGCATGACGATGGCGACGAGGCATTCGAGCGATACTAGTCCGAGATGTTTTGGTGTTCATATCGGTCAGACAGTTTGGAGTACTCCAATTTTTTTAGTTATTGTCATTTTGTATTACCCGAGCAAGGCTCGTGGATGTCGTTGTATTTTATTTAGGCCATGTTGGCCCACTGTTGTCATTGAAATTCCATATCGGAATGTTGGATGTCAGTGTAGGGATTGTGACTCCCCTTTTGGTCAGCTAGTTGTATTTTTGGTCGTGTTAGCCTAGTGGATCTCCTGGTGTGGGGTCCACGGCACTGTAATGACCCAATGGGATTTGGGGGTGTTACACATAGCTCCAACTTCGAGTTCACCTCCCTCCTCGACTCTGCCACTAACACAATGTCGTCAGCAAAAAGCATGCACCTGGGACGACATCCTGTATCCCCCGCGAAATGACGTCAAGGATTAGAGCGAAGAGAAGAGGGCTAAGCGCCGATCCCTGATGTAGCCCTATCTCAACCGGGAAAAACTAGGTGTCACCAACTGGGGTTCTAACGCAAGTCCTAGCTTGGGAGTACATGTCTTGGATTGCTCTAATGAACGGCAGCGACACCCTCCTCTCTTCTAGGTTCCTCCAAATAACATCGCGCGGAATACTATCATAAGCCTTCTATAGATCAATGAACATCATATGGAGATCCTTACGCCTCTCTCTAAACTTCTCCATAAGGCGTCTGACGAGATGAATAGCCTCAGTCGTGGACCTCCCCGGCATGAAGCCAAATTGGTTCTCTGAGATCTCAACTTCTCTTCTAACCCTACATTCCACCACTCTTTCCCAAAGTTTCATAGTATGACTGGGGAGTTTAATACCCCTATAGTTACTACAGCTATGAGCATCGCCTTTGTTCTTGAAAAACGGCACGACAATACTATGCCTCCACTCCGTCGGCATCTTCAATTAATAACACAATACACCAACAATACATCAAATAAATACAATAAATTCATCAAACAAATGAAAACTAAAAACACAAAATTCTAAAAACCAAATAAAACCTAACCTAATAAACTAAAAAATAATAAAAACTACATGAAAAACAACCTAATTATAGAATTAATGCACAAAATGATAGACCAAATAATAAAAACTACATGTATGTTTTAATTCTATATCCAGATCTAAGTCATCGGCTAAACCCTAATTTTTTTTTTTTTTTTTCGGGTGCCGAGGAGAACTCAGGACGATATATAATTTTAAATTTGAGGTTTAGCCGACGACTAGATCTAAATCGTCGGCTAAACCCTAATTTTTTGTTTTTTTTTCCGGGTGCCGAGGAGAACGGAGCGCGATATATAATTTTAAATTGGAGGTTTAGCCGACGACTAGATCTGGGTCGTCGGCTAAACCATTACAAAAGTCGTCGGCTAAAGTGTTAAACTTTAGCTGACGACTACATTGTAGTTTAGCCGACGATCTGGACAAAAGTCGTCGGCTAAAACATTTTAGCCGACGACAGTATGGGTCGTCGGCTAAAGTCCAAAGTTTAGCCGACGACACTTAAAAGTCGTCGGCTGTTTTTTTAAGTGTCGTCGGCTAGTGATTTTATTAGGATGGCCCAGAGATTTGGCCATGTTGAGTCCATGAAGTTGATAAACGTCTGCTGTGGGAAGCAGTCTTTATCCTGGAGTAATTCCCAGAGATAATACTTTCCAATGAATTGCTTCTTTGTGTCTCCCCACATTAGAAAAGCTTCAGTAGTCTAGAACTCATCAACATGCCAAAGCTCTTTGCCTTCCCATTCAAATCTTGGCGCTTCCCCTAGTCTGGTTCTCATCTTCTTGCTGCAGGTTGGTCATCATCATCAGGAGCAGCCAATTCTTTCCTCTTCGGATTAGACATCCCAGCTCCAATAAGAGGGAGGTCACTTCTCTGCTTTGTCCTCATATCCCTTCTGACTAACTCAACAGTATCTTCTTCCCCCTGACCTCTTGCTTCCCTTTTTCCTCTCTCATCTTCCCCCTTTTTGCCAGAATCAACCAGAGAGGTCAACTGCTGTTCCATTCTAGACATCCAATCAGACGGACCTCCGCCGAAAAATGAAAATTACCGGAAATCGAAATTGCGGATATTACATACTACCCTCCTTAAAAGAAGTTTCGTCCCGAAACTTAAAACAAGTAGGGAGAAGCAATATCCCGATAGGAAAACTCAACGAGATACACAAGAAACGCGTAACTTTCGCCCATTGGCGAAACGTTACAAGCAACGCGAAAGAATATACAGCGTGAAAACACGCCCCACGACGACCATAACAATGCTACCAGCAATGATTCAAAACAATAACGATCAATTAACGACGCATCACATACCACATCATATGCACACATTTAATCAAAGAAACGTACGCGACAACAAGTCGCACCTGACTAAAACGGCTATGCGATAGAAACAAATAGAGTATCACGATAGAAGTCATTCCGATTCTCATCAACAAGAAAATGTCCGACGTCAAAACACAAACAATTCAAGATAACGGAAAACGAGGGTACCTGATATTACATTCTATCTCACAAAAAATAAGTTTCGTCCCGAAACTTAAAATAAAACATCAGGGTAGAATACAAACAAAACCAAAAAGTTCACGCAACAAATATCAATCTCTACTCGAATTACAAGACAAATACAACACGCAACTACGCTACTGGGCACCACCGAGCTCTCCACGCGTAGGGGCAGGATCTCGGCTCCCGAACATCTCAACGACGGTCTCTCAGTGTACCGCCTGATGTCTTACATGTCCATAATTGAAACATTTAACTTGCGGCGAGCGACAATTCTTCCGAGTATGGCCCACACGGCTACAATTGTAACATAACTTCACGCCGCTTGTCTTACTCGGCTCGTGAGTAGGATTCTTAGACTGATCAAACGAATGATAAGTGTTCCCAGAAGGGCAATACAAGGTAATAGGCTCACGAATCTCACTTCTCTGGCCTTTTGAAAAGTTACTCGAGGTCTTCTGCCTCTTACCTCCTGAGCTACCCTCTGACATGGAAACAGCCATCTCGATGGCTAGAGCTCGGTCCTGATAATATTTCAAGGTAGTACACATAAGCGGAGCCATAATCTCACGGATATGTGGTTTCATGCGCATATTAAAATTCCGGATCTTGTCCGCTTCACTTCTCACCTGATCACGAACATAAGCTAGCTACCGATTATAATCGACTATCGCCTGGGATATCGACACATCCTGGGGTGTAGCCGAGAAAAACTCAACGATCCTGCGCTCACGGACAGGCAACGGGCAATACTCTGCCTCCATGGCGGTCTTAAACTCAGCCCATGTAGGTGTACGATTTGCAGGCACCACAGCCTGCCACCAGTCTGCAGCTTCTTTGTCGAGCAAGTACTGAGCAATGGGTACCCTCTTTTCATCTGGACAAGCTATAGCATCAAATATTCTGTCCAACTGGAAGAACCAGCTTTCCTAACCTAACGAGTCAGACGAACCCACAAAACGGGGCGGCTGCATCCTCATCACATCTCGTAACCACTTACTAGCCCCGTTATCCCCATCTGGATTCTCATTCCGATGTACGGCCTGATTCATCTGCACTAACTGATCAACCACCTGACGAAGGATGGTGGCGGCGCCAATGTCAACCTTAACGCTAGCTGAATGAGAATGTCCCTGATCTGTACCGAGCTGATTGGTACTCGGCAAGGAGTGAGTCGCCCTCTCACGCTCCTGATTACGACTACCACCACGACCTTGGCCTCGACCCCTCAACATACTGAACGGGCAACCATTCAGAACAACAAAATAAATACCACATAATCAACATAGGGTAACAACCAGTAGCACAATAAGGTATTTACTCCAAGTCATCACACGAGTACACGAACTAACAATGCAATAATAGACTTAATTTCATAAGTAATTTGCACGGTTACATCAACAGAGGTGCCCGACTTTTACCAAAATAAACACGGTCGGGGCCACATACATGTCATTGAGACTAGACACTTGTAACATTCTTTAAAAATAAATTTTTTCCGAGGTATTTGTTCAAATGTTAATATTTTAAAATTCGCAAGTTCCGAAAGATTTTGCTGGGATGAAATTTTGAAAACACTTTGGTTAATACCTCGGTCATTGAAGTGGGGAACGATACCTAACAACGTATCCCGCCACTAGGGCATACAACCTAGATTTCTGACGAGAATAATAACATAGCAACTCACTGCACAACTTAACCTCAATACATAAACACACAACGTTCTAATTTACGAAAGCCAAAGTTGTTTTGCAAAACAGAAATTTTTCAAAATTCATAACCAAAACGATAGTAATATTTCGCAATATCCGAGGTACTTCAAAACACATTTTCTAAATACCGTCTGATGGTGTCATTTAAAAATACACGCCCCATTTGTCAAAATTTAACCGATTTTAAAATCCATACAAACCGTGGTTTGACCGCACCACCAAAATGTTTTCCAAAAAATCGGTTATTACCAAGATGCTCAAACCATAAAGTCCTTCAGACAAACGTTCCCAAACCTACTTACCACATTCCAAAAACAGTCGAATTTAAAACTGCATGCTCAAATGGAAACCAGGGTCGCCAATCCAATTAAATGCATCTCGTGGTACCAAGTTTAAACACACAACAAAATCATTCATCGGAGTTTCTCACAAACTCTACCGTCGGTACCTTTTCAAAACCCATCAAGGTTTACAACTTTCACCCCATACCACCCCACACGGTGGTTCAAAGGTAAAACAACAATACGCCCATCTTTATACATATACTATGTGCCACAAGTATTAAAGACACTATATTACACAACACCGTGCAAATAGAATTATGCACCGCAATAACTCACTAAGATAAAATCATGATACATAGGTACCTCGCATAAAAGAGGAGACTTATGTCCATAGGCCGCACGGAGACGACGGTCGCCCACGATACTAATCTCATCCGACAACATATCTGACACGTTGTGACTACGCACAACTCAACTTGTCACCCGACATCTTGAATGACAAAACCACACAATACTCGACAAATCACGACTCGACTTGACCCGACAGCCTAGGTTTCCGCAACCTAAGCTCTGATACCATAAATGTAACACCCCCAAAACCATATGGGAATATTACACGTCGTAGACCCTTTCCACAAGGATCTACCAGGCTAAACATCCATAAACAACCAAATACTTGCCCGGCCAGGGTCAAACAATAAAATAATACAGACCGTCATGGTCACTTACACGTGAATACACAGACTGATGAGGTCACACAACCCAATCAACAAAACTGACTTAAACGACATTACCCACACAGGGTTGAAATACAATACAGCGGAAGACTGAAATCAACTCTGACAACACAACAAAAATCAAACAACTCTCGACTCATGATTAGTATCGCAGTTCGTCATCCTCTTGTGCCAATCCTGTGACTGCTCCCCTGAATCTGCATGTACCTGGATGCAAAACAGACATCCACCCCCCCGATTACTCGGGGGTTAGTAAAACTCCACTGTTTTACTAGTGCAAGTATCAAATCATACGAAATGTAACAAGCAAGTAATAATCGTGAATCAAATATAATAATCAAGTATCAAAATATTCCCGGGAGGTTTTCACAAGGGAAGATAAGCTATGAGGCATTCGAAAATAAGATTATCATCTCAGGAATTTTTAGAATTTCAAAACCTTTAAGACCTCAAGTCCTGATTCACAAAACCTTTCGAAAGACTTTAGGGCCTTAACCCAAATCTTGTTTCATAACTCAACAGTTTACAATACGGGAAACATTTACTCAAGCTTAGGACTCGGTCCAACATTCATTTTCATAAAACTTTTCCTTTCAAAACTTTGATTTGAAAATAAACATGCTCATGACACCGTACAACATGCTCATTAAAAATTTCTAGAAACTTTTAATTACTAGAACTTAATTACAATAGATGAAACTTACTTGAATATGATGAATCAAAGTGCAAGAAAAAACTTCAAAATATAACTTCAAATTTGTTTAAAGGTTACAAGCTTACAAAAATTGAAAGTAAAACGCTAAGTAAAATACTAAGTGCTTATTGATCAAGCACTTTTCAATTACAAACTAAATGAAAGAAAAACTTCAAACCAAAAATGAAATACAAACTAAAATTGAAAGTTCTAAGGAAAATATATTGCTAAAAGAAAGGAGTATTTCTCAGCAAGAAGATGGGTTTTGAGAATTGGTAATTGGTGATTTTGCAATGGATGAAGAGGTCCTTTTATAGGTGATTTTCAAGAATACAATTGATTATTTAATTCAAAATATCTATTGTAATATCATTTTTTTAATTCTTTGTTCACACTTCACCCATGTCTTTGAATTTTCAGATTTTTGACCAAAAAAATATCTTGTGGTTGAGTTCACAAGTTGGTCAAAAGTGGACTAATTTTGCATGGCATCTGCTGAAAAACGGCGATGAAAAACGGCCCAGTTTGCCCCGTGTTGTGCGCCGTTTTGTGGTGACTCGGTCTCTTCCGGAATACGCGCGAGGACACGGCGCTAAATGCCGGCCGTGTGTGAAACGGCCCAAGACACGGCCCTTGTTGCGCCGTATGTGAAACGGCCTACATAACACGGTCCTGTTTGCGTCGTGTTGTAGGTCGTTTTGCCTTAAAAAATTCCCGCCGTTGGATTTGATCTTGTTTTCCGTCCTTTTTGATGCTTCATGTCAGTAATCTGTAAAATAACCATTTTTATCTCAAGTTTGGACATATCTGTAAAATATATATTTTTAATCACAAATCAGTACAATTATGCCCGGAAAAATGAATATTTTGTATATGAATTTTAGATCAATTATGCACTAATCAAATACCCCACACTTAAATTCTTGCTAGTCCCGAGCAAGACTCTTTATTAATCACACACAAAATAAAAATTAAAATAAGACAAAATAAAAAATAAAAAATAATACACACAAATTTAAGAAAAATAATTATATATAAAGATAAAAAGAGATCAAAATACCATCAATACACAATAACCAACTTTACACAGTAGATAGAAATGAATCAAGATTCAAAATAAATCTACTAACAATTTTGAAGTTAAAACACGGTTTTTATTTTTGTAATTCCAAAATGCAAGGTTTTCCCCCCAAAAGGTTGATTATTTCTTTCCCACTCGTGACTCACACGACTCCCTTTAATGGTTGCTCTCGATCACTCGTTTATTTTTCGACTCAATATGAAGAAGAATTTCATTGGCGTCATCAAATATTGTGATTTTTTACGAAATTGAGTGTATTGAAATTCAGCCGCTAATTAATTCAAGTCTGTTCATAAACTACATCCCTTAGTGATAGCTTTCACACCGTTATTTGCTAACGTGTAGCTCTTTTCACCAGCACAATTTCTATCTTTTTTTTTTTAAAAAAAGGTGATAGTTTTCACACCGTTATTTGCTAACGTGTAGCTCTTTTCACCAATTTTTCTGTGAGACGGCAGCTACGCACAAACAATGGTTAGTCCTTTATTTTTCGCAAAATTTTAAGACCCCCAAAATTAGGCAATTTGTCGCTCAACACTTCTCCTTTTTGTCATTTTTTTTAGATGATAGCTTTCACACCGTTATTTGCTAACGTGTAGCTCTTTTCACCAATGACTCCTTTTTTTTTTAGGGAATAGATTTTTTGCAGAAAATCATTTATTAGTTAAGCATAAAAAAATCAAAAACTCCACAAATTAAGTAAATTTCAGTTCTATTTTTCATCAACCCACTGATTCCTCTTTTCTCAAGGTAATGAATGAGTCGATTTTATATGATAATTACAAGGCTTGGAAAGAGAGATTAAGGCTCAAAAATTTTGGAATATACAATTTTTTTTTACCGGTTAAAACAATTTTAGAAGCTTGTATATAGCTAAATTATTGGTGCTATGGCCAGATCTAGAAATCTCACAAATAAACAATATATATATATATATAAATATACATAAAAAAAAAAAAATCAAAGCCAAATAACAAAAATAATCAAATCACACCACAATAATTAAAACATACCACCCCCAAACTTGAAAAAGAAACTATCCTCAGTTTTAAAAAAATAATAATAAAAAGTAAGAGAAAAAAAAATACTCACTGTTATGAAAATTGATGCTTGAGCTATGCCTTTTTGGATCTGCATGAAAAAATATACAAGGCAAACAACAACAACAACAAAAGTATACCCGGAAGTATAACACAATTTTTAAGATGCGCATCAAGAAAGTCCGAAGAGTCGCCTTACGCTACCATCAATGCTTTTATTAAAAACAAAAAGAATACGGCAATAAAAATAACAATACATAAATCGCGAATAGATGCGCGTCACGAGATCAAGAAGAAACTCCTTAAGCTGCCACCATTTAGCACAATTATTACACACGACAGAAAGTAAAAATACAAGAGGTCCGATATGGGTTATCAAAGGGAGAGGAATGAATCCACTTTTCGTTTTCTCACGGTAAAATCTTCCATCCAGACAATTTTAGCTAGAGCTGGATCTGGTTGAGGAACAAATTCAATGAGTTTTTTGATTAGCTCTTCTGGTGTTGTTGCAACGACTATGATTCGTTTAGCACGCTCGGAAATAAAACCTTTTTCAGCAGAGTAGTCGATGAAAGATAGTAAACCATCAAAGAAACCATTGACATTAAGCGGACTCTATTGGTTTTGATGAACATTTAGTCGGGCTCTGTAACCACATGAAAAAGTTACTCAAGGGTGCCAAAACCACCGGAAGGGTGATAAAGGCGCGAATTATTTATCATGTGAGTTATGCGATCTTGCATATTCTGATCTAAACTCATCTCCAATAGTTGCCCCGGTGATTTTACTTTCAGCCAGAGGTTTTGGAATTACTCCCAACACTCTTACTCCTTCCATATAGGCAGAAGCAGCAGCTCGTCCCATTAATCCTAGACTTCCTCCTCCATAAACTATATGAATGCATTTTTCTCCTAAAGTACGACCCAAGTTGTGGGCTGCTTCAGTAAAGCATGCATCTTTCCCATAACTAGCTCCACCAAAAATGCAGACTGAGTTAAATCTTTTTGTGGAAGATGATGATTCCATTTTTGAAAAGAAATTTATTTGAGAGAAAAAGGAAAAAAAATACAAGTTTGAGGGATGAATAAAAGAAACAAGCACAATGTTTATTTATAGAAGAAATAGAAGGTAAAAATTGTTTAACAAGTTTGTGATTGCATTGATTGCGCTTCAACTACTCAATAGAATAATGAATGCATTTATCGCGTATCACATTTTTTATTCAGAAAATCTCACCACACGACAAAAATAAAAGATACTTACGCGTATGCACAGTAGTTGTGATTGTGGCTCACATCTTCCTCTGATTTTACGTTCAGAAACGGCCTAAACGCCTTCTATGAGTCGGGGAGAAGCTTCCCATCTAATTTTCTTACAAATTGGCAAACAGGGTCTTTTAACGTCAGATTCCCAAGACGTTGTTCATATTCTGGTTTGAATTTATTCCACAAACATCGAATTCCGTAATATACAAGTCCACTAGGATGCGTGTCAAGAGAAATTTCGATATTATCTAAATTCTCTTTATTCAGACCATCATTAATGAACTGAATTTTATCTTCTCTGTTTGTAAATGGAATTCCTAAAGATCGACATTTTAAATTACAGTTCCATCTAGCACATTTATAGCAAACGGCTAGCATCTTTGCTCGTCGTTTCTTGGCATATGAACTTTTTCTAAGCCCTGGTAAAAATCTAGTAGGTGTTTCCATGAATTCACCTGCTATTCTCACTTTGGCTTCAATTATGAACCTAATATCAAAAGGTATGCTTTTATTCATAAGAAACCTCATCCTTTCAATTCTTGCTTTGTAGATTTTTAAAATTACTTTTTTGCTTAGAAAGGGAAATCTTTTTTCAATATTATACAATGTTTCTTCCATGACAAAAAAAATAAAATGAAAAACGATAAAATATCTACAAATATCAGTTGTTTGTGGGAAACTGAAAAATCCGACTTTGATAGTCACAGAGTACCGTTATCCGCCACTTGACCGGACAGAAGAATAAAAGATGCAGAAATAAAGAAAGATAAAATAACAAGATATAAACAAAACTATACAAAAAAAATTATATTTGGCCTAAAACAATCCCCGGCAACGGCGCCAAAATTTGATCGGTCAAAAACTTATCCTAAAAATAGGAGTTCTTGAGTCGCTCGCAAATATATATACGAGGTAGAAGTAGTTTGTGGTAAGTTCTACCAAGGTCTTTTCTCTCGAGGATTGTCCAACAGGGCTTCGTATAATATTTTGTATAGATTGCAAGAAGTAAATACTAAAATATACTAAAATATATTTTTTTTTGGTTTTTAAATATTAACTAAATTAATTGCACTATATTTTAAACCAAACTATTTTTTAATAAGACTATTTTAATAAGACTATTTTTAATAAGACTATTTTTATACTAAACTATTTATATTAAAACTATTTATAGTAGACTATTTATATTAAGACTATTTATATTAAGACTATTTATATTAAGACTATTTATATTAAGATTATTTATACTAGACTATTTTAAGTAAGACTATTTTTAATACTACTATTTTTAAGAAGACTATTTTTTTAACTAGTGGAAATGAATAGGATTAAAATGAGTTGGGAATTTATAAAATCTAGGGGATTACGGGTTCATTAAATTAGGTTCTTAATTAAGTATCGGAATTGATTTATTCGGATATAAAAGAAAAAACGAATGTTTATCGAGTAATCAACTTTTCACCTCTGTACTTTCGTAATCAAAGATGTCTTAATCACTTTTGCTTTTTTAAGATGTTGATAACAAGATTAACACTTGATAGATTGAAAAAATGTGTTTTCAATACACTTAACAATCAATCAAGGAGGTTTCACTAGTAGAAATAGGATATGATCAATCTCTATTTAAACCAATTAGTCCTTTCATTTCTCTAACTTGACTATTTTTAGGATAAACGATCGTTCATCGAGTAATCAACTTTTCACCTCTGTACCTTCGTAATCAAATGTGTCTTAACCACTTTCGCAATCTTAAGATGTTGATAACAAGATTAACATTTGATAGATTGAAAAGATATGTTTCCAATTCACTCAACAATCAATCAAGAAGGTTTCATTAGTAAAAATAGGATATGATCAATCTCTATTTAAACCAATTAGTCCTAAAAATAGTTTAAATCAATCAAATACTCAATATATAACCTAATAGAAATCCCCCTTCCCCTAGGAAGAAAGATTAGCTACTCATTGGTTTATACATACTAAAATTATAATAGAAATAATTTATATATATAATATATATAGAAACTTTTAATTACTAGAACTTAATGACAATAGATAAAACTTACTTGAATATGATGTATCAAAGTGCAAGAAATATACTTCAAACTTATTCAAAGGTTACAAGCTTACAAAAATTGAAAGTAAAACACTAAGTAAAATACTAAGTGCTTATTGATCAAGCACTTTTCAATTACAAACTAAATGAAAGAAAAACTTCAAACCAAAAATAAAATACAAACTAAAATTGAAAGTTCTAAGGAAAATATATTGCTAAAAGAAAGGAGTATTTCTTAGCAAGAAGATGGTTTTGAGAATTGGTAATTGGTGATTTTGCAATGGATGAAGATGTCCTTTTATAGGTGATTTTCAAGAATACAATTGATTATTTAATTCAAAATATCTATTGTAATATCATTTTTTTAATTCTTGTTCACACTTCACCTATGTCTTTGAATTTTCAGTTTTTGACCAAAAAAATATCTTGTGGTTGAGTTCACAAGTTGGTCAAAAGTGGACTAATTTTGCATGGCATCTGCTGAAAAACGGCGATGAAAAATGGCCCAGTTTGCCCCGTGTTGTGCGCCGTTTTGTGGTGACTCGGTCTCTTCCGGAATACGCGCGAGGACACGGCGCTAAATGCCGGCTGTGTGTGAAACGGCCCAAGACACGGCCCTTGTTGCGCCGTATGTGAAACGGCCTACATAACACGGTCCTGTTTGCGCCGTGTTGTAGGTCGTTTTGCCTTGAAAAATTCCCGTCGTTGGATTTGATCTTGTTTTCCGTCCTTTTTGATGCTTCATGTCGATGTCAGAAATAATCATTTTTAGCTCATGTTTGGACATATCTGTAAAATATATATTTTTAATCACAAATCAGTACAATTATGCCCGGAAAAATGAATATTTTGTATATGAATTTTAGATCAATTATGCACTAATCACAACCCGCACGGACTACACCACACACAATTAAACAAACATAATCAATTCCGACACCGTGATCCACTGTCACATGTCTCCGTAGGTTCAACAACCCACACAGACTATTAATCAGACATAACCAATTCCGACACCGTGATTCACTGTCACGTGTCTCCGTAGGTTCAACAACCCGCACGGAAAGAAACAAACACATCAATCACAACAACCAGTCCTGACCCCGTGAACCTGTGTCATGTGTCAGCGTAGGTTCCGTCGAACCCGCACAGTTGGACGTATTGTGTCCTGATTCGATGGACCTGTGCCATGAATCATCATAGGCCTCGTCAAACCCGCACGATTGGACCTCAGCACCACACACTAAGTTCTGATCCCATGGACCTGTGCCATGAATTCTCGTTGGCCCCGTCGAACCCACACGAGTGAACTTAGCGTTCCAGCACACCACATTCACATTCACATTCACATTACATACAACAATGAGCACAGTTAATCAATCACGTTGATCACCACAAAATCGTACATCACACGCACATAATACAATCTCAACACTCTCAACAACTATAATCAATCAACGACACACAACCAACATAACACACGTTCGGTACACAATACATTGCGCAACCAAGTGTACAATCATCCCATATGTACGTCGCAATCCTGCACAAATGGCACAACAACTAACACGTATACCAATATAACACTATTATCACAAAGCCTTCGAATTGCGGAATACACAACCAATTCAAACGGAACATATTTACGAATGCAAGCAAAATCATTATAAATCTCATACGTGATTATTAGTCGCAAGATACAAGTCGTATAATAAGATACTTGACTTACTAACCGCTACCGAATGCTCCGAAGAACACAGTTCGACCGGGAAGCTCGGACCCCAAAGAAGGCAACAAATGGAAGGGTTCCGACTCGAGTTCTTCACAAGAATTTTGTTCCTAAGTCACAACGATATCAATTCAATCACAATTCTACGAAAACGTATAGAACTTCCCAAGTTCTACCCATTGAAGCATTTTATCGGACACTTTGAGGGCATAGTCCAATATAATCGTTTAACGGAGAAATACTCGAATTTGTTCCACAAAAATTCAAGGGTAATGAATGATTTCGAGTATACAACCATGTTCTAACAATAATCTGAACTAAAACGAATCAAATCGGCCAAACATCAAGAAACCTCAAAAATTCCCAAAACCAAGAGTTTAGGTGTTCATACCTTCGATCCGGGCGGATGATGATGTTAGACATGAATCAAACTTCCAAAACATGTTGCTCTATGTCATATCCATCCAAATCCATCCATTATTGATGAAGAAACGTGAAGAAACGAAGAAAAAGGGTGAAAATGGCCGGATGACTCGGTCCAGACCCTTAAATAGCCGACCCTGGCCGACCGCTTACGTACGTAATCGGCCATGGCCTACATACGTAATCGGCCATGGCCGAACTCCCTGTACCAAATCTGCCGACATGTTACGTACGTTACCGGCAGGCTGTTACGTACGTAACAGGCCTTACGGCCGTTACTACCAGGCCATTACGGCCGTTACTCGGCCAGGTCTGGCCAGCCAGGACTCGGTCGATCCGACGGTCCGAAAAATCCCGAAACTCAGACCTGAACGTAAACCGAAAACACGATTACGAAGTACTCGCAAAGATGAATCCGAACACTAAGAGAACACACGATTCCGACCACCCGAGGGCTCGAAATTCGACAACGGAAGTAATTACCCCAAACTTTGGGAAATTACGAAAATGGCCCAAAACGTCCGAAATACACGATACACGATCGAAACACAAAACCAAAGCTTAAAACATGAACAATAACATTAAATGAACTTACGAGAAACTCAAAACAACAGTTTCGGACGAGATTCGTGAGAATCGAACTCAAGTGCGGAAAAGTCGTTTAAGAACACGGAACTCAACAAAACGATACCGAAACGAACTCGGATACCAAAAAGTGCAGAATTAAATATTCTCAGAATGACGAAATGGTCATAAGCGAGTCTTCGAAATGGACCTCCGTCGAAAAATAAAAATTACTGGAAATCGAAATTGCGGATATTACATTACACATAACTTAGCTTTACATTTGGCATAAGTCACATGCAGTCGATATAATTCACCTGCATTATCATCAGTTGTGCTTCCGCATTACTCATTTGCAGTTAAGGTTTGTTAGCTGCATATTATATCAGCTGAGTTACTCACCTGAGATTCAAGAAAAGAGTTTAATGTCTATTCACCTCCCCCTCTAGACTTATTCCTGACGACTTATGACCTACAAGTGGTATCAGAGAGGTTGGTTTAATTTTAATAAACTAGATCCACATATCTGAGCTTATATAAATCTCTCATTATAATGGAACACATGCAGCACATGAACTCTAGATTACCTGTATTTTCTATTGATGAATACGACCTATGGAAAATAAAAATGCAGACACATCTTTCATCTATCCATGATGACATGTGGTGTATCATAGGAGATGGTCCCTTCATCTTTCTGAAGGACAATACACCAGAAGAAATTGCAGCTGGGAAGCCAGAGAAGATTCCCAAGAAGAGAACTAAAATGTCCCCTGAAGAAAGGAAGCTGGCCAACCTTGACAATCGGGCCAGTGATGTATTATACCAGACCCTTGACAAGGCAACCATGGTCAAAATCAAGAACTGCAAGAATGCCAAGGAAATATGGGACACATTAGTTGTATTGTGTGAGGGAACTGAGCTTATAAAAGACAAAAAGCTGTTAATTGCCACTCAGAAGTTTGATAACTTCAAAATGAAGAATGGTGAAAAAAATTGACCAGGTGGATACAAGATTCACATAGATCATAAATGAAATAAACTCTCTTGGTTAAACCTATGGCAACCGAGAGATGGCTCTAATGGTTCTAAGATCTCTCACCCTAGAATGGAGCATGAAGGCCGTTGCTATGAGAGAATCTAAGGATCCTAACAAGATAAAGATCCTAGATATTTTTTCAGACCTCAAAGCATTCGAGTTTGAGCTGCCCTACTCATCAACTAATGAGCAAGCTGAGAAAAGAATAGCTTTTGCAGCAGAATCACCTGCAAAGAGTCAAGTTGAAGTCAGTCCTCCCAGCCCTCTGAATTTTGAAGAAGAGATGGCATTTATCATGCAGAGGTTCAGAAACTTCAGGAAGAACTATTCAGGGTACAAAAATAACTTCAAGGAGAACCCAAGAAGAAACCAAAAAGCTGGAAACTGGAAAGTAGAATGCTACAATTGTCACAAAGCAGGACATATCCAGTTTGACTGCTCTGAACTCAAGAAGGATGAAAGCAAGAAGGACATGGGCAGAAAGGATGATAAAAGTAAAGCTCTCATTGGTGAAGATCAAGAAAGAGTTGAATAAGGTCGTGGATTCTTTTCAGATTATGATGATGACTACAACTGCTTGATGGCCAATCTAGCTGATGAAGAGGTAACATCTGTAACACCCCCAGAATATGACCGGGAATGTCACACGCCGTAGACCCTTATCGCAAGGATCTACCAGGCTAAACTCCAAAAGACTACTCGATGATTGACCGACCGGGGTCAAAATTAAATAGAAAACAGACCGACAAGGTCATAAACCAATTCAAAAACTAACGACATTCATATTACAATGACCACAATAAACTTGAACATAGAAAAGAATGACAACTCAATTTAAAAATCGTTAACTACACCCATGCAAGGGTGAATACTCGAACGACAAAGAAATACCGACCAAAATGATACAAAAGAAAAGACTCTGACTCTGGTGTGATTAGCATCGTCGTCTTCCATCTCCTTCCAAGCCAATCCCGTGACTGCTCCCGAGCTGCCAAAACCTGAGCGCATAACAGGCACCCACCCCCCGAAAACTCGGGGGTTAGCAAACTGGAATTTTGCTAGTGCAAGTACATAATATACAAGATATACGAACAGTAACAACACAAAATTCAACCATCGTGAAGCCTTAACACAAACCATACATTTCCAAAGTTAACACAGTATAGCACTCGCATACACAAGGTGAAAAATAATCACATAGTCATATTCTCTATATGGAACATAATGCCAATCAAACTTTGGACGAGCCCAAGGAGTCAAAAGATTAAGTTTGAAAATCCATTTTTATAAAAAAAAGAAAAGTATTTTGATAAAATAGTTTGAAAACATTATTAATGACTCGGGTCGTCTTGGGGTTTTAAAAAAAAATCGAATGGGAATACTTTTGGAAATAATTTCAAAAACTCTCGGGTCCTTGACCCAACGTATGGAAAACGATTACACAAAAACCAAGTCAACTTATTTGGGGTTCTCGACCCAATTTATAGAACACCGTCACAAACGAAATCCTTACAACATCACACAGGGTTCTCAACCCATTCCAAATAACATCATCATGAAATCAATCATCTCAACATTCCACAGGGTCCTCGACCCAAAACACAGAATAGCACCACAATACAATCAAAGGTACAAAACTCTCATTCGACATTTCCTGCTCAAGACCCCCGATTAATTAACCCTCGGAGATTTCGTCAAACCTCCGGGGTTAACTAACCCTGATACCAACGCTTTAAAAACAATTTGAAACAAGCTTTCAAAAACACGAATTGCGGTCTGTATCAAGACAAACATTAAAAGTGAGTTGAAAGAATTTGAGATACGAACATCGTTCAGAACGGGTCTTAGCTATCACTCAAATACCCGTAACCAATAAGCTGCCGGGCGCCTCACTGCTCACTGTGCACCGGCGTTCACTCCACTATGTCGCCCGCTCCTTGAACATGTCACCGCACCGCGTCACTCCCGCAAGAGCCGCCTTGCACGCGCATTAGGTGACACCGCGTTCACCACCCATATGGAGCCGCACATTGCAGCGTACACCGTGCCGGAGTACACCGCCCGCCTCGGAGGTTCCGGATATGACGTTTCTCACAACAAGTATCCACATTGTTCAAACATCAAGCACACGGACAATTGTCACAACAATTTTCAACTAGGTACATCAAGTCACACAATTTCTCCGCCAGTCCATATCCACACAAATAAACAATAACACGCACGTTATCAATCAAACTCAATCAACACCGCACATATATCTCTATGTTGCGACTCAACCGAATATATATACACATTTATCTATATAGATATATATATATATATATAAATATATAACCTCACTATATTATATGGATAACTATAGTTCGCCCATCAATCCAAGTTGAGTACGTCAACTAATGTTAGAATTCAACACTCGTCGATCACTGACATAAACATATATATTAATATACGTATATACATACATATATTTAACATGTAACTATATATATAAACACACATATATATATATACACATACATATATATATCTCCATATAAACTCATACACTTCGACAACAATGATTTCACGCAGTTACAATTCGTATATCGAGGTACTTGCCTTGGTAATACGACGCGAGGGAGACGACGAAGGAATAGGTTCCGGTCCGAACAATCCTCTCAAATCCGACCCTAACACAATAATGATATACAATCAATCTCACATCATGAATACGAAGAAATCCCTCCTAGTTCTACCCGTTGGGACAATTTATCGAACACCAAGAGTGCGTAGGGAATTGAAATCGGTTAACGGTGAACTAACGGGATTTCATCCCAACCAAAAACAAGAAAACCAAGGGTCACGAGAGTACTATCAAAATCTAACAACAACATCGGTTAATTCGGATTAAAACACAAGATCACCACCAAACCCTCCCCAAAAATCATACTAGGGTATAAGAGATCTTACCTCTTGAAGATACAAATCCTATAATCCGAAGAACACGTGCTAGATCCACAATCCGAGCTACATGATCGAAAGAAGATGAAGAAAAACACACGATCAAAAGGGTGGATGGAGAAGAAATCCCCCTCTCAACCCTCTCTCTCTCGCGCACGGTGGAAGAAAAGGAGGAAATGAGCGAAAATCGCTGAAAACACCGATTATAGCCGGCCGCATCGTGTGCCGCGGCTCGATAAATCAGGCTGCGCAGGCCAAAAATTGCGCCCGGTGGTGGCCGACCGCTCGTTGCCGCGGCTCATTCGGAGTGTGCCGCTCGACTCGGCATGTGCCGCAGATCACGGGATCTTGCCGGGGCACGCAGCTGAGAGGTTTTAGCCGGCAGTGCCACACGGTGTGCCGCGGCGGACAAGTGTGCCGCGGCACTCGGCTGTGTGCCGCGGCGCACAATCCTTGTGCCGCGGCACACGGTACAGCCTGCTCGGCCAACAACTGGGTAGTATGTATGCCGCGGCGCACAATCCTTGTGCCGCGGCTCACACCCTCCCTCGGGTCCCAAAATGATGAAAAAAGATCCGGAAAGAGAATAAAAGCAATAGGAATCGATATTTGGGCAACAATAACACGAAATGGAAGTACGGAACCCCAAAACGATCTGAGGTACGCAACCAAGGTCGAACAAGGAACAAATTCCCTAAATTTCTAGGAAGTTACAAAAACGGCCCAAACATCCGAAAATCACGATACAACGTCGGATTAACAATCCGAAACTCACAACATGTTCTACTCAATCCTACGAACTCATGGAAGTAAGAAAATGACGAAATCGAACGAGTTTAACGAGAATCAAATGCACATGAGACAAAATATAACACAAGATGAAATTACGTAAAAACATCATCGAGACCCGTCTAAGCGGAGAAACTCCAAGAACAAAATAGGTTCAGAATTCCAAAACAGTGCCAAGCGAGTTGTTGAAACGGACCTCCACGAAAAATGAAAATTACCGAAATCGAATTTGCGGGTATTACATTCTACCCTCCTTAAAAGAAGTTTCGTCCGAAACTTAAAATAAAGAGCGGCGGAACAATCAAGGAAATAACTACTTGCTCAATTTCAAATCATCACGAGCAAAGCGCGAATGCAAGGTTCCGAAATACGATGAACCGACCTAGCAAGCATCGATAAGTGAGTCGAGACGATAAAACTGTATGGGAACACGATAAGTTGAGGTGGAGGAGTATGAATTTGGATACCAAAGCTCCCAGTGAAGAAAATCACAAAATAGTTCGGACGTCACGAAAATCATGTTTCGAGCTCAACCAACCGCATCCAAGTTCATAATACATCCGAAATGTTAATTGACGCGAGGAATATTAGCTTGAACAAAATTTCGCAAGAATCAAGCTCGGATGTGGAAAGACCACAATAATTCACGGAGTCTAACAACAACACGGTTAAAATTCGTTCGGAGAACGGTAGGCTACAACAGGTAGTTTAAAAGAAAATTATCGAGAGGGTCATAGATGAAGTACCAAAGATGAAAGTCACCCAACACCGAAAATACTATGAAGAGTACGGGTAGTACATTTCCCCATACTAAGAAAACATTTCGATCCCGAACTTAGAACAGCAAGAGTTGGTAACATAGAGCAATGAAATGAAGAACGATCAAAGTCACGATTGTCCAAAACAGCAACGATTAGGGCATATTACAAAATATTCATCCTCCCATGTTAGGTTCTTCAGAAGGAGACATAGGGTTTCGGGACATTCTCCAGTCACTTGCTCTGATCGCCAATAGGGTAGCATTCTTTGCCGCCGGAAATTATCTCACAATGCTTCTCCCGATGACCTTCACACCCGCACCGGTAACAAGTCAAGAGTGGAAAGGGACAATTTGCACGAACATGTCCCTGACGATTGCAGTTGAAGCACCCTCCCTTCTTACCGAGAGTCACCGATGCTGGCTTGGGATTCCAAGCGTTCACTCCTGATCGCGAAGACGACGCGTTCGAACGACGTTGGGGTTTGGGAGCCTTAGGCTCTGCACCGCCCAAAAACTTCCCAGATATCCTCGGTCTCTTGGCTTCGCTCGTGGGCTCGACCACTGAGGAGATTTCATAGGATATCGATTGATCTAGATACTCCTTCACCGTAGCATGGATCGTGGTCGTACGAACCACCTTGCCGCTTCCATTTCCATCATCACGTCCACGTCCGCCGAGGCTTGACATACTAATACGGATAACACCGATCAACAGTATTAGTTTATCACTGCACAATATACCACAATTATCAACCCGAGTTTTAGTTAGCATCCTTAGAATAACGGTACTATCGTAAAGCATAAAGTTTTATGAAGTCAAGTTCGAGTTCCTCGACGAGGACGATCATTATATGTATGCACTTAATGAAAACAAATTTTTGAAAAAGGGGCTAGTCACGTTGCGCCCAAGACTTGTAACCACTGTCTTTTATTTCGGAAGAGGAAGTTTACATAATGACTCTAAAGATTATTTTCGAGTGATGAATAAAAGAAAAAAAAAGGAAATCGAAAATTAATTCGTAACTAATTTGAAATATTTCGAAAATGTTGAGTCCCAAATATCAAAATTTTGAAAATCTTTCCTCTTCTTCAAAAATGTTTATTCGAAAGAATTCTCCACCGAGATATGTGACCATTTAACATGACGGTATTAAATCATGGCTTTACACAATGTTAGAAAATTTCAAAGCATCACTTTAAAATATTCGTGATACTATACGTGGGTCCCGTCTCGAACCCACCAGGCCAAAAATCATTTTTAAAAAAAAAAATGATCAAAATGCCAAAAAGGCCGAAGTCGGTAATATTCTCAAATACTCACAAAAGTCATTTATAAAACATCAAATGCCGTCATAAGAATACTATCAAAATATGCAAGACCAAAATATCAAAACTCGGTTTGCAAGATAATAAAATCCATCTTAAAATACTCATGCGGTGGATAAAATTGTCGTTCGTAAATTCATTCTAATAAAGTACCGAAACAGATAAACATGTTCGACTTCCATGTAATATCCTAAAACGATAATATCACCAACAAGTTCCAATTCCTAGTTCACATTACGTGTATAAGGGAACTTACGATCGGGAGGCTTACCATCACGGATTGCCGGAAGATGATGTCGGAACCACGATACTAATCACGACTCTGATGCGCGCGACTTACACAAGACATGGACTTGACCCAACGGCCTAGGTTTTTCGCAAACCTAAGCTCCGATACCATAAATGTAACACCCCCAGAATATGACCGGGAATGTCACACGCCGTAGACCCTTATCGCAAGGATCTACCAGGCTAAACTCCAAAAGACTACTCGATGATTGACCGACCGGGGTCAAAATTAAATAGAAAACAGACCGACAAGGTCATAAACCAATTCAAAAACTAACGACATTCATATTACAATGACCACAATAAACTTGAACATAGAAAAGAATGACAACTCAATTTAAAAATCGTTAACTACACCCATGCAAGGGTGAATACTCGAACGACAAAGAAATACCGACCAAAATGATACAAAAGAAAAGACTCTGACTCTGGTGTGATTAGCATCGTCGTCTTCCATCTCCTTCCAAGCCAATCCCGTGACTGCTCCCGAGCTGCCAAAACCTGAGCGCATATGCACTCCACCCCGAAAACTCGGGGTTAGCAACCGGAATTTTGCTAGTGCAAGTACATAATATACAAGATATACGAACAAGAATAACACAAAATTCAACCATCGTGAAGCCTTAACACAAACCATACATTTCCAAAGTTAACACAAGATAGCACTCGCATACACAAGGTGAAAAATAATCACATAGTCATATTCTCTATATGGAACATAATGCCAATCAAACTTTGGACGAGCCCAAGGAGTCAAAAGATTAAGTTTGAAAATCCATTTTTATAAAAAAAAAGGAAAAGTATTTTGATAAAATAGTTTGAAAACATTATTAATGACTCGGGTCGTCTTGGGGTTTTTAAAATCGAATGGGAATACTTTTGGAAATAATTTCAAAAACTCTCGGGTCCTTGACCCAACGTATGGAAAACGATTACACAAAAACCAAGTCAACTTATTTGGGGTTCTCGACCCAATTTATAGAACACCGTCACAAACGAAATCCTTACAACATCACACAGGGTTCTCAACCCATTCTAAATAACATCATCATGAAATCAATCATCTCAACATTCCAGGTCCTCGACCCAAAACACGAATAGCACCACAATACAATCAAAGGTACAAAACTCTCATTCGACATTTCTGCTCAAGACCCTCGACATTAACCCTGAGATTTCGTCAAACCTCCGGGTTAACTAACCCCGATACCAACGCTTTAAAAACAATTTGAAACAAGCTTTCAAAAACACGGATTGCGGTCTGTATCAAGACAAACATTAAAAGTGAGTTGAAAGAATTTGAGATACGAACATCGTTTCTAGAAGGGTC
The DNA here is from genome assembly GCA_033398695.1 of Orobanche coerulescens. NCBI lineage: Eukaryota > Viridiplantae > Streptophyta > Magnoliopsida > Lamiales > Orobanchaceae > Orobanche > Orobanche coerulescens. The sequence continues at coordinate 3,700,219 of JAWKAU010000020.1, forward strand.
TTAGCTATCACTCAAATACCCGTAACCAATAAGCCCGCCAGCGCCCATCGCTCACTGTGCACCGGCGTTCACTCCACTATGTCACCGCTCCTTGAACATGTCACCGCACCGGCGTCACTCCCGCAAGAGCCGCCTTGCACGCGCATTAGGTGACACCGGCGTTCACCACCCATATGGAGCCGCACATTGCAACAGACACGTGCCGAGTACACCGCCCGCCCTCAGAGGTTCCCGGATATGACGTTTCTCACAACAAGTATCCACATTGTTCAAACATCAAGCACACGGACAATTGTCACAACAATTTTCAACTAGGTACATCAAGTCACACAATTTCTCCGCCAGTCCATATCCACACAAATAAACAATAACACGCACGTTATCAATCAAACTCAATCAACACCGCACATATATCTCTATGTTGCGACTCAACCGAATATATATACACATTTATCTATATAGATATATATATATATATAAATATATAACCTCACTATATTATATGGATAACTATAGTTCGCCCATCAATCCAAGTTGAGTACGTCAACTAATGTTAGAATTCAACACTCGTCGATCACTGACATAAACATATATATTAATATACGTATATACATACATATATTTAACATGTAACTATATATATAAACACACATATATATATATACACATACATATATATATCTCCATATAAACTCATACACTTCGACAACAATGATTTCACGCAGTTACAATTCGTATATCGAGGTACTTGCCTTGGTAATACGACGCGGGCGGAACATGTTTTCATGTTTTAGGTGCTTGCGAGGAGAGAGTTGAGACACAGGGGCATGACGATGGCGACGAGGCATTCGAGCGATACTAGTCCGAGATATTTTGGGTTCATGTCGGTGAGACAGTTTGGAGTACTCCAATTTTGTTCAGTCGTTGTCGTTTTGTATTATCCGAGCAAGGCTCGTGGATGTTGTTGTATTTTATTTTGGCCATGTAGGCCCATCCTTATCGTTGAAATTCCATATCGGAATAATATGTCGGACATCATAGCAGGGTCTGTGATTTCTTATTTTGGTTCGTTTGTTGTATTTTAGTCGTGTTCGCCTGGTGGATCACCCGGTGTGGGGTCCACGGCACTGTAATAACCCAATGGGATTTGGGGGTGTTACAATATGGATCTCTTTAGCCACATCAAGCCAAGGACATTGAGTAGAAGGAAGCATGCTTTAGTAGTAGTAGATGACTACTCCAGATATACATGGGTTGTTTTTCTCTATAAAAAGAGTGAAACATTAACAAAGCTACCTGAAATGCTGAGGAAAATTCAGAATGAGAAATCCCTCTCAATCATAAAGAGGTGGAGAATTTCTCAAAAAGGAAATCACTAAATACAGTGATCAGAATGGAATCTAGCATGAAGTCTCTGCGGCAAGAACACCACAGCAAAATGGTGTAGCTGAAAGAAGAAACAGAACCCTGAAGGAAGCAGCCAGGTCAATGATTGCAGAAGCTGACCTGCCCAAGAGGTTCTGGGCTGAAGTTGTCAACACATCATGCCATACTCAGAATAGGAGTATGATAGTAGCCAGACATGGCAAAACTCCCTATGAGGTTTGGAATGGCAGAACACCAACTGTTGGATACTTTCATATTTTTGGTTGTAAATGTTTCATCCACAACAATGGTAAAACCCAACTGAATGCCTTTGATGCTAAAACTGATGATGGTCTCTTTATGTGATACTCACAAATAAGCAAGGCATACAGAGTATTTAACAAAAGAACATTAGTTGTGGAAGAAACACCTCATGTTGTTTTTGATGAATCTACTGTTGAGTACAGAAAACAGGTGGATTTAATTGAGAAAAAGCTCAAATATGCCTCCCTCGAAGAAATTATCATCAATGACACAAGAATGATGGACTCAGTTGAAGATCCACATGCAGATCAGACAGTAGACCCAACTGCAAATCAGACAGGAGACCCAACTGCAGATCAGATAGGATCTCCAACTATACCTGTTGTAACTGCAGCTGATGAAGACGCAACTGCAAATCAGACAGGATCCCTATCTGTAACTAACAAAACCGGAGCTGATCCAGTTGCAGATCAAGAAGGCCAAAGTCAAGCTGATGCAGAGAGAGACGAAGTCCATCAAAGCAACTTAATCGGGGGAAGAAACCTTGAAGATGATACCCCCAAACGGCTCAAAGATCATCCCATTCAACAAATCATTGGAAATTTCACTGATGGAGTCAAAACCAGGTAATCCTCAGAACCAGCAGGAATGGCAATGTTCTCATGTTTCATGTCTCAGATGCAACCCAAAACAACTGAACATGCCCTAGAAGACTACACTTAGGTAATTTCAATACAGGAAAAACTAACCAAATGGAGAGGAACAATGTTTGGGAACTAACAGACAGACCAGATCACAAGAAGGTCATAGGCACCAAGTGGGTGTATAAAAATAAGTGTGATGAAAATGGAGCTGTTGTTAGGAATAAACTCAGACTAGTTGCAAAAGGATATGCTCAATGTGAAGGAATAGATTTTGATGAAACATATGCACCTGTAGCAAGACTGAAGGCTATCAGATTATTCCTTGCATATGCAACATTCAAGGATTTTGAAGTCTACCAAATGGACGTGAAAAATGCATTTCTCAACAGAGTACTATAAGAACAAGTCTATGTGGACAACCCCCTGGATTTGTTAAAGGAGACAAAGTATACAAACTTCTGAAACCTCTATATGGACTCAAGCAGGCACCAAGAGCATGGTATGAAACCTTATTAGTATTTCTATTTTGCCATCATCAAAATAGGGGGAATTAGGAATATTATTTTAGATTTTGATGATGTCATCCCTGTATTCATAATTTATTTAAATGTATGCTCTAAGTACTTGGCACTGTAAAGAAGAACTAAATGGGTATCTTCTATAAGCCATTGAATAGGCTAAGTTTGATCAAGAGTTCATCAGTAGGAAATCGGCTAAGTATAGAAACTGTCAAATTATCAGACAAGTTATGAGCCGAGTTTTGGTGAATTGTAATATCAGAGAGGTTTGACCAAATCACTGTAGAAGGCGAAATATCTTCAGTCGAGTTTTGGTCAACTTAACAGATCAGAGAAGTTTGACCACAGACGAGATATAATCAGGCCACAAATCAGGCGAGTTCTGGTCAACAGAGTATATCAGAGAAGTTTAACCGCAAATGACTTATTATCAGAGAAGGTTTAGTCAACACAAAACATCAGCTGAGGTTTGACCACAAATGAGATATGATCAGACAAATTATCAGGGAAGATTTGGTCAAAAGGAACATCAGTTGTAGGTTGACTACAGATGAGTATTTTATCAAATGAGGTTTTCGGTCAAATAGAATTTGAGAGGAGGCTGACCAAACTATATCTGCAAGCCAAGTATGAATACCAGAATAAGAAGCTCAGTCCACGTCAGCAAGCATTGAAAAGTTAACAATAACGGCAAGACATGCGGACGTAAATTCAAGGAGACAAAGTGAATGATTCCCGGAAGTTAAGGAATAGTTTATTCCTAAAGATTGGCGCCCAGAAGACTTTCCAAATATAGTAATCTAGAATAGCAGCGCAACGCGAAGATTCTTCAAACAGACAGATTTGAAGAAAGAGATAAGTTGTGCAAAGAGATGAACAAATAAATAAAGAAGTCTACTCTCTAATGGACGGATTTGTTATAAGAGATGTAACGGCTATAAAGAAGTTCAAGATTCGTACTACAAATATCTGAAGACAGATTTGAGCAAAGTACGATGCGAACAACACTTACAAGCATACAAAGCATTCAAAGCTATCAAATCAAACTATAACATCGTGAAGAGCAAAGTTTCCAAAGTTCATATACTGAGAAGCTCTTGAGTTGGAGAAGACAATACTCTTGTATTTAAGATAGAGTATGGGGTACTTCTGTGAATGAGGTTTTCATAAGTTTTGAGGCTGATAAGGCATCCACGGATTCTTGATTGGAAGGTGATAGACAGCTTGCGAGTTGTTGAGGCATCCAAGGGTTTTCAATCAGGAGGTGCTAGGCAGTCAAAGGGAGTTGCAACGGCCACGGTTTTCCACTGGCTGGAAGCTGTTGTAACTGTGTGAATCATTGTAACATTTATCACTGGTTGAAAGTTATAGTGAATTCATCTCCAACTGGTTTGGAGAAAAGTGGACTAGTAGAGTGTCTTCCGCATAACTTAGTTTTACAGTTGACATAAGTCACCTGCGTTATCATCAGCTGTGCTTCCGCAATACTTATCTGCAGCTAAGGTTTGTTAGCTGCATATTATATCAGCTTAGTTACTCACCTGAGATTCAGGATAAGAGTTTAATAAGTCTATTCACCCCTCCCCCCGCTCTAGACTTATTCCTGATGACATGTAACCTACAAGAGTCATCATTGTTTCAGTTAATGGGTCAGCAAAAAAAATACGGCTCAATAAAAAAAGGGACATGTAGGTCGGACAAAGCCTAATAATGGATTATGGATGGGGCGAAATTTATTGCAATAGAAGGGGACATATGTCGTTCAAACACATAGTTAGGTGCATGTCACCGCCTGGAAACTTTGTCTGTACGACAGCTTGTTCAGTGCAGGTATGGCGGCACAGTAAAGCAAAAAGTAAGGATAAGACATTATTCAATTCCATCCTTCTGAAAAAGATTACAGGTCGGTCTACTTTCTCTTTCTCTTTCTCTCGTGTCTCGCCTACCAAAATCCAACAAGTAAATGTAGTGAGTCAACCAGCTGTCCCACTACATTTTGAGTCAATGGACTTAACTGACCAGTATGGAGTCAACGGTACATACGAATTGCCCTTATTACTCCAAATGAGTCAACCGACCTATAAAATTGGTCGACCGACCTGTGCAAATAAATGTTATTTATTATTCAATCTTCTATTTTTGAGGAATGTGAATATTATGAATTCTGTGTACTCTCTCTCATGCCTCACCCAACAAAAGGCATGTATAATGGGCACAAGGGTTGATTGACCCATCTTCCAACACGGAGTCGACCAACTTAACCTCCACCCTATATGAAGATTGAGCTATATTTTATCTCAAAGTAGCGGCCCTCCATAACTTTGATATATCACCTCCATATTGGTTACTTTTAGATACCATCCTTTGAGTCAAAAACAATAAGCATTTGTTTAATGGAGCACAAGGGTCGACCATCCCGCCCCCAACAAATAATTATAGAATAGTTAACTGATTTACCCTCCTAATATTCACCTTAATCATCATTCCAGCCCATCAAGTGACCTACCCAACCTTCATCGAGTGACCTACCTAACTTGCATCAAGGTTCAAATTCTACTTTATTATTAGTGGAATGACTATACCTACCTAACCTCCAACAATATAAATGATTGAATTCTACTTTATTACTAGTAGGATGACTCAACCTACCTGCCATCCGTTAATACATAAAATTTGAAGATTCGACCGACCTATCATAAAGGCGCGATGGTCCGCTACAATATAATATGCCATTTCCTTAGTAATTATTCTTATACATGAAGAATCAACTCGTTGTTGGGTCTCAAGTCGCTCTACCAACTCTCTACCCCAAAAATTCTCGAGTAGAGAGTGGGGACAAACTGCATGGGTAAAAAATCCATCAATTCACTCCAAGCCCAAATGAAGTCCTTCCAACCAGCCTAAGAGACCTAACAAACTAGAGAGTCTATCCAAGATAAATTCATTTGGCCCTTGGCTTGGAAAGATTCGCTAACCGAGCCAAATCTAGGGGTCTGCTGACGCAGAAAGATTCACTAACCAAGCTAGATTCAGGGGTCCGCACGCTAGACATGTTTATGTAGTATGCTTTATAGACCCATTCCTTCCTAGGAAATGGGTGTTCTAACATTTGCCACTAGGAAAATTTCAAACTTCCCAAATTGAACGGTCAAGTAAGGTGACTTTCGAGAACGAGTCAAAACCCACAAGTTCCATGAGAGTAGGAACAAACGGGTTAACGTAACGGATGAATAAGGTTGAGGGGAGAAACCCTAGAGACCCAAGCCATCATATATAAATACAAGATTGTCGACCTAAGGAGATCATCGAATTCCAAGTCATTTTCTACTCAACATACGCTCTCTAATAGCTCTCTGTCATTCTCCTGCGCTCTCAACCACCGTCTTACCTCCATCACTCACCGGACGTACTCGATCGTCCAATATCACCATTACGAACGTTCAAAACTTCTCTGTCACCCTCTTACGCTCACCGCACCACCACTATCACTCGTCGGACGTACCCGATCATCCGATATCAACAACATCATCACTTGCTTCATTTTTTGTTATATTTAATCATCAATTTCAATTTATTCAATATAAACTGTTACTGACTTGAGCTTCAGATGCTCCTCAGATGACACCCCATAGGTGCTCCGTAAGGGATCTTACGTGTTCCGTGTTGACAGTTGCTAGTGACCGATTCAACCGACTTGACCAACGTGCCTGATGTCATCATCGTTAATTGTAGAATTTACCCCCTACATAAATTATCCTAAATTTGCTACATAAAATGTTCGTCAAAAGTAGTTGTTGCGGTAGCTGTTAGGTGCTGCTGCAGCTGTTAGTTGTTGTACTAGCTATTAATTGTTAGATATTAGTTCTCAAATACAATTAATATTAAAAAACACTAGATCTTCGATTATTAAAAATTATAAAATAAATAAATTATATCCTATCTTAAAAAGATAGCCAAGAAGATATATTTACAAAAAATAAATTATTTTATCTTTTCTAAAACACCACCTCAACCCCTGAAAACTACTTAAGAATACTAGTTAATCATCGTTTGTAGGATTTTTATTTGGTCAAATCTTTTAAAATTACTTAAAATATTATTGCCCAGAACTGTTAGGATTCCGGATACAAAAACGAGTACACAGCGGAATAAAAAAACTCAATATAAAGAATCCCAAACAGGATCGATCAAGTAATGTATATACGAAAAATAAATTGACGAAGACAAAAGGATAAAGTCCCATAGCTTTGAAGCCTTTGATAATATCTTCGTAATTTGATGATGATCACGAACCCGAGCATGAGCACGAAATCCCTTTATCCCAAACACTGAAAATATGATATCTTTATTTCACACGCGTCGGATATTGCACGGAAAAATTAAACGAAACTCCGCTCTTCAAGAACACGGTTAGGAAGTTATCTTATGAATTTTCTCTCTAATTTTTCTTGCTTATTTCTCACCTCAAAGATGAAGAACAACACTTAGAAAACTTTCTTCCCCTCTCACTAACAGCTCTCGGCCGAACCAAAATCTTAAGGTGAGAGAGATGTTATGTTTTCATTTTTTAAGTCATAAAGACTAAAGGTAAGATTGAAAAATGATCTGATAAGATAAAACTTATCATCTCATTTGGGAGCATGTGCAAGATAACATGCCTTATCTTACATAAAATAAAACACATCAAGACAACATGAGTGTGGGGTGGGGCATGCTTAGGAAGGTGGGAGGAAACGGGCAGTCACTCGGCTCGTGTACTGGACGTTCGTCAAATGACTCCGTAAATACACTCCATTTTATCACCAATGTATTTATACTAATTAATTATTCCAATTAATTAATTATATCAAATAAAAATATATTTCTCTAAGAAAATATAATTAATGAATTAAATTAATTACCTAGTAACTTAATTTCAATTCATAAGACCGCTATTTGATATATCCAATAAATCATAATTAGATATCCAATATCTAATATTAATAGAGAGATGATAAATTCACATTTACCCGTTAACGATCCTGATGCGCGACTCTGTAGGTCTATCTCAGCCGGCATTGGGAGGAACCAATGAGTGCGGGCAGCACTTAGCCAGTCTAGCGGGCCGCACTGTAAATCCCGACTGAGAACGAATGAAGGTATCATTCCAGAACCATTATGTCTTGAATACCATATATGTATAGACCCTTCATCAGATGTCCCGGTCAAGTCTTCGGGTCACGGTAAAGTCAAACCCTACTGTTGACTAGACACTATACATGTGTTAATGCAAATCAAGACCGACTGATTACTAGTGCATCCAATACGACTAGATCAGAATGCTTTGGATAAAGACTTCTGATCTTATTTGTCATTAACTGTATAGGACATTCGCCTGCTCACTAACAGGAGATATAATCCTTTCTTGGCGTACAGTAAAGACTACTACCTGTCCATATTGTCCACACTTCGAGGTTGACCCAGCGATTAAGCAAACGAGTCTAACTACTCTAATGACAAACTAAATTTCACAGGCACATCTCTTACTGTACCCTCAAGTTAAAGGACCACATATATTATCACAATCTTCTGATTCGTCATCAGCTATCCAAAAGTGAACGATTTATGTAAATATGCCTTCAACACTTCCAGTGCACTTTTCTCTTATCTGATAACGAGAGTGGAATGTTTGTTCTTATTTACATGGACTTCACTTCAATGTTTACCAAATCAAGAATGCATTTGAAATACAATTAACAATGAATGAATCATATTGCCTTTTTATAAATAATTCCATAATTACAAGTACAATATCTCTTCTCTCTCATCCTCTGAGTGGTATTATAGGGTATATTCCTAACAATCTCCCACTTGCACTCAATGCAATACATCATGGTATCCAATACCCATGTTCTTCAGATGTCTTTCCAAGACAACCTGAGATAATGACTTGTTAAGCGGGTCAGAGACGTTGTCTTCTGTATCTACTCTTTGCAACGAAACATATCCTTTGCTAACCATATCTCGAATGAGGTGATACTTTCTCTCTATTTTCTTGGTGATGTGGTGAGCCCTTGGCTCCTTGGCTTGGTCGAGAGCTCCATCATTATCACAGAATAGTGATATAGGCAGCTCCGCATTAGGCACCACTTGAAGTTCTTGCACAAACTTCTGCATCCAAAATGCTTCCTTGCTAGCCTCTGATGTAGCTTGGTACTCTGCTTGACCGGTAGAATCTATAGTAGCACTTTGTTTGGAGCTTCTCCAAGACACTGCTCCTCCATTGAGAGTAAACAAATACCCAGATGTCGACTTACAGTCGTCCTTGTCTTCTTGAAAATTAGAATTGGTGAATCCAACCCCTTTCAGTTCTCCACCACCGTAAGTAAGAACCATATCTTTAGTCCTTCTCCAGTACCTAAGAATGTTCTTAACGGCAATCCAGTGTTCCCTTCCCGGGTTTGCTCGAAAATGACTTACCACACTCACAGCGTAGGCTAAGTCCGGTCTCGTACACAACATAGCGTGCATGAGGCTACCTACTGCTGAGGCATACGGTAACTTGCTCATCTCTATTTTGCCTTCCTCACTTTGAGGACACATTTTCTTGGTGAGATGAATTCCATGTCGCATGGGAAGGAACCCTCTTTTAGAATTATCCATCTTGAATCTTCTCACGATCTTTTCTATATAGAGGGCTTGGGAAAGTCTTATCTTTCTTCGCGGTATGTCTCTATAAAGACGGATACCTAGAATATAGGAAGCTTCTCCCAAGTCTTTCATGGAGAATGTTTTATAAAGTCAAGCTTTCACAGTGCTGAGCATTGCGATGTTATTTCCTATAAGTAGAATATCATCTACATATAATACTAAGAAAGCAATGTTGCTCCCACTGACCTTTTCGTAAACACATGTATCCTCCTCGTTTTGCACGAAATCAAAGTCCTTGACTGCTTCGTCAAATCGAAGGTTCCAACTTCAAGAAGATTACTTCAGCCCATAAATAGCTCGTTGCAGCTTACATACCTTATGAATATTATCTTTGGACACAAAACCCTTAGGCTGTTCCATGTAGATTTCCTCCTCGAGGTATCCATATAGAAAAGCCGTTGATGTCCATCTGCCATATTTCATAATCGTAATGGGCAGCAATGTCAAGCATCATGTGAATAGACTTGATCATAGCTACGGGCAAAAAGGTATCATGATAATCGATCCCTTCTTTTTTGGTAAAACCCTTTGTCGCAAGCCTGGCCTTATAGGCGTCAACGTTGCCATCCTCATCAATCTTTCTCTTATAGATCCATTTACTTCCAATATGCTTCATGCCAGTTGGTAGATCTACTAGAGTCTAGACCTGATTGGCATGTATTGAGTCTATCTCAGCTTCCATAGTTTCTTGCCATTTATCAGAGTCCACATCCACTATCGCTTGGTCATAGGTGACAGGGTCGTCCTCACGGCTATCAGGTACGTCGTGGAGACCTAGTTTCTCGACATGTGTATAGCCATACCTTTTAGGTAAGTAAGACACCCTATCAGACCTTCGAAGTGGAGGTTGTGTTACAATAGGTTCGGTTCGTGATCCCTAATCAGATGTATCCTCAGGACTTTTATTGTGCTCTTCCAAAGAGACATTTCTACCCAAGCCAGCTTCCTGAATGAATTCATCCTCAGGTAAGTGCGCTTGTAAGGCCACAATGACCCTATGGTCTTCTGGCATGTAGAATAGATAACCCATTGAGTCCCCTGGGTATCCAATGAAATGTCCCTTGACAGACCTCGCTTCCAATTTATCCACCATAGCCTTCTTGACATAGGATGGACATCCCCAAATACTTATGTGATTAAGAATTGGTTTATTACCCTTTCACATCTCATGTGGAGTGATAGGAATGGATTTGGAAGGACATCTATTAAGGATATAGGTAGCGGTAAGTAGGGCGTACCCCCACAGGTAAATTGGTAAATCAGTGTAATTCAACATGGAGCGGACCATGTTCAACAGAGTCCGATTTCTCCTTTCTGAACCATCATTTAACTGTGGGGTTCCTGGCGGCGTGAATTGTGAAACTATTCCATTTTCCTTAAGGAACTCATCAAACTCGGTGCTCATATACTCGCCACCCCAGTCTGGACGAAGTGTCTTGATATGACATCCAGTCTGTTTTTCAACTAGGGCCTTAAATTCCTTGAATTTAGTAAAGGCTTCAGATTTATGTTTCATCAAGTACACAATCCCATACCTAGTATGATCATATGTGAATGTTATGAAATATTGATATTCGTCTCGGGATGCTTTCAAAGCACCACAAACATCGGTATGTACTAACCCAAGTTTCTCAGCAGCCCTTTCAAAATGTCCCTATGAAGGGGGACTTGGTCATCTTGCCTCTAAGGCAGGATTCACAAGTTGGATAGGGTTCTTCACCCAATATACTTAAAAGTCCATATTTCTCCATTTTGTGAACTTTGGTCTGACCAATATGACCAAGTCTAAGGTGCCATTTAAGAGCTTATTAGTATCATGCCTGCCACGTTTCCTAGTTATAGTGTTCACTGTTGATTTATTTTGCAAGTTCAGAGATGATATAAACTATTCAACAATGTAGCTGTACCAATAATTTTATTTTGAAAATTAATTATACAATTACCATTGCCAATGAGGAAACAAAATCCTTTCCGGTCTAAGATTGGAATGGATACAATATTTTTATGCCCCTTAGGCAAAACCAGTACTTCATCTAACGTCAAAATAAAACCGGATTCCAAACCCAGTAGGAGTGATCCAATATCGGTTGCCTCGACACAATGTCTGATTCCGAAAGTGACCATTACTTCCCCAGCTTCAAGCTGCCTACTTCGTTCCAAATCCTGATTCATAGTACAAATATGAGAAGTAGAACCTGAATCCAGAATATATGAAGCAGAATATACAGTAGCGGAACAACTTGTTTCAACAACAAAAAGTTTCGTACCTGATGCACCATTGATATTGGGACAAGTCCTATGCCAGTGGCCTAGCTCACCGCATTCAAGATATTTGTCCGTAGGTTTGGGACCGCCTACCTTCTGAACCTTTAGGGCCTTGCCTTTGCCTTTCTGCACCCCTTTCTTGGGTGTATACTGCTCGTAGGTCTTTTTCTTTTTGTTCTTGGACCTCCGAGGCCCAAAAGAAATCACAAGAGCAGCCTCCCTCGGCTTAGTCTTCATGTTAGACTGTGCCGTCACCAGTTTGTTCATTGGCCTAGCTAATGTACACGAAATTTCATTACAGTTGAAATTCATTACAAACTGCGTGAAGGAGTCAGGTAGAGATTGAAGGATGAGATCAATTGAGAGGGATAAATCCATGTGAAAATTGAGCACCTCGAGCCTCTCAATCATATAGATCATCTTGAGGACGTGGTCTCCCATTTTCTCCCATTCCTTCATCCTAGCACTGAATAACTACTCCGATATCTCATATCTAGCAGTCCTAATGTGCTCTCCATAAAGTTCGGTCAAGTGTGCATCTGTCTAGCAGAATTTATTTTCTCATACGCTCTCTGCATCTCATTAGTCATTGATCCCATCATAATGCTACGGACCAGCACATCATCCTTGACCCATTTTTCATGGACGTCAATTTCTTTCTGATTACCCCTAGTCCGGACTAGAGTTGTTGGAATGTCCGCCTCTAAGACATATCCCAGAGACTCCATACTGAGTACAATCATTAGATTCCGCAACCAGTCAACAAAGTTAGGGCCAGTAAGGAGATCCTTTTCAAGTAGTATTGCAAGTGAGTTCTTTGCCATTTTTAGAGAGATATAGTTTCGTTTCTCTGCATTGATTTAGATAAGATTGAATTAGTGACTTGTTTTATTATGACCGAGTATAGAATTTAAGGGCTTATATAACTCTTGTCTCGGCTCCCACTAATTTTATCAGAATTACACACTTCCATATTATAACCAGGAAGTCATGGTTAGATCGACTTCTTAGTAGTGATCGAGTTCTTTATAAAATTTAACAGACGCAACCTGTCAGGTTTCTTGCCTATTAATTTTTGTAAAGTGGTGTCCAACACCAACCCATCCAACGAATGTTTCGATCTTCTTTTACCCCTAGTCTTCATGCCCTCAACCTATCAGGTTTCTTCGCAATCCGGACTATCTGAGTTGTTGACCATCAGCGTCTATCAGTCTGACTATTGAATCTCGCCCAACAACCTATCAGGTTTCTAGGGGCAAAATTTATCACCAACAGAAGACATCTAATGCACTCAAGAATTTATCAACCTCTACCAAATGTACTACCCCGATAACTCCGAAGCATAGCACACCGGCTCGGGTATCAATTTTCTACGAGTTTGATGGAGGGTAGGAAACGTAACCTTTTCAAACTTAGTCTATTTGTAGTCGGGAGAATTTCGCGATTAATGTTACACTTTGCACATGAATTCAATTATAAGCGCGTTTGTGTTAGTCAATCATTCCAAATGAAAAATAGTAAATAGCAACCTTGTTTCTACCAAGATATAGCTCATGGACCTATTTCCTAAGTATTGGGCCAATCAAATAACCCAATAAAGAAAATAGAAAATTGCAGTTTCAATTCTTCGTCTTCTCGGTCGGTTGTCTTCGGTCTTCGTCATAGCCATATAAATAGTTACATCATTGAAAAATGCATCCTATTATATAAATTTTCTAGTAAAAATAAATAGGCTCAAAACGGCCTTTACAACCCAATCAAATCGAACAAATAAAAAACTAAGTCCACAAGCTATATTATCATCACATAAGGCATTCCATACAACATGTAACGACAATGATATTAATCCATTCAATTTCAACAATATTATAATCAACTAAAATGTTAATCCAAATAATATAAAAATTAATATATTTAATTCTAATGGTATTAATCCAATTAAAATAATAACAATCGATAATTTAATTTTCGTCCATAGTAAACCCTTAAAATATTTTTTTTTGAATTTTCCCTTCATCAAAAATTCCAAATTTAATGATTTAATATTGTGAAAATCAATATATGAAAATATACTGAAAAATAGACTTGATGCCGTGCAGTAGTCCTATAGGATGCAATGCCGGCACCTGCAGTGTGCTTTCAGCCCACAGCGCTATATGCAGCGCCTTTCGGCCTACAAAGTCAGACGCAGAAGGTTTCAGCCTCTACTGAGTTGTATGCAGCAGCGCCCGACAGCTCTCGGACGCTGTATGATTAATCGTCCAACGATGGCATACAACTCGTTTTTGGGCAGATTTCTAAAATCCTGTTATTTATGATCTTCATATTATTTATATAAATTATATTTCCATGAAAAACCTGATTTATATCATAACATAAAATCACGAAAAAATATTACTACGACGAACAATAAAATATCTACGATTATCATGTGATTCCAAACCATAAAACATGAAGTCAAGCATTCCAAATGCTAAATATCGTATATACGATCGCAAGACCTCTCTCCGATACCACTGTTGGGATTCCGGATACAAAAATGAGTACGCAGCGGAATAAAAAAACTCCATATAAAGAATCCCAAACAGGATCGATCAAGTAACGTATATAGAAAAATAAATTGACGAAGACAAAAGGATAAAGTTCCATACCTTTGAAACTTTTGATAATATCTTCGTAATTTGATGATGATCACGAAGTCGAGCACGAGCACGAAATTCCTTCATCCCAAACACCAAAATACGATGTCTCGACTTCACAAGCGTCGGATGTTGCACGGAAAAATTCAACGAAACTCTGTTCTTCAAGAACACCGATAAGAAGTTATCATAGGAATTTTCTCTCTAATTTTTCTTTCTTATTTCTCACCTCAAAGATGAAGAACAACACTTAGAAAAATTCCTTCCCCTCTCACTAACAGCTCTCGGCCGAACCAAAATCTTAAGGTGAGAGAGATGTTGTTATGTTTTCATTTTATAAGTCATAAAGACTAAAGGTAAGATATGAAAAATGATTTGATAAGATAAATCTTATCATCTCATTTGGAAGCATGTGCAAGATAACATGCCTTATCTTACACAAAATAAAACGCATCAAGACAACATGAGGTGGGGGGGGGGGCTTAGGTAGGTGGGAGGAAACGGGCCGAGTCACTCGGCTCGTGTATTGGACGTTCATCAAATGACTCCATAAATACACTCTGTTTTATCACCAATGTATTTATAATAATTAATCCAATTAATTAATTTTATCAAATACAAATATATTTCTCTAAGAAATATAATTAATGAATTAAATTAATTACCTAGTAACTTAATTTCAATTCATAAGACCGCTATTAGATTTATCCAATAAATCATAATTAGATATCCAATATCTAATATTAATAGAGAGATGATAAATTCACATTTATTTATCAACGATCTTGATGCGCGACTCTGTAGGTCCGTCTCATTTGGTATTGGGAGGAACCAATGAGTGATGGCAGCACTTAGCCAGCCTAGCGGGGTAAATTCCGACTGATAATGAATGAAGGGATCATTCCAGAACCATTATATCGTGAAGACCATATACATATAAACCCTTCATCAGATGTCCCGGTCAAGTCTTCGGGTCACGACAAAGTCAAACCCTACGTTTGACAAGAACTATACATGTGTTAATGCAAATCAAGACCGACTGATTACTAGTGTATCCAATACGACTAGATCAGAATACTTTGGCCAAAGATTTATGATCTTATTTTCCATTAACTGTATAGGACATTCGCCTGCTCACTAACAGGAGATAGAATCCTTTCTTGGCGTACAGTAAAGACTGCTACCTGTCTATATAGTCCACACTTCGAGGTTGACCCAGCGATTAAGCAAATGGGTCTAACTACTCTAATGACAAACTAAATTTCACAGGCACATCTCTTACTGAACCCTCAAGTCAAAGGTCCACGTATACTATCACAACCTTTCGATTCGTCATCGACTCTCCAAGAGTGAATATCATGTGACTGAATCAAGTATGAGTCGTGTTCGAGTGTACTGGTCCCACCAATATACCTATAACTATGATGTCAATACATGCACATGTCCTAGCATCATTTATACAAGTCTACTTAAAACTTAATGCCCAATTAAGTTATCGACTTTCGAACGGTTTACGTAAATAAGCCTTAAACACATTTCCAGTGCACTTTTCTCTTTTCTGATAACGAGAGTGGAATATTTGCTCTTATTTACATGGACTCCACTTAATTGTTTACCAAATCAAGAATTCATTTGAAATACAACAAACAATGAATGAATCATATTGCCTTTTTATAGATAATTCCATAATTATAAGTACAATGCCCCTTCTCTCTCATCCTCAGAGTGTCATTCGAGGGCATATTCCTAACATAAACACCCATAAATTTATCTTTTTTTTATTCTCATGATAATATTGTGTATGATTTAAATTTTCATCATTTTGATTGCAAGAGTTTATACTCTCTCCATCTTGCTCCAAGCGTAATATTTGATCCAAAAAAGTGTACTTGCAAAATTCCCAAACACAAGAAATGGTTCTTACGTAGTTACGTTAGAAGAAGTCAGCAGAGTGAACAAAGAGAATAAAAAAAGGATTTGGATTCTGTATGAAAGGCTGTTTACTAAAAAAACACTTAATGACATCAAGATCAGAAGAAGAATTGTGATTGTAGATATTTGTAATATACAATAATATGATTATTGATCATAGATAAAAAAGGTAAATATATAAAAACTAAAGAGAGAAAGAGAGAGTTATGATAATTGAAATGAGTGACGAGTCAATAAATAATGATGAAGTTTAATAAGGACATTGAGCGGTTTTGTGGTGAAAAAGTGAAAAAAGGTTGAGAGAGAAAAAAAAATAACATAATAAAAATAAATAAAATCTATAAATCCATGAAAAACTTCAATCCAGAGGTGAAATTGTTCAAGCCTGTTTTTTTTCTAAGGTTAAATTGTTTAAGTCTATTTTCTTTCTAGATGAGGATTGACAATACATAGAAATCCATCATTTTACGAATTCGACACAATTCGTAAAACTTTTAAAATAATAAAAAATCTTTATTGTACACCATCAATATTTATAAAAATTCAAATAAAATATCTTTTAACATCTTAAATTTACAAAAATAATTAAAATATGGAATAAGTCCAAACACAATAGGCCAATGACCTTATGGTCCAGTGGCACAGATGCATGCCCTCCCTCTAAGAGGTCAAGAGTTCAAGTACTGTTTGAAATATAAGTGGAAATAGGAGTAATTTATGAGTAAATTAGGCTCTGTTTTTTTGGACTGAATGAATTTGAACTGAACTAAACTGAATTGAACTGAAATAATAATAAAATAATAATAATAATATAATACTATTAAAAAATAATAAATATAATAAAATAAATATAAAATAATAATAAATAATAATAAATAATAAAGTTATAATATTAATATAATTAATTACAATCATAATAACAAAAATAATAATACAAATAAATACACCCCAAATGTCCCAATTGTCACAAAAGTATCAAATGTCACAAATAATAATAATAATAATAATAACAATGATAAGTAATAATACTAATAATAGTAATCAACAACAACAATAAATATTATTATTAATAATAGTAAATATTATTAGTATTAGTAATAATAATAGTAATCAACAATAGCAACATAATAACAATAACAATAATAATCAATAATAATAATAATAATTAATAGTAATAATAATAATAACTGAATTGAATTGAACTGAACTGAATTGATTTGAAATGAATTGAATGGGTCTAGATTAAATTGAACTGAAAAATAAGTCCGAAAAGAGGGACTTGGAGTGCGTGAGTTGCGGTCTAAAAAAAGTCCAAACACAATAGAACCCAACGTCTGTACGGTTGAAGCCAAAACCACAACTCAACTCCCCCAATCACTGCCACGCAGAGCCTCCATTTATCCAAGTGGTAATAGAAATCAAAACTAAAACTA
Source organism: Orobanche coerulescens (assembly GCA_033398695.1). Taxonomy (NCBI): domain Eukaryota; kingdom Viridiplantae; phylum Streptophyta; class Magnoliopsida; order Lamiales; family Orobanchaceae; genus Orobanche; species Orobanche coerulescens. The sequence continues at coordinate 3,717,969 of JAWKAU010000020.1, forward strand.
GCAAAAATGGCGTCTATATTGAAGTACGTGCGCGTGCCACCGAACTCGGAGAGCTTGGCGGAGGCACGACAGCGCGTGTTTGAATTCTTCAAGACGGCGTGCAGATCCATCCCCACCATCATGGATATATACACCCTCGATGACATCACTTCCCCTTCCCAGCTCCGCTCCGTCATTTCTTCCGAGATCCGAAAGAATGCTCACGTCACTAACACCCAGGTTCGTTCCTTTATATGCTCTTTTTTTTTGAGAAGTCTTCTATATATTTTTATTTATTTGTGGTTGTATAATTGACGCGTTGTAATCATTGGCAAAAGTTGTGGAAGCGTTTTGATTGTAAAAAAAAAATTGTCGTGAATTTACGTAATGTCGAGGGGTTTACAGCTTTCTATTGGAATTGGAAATAGGGCAACGGGCTGAATTTGGATCGGATCTTGTTGATCCCAGATCCAGATCCGTATTTTTATTGAGATCTAGATCCGGTTCAGATTCGTCGGATTCGAAAATCTGAGATTTAGATTCAGATTCGTCAGAACTGCGGGTCTACGGATTTGGTCCACGAATCCCTCTTTTAAGTTAAAATAGTACTTAATATGATACAATATCCATACCACACAATTATAAAAAATCAAACTAAATTAGCAACACAAATATCATATCACGAGCTACTTTCATGTTCATGAGATAAGTCACATCACATAACAAAAAAATTTCAAAAAATCCAAAACATTACACAAACATATTTGTCCAAAGTCACATCACATCACAAAATAAGTTTTCACAATCAACTAATCTTAAGTCCATGAGAACTAGTCTTCCATGTTACAACTACTTTCAAGATCATCGATAGGGATTTTTTTTTCTTTTGTTTTTGATAATAAGGAATTAGGGTTTTTAAAAATATATATTTATATTTGAAATAATATATATATATATATATATATATATATATATATATATATATATATATATATATCCGCGGGTTGGAATTGGGTCGGATCCGGATCTGAAAATTAAAGATCCAGATCCAGATCCGCAAATTTTTTTATAGATCCAAATCCGACCCGGATCCGATGGATTTAAAAATTTGAGATCCAGATCCTCAAAAATGGATCCAGATCTGTGGATCTGGATCGGATCCAAGATGCATTGCCATCTCTAAATACCCCCACTCAAGTTTGGATAATTGTTTTTGTGAATGCCAAGAGCTTGATTCATTATATGGAAGACGATCAGTATATTGACCTCTTAGTTTGTAATTAGCTTGTATTTGAGTTAGGGCTAAGAATCAGGAAATCCCGAGGTCCCGGTCTCGAGTTCCGATTGTCCCGAAAATCATCAATTTGGTGGTCCCGATACCGGTTCCGAAGGACAATTTTCCGGAATGTCCCGAACGTCCCGAATGTCCCGATCGTGACAAAAATACCCGAAATCATAAAAGGGAAAAAAATTGGGGATTTCAATTGGGACTTCGGGATAGGGGTAAAGGGGATTAGGGTTACAACTTAATTGAAATTAGAAATTTCAATCGGGACTAGGGGTAAAGGGGATTAGGATTAAAACTTAATTGAAATTAGAAATTTGAATCGGGACTTCGGGATAGTCCCGATTGTGACTCGGGACTCCCGACTCCTGAAATCACTAAAACCTCAGGTCTCGGTCCCGGTCCCAATCCCATAAAATTCGGAACTCGGGGTCCTGTTTCCTGTCGGGACTCGGGACGGGATCGGGACTCGGGATTTCCCGATCCGAAATTCTCAGCCATTGAGTAGATGGATCAGCTTAAGACCATTCGACCAGATATGATGGTTTTTTGTTATAGGCTTGAGAATATAGTTTAATGTTTTATTGATTTATATTGATGTTTTGTAATTTTTAGGTCATATTCGAGCCTCTCATACATTATATTATTATTTTTTTTCCTAATTTTCTTGTCTAATGTCAATGAGGCGGCACCTCGAGGCTCGAGGCAGGCCGTGAGCATTTCTCCTCGTCTCGCCTTTCGTCTTTAACATGTATGCATGATGGAAAACAATGCTTCCTTGTATCTCTATTATTATACTAAAAGATTGAGTCCCTTTATTAATGTGGAGACTTCAAGAATATTATTTAATGTGGAGTCTTAATGAATTTAATTTTTATCTAAAAAATTATAAAATCTCAATCTTAATAATTTGAAAAGTCTCTTCTTAATCATTTGAAAAGTCTCTTCATAATTTGAAAAGTCTCTTCTTAATAATTTGAAAAGTCTCTTCATATGAATAGTCCTTTCATATCCACAAGTTATACAAATAATTTAAATATAAATAACACCTTTCCTGGACATCAACATTCATATTGTGGTATTCTCGGTATGCTTGCATTTCGACTCACAGTTGATCAATATTCATAGTATGTTTTTTATCGATTACAACAAAATCCCATCCACTATCCTACCCACCTCACGGTTACCAACAGTCACCAACAACACCCTCTTTGCCGCCCAGAGGTAATCGATTATGTAACGAAAGAGAAAAAAAGGAGGCCGTGATTTATACTAAATATTAAGCAACAGAAAGTGAGAGAGAAGAAAGTTACTAAAAGTGGGAAAGTTTTACAAAGAGTCGAAGCAAATTAGGTAATGTGTTTCGGTTGTTTTTGTTTCCAGAAGAAGGAAAGGCACAGCCACGGGGTGGTGGTGGTGGTGTGTTGGGAAAGAGAAGGGGGTCCATTTCAACGACAAGGATATATACAAAAAAAAGAACTGGAGAAAAAGGGGGATGGGTGGTGGTGGGTGGCCACTGGCCAGTAAATCAATAGCAATGTCCAACACGTACTATTCCCCAACTCTCAATGTGGGTAACGTATGTTTATTGATATTATTATCAAAAAATATAAAAATGAAACGATGAACTTATTCCTTTTTGTTCGTCAACATGTTCGTTTAATCATTTGTTGTATGCTTTCATTTGTTAATATTTCCGTAACAATAAGGGATTGTGTAGTTTTTTTGTTAGTCGTCACTTGACTATTTTATCGATTCTCTCTTTTTATATTGAATTTAATATTACTATCAAATGTCCAATAATATTAATATATTATCATATGTTATATAACTTTGCCTGTGCGTGTCTTCTTGACATCCATTGCCGGTCCCAAGTCCGGATAAAAGAGGAGGGTTGCGGTAGGTTAGTGGCAGCCAGCGTAAAACTCGTCACATTCCATGGACATGAATCAAACATTGAAAATCGTTGGGGCGTCTCCTCAGAAGCGACGCGCTGCATTTCATAGGCCCGGGTGCAGTGATAAGTATGCGAGGGTTGCTAGGTCGTCACCCAGAAGCGGCGCGCCACCTTTAATCGACGGTTTCAAAGTTTGATTCATGTTAGCCGACTCCAAATCATTTTGGAACTAAGATTTAGATGTTGTTGTTGTATCATATGTTATATATATAAAGATTCAGTCATGTACTATAAATGCTAAGTCTTAATGACTTTAATTTTTATCTAATGACACTATATTAATTGAGTTTTTAACTAGGTGAGTAAATGACTCTAAATTTGGTTACAAATCATCGATCTATAAGTAATAATAATAATATTCATATAGGTTATTACTATGTAATTATAAATGTCATGTTATTATTACTATGAAATCACACGTTTCAGAATATTAATGTAGGTTATTACTATGAAATTACAAAGGTCATGTTATTATTACTATGAAATCACACGTTTCAAAATATTCATGTAGGTTATTACTATGGAATCACAAAGGTCATGTTATTATTACTATGAAATCACATGTTTCAGAATATTCATGTAGGTTATTACTATGTATTTTGTGCATCTTATGATTGCTTCTGCTAAGTAGTTGCTTTCGAATGTTCTTTGAGAAATATTAGATTGAATTTATCATGTGCAATGAATTATTATTGAAAAGAAAGAAGGTCCGTGTGTCGCAAAGTATTTTCTTTTTCTATATGTAGAATCATTAGTGAGAAACCAATATTTACACCCTTTTGTGGTGAGTGTTAGTACATCCGATTTGAACAAATAAATTAAATGACTTTGCTATAATAACAAAATACAACATATTAAAAATATCACCTTAAGTAATGAATAGAAAGAAAAAAATACATAATTTTGACTTGAAGCCGTTCGTAAATTATAATATCAAATAAAATGATGAGTTTTAAACATAAGCAAAATTTCAAACTTTTATCGAAAAACAAAATCGGTGCATCGCACGGGTTAGAATGCCTCGTATTAACAATGTATGTTACTCACTATTTATGATTAATAATGGGCGTCCACTGTACTTTCTCTTTAGTTGCACTCCATATTAGCATTAATGCTGATTTAAATAAGTTGATATTTAAGGATAGCCTTCTACATGTTGAAAGGGATCACTTTCTGCATCCATCAAAGAGCTTAATAGTGTAACATTTTGATTTCTGAATCCTTTGAAGACTAAATTTATGTGTGGTCATAGTTGTGAATAGCGAATAGCGCTAAATAGCGACAAGGTCCCTAATGGCTATAGCGCATAGCGATGCCAATAGCGAGGGCTATTTGAAAATAAAGCGCTAGAAGTATATAAATACATAATATCTGACATATATTAAAAATAATTCAGACTTCATGCATAAATTGAAAAATAAAACAAATATAAGTTCATAACACAGCACAACAGTACTTCGAATACTATAAAAACAATAATATAAAAATCATTATTCATCTTCTTCTTCATCAAGATCAAGATCATCTTCTTCATTTGGAAGTGCATAACCCTCGATATCATTCTCTTCTTCACTTCCTTCATCAAAGTTGAACTCCTCGTCCTCTTCCTCCTCTTCATCAATAAGGGTGAGTGTAGAAGCTGCTGAGCTGAAACTTTCTTTTTTCCTTTGGACTTACATGTTGCCGCCTTAGAGCTCGTAGCCTTTGAAGACTGAGATGATGTAGGGACTGTCTTCGACACCCATTTGGATTTTCTGAACGTATATGGAGCTTCTTTAGCCCCGGCAGCATCGACAACAACTTGCCAAGTCAAATCTTCCACATCAGACTCTTCATCCTCCAACCTCCCAACCAACCATTCATTGCCATCATCTACTTCAGTCAGTATGATAGGATCAAGGGTGTCTCGCGTGTCATATCTACGCTTCAAAGCTCTGTTGTACTTAATGAACACCAAATCATTTAATCGTTTCTGTGCCAGCCTATTCCTTTTTTTGGAATGAAGCTGCAAAAGTTTAAAATTTAAATAAATGTCATGAATTGAGGCACGCAACGGGGCAAACTTTGTAGTAATAGAAAAAATAAACAACAAAAAATTAAAATCATTTACATGTTCAAACACACTCCAGTTGCGCTCACAATCGGAAGAGCTACAAGTGAGACTGAGTATCTTCTCGGCGAGTCTTTGCAATTTTGGTGTCGAAGATCCATACGAGTTCCACCACACAGCTAGATGAACAACATAATTATATTGTTATTTTAATATATTCACATTGAATTTATTCAATAATCATATTTTAATATTTTCAGTTTAAAGTTTAAACATAACAATTAACATTATACCTGGTGATACGACATTCCTCATTTTGACTGCGACTTCCATCCCAAAAAGCCCTTCAGCTTGCTTGTATTTTGACAACTCCTTATGAATTGTAGTCTCTGTCAATGGTTTTGTACAACCCTGTAATAACCTTCTCATCATGTTCTATCTCAGGATTAGAATAAAAGAAATGGGAATTCAAGAAATAACTGGCTGCATGCAATTCTTGATGGAGCTGGAACTGCCACCTATTGTCAATAATTCCAAACACATCTTTATACCTTTCTTCATTATTATCAAATGCTTTTGCTATTTTCTCCTTAGCCCTATCCATTGCCTCGTATATATATCTCATGGCAGACCTCTTCTCCCCATCCACCAATCGAAGTACCTCCAATAGTGGGCCACCAATTTGCATAGCATAAACGATTGAATTCCAAAGTGAAGGAATCATCATGACTCTCGGTGCTTGCTTACTACCTAGTTCCTTTGCACACTTGCTTTTACTCCAATTTTTTGAAGTAAATATCATTCTCAAATTTGACTTTTGCTGCTGAAAGCTTCTCATAGTCAAGAAAGCAGTGGCAAACCTAATCTTGGCACGCCTGACGAGGTCTTTTGGGCATGTGAATTCTCTCATCATGTTCAGCAACAAAGTGCGATTGTAAATATATCCACTAACATTGATTGGCCGCTCAAGTGTTCCCTTCAAATCTAGCATTTTGAATATCTCCTCGAACATCAAATCCACACAGTGTGCCGCACATGGGGTCTAATACAAGTTTGGATATTTCTCCATCAATTTCTTCCCTGTAAGAACAAGGAGAGCATCTGGTAATTAATAAACCATTTTAATTAAAAAAACATACAATATGCTCATGAACAAGAGCAGTCTAGAAATAAACATGAAAAATATTGTAAGTTAGTATGTTAGATTTTCTTACCGGCATAAACATTATTTGATGCATTGTCAGTAACCACTAGAGATGTTAAACGGGCTCGGGCCCGACGGGCTGGCCCGTTTAACCCGCCAAAAAACCGGGTTAGGGCCGATATTTCCTAGCCCGTTTAAATCCGGGCTTTTTTTGGCCCGGACCGTTTAGCCCGAAGCCCGCTAGGGCTAGCCCGAAGCTCGATTTATATATATATATATATGTTAATTTCAACTTACAGTAATACTATATTTATATAACATATATTAATATTATATATAATATATATTAGTATTATATATGTAATATATATTAATATTATATATATTATATATTATTACTGTATTATATATAACATTTCTAAATATATATATATATATATATGTATATATATAAAAGTATATTTTTTGTTATATTTATTATAGTATAGGTGCTACTATATATATAAATATATTGTTACTGTTTTTTTTTTTTTGGTTTATGACTTATAAAAAAATAAAAATTGGATTTTTAAATATTTAGCCCGAAGCCCGTTAGGGTTAGGGTTAGGGCCGATATTTCCTAGCCCGTTTAAATTTGGGTTTTTTTGGCCCGGACCGTTTAGCCCGAAGCCCGTTAGGGCTAGTCCGGAACCGCTAGGGCTAGCCCGTTTAACATCTCTAGTAACCACTTGAACAACATTATTCACCCCAACTTTCTGGACAAACTTGTCTAGTAGTTCAAACATTTTCTCTCCCGTGTGAGAGTAACTAGATGCATCAACGGATTCAATAAACATGCTGTCTTTGGGGGTATTCACCAAGAAATTGACAAGTGACCTCCCTCTTTTGTCTCTCCAACCATCAGCCATTAAAGAACAAATTCTTCGCCATCTCCTCTTCACTTCGTTTCATAAGCATCTTTATGTGTTTGATCTCCTCCTTTAATAAAGGCTCCCTCACCTCATGGTAACTAGGTGGTTTCATCCCAGGACCATTAATTTCATTTGGCAACCTAAGTGTTGATTTGTATCTTACCTTCATGCTTAAGTTCTACTACCTAAACAAAAGTGGTGAAAGATTCTAAGGTTCCATTTGGATGAGAGGATTTGAAGCGAAGGATTTCACTTCAAAATCCATTGAATTTGTTTTGACAGAATGGATTTCACTTTTTTTTTGTTTGGAGTCATTTGGGTAGATTTCAAATCATGTATGTAGTCATTTGAAATCCTTTCCTCAAATCCTCACCTCTACCCTGTTGGTGCAAGATCGGAATATGCGCCGTGTTGCGGAAGCGTAAATTAAATGTGCGGAAATTAAACGACACACGGATTTATAGAGGTTTGGCTATAAACGAGCCTACGTCCTCTCTCGGTATCTTTTTCTATATGTTGAAGATAAAAACCTCTGCACCTTTCTTCTATCATCGAGGGATAACCGTTACAATCACGTCTTCTATTGGTCCGTGATAAACCACTCGTACTTGTCTTTGTGTCGGTCCAAGTTAAACCGTTTTCCTTTTCTATCGGACAAGGAATCAACCGCTCTAGCTTTCTATTGGTACTAGATAAACTTCACGAAGATATCGATTGCGATTCTAATAATGCCGGATCCTTAATCCTAATAACACCGTATCCAATCATATCTTTTCTTTTACCTCTCGTGTATATGTTGAATGTATAAACACTCAAACTAACAATATAAGCTCAATATCACAACAACTATATAAGTGTATCAATCTCTGATCAATGAATGTTTTGCTTGAAGTTGTTGTGTGGAATAATACCAAGGATATGGTATTTATAGGCTCCAAAGCCTCAACTAGCCGTTAGCCTCCTGACACTCCATTACGGCCGTTATCTTTCTTCCCTTACGTACGTTAATAACGTTACGTACGTTAACGACAATCCTTTACGTACGTTAGCTTAGCCCAGTTTCAGTCCAGTAACTTTCGTTTCCTCCTTTACGTACGTTAACCAAACATACATTACGTACGTTATATATAGTCAATATGTCCGTTGCTCGCTGACCTATGCCATGACGTCATCTCCAACGTTCATCTCGTTTGAACTCTGAACCATCACTTTACGTACGTTATCCACTGAACATTACGTACGTTATTGTCATTCTTTTACGTACCCTAAGTTATATTCTTTACGTACGTTAAGCATGCATTTTGCAGCTTTTTGCACTTTGTTTCCTTCGATGCTTTGCTTCGTCTTTTTGTTGATTTGTTTTGTATAACAACTTAAATCATCAAAATATTATTATTACATGTATGGAACAAAATGTTCCAACAATCTCTCTCTTTTTGATGATTACAAAACAACACTTTGTCAATGAGATTTACCTGCAAAAATACAAATATATGTATATGTGTACAGACCAAAGTTTTCGATTTTGTCCGTTTCGTTAGTTTCTTCTCCCATTTCTTTTTCGACTCATTTTCTTTTCTTTTTCGACTCCTTCTTTTCTTTTCTTTTTCTTTTCGAATTTTTAAATTTTCATCATCTTTTCGACGTCTCTTTATTTTTCTTTTCAACTTCATCTTTTCGACTTTTCTTCTCCTTTTCTCCTTTCAACCTTCATTTTTTTTTTTCAATTTCAACTTTTCGATTTTCTTCGATTTTTCTCCCTCTTTCAGGGTGTTGTTGCCCAAAATATTTATCCGAAGATTGAATACTGCTGGAATGAACGGACAACAAACAAAGTTGCGGGAGCACTTCCGAGAGAATATGAATAAACACAAGATTTGCCGGGTTTGTTAGGCCCGGGCTTGAATGCTCTCGCGAGATATTATTAATACAAATATTCGTGGATACAAGTATTAATGTGAGAATCTAAGTACAATGAGTGTAAAAAGACTCTGTTAATCCAGCTCTTGAGCGAAGCTTGGTGTTCTCCGTTCCTGCCGATCGTCTTCTGTATGAGAGAGGCCGAGAGAAGAAAGAACCAAAAGATAGCTGTTGCCAAGAGTAGGAGAAAGCCAAGTGTGTATGAAATCCCGTGGGTGTTGAAGTTCTGAAGCCTTTCAGGGAGTAAAAATTCGGTCCTTGGACAAGTGCATGCTGCCTTCTATTTATAGGGGCGGAGGAGCCTTGATTTCTGGCGGGCGATCGCCTTCCGGCCAATATAATAATGGGGCGATCGTTTGCCGGCCAATATAATAATGGGGCGATCGTCCTTAAGTCACACGGGCTGTCGGCCTAAAGTCCAAGGTACTTGGCAAACACTGCGGCCCAATGAGGAGCCAAGACACGTCCGGGTCATCACATGCGGTCCTACCGACACCTTTTCGGCGGCCTGCTTACCGGTGGGAAGATGCTGACAGGTTGTGGTCAACGATCCGTGATATGCGGATCTTGTCTCGGCACTGCACGTGGGGTCTGTCCTGAGGCTCGGTCTTTGCCGACTGGATGACCATCGGTTTCGAGCGGCATGAGGCTGCCGCTTGGCCGGCCACCGAGGGCATCAGACGGCTTACCAAGGGTCGGTCGCCAGGCGCCGAGAGATGATCGTCCGCTATTCGGTCGCCAGGAGTCATCGCCAAGTACCGAGAGACGATCATCTTTGATGTCGATCGCTCGGCACCGGGACTTGTCCTAGGACCTTCGGTTGGCCGATTTATCTTGACTGCCGGGCTAAGGCTAGGTTGCCTAGTCGCCGGCTCAGCTTCGCTCGCCGCCTAAGAATGGGTAGGTCGCCCGATCTCCGAGGCGATCGCCGGTCGGAAAGTATAATTCTCGACACAACAATTGCCCCCCAGCTTGCTCCGATGTTGAAGACATTGGGCGAGGTGGTTTTTGCTGGCGATCGTGTAAGATGAGGACGGGCAACCCGTTGAGTTGACTTTGGATTCGGACTTGGGCTATCTGGTCGATTGGCTAGCTATCTTTCGGTCTTGTACCTGCAAAAAACAACATTGGCCGATCCCCCTCAGAAACTTGATGGTTTCGTCGTTTGAAGAATCGTGCACAGTATCGGAGTTCGATGGACCGACTCCATGACCGTGTCTTGTGCGCGAAGACATTGAGTGTCTTGTGACTCATTTTATTGTGAGGGTCCTCTGTTAGGTTGCGCCTCGCCTCGTATTTAAACGATGGGCGTGCGGTCTCGGTCTAGAGGAGTCCTTGCGCGGGGCAGCGTCGGATGATTCAACTCCACGTCCGCGGCTTGTTAGCTCTGCTTCCACCTCGGCCCACCATGAAGATGGCGAACCTCAACGGTGTACGTTGAGACGGGGGTAGTGGCACGTCGCATTGTCCGGGTTCACCATGTTAGATGATGATCCTTTGAGGGCGGACGATCGTGTCCACTGATTAGTTTTGGAGGGCCCTCAGACTACGCCGGCTTCGTATTTAAACGAAGGGCGGACGATCTTGGCCCAAAGGGACCTTGCATGGCCGAAGCAGCCGGTTCCATCGACTTCCAGGACCATGGCTTTATGATGTGCGGTGGAGGTGATCTCATGCCTTAGTCCGTCATGTTAGATGGTGAACTATTGATGGCGACTAGAGATGTTAAATGGGCTAGTCCTAGCGGTTCCGGGCTAGCCCTAGCGGGCTTCGGGCTAAACGGTCCGGGCTAAAAAAGCCCGAATTTAAACGGGCTAGGAAATATTGGCCCTAACCCTAACGGGTTTCGGGCTAAACGGGCTAAATATTTAAAAAATCTATTTTTTATTTTTTTTATAAGTCAAAAAAAATGATAACAATATATTCTATATATATAGTAACAACTATACTATAATAAATATAACAAAAAATACACTTTTATATATATATATACACATACACATATACACTATATTAACAAATACAGTAATAATATATATTATATATAATATTAATATATATTATATATAATATTAATATATATTATATATATAATATTAACATAGTGTATATATATAATATTAATATAGTGTGTATATATATATATCGGGCTTCGGGCTAGCCCTAGTGGGCTTCGGGCTAGCCCTAATGGGCTTCGGGCTAAACGGTCCGGGCCAAAAAAGCCCGGATTTAAATGGGCTAGGAAATATCAGCCCTAACCCGGTTTTTGGCGGGTTAAACGGGCCAGCCCTATGGGCCCGAGCCCGTTTAACATCTCTAATGGCGACCGAGTCCTCCGGTTTTGGGTGATGTTGCTTGATGATGGCGATCGGGCTGGAAGACTGTGATCGTCGCTCGGCTGCCGATCGCGTTATTCATAGGTTGATATCGGCGATCGGGCGGGAGATCGTCGTTCGGGCGTCGATCGCGCTGCTCATAGGTTAAGGAGAAACCTTTGCCTGGCCAGAAAGTCTGCGGCTTTAGCGCGGAAGATCGCGTAGGTCGTGAGTTGGTCCTTCGTAAGATACCTGAACATAGGCGAAAGACCATGGAATCCTCCTAGGACCACGTAGAGGGCGATCTCATCGCTTACGGGCTCGCCGTTGAGGATGATCTTGTCTACCCGGTCGATGTAGTCCGAGTCGGACTCTTCTTCGCCTTGCTTGATTCGCATCATGCGATGGGGACCTTCTGGCCGAGCGACCCTGGTGGCGAAATACTCCGTGAAGATGTTCGCCATTTGGTTAAAGGAGCCGATGGACCGAGGCGGCAATGAGGCGTACCACCTGTGGGCGAGGTCGTCCAGCGTCAGAGGGAACATTCGGCACCTGGTCGCGTCAGATGCCCCACACCCGGTCATGTAGATGTTGAACTTGCTCAGGTGCATTTCAGGGTCCGATCTCCCCTCGTACAAAGGTGTTTGCGGGGGAGCGATCTTGTGCTGCACGGGGGCGAGCTCGATGTGGACCGCGAGCGGCTCGCTCGACTCGGCGATCGTCTTCTTGGCGCCTGCCCCGGATTCTAGGAGGGCCTCCATGTCGTCGAGCTGACGTTGCATCGCGGCCATCGCTGTGGCTCGGTCGCCCGCGAATTGGCTTTGGGAGCGGGAGCCGAGGCGATCGTGTACCGATCTCCTGACTCCGCTGCTGCCGACCTCGGCTATTTGGCGAGGGGGAGCCAGACATTGGCCGCTTCCGGGAGTCTGCAGCCGAACTCCCGGTGACGGACTCAAACTCCGTCGTCTCGTAGCCGGGCCGGACCGCCGGCCGCCAAGACGGCCGCCGCCAGGCGATCGAAAACCGACGTGCCCCGGCTGGCGAGCGCCTCTCCTTGCGGATGAGAGCCTCCTGGCGATCGCTCGGCCAGTAACGCCTTGAACTTCCGCTTGGTCTTCCGGCGGACGGCCGAGGGGGTGATAGCGGGAGGCGCGTCGAGAGCACTCCGTCGCTCCTGTAGGACGGCCATGACCTCGTCAACCTGTTCCGCGGTTCGGAGCTGATCGAGCGAGAGGCTTGGGCCACCCGTCAGGGGCGGGATCGAGCGTTTCGGACCGCGGCGGCTACCCTCCGCCATCGGCTGCGGCTCGGACTGAGACGGAAAGAGGCGTCATGGTCAAGGCGGCTTTCTTCGACGCGGAGGCGGAAGACATGATTCTGAAGGCTTTCTCTGAAGAACAGTGAGTGTTTCTTCAGGTATATGCTCCGGAGAACAGTGAGTGTTCTTCGAGACGGTAGGAATAAAATTTGAGGGTTAGATGCCCCTTCCTCTAGCGCCAATTGTTGTTGCCCAAAATATTTATCCGAAGATTAAATACTGCTGGAATGAACGGACAACAAACAAAGTTGCGGGAGCACTTCCGAGAGAATATGAATAACACAAGATTTGCCGGGTTTGTTAGGCCCGAGCTTGAATGCTCTCGCGAGATGTTATTAATACAAATATTCGTGGATACAAGTATTAATGTGAGAATCTAAATACAATGAGTGTAAAAAGACTGTTAATCCAGCTCTTGAGCGAAGCTCTGTGTTCTTCGTCCCTGCTGATCGTCTTCTGTATGAGAGAGGCCGAGAGAAGAAAGAACCAAAAGATAGCCGCGGACGTGGAGTTGAATCATCCGACGCTGCCCCGCGCAAGGACTCCTCTAGACCAAGACCGCACGCCCTTCGTTTAAATACGAGGCGAGGTGCAGCCTAACAGAGGACCCTCATAATAAAATGAGTCACGAGACACTTAATGTCTTCGCGCACAAGACACGGTCATGGAGTCGGTCCATCGAACTCCGCGACTGTGCACGATTTCTCAAACGACGAAACCATCAAGTTTCTGAGGGGGATCAGCCAATGTTGTTTTTTGCAGGTACAAGACCGAAAGATAGCTAGCCAATCGACCAGATCGCCCAAGTCCAAATCCAAAGTCAGCTCAGCGGATCGCCCGTCCTCATCTTACACGATCGCCAGCAAGAACCACCTCGCCCCGTGTCTTCAACATCGGAGCAAGCTGGGGGGCAATTGTTGTGTCGAGAATTATACTCTCCGACCGGCGATCGCCTCGGAGATCGGGCGACCTAGCCATTGCCGAGCAGCCGAGGCAGAACTGCCGACCAGCGACCAAGCGGCCTAGCCTTAGCCCGGCAGCCAAGATAGATCCCGGTGCCGAGCGATCGACATCTAAGACGATCGTCTCTCGGTACTTGGCGATCGACTCCTGGTGGCCGACTAGCAGACGATCATCTCTCGGCACTTGCCGACCGTTCTCCTTTCTCCCCCTTTTTGTTTTCATCAAAAAGTGTAATAAATAACACGAGTAATAAATACCAAATTGATAAATATAACTATATGCATGAATAGAATATAAACTCCCCCTGAAAATATTATCTCCCTTAAAAAAATTATTACTCCCCATAAGTAAGATATTTTGATAAAAAAATTAATTTTTGGGGATCCAACCGAGAGTTGGTTTTTGTTTCGAGACGTAGACGATATTTGAACCTATTGTTCCTTTAGGAACCCAAATTTTCTTAACTTTAATCATCCGTCTTGGGCTCTTACAGTTTGAAATATGGTGCCCGAATTTCAAACATTTTTCACAATGGGGTATTTTGAAATTTACGGATTCGTTTTTAAAACGTGGTTTGAATCCCAATCCCTATTTATTTAAAGTAAACTTTTGCACCGAGAGCATATTTTCAAATTTCTCGTTTCCGAGAGAAAATTTCTTCGTTAAATTTTCGAGCTCGGTTTGTATTTTAACAAGATCATCTTTTAAAATATTTTCGTTTTCAATGCATTGTGAATGATCGGTCTCGATTATTTCCCTTTTTCAAGAATGTTGGAAATCTCATTTTCCAATGATTTATTTTTGGATTTAAGGGATTTAATCTTGGATAAAGCATTTTGAAAATCGGTATGCAGTAATTCAAATGCTTCAAATAATTCATCGTGAGAATTACTTACTTGACTTTCGACGTCGCTATCGTCGAATGAACTTCGGGCCATGAGAGCGAGATTATTTTGATTCGTAAAATCAACATCTTCGTCGTCATTGCTTCATGTTGCAACGAGAACCTCCTTCTTGGGTTTAGCTCGGCAATTCTTGGCAAAGTGGCCTGGTTTACCACTTAATCGACAATTATTGTTGAATTTCTTAGATTCGCCCGAGATGTCTTTCTTTCTCCGGTTTAATAAGGTTTGAAACTTATTAGTATTTTTGGCATAATATGCCGATTCTTCATCGCTTTCATCAACCGGGATTTCTTCTCTTTTTGACATCTTAGCCTTCATGACTATCAATCTTTCCTTCGGTTTCGGCTTTGCATTTCGAGATTTAAGGAGAATCTCGTAATTTATTAGTGAGCCAACGAGGGCACTAAAATCAAGATTATTGAGATCTTTCGATTCCATAATCGCCGTCACTGTTTCGTCCCATTCAACAGGTAGTGATCTTAAGATTTTCTTGAATTTCTCACTACTTGATAATGGTTTTCCGAACGAAGCTAGTCCATTAGTGATGACCGAAAATCAGTCGAGCATGTTGGTGATGGACTCGTCACCCTTCATCATGAATAACTCGTAGTCATGGAGAAGCATATTGATCTTCGTCTCCTTGACTTCAATTATCCCTTCGTGTGTGATTTCAAGAATTTTTCATATTTCTTTAGCACTTTTACACGATGAGATACGATTGACCTCTTCCGGATTTAAGGCACAATATAGAAGTTGAGTAGCCTTACAATTTAGATGGTCGTTCTTCCAATCCTCGTCATTATATTCTTCGAAACTCTTAAGAGATCCGTCAGGTTTGATTGGAACTTTTGGGCCAAGACAAATGATCTTCCAAATCTCGATGTCATACGCTCGGATGAATATTGTCATCTTTTTCTTCCATATCATGAAGCGCCATCAAAAAATGGTGGTAGGTTAAGAGCAAGGCCTTCGATTGGAGCAAATTGAAATACCATTTGGATCGTCTTCTCGGATGTTAAGCCGTGTATTGGAGGTACCGCTCCGATACCAATTGTTGGTGCAAGATCAGAATATGCGCCGTACTGCGGAAGCGTAAATTAAATGTGCAGAAATTAAACGACACACGGATTTATAGAGGTTCGGCTATAAACGAGCCTACGTCCTCTCTCAGTATCTTTTTCTATAGGTTGAAGATAAAAACCTTCGCACCTCTCTTCTATTGGCCGAGGGATAACCGTTACAATCACATCTTCTATTGGTCCGTGATAAACCACTCGTACTTGTCTTTGTGTCGGTCCAAGTTAAACCGTTTTCCTTTTCTATCGGACAAGGAATCAACCGCTTTAGCTTTCTATTGGTACTAGATAAACCTCACGAAGATATCGATTGCGATTTTAATAATGTCGGATCCTTGATCCTAATAACACCGAATCCAATCATATCTTTTATTTTATCTCTCATGTATATGTTGAATGTATAAACACTCAAATTAACAATATAAGCTCAATATCACAACAACAATATATGTGTATCAATCTCTGATCAATGAATGTTTTGCTTGAAGTTGTTGTGTAGAATAATACCAAGGATATGGTATTTATAGGCTCCAAAGCCTCAACTAGCCGTTAGCCTCCTGACACTCCATTACGGCCATTATCTTTCTTCCCTTACGTACGTTAATAACCTTACGTACGTTAACGACAATCCTTTACGTACGTTAGCTTAGCCCAGTCTCAGTCCAGTAGCTTTCGTTTCCTCCTTTACGTACGTTAACCAAACATACATTACGTACGTTATATATAGTCAATATGTCCGTTGCTCGCTGACCTATGTCATGATGTCATCTCCAACATTCATCTCGTTTGAACTCAGAACCATCACTTTATGTACGTTATCCATTGAACATTACGTACGTTATTGTCATTCTTTTACGTACCCTAAGTTATACTCTTTACGTACGTTAAGCATGCATTTTCCAGCTTTTTGCACTTCGTTTCCTTCGATGCTTTGCTTCGTCTTTTTGTTGATTTGTTTTGTGTAACAACTTAAATCATCAAAATATTATTATTACATGTATGGAACAAAATGTTCCAACATACCCAAATGTGTAACCTGAAGGTCTCTTTTCTATGGATATGTTCAAACTTTGTTAGAATTTGAATGTAACGTTTCCAGAAGCTGTTGGGCATTTTCTGTACCTTTTCTGATGCCGAACATGGTTTGTTTGACGTTGCCTAAAAATTGTGATTTTTTTGTTGTGTGGTGGTTTTCAATGGTCAACGACCAAACCCGTTAATAAATTCGAATTTGTAATCCTTTTTATTATAAGTGGTTGAGTTTTTTTCTTTTTCTCTCCTGGTAGTTCCTATGATACAACAGAAGATGATCAATGTTGTGATTTGGTAACTAATGTGTCGTTCAATCAAAAAACTTTGTGATGAAGGGAACAAACAATTATATTCTGGATAAAAAATAGACAATCCATTCTCTCACTATACTGTCATTGTGCAGGTAATTGATATGCTGCTCTTCAAGGGAACAGAGGAATTGAGCAACATTGTACAACATGCAAAGCAGCGGCACCACATTCTTGGCCAATATGTTTTAGGTCGTGATGGCCTAACGCATGATCCTGGAACCAAGGATCAGGGTGCGTCAGATTTCCTGAAGAATTTCTATAAGAGCAACTACTTCTGATTTTTAGTTTCCTTGCGGATTGCCTGCTACTATTGATGCTTGTAGAAATGGTAATAAAGATAACTTGGATTGTGTTGTATCTTATCTTTGCTCTGTGTTGTTGGACAACTCTCTTCTCCTTGTACTCCATACATACACAGGAGAGATGTTGGATCGATTTTTAAAATGCGCATTGTGAAGGAATGCTGGTAAACTTTAGCCGTTTTCTTTTGCTTTGGGCCACAAGAATCACATTTGGATGGAAGGGTTTAGGTTTACATAGAGGAATGGGGAAAATGATTTTGAATGACTCGATGTAAGATGAACCTGAATAATTTTTGAAAATGAAAGTATATCCAAGTGCGTTCAGATGGAAGGATTTAGGTTTACATAGAGGATTGGGGAAAATGATTTTGAATGACTCGATGTAAGATGAACCTGAATATTTTTTAAAAATGAAAGTATATCCAAGTGCACCCACTAATGCTCTATTGGATGTCAAAAAATTTCTTTTTATCTCACTTGTTTCTTTACTTTAGACCTGTAATTTATTTATAGTTGTTTTTTAAAATATACTATTCACTTATTTCATAGTGTTTCTCCTCAATCACATCTATATACTTTTAAAATAACAAAATTCAAATCATTATTGAGTCATTTTAATTATTTCTATATCATTATTTTGGACAATTTTCGATGAACCAACAAAAATTGTAAATATAACTTGTTGTGCGGCGATTTATATGCCTCGGCGGCGATCGACATAAGGGTCGAGCGACCAAGCCAGCATCAAATAATCCAAGGCAGACTTGCCAAGCGAAGAATCCAGACCGAAATCAAGTACCGAGCGATCGACATTCAGTGCGATCGTCTTTGGGCACCTAGCGATCGACCCTAGTGCCCGATTAAAGACGACCACATCATGCCACGTGTAAGGCCATCATTCGTCATATCTACGAAGATCGGATCTCGGAGCGAAGATCGGATCTCGGAGCGAAGACCCACGTGCTGATCCGCGAATGGCGCCGCAGAATAAGGATATTTGACTCCAGCCCATCAACAGCTGTCAACGACAAGGACTGCCTCACCTACCGACAGACCCGCCGAAAGGTCCTAGGTGGGTCCTCCCAAGACAACGACATAGGACGCGTGTTGTCTTCTCATTGCTTCGCACATCCGGCTGCCAGCAGCTGCTGCGGACTTTAAGGAGACCAACCCATGTGCTAAAGACGATCGCCCGCTTATTATAACACAGTAAGGCGATCGCCCAGCTACCTCCACTCCTATAAATAGGAAACCTCCAGCAATTGGAAAAAGGTTCACAAAAAACCGTTGTTTTTATACAAAGGTTCAGAAACTGTTGAATCCTACAGCTAAAAACACAGCACTCCATCGTTGTTACAAGAACTCACAGAGCATCAACTCTGGTTCTTCCGGCAATCAATTGCACTCAAGAGCTAGATAACTGGGGTCTTTACACTCATTGTAATTGTACTCTAACATTAATATTTGTACTTCCAAGTATTCGTATTAATAATATCTCGCGAGAGCATTCAAGCTCGGGACTAACAACCCCGGCAAATCTTATGTTATTTACTTTTCCTCGGACGTGCTCTCGCATTTTGTTTGTTACTCATCCATTCCAGCAAACCATTCCGAATAATATTTTGGTTAACAACAATTGGCGCTAGAGGAAGAGGATTTATCCTCATTTTTATTCCGACCTTTTCGAAGAACACTCACTGTTCTCCGGAGCATATACATGAAGAAACACTCACTGTTCTTCAAAGAAAAACCTTCAGAATAATGACGTCTGCCACCACTTCGAAGAGAGCCACTCTCCGATCCGCCGAACGTCTTATTCCATCTCAATCCGAGCCCCAACCTACGGCAGAGGGAAGCCGCGGCGACGCGAGACTCTCAATCCCGCCCCCGAGGGACGGCCCCAGCCTCTCACTCGACCAGTTCCAAACCGCGGAACAGATCGAGGAGGCCATGGCCATCCTAAGGGAGCGACGGAGAGCATGCGAAGCGCCCGCTATAACCCCCTCGGCCATCCACCGCGCGGGCAAGCGGAAGCTCAAGGGGTTACTTGTCGAGCGATCGTCAGAAAGCCCCGATTCACGAGAAAAGGCTCTCGCGAGGCGGGACGGTTCCGTCTTCAGCCGCCTAGGAAGC
This sequence comes from Orobanche coerulescens, assembly GCA_033398695.1. NCBI lineage: Eukaryota > Viridiplantae > Streptophyta > Magnoliopsida > Lamiales > Orobanchaceae > Orobanche > Orobanche coerulescens. The sequence continues at coordinate 3,737,570 of JAWKAU010000020.1, forward strand.
GATCCATCATGGCGTTTGGGGCATCCTGGCCCCAACCACGAGACGACGGAGTCCGAATCCGTCACCAGGAGTTCGGCATACCCAACTCCCAATCAAAAATAGGTCAGCCGTTTAGCTCCCATCCGCCGAAGAATCGAGCCACGCGGCAAAGACATCATCTACAGCGGAGCCAGGGGATCAGTACTTGATCGCCTCGGCTCCGCCTGGCGCCTAGCCGCGGCGGCAAAGCACGGCGATGGCCGCTATGCAACGCCAGCTCGACGAGATGAAAGCGCTCCTGGAAACCGGGACAGGCGCCAGGAGAAAGGTCACCGGACCGAGTGAGCCACTCGCGGTCCAGATCGAGCTTGCCCCCGTGCAACCAAAGATCGCTCCTCCTCAAACGCCTTTGTATGAGGGGAGATCGGACCCCGAGACTCACTTGAGCAAGTTCCGGATCTACATGACCGGATGTGGGACGTCAGACGCGACCAGGTGCCGAATATTCCTGTTAACATTGGGCGATCTGGCCCATAGGTGGTACATCTCACTGCCACCGCGATCAATCAATTCATTTGAGAAACTAGCGAGCGACTTCAGGTCATACTTCGCCGCCAAGGTCGCTAGACCAGAAAGTCCCCACCACATGATGAAAATCAGACAGGGGGAAGACGAGTTCGATGCAGATTACATCGACCGAGTGGATGAAATAGTCCTCACCGGCGAGCCCATTAGCGACGAGCTCGCCCTCTACTCGGTCCTGGGGGGATTCTATGGTCATTCACCCATGTTCAGGCACCTCACGAAGGACATCCCCCCAACCTACGCGACCTTCCGCACCAAGGCTGCCAATTTTCTGGCCAGGCAGAGGCTGCTACCCTTCGCCTAGGCGAGGGGATGCCGCCTCCCGTCTAAAAGACGGCGATCGCCAAGTCCAACAAGGCGGTCACCAAGCCACCCGGTGATTTCAAGGCCTTCGAGGAGGTGGAAGCCCATCTCCTCCACAGCTACAACCGAACTCTGGCCCATATTTTTTACGCCATCAAGGGGCGCGAACCGCTAAGCGAACCAAAGGCGATAAGGGACAACGGTCATCTGGACCACAATAAATTTTGTGCTTACCACAAGAGTCCCGGTCACAGCACCAACCAATGCCGCGACCTCCTCAAACAACTCTGGAGATTGTTCGAGGAGGGCAAGCTGGACAGTTTAATGGCTTAGCTGGAACCCCGTCAATCTCCCAAAACGGTCGCCAGAGTCTAACGCGGCAGGCCGGAAGGCTCATACGAGTCGACCCCCCGATCAACCTCGGCGGCCGGATCTATATGCTTCAATCAAGAGGTGGAAACTTCGGAAGTCTTTCCCCGATTCCCACCACGTCAAACCAAAGGCTACTGCCTGAGCAACGCCTCGAAAAAGAGGATGACTCGCTCGCCCTCTAAAGTTCTTCATCTAACATGATGGATCTAGGCAAACGATCCCTCCCCAGCACAACGTATACTGTCGAGGATCGCCATCTAACATGACGGTCCGAGGTAGAAGAGTGCCGCCATGGTCGCGGAGGTCGATGAAACCGACGATCCGTCCATGCAAGGTTCCTTTGGGCAGAGGTCGCTCGCCCTTCGTTTAAATATGAGGCGGGCGTAGACGAAGGACCCTCCAAAACAAATCAGATGATGACTCGCTCGCCCTCTAAAGTTCGTCATCAACATGAAGGACCTAGGCAAGCGATGGCCTCCCCTTGCACAACGTATACCGTCGAGGATCGCCATCTAACATGACGATCCGAGGTAGAAAAGTTCCAACATGGTTGTGGAGGACGATGGAACCGTTCTCTGTGACCATGTAAGGTTCCTTTGGGCAGCGATCGCTCGCCCTTCGTTTAAATCCGAGGCGAGCGTAGCCAAAGGACCCTCCAAAACAGATTTGTGGACACGCTCACCCGCCCTCAAAGGTCCATCATCTAACATGGTGGATCCGGACAATGCGACGCGTCCCTCCCCCCATCACAACGTATACCGTCGAGGATTGCCATCTAACATGACGATCCGAGGTAGAAAAGTGCTAGCAATCTGCGGTCGTGGAGTCGATTAATCCGACGACGCCCCGTGCAAGGACTCCTCCAGGACAAGATCGCTCGCCCTTCGTTTAAATACGTGGCGGGCGTAGACTACGGAGGACCCTCACAATTAAGTGAGTCGCGAGAACTTGGCCATCAGACGGAATGTCGCTCGCGCACAAGACATGGTCGCGGAGGTCGGTTCTATCGAACTCCACGATTGTGCACGGTTCCTCTAGGCCGGGATGGTCGGCCTTCCTCGAGGAATCTGCAAAATTGGAGACCGCTCGCTAAACGATTTATTTTTCGTTCCCTTACTTTCACTAAGTAAACAAAAACAAGGGGTTTTCTACCGACACGAAAATCGTGCCGTGATTCTGATAGAGGCGCATCGCAATTTTGGCGATTATACGCGAGGTTTCGAATTTATCAGCATGTCGCGCCATGATTTTAAAGGTCACGCCGTGAATTTTATCAGCATCAGCATTTTTGTCTTCTGCGTTCAGCTCAGCTCCGTTTTCACTCATTTTTTGCCCGTTTTCGTTCCTTTTTCACCAACAAGCTTATTTTACCTGTAATAAATTATGAAGTATTTAAGTACCTTTTGTCCTATATTTATCATGAAAGTATCCATAAAAGTACACGATATATACCTATAAATATGCATAATTTCGGACATATCAAGGGTCACTTTCTTGTATCAACACTTTTCATAACGAACCCGACATCGCCCACAGGTCACATCAGAGATAACAGTGGCCGTATAGTATGATCCTTCAAATCCTCTTTATTTGTTTACGTGTGGGGACCGGACGAAGATTCGTGGGGATTGCCAGCATGAACCTGGACGGTTTTCCACCCATGCAAGTCAAGGACTTAACGCACGCTAAGGGGTAGTTTTAACGCACGCTAAGGTGTAGTCTTAACGTACGTAAAACCTTTAAGATAATGTACGTAAGCCAATACCAGAAACAGTCCAGTGAGCTCTGGCCAGACGTTAACGTACGCTAATGTTCGAGTATAGCGTACGCTAATTAGGTTACGTACGTAATAGGCTTCTGGTAACATGCGTAATGGTTCATAAGTCTATTTATACACCTCAACCCCCTTTCATTTTTCACCTTCAACCTTGGCCAAATTCCGAGTTTCTGAGATTTTCCCTCACCTCATATCACTCATACCATCTTATTAATCCAATTTTTGGAGAGCTTAGACGTTGGGGAGTCGTGATCAACTTCCGGTGAAGAGTTTCTTCAAGACTTTCATTGTTCTTCCATTTTTAAGGTATGTAAACTCTACACCAAGATGAGGATTTTGTTCTTTGTTAGATTATGAGCTTTTCGCAGAGATTATGGAGCTTGTTTCGTCATGATGAATCCAACCCCATGATTAGAAGGATTGTATTTGGTTTCATTAAGGTTTCCTTTGATTATAGTTGAGCCATAATCTTTACCGAACTTAAGAGTGGAACCTTCTGAGATGAACACACCTTGTTATTGCTTCCGTAACACTCTTTTGATGAACATAGTGTTGAGGATTACCCCATGATAAGATGAATCTATGAAGTTGAATGTAAAGTGTGTTCAATTATAATTCTTGCCTTAGATGAACTCGTTGTTAACCTTCTTAGATTATTAGAGCCATGAAAGGATTATTGGGACAATCTTTTGAAATGAGGTATTTGATAAGTAAAATTACCGTGGGAGAACAAGAGTCGTAGAGACGTATTAACCTTGAACTAGATTGAACGTGATTATCTCATAGCAACCGAACCGAGCATTCGAGTTAAGAATCGGAATTAGAGTTTGGATCATGGAATATAATGATATGATGAATGTTCTTGGAATTGTAGATACCAACCTTGTGTTCCACTACAATCTCTTGAATTCGCAAGTATTTTTCCAAGCGTAGTACTCGTCGGGAAATAGGACCGAGAACCGATTGTCCGTTATTGATAATTCGTTTATAACTTTAGAAGTTCGGGACTCATGTGTTAGTTTCGGGAGGTTTATTGAATTTCTTGTTATTCCCTTGTACAAGGTGATCGATCGAGGGGCGGCGACCTTCGGGCGAGTGACATTCGTGGGAGTATTTAAATTCTTGCCATCTTGAGGCAAGTATCGTATTTTAAACTTGTTAATATTGGATTGTTGATCATGTGTATGCTTTATTCATGTTGTTGAACATGAGATTAATTTCTTTGAGTTGTCATGGTATTTGTTATTGATTTCTTGATTGTTCACGTCGATGAACATGTTGATTTGCATATGTGTATGCATAATTGTACTATTTATGTTGTAAATGATCCGAGGGGATCATGAGGATCTATGCTGAGGGCGCTGGATCGGATGTCCACCATTCGTTGGTCCGACGGGATCATCATGGGGATATATGCTGAGGGCGCTGGACCGTTGGATGAGTTTTCCACCATGCGTTGGTCCGACGGGATCATCATGGGGATCTATACTGAGGGCGCTGGATCGTTGGATTACCCTGTATTGTGTTGATGGAATCATGTGGATTCGCATCGTTGGATTCAGTTGACGGAAGTCCGTTTTGTATGCTTTATGATGCATTATTGATTCATGTATTACGATACTGGTACTAGCATCGTTTTGCTAACCCCTTCGGGGGTGGACATTTGTTTTGATGTTCAGGTAGCCGAGGAGCGGGGAAACAGCCACAGCACCGACATGACGCATTTAAGGGCTCAGTGATGTTAATTGTCGTTACCTTGTCTTTATGGTTTACTTTCAGTACTCGAGTACGCGTGACTTATTGATGTTTTGAGTGGTTGTAATAATGGACTCATTTGAACTGTTCGAACTGGTTTTGTATTTTGAATTTTTGTGGTATTGTTATATTATTTCTACATTTTTCTAAATTAGCCTTGTAAATTCTTATAAAAAGGGTTTACGGCGCTGTAATTATTCCGAATATCTCGGGGTACAGAATATGGTATCGGAGCTAAGATTCATGGATATCTTGGCAGTCGGGTTAGTTGGGTCTGTTCGCGTTATTTGATTTATGGGTCGTTTGTAACATCACTGCTGAGCCAGCGTCGTCGTGTGGACCGTGGTTGTAAGTCTCCTAATCTCAAATACTACCGCTTTATTTAATTTCGGTTTTGTGATTATTGACGGACTTTCCTTTAGAAATTTTGCCCTGGATATTGAGTATTTGTGTTTACAGTATGTTGAGGGGAGGTCGTGGACGCGGACGCGGTCGTGGACGCGGACGTGGTAATGCTAGACAGGAGGATTCGGCGTCTACCCCAGAATTATCGGCTAGTCGAACCGATTCCCATTCTGAAGGACAGCAGGGATCAGCGAATGATAACGCAAATCCTAACATGCCGGGAGTGCTTCAACAGGTGGTTGCTCAGATAAACCAGTTTGCTCAGGTAGTTGACCGCATGCGGATGGCGATGGGACAGCAGCATAACGAGGATAATCGGGGAGATAAATGGCTTACTGAGGTGGTCAAATTGCATCCTCCAAAATTTGACGGTTCTGCTGAGACACTTACTTGGGATCATTGGCTGAAGGAGTTAGAGAAGATCTTTGCATGGATTAACTGTCCCGACGACCGAAAGGTCCGATCGCCCAGTATCTCCTGATTGGGGAGGCTTTAGATTGGTGGGAGGCCATTTGACCTGATGATCATAATGTTGATTGGATGGAGTTCAAACTAATGATGGAAGCGCAATATTGTCCTCGCCCAGTTAGAGAGGCCCGAGTCCGGGAGTTTTTCTCACGCCAAAATCTAGAGGCATCTGTGACAGACGTGATTAAGACTTTTAATCACCAACTGAATTATGTGCACCACTTGGTCAGGTCCGAGGCGGAAAGGATTTTCCATTTTGACATGCGGATGAAGCCGGAAATTCATCAATATATGTCCGGATTTGAATGTACCACCTTGCGACAGTATCAGGACAAAGCACTGGCCTATGATATGAAAGAGGCGGCAGTAGAGAAGTCAACGGAAGCAAAGAAGCAGAAAGTGTCTGGCAATTTCACGGAGAACAAGAGTAGTGGGCCCCGCAAGGGCCAGTCCTCATTTCATTCAACTAAGAGACCTACGCATCCTTCTCGGGGTGGAAAGAAGTTCCGGGCAGCATCAACAGCTTCAGACGCAGCAAAGAAATGTTATAACTGTGGCAAAAGAGGGCATGTTCGACGTGATTGTTACGCACCTGCTGTGACCTGCTTCGAGTGTGGACAGGAAGGACACTGTGCAACGTTTTGTGGAAATGTGACTAGATCTTTTGGTACTCGCACTCCTGCACCAGTTCCGAAGGATACAAGTGTGAACCAGACACAGCAAAGTGGTTTCCAGCAGCAGAGCGTTGGGAAAAGAGAGGCGTCCAGCGCTGGGTCCGTTCCTCCGCGCATTTATGAGATGAGAAATTCAGACGATCAGCACACTGCTGTTGCATCAGGTACGATTCAGATCCTTTTGCAACCAGTTAGTGTCTTATTCAATTCAGGAGCTACGCATTCTTTCATATCTTTGAACTGTGTTAATCGTTTGAAAATCTCGTGCTTATATGATTGTGAGCCTTATGTTGTGGGATTACCGAGCGGAGAGAAAATTGTGGGAACCCTAGAAACTAGAGATTTTTCAGTTTCTATAGGAGGGAGAGATTGACCATCAAATCTTATTGTAGTCGACATCCATGGTGATGATTTAATTCTCGTAGACGATTGGCTCAACCGTTATGGAGCTATTTTGAATTACCGAAAGAGAGTCATTTCTATCATTGCTGATGACGGATCTGAACATTTATTCAAATGATGGAGACCGGGAAGCTCAAGAAAATTGATCAAGGCCATGAAAGCAGTTAAATTGCTAAAGCAGGGTTGTTACGGATTTTGGTGTTATGCCATGAAGAAAGAAGAAGGAGTCGAGCTCGCATTTATTCCAGTGGTAAACGAATTCTCAGATGTATTCCCTGACGAACTACCTGGGTTACCTCCGCGAAGAGAAGTAGAGTTCAATATCGAATTAGAGCCTGGAGCCGCACCTATTTCCAGGGCACCATACCGTATGGCGCCAACCGAGATGTGTGAATTAAAGAAGAAGCTGGAGGAATTATTGCAGAAGGGTTACATTCAACCTAGCGTTTCTTCTTGGGGAGCACCCATTCTCTTTGTCCGGAAGAAAGATGGATCCCTCCGATTATGTATCGATTACAGGGAGCTAAACAAGGTGACGATCAAGAACAAGTATCCTATACCTCGAATCGACGACTTGTTTGATCAACTACAAGGGGCGAGGGTATTCTCGAAGATTGACTTGCGATCAGGATACCATCAGTTGAGAATCAAGGAATCGGATATACCGAAATCTGCTTTCATATCCCGGTACGGGCACTATGAATTCGTGGTGATGCCATTCGGACTCACCAATGCTCCTGCGGTATTTATGCAATTGATGAATCGGGTATTCTTAGAATACTTGGATAAATTTGTGGTAGTTTTCATTGATGACATCTTGATCTATTCGAAAGACACAGAGGAACATGCAGAGCATTTGCGTATCGTTTTTAGCACTTTGAGGAATGAACAGCTTTATGCGAAACTTTCTAAATGCGAGTTCTGGCTTAAGGAAGTAACCTTCCTTGGGCATGTGATATCAGCTGACGGAGTTTAGGTAGACCCGAAGAAAGTCGAGGCAATCTTGGAGTCGGAATCCCATAATAATATGAAAGAAGTCCGGAGTTTCTTGGGACTTGCTGGATATTATCGCCGTTTTGTAGAAGGATTTTCCAAAATCGCTCGTCCACTTACTCAGCTGTTACAAAAGACTCAAAAATTCGTGTGAGATGAGAAATGCCAGGCGGGTTTTGATGAACTTAAGATAAGACTGACGACAGCGCCTATACTAGCGTTACCAGATGGAACTGATGGATTCATGGTATACAGCGATGCTTCAAATCAGGGTCTCGGATGTGTATTGATGCAAAAGGATAGGGTGATTGCCTATTCCTCTCGACAGTTGAAACCATACGAAGTTAATTACCCGACTCATGATCTGGAGTTAGCAGCTGTAGTCTTTGCTCTAAAAATTTGGCGACATTACTTGTACGACACTCATTGTCAGATCTTCACAGATCATAAGAGCCTCAAGTATATTTTCAGTCAGAAGGAATTAAATATGAGGCAGAGAAGGTGGCTGGAATTAATCAAGGATTACGACCTGTAGATTCCTTATCACCCAGGCAAAGCGAACGTGGTAGATGATGCACTGAGCCGCAGATCTGTTTCTCTTCGAGTGTTGGAAGCGATCACATCCCAAACCAGCATTCAACGAGAACTGATCCGTGAAGGGATTGAAGTATGGTCACAAGGAGTCCAAGGGCAACTATACGTGATGGAACTAACTTCGTCATTAGTCGAGGAAATCAAATAAAAGCAGTTGAATGATTCTCTGATTCTTCGGTTATGTGACGAAGCAAAAAAAGGGAAGGCCCCAGGATTCATGATACAAGACGATGGAGTTTTGAGATTTCAGAATCGACTTTGCGTTCCCGATGATGATGCTTTGAGACAGACAATCTTAAAGGAAGCTCACAACGCCCTATTCTATTCACCCGGGCACCAGTAAGATGTATAAGAATCTAAAACAAAATTTCTCGTGGGGAAATATGAAGAAGGATGTGGCGGAATACGTTTCGAAATGTTTAACCTGTCAGCAGGTTAAGATTGAACACCAGCGGCCTGCTGGAATGTTAAAGCCACTTCCGATCCCTGAGTGGAAGTAGGAGGATATATCGATGGACTTCATCACCAATATGCCACGGACCAGGGCGGGAATGAACATGATTTGGGTGATAGTTGATCAACTAACCAAGTCGGCTCATTTCCTGGGTATTAAAGACACTTGGGGACCCAAAAGATTAGCACGAGTGTTTATTACAAATATAGTCCGATTGCATGGAACGCCGAAGACCATTATTTCGGATCGAGAAGGTCACTTCGTGTCGCACTTTTGGAAGGCAGTTCACAGGGCTTTGGGAACCAAGCTGAACTTTAACACGACTTATCATCCTCAGACAGACAGCCAGTCCGAAAGAACTATACAGACAGTGGAGGATATGCTTAGGGCTTGTGCCTTAGATTGGTCAACCGATTGGGAGATTCATTTGCCGTTGATTGAATTCACCTATAACAATAGTTGGCATGCTTCCATTAAGATGGAACCGTTTGAAGCATTGTACGGAAGGTGATGCAGATCACCCCTATGTTGGGATGACTCTTCTGACTTGATCGGGACGGAACCGGAATTGATAGTTCAGACTCGAGAAAAGATATCTTTGATTCGTGAAAGGCTGTTGACTGCCCAGAGTCGACAAAAGTCTTATGCTGATGTGCGCCGTCGCCCGCTGGAATTTGAGGCTGGGGACCATGTACTATTGAAGGTTTCCCCTACCCGGGGAATATTCCATTTCGGAATGAAGGGAAAGCTGAGTCCAAGATACATCGGACCATTCGAGATCTGGAAAGAGTTGGGGAGTTGGTGTACAGGTTGGCCTTACCGCCATCACTGAGTCACGTTCATAGTGTGTTGCACGTATCCCAATTGCGGAAATATGTACCGGATCCCAGTCATAGCATTGGTTTTGGCGAGATTGAAGTGGCTAATGATGGCTCCTTTGAAGAAAATCCAATCAAGATACTTGAGAGTCGAGTCAAGCAATTGAGGAATAAATCGATCTCCTTGGTTAAAGTTTAGTGGTCTCGACATGGAGTCGAAGAAGCAACTTGGGAGACAGAAGATAGTATGATGTCAAGATACCCAGAATTGTTTTCGCTTTAAGTTTCGGGCCGAAACTTCTTTTTAGAGGGGTAGTATGTAATGCCCGGATAATAATGGTGTATTTATCGTGTATTCGATCTTGTAAATATTCGACTTTGTGATGCATTAATCGATGATTGGTTTCCCGTATTCGTATCCCTACATCTTTGTATTTTTGCCTTGCTTGCATGCATAATTCTGCACGTGATAACGTATGCTAGACAATGATCTTAGCGTACGCTAAGAATGCAATATTACGTACGTTATCGGTTGAGCTTAACGTACGTAAGCTCAGTCAACTCAGGATCCGACAAGGGTCGGCGTGTGGGGACCAGATGAAGATTCGTGGAGATTGCCAGCATGAACCTGGACGGTTTTCCAGCCATGCAAGTCAATGACTTAACGCACGCTAAGGGGTAGTTTTAACGCACGCTAAGGTGTAGTCTTAACGTACGTAAAACCTTTAAGCTAACGTACGTAAGCCAATACCAGAAACAGTCCAGTGAGCTCTGGCCAGACGTTAACATACGCTAATGTTCGAGTATAGCGTACGCTAATTAGGTTACGTACGTAACAGTCTTCTGGTAACGTACGTAATGGTTCATAAGTCTATTTATACACCTCAACCCCCTTTCATTTTTCACCTTCAACCTTGGCCAAATTCCGAGTTTCTGAGATTTTCCCTCACCTCATATCACTCATACCATCTTATTAATCCAATTTTTGGAGAGCTTAGACATTGGGGAGTCGTGATCAACTTCCGGTGAAGAGTTTCTTCAAGACTTTCATTGTTCTTCCATTTTTAAGGTATGTAAACTCTACACCAAGATGAGGATTTTGTTCTTTGTTAGATTATGAGCTTTTCGCAGAGATTATGGAGCTTGTTTCGTCATGATGAATCCAGACCCATGATTAGGAAGATTGTATTTGGTTTAATTAAGGTTTCCTTTGATTATAGTTGAGCCATAATCTTTACCGAACTTAAAAGTGGAATTTTCTGAGATGAACACACCTTGTTATTGCTTCCGTAACACTCTTTTGATGAACATAGTGTTGAGGATTACCCCATGATAAGATGAATCTATGAAGTTGAATGTAAAGTGTGTTCAATTATAATTCTTGCCTTAGATGAACTCGTTGTTAACCTTCTTAGATGATTAGAGCCATGAAAGGATTATTGGGACAATCTTTTGAAATGAGGAATTTGATAAGTAAAATTACCGTGGGAGAACAAGAGTCGTAGAGACGTATTAACCTTGAACTAGATTGAACGTGATTATCTCATAATATTTCGATATAGCAACCGAACCAAGCATTCGATTTAAGAATCGGAATTAGAGTTTGGATCATGGAATATAATGATATGATGAATGTTCTTGGAATTGTAGATACCAACCTTGTGTTCCACTACAATCTCTTGAATTCGCAAGTCTTTTTCCAAGCGTAGTATTCGTCGGGAAATAGGACCGAGAACCGATTATCCGTTATTGATAATTCGTTTATAACTTTAGACGTTCAGGACTCGTGCGTTAGTTTCGGGAGGTTTATTGAATTTCTTGTTATTTCCTTGTACAAGGTGATCGATCGAGGGGCGGCGACCTTCGGGCGAGTGACATTCGTGGGAGTATTTAAATTCTTGCCATCTTGAGGCAAGTATCGTATTTTAAACTTGTTAATATTAGATTGTTGATCATGTGTATGCTTTATTCATGTTGTTGAACATGAGATTAATTTCTTTGAGTTGTCATGGTATTTGTTATTGATTTCTTGATTGTTCACGTCGATGAACATATTGATTTGCATATGTGTATGCATAATTGTACTGTTTATGTTTTAAATGATCCGAGGGGATCATGAGGACGCTGAGGGCGCTGGATCGGATGTCCACCATGCGTTGGTCCGACGGGATCATCATGGGGATCTATGGTGAGGGCGCTGGATCGTTGGACGGGTTTTCCACCATGCGTTGGTCCGACGGGATCATCATGGAGATCTATACTGAGGGCGCTGGATCGTTGGATTACCCTGTATTGTGTTGATGGAATCATGTGGATTCACATCGTTGGATTCCGTTGATGGAAGTCCATTTTGTATGCTTTATGATGCATTATTGATTCATGTATTACGATACTGGTACTAGCATCATTTTGCTAACCCCTTCGGGGGTGGACATTTGTTTTGATGTTCAGGTAGCCGAGGAGCGGGGAAACAGCCACAGCACCGACATGACGACGAAGGGGCTCAGTGATGTTAATTGTCGTTACCTTGTCTTTATGGTTTACTTTCAGTACTCGAGTATGCGTGTCTTATTGATGTTTTGAGTGGTTGTAATAATGGACTCATTTGAACTGTTCGAACTGGTTTTGTATTTTGAATTTTTGTGGTATTGTTATATTATTTCTACATTTTACTAAATTAGCCTTGTAAATTCTTATAAAAAGGGTTTACGGTGCTGTAATTATTCCGAATATCTCGGGGTGTTACACCATCCGAGGCCTCTATGGACCCTCCCGGACTGGCCATAATCAAAACCGCGCACATGCATCGCCTAGGACCGGGTCTATACCACTGGTCCCATCCGAGGCCTCTGTGGACCCTCCCGGACTGGCTAGCCAATCAAGCTCGTGAATCCGGGGCTAAACCACTGGATTCCTCTAAGGCCCCGTTGAACCCTCCCGGAATGAGCAAAACACACAATTTATCATACATCACCATTTCATGTTAAGCATAAAGGTTTCCAAGTATACTTGCCTTGAATAATTGACGACGACACGAACGGAAAGGGAAATCAACCACGATCGCTAGGAACCGATAAACCCGAACCTAACGATTCGAAGAACACCATAACAACCATTTCTAAACAAGTACGGAAATGGAATACACCCGGAAACCCACCTACGATTCATATAAGTTCGTGCAAAAATAACGACGAGGACGTGTCGCACCCGAACCCTCTCGATTTCACAAACACAACGAAACTTACCATGAACTCATAGGGAAAACAATAATACTACCAAGATTAATCATATACATCATGGATTAATCATCAATACGGAACGAATCAGACAAAAACTCAAAAACTCCCAAATTTCTCAAAATAAGGTTCTAGGAGATTACCTTGGATTAAGGATGAAGAACAAGTGTTAGTGTTAATCTACACCAAGATCTCAAGGAAGATGATAGCTTGAAATTACAAGACTTCAAATCGCTCGGAAATCGCCCAAGAATCGCCCCAGATTGGAAAGAGAATGAGAAATGGAAAAAGTGATAGTTGGGGTCAACTCTCTGGTTTATATAGCCAGAGGGCTTTAGCGTGCGCTAACGATCAGAGTTAGCGTGCGCTACCCAGTCAAAAGCCAATCCAGAACCTACGGTTCTGGCCCATTAGCGTGTGCTACCAGAGGATAGCGTGCGCTAATAGCCCCTTAATAGCGCGCGATACCTGGACACCAGGCCGAGTCCAGAAACATTCTCGCCTGGGCCTGATCGCCGGATTAGCGCGAAGCTCAAGACACCTGGGCCACAAGCGCTAAGCCTAAACCATAGCACGCGCTAAAACAAAATCTTAGCATGCGCTAAGCTGCTCGTCCAAAGAGCAGAAAGCAAAAACAGCCACTGCCACTGCTGGGCTCGAGTCGCTAGCGCGTGCTACGAAGCAAACGTAGCGTGCGCTAGTAAGCGATGCTAGCGTGCGCTATACAACAGAAATAGCACGTGCTAGGCACAGGATACCAAACAGCTCAAAACACCCGAAACACACGATATACGATCGAAACATCAAACGAAAGCTCACAACACGCATAACAACATAAGAGAAATTTACGGCAACCCCGAAACGGCGGTTCCGAACAATAATTACGAGAATCGAACCAATTAGACACGGAGAACTATTATACGCAGAATTAGATGACAAAAAGTCCAGAAATAAGTATTCTCGAAATACCAATACGGTTACACGCGAGTCACTAAAAACGAAAAATACACTAAAAGAAAATACCGGAAAAAGGAAAAATGCGGATATTACATTATACCCCTCTAAAAGTAAGTTTCGTCCCGAAACTTAAGAAACAAAATAAGGATTTGAAGCGTCCGCAATGCAACCGGTTTCCGACTCAAGGCGTCGGCCACGACGTTCGCCTTACCCGGATGATAAAAGATTTCGAGGTCATAATCCTTAATCAACTCCAACCACCTCCTCTGCCTCATATTCAACTCCCGCTGAGTGAATATATTCTTCAGACTTTTATGATCGGTAAAAATCTGACATGCAAAGCCAAAAAGATATGACGCCAAGGAGGAATTTACAAGGAGGAAACTTGTATTCATATTTAAGATTGAATTTGGAATCGGTAACATTTAGACCCTTGTTATTGAATTGATTTGATTATTGATATGATTATTGGATTATGAATCGTGTTGAAGCCTTGAATTCGTGATTGTTTGATTTAGGCTTGTTCGGTCTTGTACTAAATCGGGATTTTGAGGAACCGTTGGGTTTGTTGATCAGTTATATTGATTGTTAATTTTGATCGAGTTGCGATTTGTATTGTGGACATGAGTTCGTAATTGTTTGAGTTGTATTGTTCGGTTTTGTATATGACCGAGGTATTGTTGAGCCATTGAGTTTGATTGGTTGGTTATATCGGTTGTTGATTATTATCGAATGTGTGTTAATTGATTACTTCAATAGGTTGAGATGTTTGATCGTAGATTATGACCGTTGTGTTGCGGTTGAGGTTGAAGAGTTCGTAGATTGCTTTTGGTCGGGACTGAGGATCTCGTAGACGAAGGCAATGAATTTGGTAACGGCTTCGTGGTATTGGTATCAAGGCAAGTTTATACTTGTTCAGTTTATAATATTTAATGAATGGTTTCGCTTTCATTTCATTTATAATTCATATAGCAATGATATTATAAATATAAATTGTCGGGATGATGGTTTGTGTACTGTGCTCTAGTTTGGAATAAATCATAAGGTATATGATTTAATTGTGTTTGACTGAATACAGAGATGTGATTTATCTTTGATCTATGATATGAAATGTCGGATATCGAGGATAGTTATCATGATGACATGGGTATTGGGATAAAGGTTTATTGGTATTGAATGGACTGTACCTCATTTGAGATTATTCGTCTAACTGTGTATTCATTCAGGATTGTTTGTTCATGGAAAGGATATTGTCTTCGGCTTTGAGGTAATGTAAGTATTTTTCAGTTACGAGGATAATTATTCTGGTGAATTATTATATATATTGTATGATGATGTTTCGTATATTGGGATTCGTATTGATTATTTCATTGAGGGATGATGATCCCAGGGCTGATTGTATTGAGATCATTAATCGTGTTGATCATTTGTCGGGGATGATGATCCCAGGATTGTTGTTTTGGATATTGATTGGTCGTGTCGACTTTTCATTGTCAGTTTGTCATTGTTCACTTTGGTGAGTCTTTTGATCCTTAGTGGATATGTGATTCTTTGAGTTTCGTTGTCATATTGCATTGTGAAATATCTGGAGTCATATCTGCGTGCCGATTGGTTATTGTGTAGGATTTTTAGCCGGGCACATGATGGTTATGCATGGATGTTTCCGCATTGAACCGTGCACACGAGACGTACTTTGTGAGGCTAATTAGGTACATTGTCCCACGTATATCCTGGATTCCGTATATGGGGTGGACATGTGCACGGACACATTTCCGGATCGAGCGTACTTTGATGTCCATCTTTGTGCCATCTTGTTTGGTCGTTCATAGTCCATGTATGATTGGATATGTTCGACGGTTTGCGACTGGTTGTTCATGCGCCCGAGTGGTATGTTCAATAGACGGGGTTATTTCTTTGAGATACTTTGTTGATCGTGTCTGGAGTTTACCATGTTGAGGGTATTCTCGATTATTGTTGATCGTTTGGAGTTTACCTTGTTGATGATATTCTCGATGGTTGTTGATCCTTTGTTAACCGTGTTTGGAGTTTACCTTGTTGATGGTATTCTCGGTTGCTATTGATCCTCTATTGATCGTGTTAGAGTTTATCATGTGGATGGTATTCTTGATTATTGTTGATCCTTCATTGGTAGTATCGGAGTTATCATGTCGATGATATTCTCGGTCGATTTATTGGTTGATCATTGTTATTGATCGTATGAGTATTCGGACTGTACGCCGATGTTTCGGGATTTGTTATCATTGTTTTGTGGTAGTTGATCTACATATGTATTGTGTATTTTTGGTTCTTATCAGGACTGGTATTTGATTGTGCAATCCGACAGACAGGATTTGGCACGAATGGATTATTCCACGCTTATGAGTTATGATGATGTTTTGAGGATACTTGGTATTGTTTGAATACAGTACAGATGATAGTTGTTGAGTTCATTTCGTCATTTGAGAATGCAAAATATGGATTATGGTAAGGATTGATTTGGTATAGATTGTTATGGATTGGTTAGGTTATGATGATGTGATCGATATCATTATTGAGTATTGTGGCTGACCCCGTCGTGGGCTTTACTTTTAGGTATTCGGAAATCGAGCTAGTAGCGAAGGATGAGCTTCCCGGGTGATACTAGCTGTGGCATTTATTTGAGTATTGAGTATTCTTTTCTGGTTGTTTATTCCACTGCAAATGTGTATTTTTGAACTGTGTTTTATCCACTGCGTGTGTATTTCAAAATGGCTTTTCTGGTATTTTCACCAACTCGTCTATAACTTTCAAAATGGCCTTTTGGCTATTTTGTAAACTTAGGTTACTTCGTTAAACCCTTTTTCCCTAAATATTTTATCGGTACGTAAGTGGTGGCTTAACATACGTTTTGAAACTGTTGAGATTTGGCGTTTCTGCCTAGTACTTTCAAACGGTATTCTTATGACGGTATTCGATATTTTATAAATGAATTTTGTGAGTATTTGGAAAATATTACCGTCATCGGCTTTTTTGGCATTTTCGAACGTTTTTTAAAATGGTTTTTAGCCTGGTGGGTTCTGGCGCGGGGCCCACGGCGCTGTAATATCCCGGATGGTTTTGGGGGCGTTACATCCGCATTCTGAAGACTTATGATTATTCTAATCAAGAATAACGGCGCTAACAAAGAAAGTCTTTCAAACGGTCGGAATTGAAAAGGGGAATCAAGAATAACTGCTGCATTCATACTTATTATTCCATTAGAAGTTAACTGCAGACAACTTTAAGTTATCTGTATCATCATCAGTTGTGTCTTCCGCATTATCTGTCTGCAGACGACATAAGTCATCTGTACTTATCACAGCTGAGAAACTCACCTGACTTTCAGGAAAGAGTTCTAATAAGTCTATTCACCCACTGTAGACTTATTCCTGACGACTTGTGACCTACAATGGTGAGAAGCTTACTGAGGATAATGATATACAAAATGAGGTGGTGTACTTTTACAAGAAGCATTTAGGTACAGCGGGCAACACATCTTTATCTGTGGATGTTCAAGTAGTACAAGTTGGTAAAGTACTATCTCAGGATCAGAGGAGAAGGCTAGTTACACCAGTTTCTGCAGAGGAAATATATGATGTTTTGAAGTCTATTGGTGACAATAAAGCGCCAGGGGCTGATGGTTTTTCATCATTATTATTCAAGAGTTCCCGGACTGTTATTGGGAATCTAGTTGATGCTATTAAAGGCTTTTTCAGAACAGGCAAGCTATTAAAGAGTGTGAACACAGCAGTTATATCATCTTATTCCCAAAGCATCAAACTGAAAATACACTGAGGGATTATAGGCCAATAGACTGTTGCTCTGTCTTGTACAAGATAATTGGTAAAATCATATCCAACAGACTCAGTAAGGTGATGAGCTATTTAGTAGGTGAAGAACATGCAGCCTTTGTGCCTGGTAGATACATACATGGCAACACACTTCTGGCTCAAGAAATAATTAGGGGATATGGTAGAAAGGAAATGTTTGCACGTTGTATGATCAAAATGGACCTTAAAAAGGCCTATGATTCATTGCAATGGTGTTTTGTCATCTTTTAAGAGCTTTGGGGTTCCCTAAAAAGTTTGTGCAATGGATTATCACTCGTATGACCACAGTATCTTATCAAATCAAGGTAAATGGTCAATTGACTCATCCATTTCCTGGTGGTAAAGGTATTCGCCAAGGTGATCCAATGTCTCCCTTTATATTTGTATTATGCATGGAATATCTTAGTAGGTTGATGATGTCACTGCACTCCACAAACACCTTCAAATATCATCCAAAGTGTGAAGAACTGAGAATCACTCACTTAGTATTTGCTGATGACTTACTGTTTTTTAGCAAAGGTAATGGACCTTACTCTGTTAAGAATCAACCAATAGTGTTGAAGCACTGGAAGCCTGACTTTGAGTTTAAACAAGATCAGCTTACAAAGCTACCTATATGGGTTAAGCTTCCAAAACTTCCACTACAGTTATGGGGGAAGAAGAGCCTGAGGAAGATTACAAGTGCAATAGGGATACCTATGCATACAGATGAGTATACTGTGAAGCAAAGTAAGATTGGTTTTGCAAGGGTTTTGGTTGAAATTGATATTAGCCAACCAGTTGTTAAGTCTACCAGAATTAAAGTGGATGGTTCTACAATTGAGCAAAGTTTTGAATATGAGAGTCTACCAGAGTTTTGTCAGGTTTGTCAAAGTGTTGGTCATATATGTAACACAAGGAATGCTGAAGCACCTATACAAGACAGACCTGTAATAAGAAGGCCAAGGAATAAGAATCAACAAGTAAATGAACAATGGGTCCAAGTGAGGAGGAATAATCAAGCTGTTACAGTGAGTGCTGCAGAGCAAAATGACATTCCTCAGGCAAACCAGTTCCAAGGTCTAAGCAACTTAGATCATGATGGGAGTATGAACTTTGGTGAGTTAAATGGAATGAGATTTGGTAATTTCGAAGTAGTTATGAATGATCCTGGTCCTATCGTTCTCAGGTGGTGTTTGAAAATATTAGTTGTACAGACCAAACTCTACATGGAAGGGTGAGGGATTTAGCTGGAACTAATCAATTCCAAGTCACCTTTGTCTAAGGTCATAATAATGCAGATGATAGAAGATCTTTGTGGGCTGAAATGAGAAGGATAGCAGGAACTATGAATGAACCGTGGCTTTTATTGGGTGATTTTAATAATGTCCTCTATATAGAAGATAGAGTGGGGGGATTGCCTGTGAATGAGAATGAGTGTGAACCTTTTAGGAAGGCATTAAGTGATTCAATGTTACAAGAGTTAACATAACATAGATGGATGTATTCCTGGTGTAATCAACAACACCAAAATCTTATATATACTAAAATAGATAGGTATTTTGGAAAGGTAGATTGGATACAAAAATATGGGTCAGTTTCTGTTGAAATATTGAACCCCGCTTTCTCTGATCATTCCCCTCAGTTGATCAACTGTGGGATCACAAAGAAGGCCTTTTAGAAATGTTTCAAATTTGTAAATACTGTTGTTGAGCATCCCAAGTACATTAATGCAGTGAAATAAGGTTGGGGATAAGAGGTTACTGGAACTATGATGTTCCAAGTCTGGCAGAAATTGAAGAGTGTTAGGATTCAATTACAGCAGCTACAGAAATTCTATACTCAACCAACTATAAAAGTTTTGGAAGCTAAAGTGAAAGTAGATAGTCTGCAGACAGCTCTTGAAAGTGATCCACACAATCCACAATTATTTTAGGGGATTAAAGATGCACATCTTAATTTGGATAAGTGGAGTGGCATAAAAGAACATGTGTTGAAGCAAAAAGCCAAAATTCATTGGCTATAGTGTGGAGATGGAAATACTAAATATTTCTATGCAAGCTTAAAGACAAGAGGCACTCAGGGCATATCAGTGTTATACAGACCAAATGGTGAGAAGCTTACTGAGGATAATGATATACAAAATGAGGTGGTGGACTTACCTAAGCGGTATTTGGCTACTTCACTCCCAATGAACGCTGCTCTAACAAAAGAGAGATTGGCTCTGCGCACAGCTCCCTGTCAAAAATAGACCACACGCAAAGACAATAGGATAAAATATACAATAAAAGTAAAAATGCAATGCTCTAGGTCAAATCTAACCGAGACAACCCAACCCTGAGGCTCTCAACTACAGCACCGCTCCCTACAAAAGAATCCACAACTCTGATCTGGCGCCTCCAAGCGCACCTATCAACAGTCATGGACTCGGAAAGGTTTAAGGCCTTCAAATCTAATCTCAGTTGCTCCTCCCACGTCCTCCTCGGTCTGCCTCTCCTCCTCTCCCCGACAACCATTAAACTCTCGACCCTCCTCACCGGAGCATATGCCTGCCTCCTTCGGACGTGGCCAAACCATCTCAATCTCCCTTCCCTAACTTTCGCTGAAATGGGCGCCACTTCCAGTGCGTGTCTGAAAACCCCGTTCGCAATTCTATCTAACATTGTGTGACCACACGACCAACGTAACATTCTCATTTCAGCCACTTCCAACTTGCTCTCAAGCGACTTCTTCATCGCCCAACATTCGGAGCCATACAACATTGCAGGTCGGATTGCCGCTCTATAGAATTTACCCTGTCAACGTGAGAAAGTGAGAAAGTAACATGACAATGTGACATATTTATATATATATATATATAAATGATCCCCTCAAAGATACCATGGCCCTACCAGCCGAAGGTTGACTACGAGTAAGGTTCCTACCACCGACCATGCATTACGTACGTAAACCTCAGGGCTTAACGTACGTAATCGCAACAAATTAGCGTACGTAATGCTACACAGGTAGCGTACGCTATGGCTATAAACTTAGCCAAAATTCCAAACTCGCCAAGCAATAACCAAACGACGAAACCAAACCGACGACCAGTAAAAATATTTCGATCCCGAAATATTCTAATACAATATACATTGTATCGGTACAAACAATAACACTTGTACAATTCCAAATGAATACGTACAACTCAACAGTAACACGAAAAAAAAAATTACCCCCGGATATTACACTTGTTACATATTTTTACTAAATACCGATCTTCATGAATTTTTTTCGAAGGAGATTGAACTACTACTAAGGTATGTTTCTAGTTATCTTGATACATTTTGATAGATTACGATACCGAATATTTGATTCAACCACAAATATCCCTTTATAGTATCATTTTTTTCCTAATCATTCACCTAGTCTGACCAACCATTTAATTAAATGATGAAACAAAAATATTTTGTTTTATTATTGGTGTTATTCCAATCATTAAATTATCTTCACTCAATTATATGATTCATACATGTTAGTGGGTACACAATATCAATTAGCAAGATTCTTATTGGTATAGGTTTTGAAATAATTCACTTTATTTGTTGTATTACATAAGATCAGACTAACCATCCCCAATCATTCATCTACTGAAAATGATATACTCCATATCATCGAGAGTACCATTTGCCTACAATTTTATAGGCCTCCCAACAGCATATATCACATCTGTTATCACTGAAAGAACAAGAACATAAAAAACAACACAGCACCGCCTACACTCACTTGGTGTCCGTCCATGCCTATGCCGCTACTCGAAACCGTGAATCATTCATAAGTTGCCTACTGGAAATTGCAGGCTGAGCATTAGAGAGCCCGAATTTGGATTCACCGACGAGATGTGTCTACAGGTTCGGGAAGAAGGGCAAGCTTATCCCGAGGTATATTGGACCATTTGAGATTCTCGACAGAGTTGGTGAGTTGGCCTATCGGTTGGCGTTACCTCCGGCCCTTATCCATGTTAACGATGTGTTTCACGTTTCCCAACTAAGGAGGTATGTTCCCGACCCGAGTCATATCATTGATTACGGGGATATCGAGATTGCAGATGATGTCACGTTTGAAGAGAAATCAGTGAAAGTGCTAGAGCATCGTGTAAAACAACTCCAGCACAAAATCATTCCCTTGATTAAAGTTCCGTGATCGAGGCACAGAGTTGAGGAAGCAACATGGGAAACCGAAGAGAATATACGCGCTAGATACCCAGAGTTATTTATTTCTTAAGTTTCGGGACGAAACTTCTTTTTAGAGGGGGGATGTAATACCCATACTTTTTGTAAATTTTCTACTCTGGAACTTCTGTAATTCTGACACTCGTTGTAAGAGTCTAGTAAGTTAATGTTGATTTTGGAGTTCATGTGAATTGGAATCTATCCTTTCTTGTTTGTATCGCTGCTATTTTTGGATCCTGGATGGGATCAGACCACCTGCGTGGTGAGGGATAGCGCACGCTACGAGCCCTTTATAGTGCACGCTAATCGAGTGTTGGTAGCGCATGCTATGGGTCGGCGTTAGCGCATGCTACCTGTGTATTTGAGGCAGACAGTCCCATAGGTACTGGACTGAAATGGAGAATTTCTAGCACACGCTATGTGTGATGGTAGCGTACGCTAGATTGTATTAGTAGCGCACGCTAACTGTCGGAGTAGTGCGCACTAAGGCGAGCAGGGCATAGGGCAATAGGTTCTGGACTCCAAATTCTGGGCATCGACTACTAGTTAGTGCACGCTAAAACTCTCGGCTAGCGCACGCTATTAGAAGGCGTTAGCGCACACTACAATATGCATAGCGCACGCTAACGATGCTGGCAGAGGCCACTGGACTACCCGGTGAATCCGATAGCGCGCGCTATTTTTTGTAATTAGCGCACGCTAGTTCCTATTTAATATAAATAGGACATTTCCGTCCCCAAATCGTCATTTCCCCTTTCTTTCCCTTTCTTGGACGATTTCGGGTGATTCCGGGCGATTTGTGAAGAGTTCTTCGAGCTGCAACCGTCTAGCAACATCTTTGAGCTTCTAGTTCGAACTAATCAACGTTTAATCCCCTCCACTGCTCCAAATCAAGGTAAACTTCTCACAACCCTAGATTTTTGGGATTTGGGGGTTTTCCCATCCGATCTCTTCGATCCAGCTTGTTGATATGATGGGATATGTCGATTATAAATTATCTACCTTGGGTACATGTTTTTCTACGGATTTATTGGTATTTTTCCGGAGTTCTTGAGTATTTGGGATGGTTGACTTGCGATTCACCATCTAAGAGATTTATTCCCGGAACACATGTATCGTGGGTAGTAAATTCGGATGAATTCCAACTTATTTCCATATCGATGGATTTTTGATAGTTGATTACGAACTTGTCTAGTTTCGGAGTGGTCGATTCCATCAATCTTGGTACCTTGTCGTTCGTACCCTTTTCTCTCGATTCCAGGCAAGTGATTCTTGTGAAAGTTATGTTCTTAAATGTGAAAAGTAATGCATGTGAGTGTGAGTGTTATATACGTTCACTCCGAGAGGGCCTGACGGGGTTGAGGAGCGTTCCGCTTATGACGGTTCCATGAACATTTGGGTTAGCCACTCTAAGATGACCCAACGGGGTCGAGGAGGGATTCGCGTATTGTCGAGTCCACAATTAATCAAGAGATATTGTTATTATTGAGATATGTTTGGATAATTACATTTTCCGGAAAATCATTATCATGGCTTTGAATTGGTGCATATGCTTTTATGTATAAGACTTGACGTTTCACTTGTAATACTTGCCCTAACCCCTCTCATATGGGGAAATTCCTTTGGTGTTTTCCAGGTTCTAAGGATCCTTACGAGCGAGCAACGGGACGTTACGATGAAGATGGCGAGGCGTGATACTTTGGATAGTTGTGTTCCCTTTATTTTGAGCATTATTCTCTTCATTCCGTTTCATCCTTGTAATAAAATATGGTACTCGAGTACTTTAGGAAAGTCCTTTTCCGGTTGATGTATAACTTCTTGTATTTCTTTGTGGTACCGGATGTCAGTGGTTGAATTTCCTTGTTTGTATCGGATTTATTGATCCCCGAGTGAACTTTGTGAAATTTAATGCGTTGTGTGTAAAAATTAGCCTAGTGGGTCCCAGATAGGGATTCACAGCACTGTGATATTCTCTGAATGTCTCGGGGGTGTTACACACGGCACTATAATAACCGCCGGGTTTGGGGTGTTACACTTTGTGCCCCGTCGAGCAATTCCCAGGTGAGAATACCACCACCTCGAAGGTAACCCTTGCACAAGGCCACCCGACTAAGTCCCTGTGTGCCCCGTCGAGCAATCTCCAGGTGAGAGTACCCCGAGAACATCCTCACAACACATAAATATCACAAATTCCACAATTTGCTGTTGCAAAACCACAAGCCTCGAAAGTCGATCACAATATATATAGTCAGGGTACCTTGCTAGAATGGCCAGTTTATATGACACTTACTCAACCAATATAATACATACAGCACACGCACAAATGAATTTTCAGAACACACACATATACAAACTTACACACACAGACACACACTTACAGATGCACGTACACACACACACACACTAGGTGCACATATAAACACACACATACAACCTACATAACCATTCACCATCCTCGGCAACCCATAGCCACTCGGAACTAACCATCACCTACCGTATTCATTCCTAGGCCCGCCGTCTCTGACTTCCCTCGCCCAACAATTCTCCAGCTATAGCCCGAAGGTTACCATTGTAACACCCCCAAGATATTCAAGGTATATTACAGCGCGGTAGACCCCTACATGGGACCCACTAGGCTAAATAAGAAATACCACTCGTCCAACCGTCTTGGTTAGCGAGGAAACACACATCACCAAGATGAAAATTAAATAAAAACGACCAGTACAACTGGCGAAATAAACCTCACCGACAATCATAATTAGCATTTAATGATACAAACCACAATCCGAGTAAAAATTCCTAAGTACTCGCAAGTAATATATCTATAATTTTATAAGTTAGAAAACAACCATATCAAAAAGGACAATGGAAAAAAAGAGACTCAAATGCACAGGTCAACAACCATGGACATCATCCTCATACTGTCCCAGCGCCCGCTCGTCCGACTGAACATAACCTGAAATTCATAACAAAAATTTCCCCAAAATGGGTCCCCAAAGGGGTTAGCAATTACGCTAGTACAAGTAATCAAGGCAAACCATTCGCTTACATATTTCATAGTACATGCATCAATTCATTTCAAAATCCAAAACTAGACATGTCTTTTCCGAAAACAAACAGTCAATAATCATTTTGCCTAGGACTGGGGTCAAGCCACTGGTCCCACTCGAGGCCTACGAGGACCCTCCCGAACTGGCCATATCATAAAACAAATCACACACAGGCATCGCCTAGGACCAGGGTGAAGCCACTGATCCCACTCGAGGCCTCTTAAGACCCTCCCGAGCTGGCTAGCGAATCAAGCTCGTGAATCCAGAGTGGAGTCATAGATTCCCCCGAGGCCTCGTTAGACCCTCCTGGAGTGAGCAAAGCACACACGAACACATCACCATTTCATGTTAAGCATAAAAGTTTCCAAGAGTACTTGCCTTGAGTAATTGACGACGACACGAAATGGAAAGGAAAATCAAGCACGACCGCTATGAACCGACGAACCCGAACCTAATGATTCGAAGAATACAATCACATCCATTTCTAAACGAATAAGGAAATCGAATATACCCGAAAACCCACCTACGATTCATGTAAGTTCGTACAAAAACAACGACGAGGATGGATAGCAACCGAACCCTCTCGATGACACAAATACAACGAAACTTACCATGAACTCGTAGGGAAAACAAGAACACCACCAAGATTAATCATACACATCATGGATTAATCAACAATTCGGAACGAATCGGACAATAACTCAAAAACTCCCCAAAATATGGTTTGAGGAGATTATCTTGGATCGAAGACGAAGAACAAGTGTTGGTGTTGTTAATCTACACCAAGAACTCAAGAAAGGTGATGGATAGGAGTTGCAAGACTACGAATCGCCCGGAAATCGCCCAAAATTGCCCAAGAATCGGAGCGGAGGAAGAAACGAATAAAGTGACGAATCTGGGTCAACGCTCTGGTATATATAACTAGAGAGTTTAGCGTGCGCTAACGATTAAAGGTTAGCACGCGCTACCTAGTAAAAAACAGTCCAGAACCTACATTTCTGGACAGTTAGCGTGCGCTACCAGAAGATAGCGTGCGCTAACGGCCCCTTGATAGCTCCCTGAACACCAGACCGGGTCCAGAAACATTCTGCCCGATTTGGACTGCCGAATTAGCGTGCGCTAAACCTAGACCATAGCGTGCGCTAAGATACAATCTTAGTGTGCGCTAAGCTGCTCGTTCGGAGAGCAGAGAGCAGAAACAACTTACTGCCACTGCTGTGCTCGGGTAGTTAGAGTGTGCTACAAAACGAACGTAGCGTGCGCTACTAAGCGATACTAGCGTGCGCTATGCAACAGGAATAGCGTGCGCTAGGCAACCGAATACCGAACGTCTCAAAACACCTGAAACACATGATACACGATCGAAACATCAAACCAAAGCTGACAACACATATAATAAAATAAGATGGTTTTGTGGCAATCCCGAAATGGCAGTTCTGAAGAACGATTACGATAATCGAACTAGATAGCGATAGAAAAACCAATAAATGCGGAATTGAGTAAAACAAGTCCGAAACAAGCTCGGATAGCAAAAAGTCCAGAAATAAGTATTCTCAAAATACCAATACGGTTACAAGTGAGCCACTAAAAGAAAGAAATACAGAAAAATGAAAAATACCAGAAAAGAAAAATGCGGATATTACATTCTCCCACTCTAAAAACAAGTTTCGTCCGGAAACTTAAGAAACAATCAACTCGAGGTACCTAGCACGCATGCTATCCTCGGTTTCCGAAGTAGCCTCCTCGATACCATGTCTCGACCACTGCACCTTGACCAAAGGAATGCTCTTATGCCTCAGTCGCTTCTCATGGTGCTCCAAGATCTTTAGGGGACGCTCCTCAAAGGTAATATCCTCTGCGATATCAATCTCACCATAGTCGATGATGTGACTAGGATCCGGGACATATTTTCTCAGCTGGGAAACATGGAAAATGCTATGAACGTGGATCAGAGCTGGGGGCAACACCAAACGGTATGCCAACTCGCCGGCTGTCTTGAGAATCTCAAAGGGCCCAATAAATCTCGGACTCAACTTTCCCTTCTTCCTGAAGCGGAAAACTCCTCTCATCGGTGACACCTTTAGCAAAACGTGGTCTCCCACCTCAAATTCTAAAGGTCGATGACGGACGTCAGCATAGGATTTCTGTCGACTATGCGCAGTCAACATCCTCTCCCGAATCAATTCCACCTTCTTTCTCGTTTCAAAGGCGATATCCGGTTCGGCCCCGACCAAATCGGACGCCTCGTTCCAACAAATCGGCGATCGACATCACTGCCCATAAAGTGCCTCATACGGTGCCATATTAATCGACGTGTGCCAGCTATTGTTGTACGTAACTCGATCAACGGAAAGTGCTCCTCCCAATCGCTGCTCCAATCGAGAGCACAAGCACGCAGCATATCCTCAAATGTCTATATAGTGCGTTCCGACTGCCCATCCGACTGAGGATGAAAGGAAGTACTCAGACGCAACCGAGTACCCAATGCCTTATGCACCGCCTGCTAAAAGTGCAATACAAAATGGTCATACCGATCTGAAACAATAGAGTTCAGAGTACCATGAAGCCTCACAATTTATGCAATAAACACACGAGCCAACCTCTCCGGACCCCATGTATCCTTGATGCCTAAAAAGTGTGCCGACTTGGTCAGACGATCCACGATCACCCAAACCATATTCATACCAGACTTTGATCTCGTCAAGCTCGTGGCGAAGTTCATCGAAATATCTTTCCATTTACATTTTGGAATGGGAAGCGACTGCAATAACCCGGCCGATCGCTGATGCTCGATTTTGACCTACTGACAAGTCAAACATCTCACTACAAACCATGTGACCTCCTCCTTCATGTCGTTCCACCAAAAGTTCCTCCTTAGGTCCTTGTACATCTTACTCGAACCAGGATGAACTGAGAAGGCGTAGTATGGGCCTCACGCAAAATACTCTGCCTCAATTCCGAGTCATTCGGTACACAAAGACGACTCTGGAATCTCAACACACCATCCTCGTGAATCACAAACCCAGGAGACATTCCCTTAAGAACATTCTCTCGGATTTGAATAATCATCGGATCCTCCAACTGCTTCAGTTTAATTTCATCGATCAGTGACGACGAAATCACTAAAGCGCAAAGTTGCCCGACATCCCCCGGCAATAAAACCTCAACACCCAACCCGATCAAAACCCGCTGAAGCTCAGATTGAGACGTAAATATCTCAAGTGTCCGCAACGCAACCGGTTTCTGACTTAAGGCATCGGCCACGACGTTCGCCTTGCCTGGATGATAGAGGATTTCGAGGTCATAATCCTTAATCAACTCCAACCACCACCTCTGCCTCATATTCAACTCCCGCTGAGTAAATATGTACTTCAGAATTTTATGATCAGTAAAAATCTGACATGCGGAGCCAAAAAGATAATGACGCCTGATCTTGAGCGCAAAAACAACTGCCGCTAACTCCAAATCGTGAGTAGGGTAGTTGAGCTCATACGGCCTCAACTGCTTGGACGCATACGTAATAGTCTTGTCGTGCTACATTAACACGCACCCAAGACCCTGACCCGAAGCATCGCTATAGGCGACGAAACCCTCATTGCCACATGGCAATGCTAAAATTGGGGCTGAAGTCAAACACCTCTTCAGCTCCTCAAAACTCGATGGTCTCTCATCATTCCAGACGAACCTCTCGGATTTCAGGAGCAACTGAGTAAGTGGCCGAGCTAGTTTCGAGAACCCCTCGATGAACCTACGGTAGTAGCCATCCAATCCCAAGAAACTACGGACCTCCTTCACATTCTTAGGCAGTGCCCAAACATCGGACTCCTTCACCCGAAGCTCATAGTATCCTGATCTCAAGTCAATTTTTAAGAATACCGTATCTCCCTATGTTGGTATAAAATCGGATATTTGCGCCGTTTGCGGAAGCGTAAATAAGGCGCGGAAAAGAAACGACACAACGATTTATAGAGGTTCGGCCAAACGTGCCTACGTCCTCTCTCTCAAGATCTTTTTCTATAAGTTTAAGATCAAAACCTCTACGCCTCTCTTCAATCGGTCGAGGGATTACCGTTACAAGCTCGTCTTCAATCGGTCCGAGTAAAACCGCTTTTCCTTTTCTATTGGATAAGGAATCAACCACTCTAGCTTTCTATCGGTACTAGATAAACCTCACTAAGATAGCGATTGTGATTCTAACAATGCCGGATCCTTGATCCTAATAACACCGAATCAAATCGTATCTTTTCTTTTTCTCGCTTGTGTATGATCTTGTGTATAACACTCAATCACTCTTAGTTAAGCTCAAGAACAACAACTATAATGTTTACAATGATATAACACGTATGTATGCTTTGCTCAATGTTGTTGTTTTGAATAATACCAACTCCTTGGTATTTATAGCCTTCTTCCTCCTTACTAGCCGTTGCTGCCAGTTGACTAGCTAGCGTGCGCTGGCTCTTCCTTCTTAGCGTGCGCTATCGCAAATTTTTTCTTTAGCGTGCGTAATGTCTTTCATGTAGCGTGCGTTAGACTGTTCCCAGTTTCAGTCCAGTAGCTTCGTTTCTTCTTTAGCGTTCGTTATGCCTTCTGCCTTACGTACGTAACCATCTTGTATTAGCGTGCGTTAATAACACATTGTAGCGTGCGCTAATACAATATATCCATTGCATGACTTGTCAAAGTATTCGTTTGATGTGCTGACTTTGACCTGCTTTTCCCAACGTTCTGATTGACTTGATTCAAACTGCTTAGCATGCGTTATTCCTTCTTTGTAGCGTGCGCTAATGCTGACTTCATTGCATACGTCATCCTGCGTTTGAATTCCTTCAAAACGGTAACAAGACTTCGATAGCGTGCGTTATTGATAACGTGTAGCGTGCGCTATCTCATCAGCTGACTTCACTTCAGCTTACTTCGAACTTGGCTGATATGCAGATTACTCCCCGTTAGCGTGTGCTAACATATATGTCTTAGCGTGCGCTAGACATGCATTTTGCTCAGCTTTTCGCGTCTTCGTTTGCTTTGTCGTTTTGCTTCGCCTCGATGTTGTTTTGTTGTTTAGCAACTCTAATCATAAAAACACAAAATAAATATTGTTGGAATAAATATTCCAACAATCTCCCCCTTTTTGATGATTACAAAACTACTCTTGAATTGGATAAAATCTGTAAAGAATAATATATGTATATTTCTACGAATCAAAGTTTTCGACTTTGATCGTTTCGTTAGTTTCTCCAATTCTCTTTTCTTTTCGACATCTCCTTTATTTTTCGACTCCGTCGTTTTTCATTTTTCAATTTTTCAACTCTCCCTATTTGTATGCTTTTCTTTTCTTTTCGACTTCTTCGATTTTTCTCATTTTTATCTCAATTCTTCTCCTTCTCATTTTTATCTCAATTTATCTACTTCTCCCCCTTTTTGTCTTCATCAAAAAGTATAAAAATATAGAGTATATCAAATGAAATATAAATATGCATGATACCAATTTATGCATTAAGAAGGGTATAAGCTCCCCCTGAAAATATTATTTCCCCTTCAAAAAATATTTCTTCTCCCCCTTTGTAAAATATCACTTGTTAAAAATTAAGTTTTGGGGACCCAATCGATAGTTGGTTTTTGTTTCGAAATATGGACAATGTTAGGAATAACGGTTCCTTTTGGAATCCAAATCTTTTTGATTTTTATTTTCCGGCGTGGGCTTTTGCAAGTAGAAATATGATGCCCGATTTTCAAACATTTTTTGCAACGGGGTATTTTGAAATTGACGGATTTGTTTTTCGAACGTGGTTTGAATCCTAACCCCTCTTTATTTAGAGTGTATTTTTGAACACATAACATTTGTTCAAATTTATCGTTGCCGCATGAGAATTTTTTTGTCAAAATTTTTAGTTCATCTTGAGCTTTTAAAAGATCATTTTTCAAAATATTTTCATTTTCAAGGCATTTCGAATGATCAATTTCGACAAATTTCCCTTTTTCAAGTATTTTGGAATTTTCAACTTCCAAAGTTTTATATTTAGACTTGAGGGATTTAATTTCATTTAAAGCATTTTGATAGTCCGTATGTAATAACTCGAATGCTTCAAAGAGTTCGTCGTAGCAGTTACTTACTTGGCTTTCGATGTCGCTATCGTCGAATGAACTCCGGGCCATGAGCGTGAGATTATTTTGGTCACGAAAATCTTCATCGGGATCTTCGTCGCTCCATGTTGCGATTAAAACTTCCTTTTGCTTTACTCGTCAGTTCTTGGCAAAGTGGCCTGGTTTACCACATAATCGACAAGTGTTGTCGAATTTCTTAGGTTCGCCAGCTTGAATGTCCTTCTTTCTCCGGTTTAATAAGTGTTGGAACTTAATAATATTCTTGGCATAATATGCCATTTCTTCATCACTTTCGTCCACCGGGATTTCTTCTTTCTTTTTCGACATTTTAGCCTTGAAGGCTATCGACCTCTCCTTCGGTTTAGGTTTGGCATTCCGAGATTTTAGAACAATCTCGTAGTTGATAAGAGAACCAACGAGAGCACTAAATTCGAGAGTATTTAAATCTTTTGATTCCATTACGCCAGTAACTGCACTGGTCCCATTCTCGAGGTAGTGATCAGAGAATTTTCTTTACTTTCTCACTACTCGAAAGTGGTTTTCCGAAACATGCTAATCCATTGGTGATGACCGAGAATCGGTCGAGCATAATCGAGATGGATTCGTCGTCCTTCATTTGGAATAATTTATAATCGTGAAGGAGCATGTTTATCTTCGTCTCTTTGACTTGAGACGTACCTTCGTCTCTTTGACTTGAGACGTACCTTCATCAAGCATTTTCCAGATTTCTTTGGCACTATCACACGATGATATCCGGTTGTGTTCTTCTGGATTTAAGGCACAATAAAGAAGTTGAGTTGCCTTACAATTGAAATGGTCATTTTTCCAATCAGAGTCGTCATATTCTTCAAAAGTTTTAAGCGTACCGTTGGAATTCGTTGGAATTTTTGGACCAAGACAAATCACCTTCCAAAGTTCGATGTCGTAAGCTCGAATGAATATCGATATCTTCTTCTTCCAAGTCATGAAGTTCGCGCCATCAAAAAATGGTGGTCGGTTGAGAGCAAGGCCTTCGGCTGGAGAGATTTGAAATGCCATTTTGGATCTTTTTCTCCTCGGATGTTAAGCTGCGTATTGGAGTACCGCTATGATACCAATTATTGGTATAAAATCGGATATTTGCGCCATTTGCGGAAGCGTAAATAAGATGCGGAAAAGAAACGACATATCGATTTATAGAGGTTCGGCCAAACGTGCCTACGTCCTCTCTCTCAAGATCTTTTTCTATAGGTTTAAGATCAAAACCTCTACGCCTCTCTTCAATCGGTCGAGGGATTACCGTTACAAGCTCGTCTTCAATCGGTCCGAGTAAAACCGCTTTTCCTTTTCTATTGGATAAGGAATCAACCACTCTAGCTTTCTATCGGTACTAGATAAACCTCACTAAGATAGCGATTGTGATTCTAACAATGCCGGATCCTTGATCCTAATAACACCGAATCAAATCGTATCTTTTCTTTTTCTCGCTTGTGTATGATCTTGTGTATAACACTCAATCACTCTTAGTTAAGCTCAAGAACAACAACTATAATGTTTACAATGATATAACACGTATGTATGCTTTGCTCAATGTTGTTGTTTTGAATAATACCAACTCCTTGGTATTTATAGCCTTCTTCCTCCTTACTAGCCGTTGCTGCCAGTTGACTAGCTAGCATGCGCTGGCTCTTCCTTCTTAGCGTGCGCTATCGCACATTTTTTCTTTAGCGTGCGTAATGTCTTTCATGTAGCGTATGCTAGATCGCTCCCGGCCACCCAAGAGCTTCGTTTCTTCTTTAGCGTTCGTTATGCCTTCTGCCTTACGTACGTAACCATCTTGTATTAGCGTGCGTTAATAACACATTGTAGCGTGCGCTAATACAATATATCTGTTGCATGACTTGTCAAAGTATCCGTTTGATGTACTGACTTTGACCTGCTTTTCCCAACGTTCTGATTGAGTTGATTCAAACTGCTTAGCGTGCATTATTCCTTCTTTGTAGCATGCGCTAATGCTGACTTCATTGCATACGTCATCCTGCGTTTGAATTCCTTCACATCGGTAACAAGACTTCGATAGCGTGCATTAATGATAACGTGTAGCGTGTGCTATCTCATCAGCTGACTTCACTTCAGCTTACTTCGAACTTGGCTGATATGCAGATTACTCCCCGTTAGCATGCGCTAACATATATGTCTTAGCGTGCGCTAGACATGCATTTTGCTCAGCTTTTCGCGTCTTCGTCTGCTTTGTCGTTTTGCTTCGCCTCGATGTTGTTTTGTTGTTTAGCAACTTTAATCATCAAAACACAAAATAAATATTGTTGGAATAAATATTCCAACACCCTACAATTGATCGAACAAGTCATCATTCCTTGGCAAGGGGTACTTGTTCTTGATGGTCACGTTGTTTAGCTCGCGATAGTCGATACACAAACGCAGTGAACCATCCTTCTTCCGCAGAAATAGAACCGGTGCGCCCCAAGGCGAAGCGCTCGGTCGAATATACCCCGAATCAAGAAGCTCACTCAACTGCTTCTTCAATTTGGCCATCTCTGAAGGTGCCATGCAATACGGGCCCCTCGAAATCGGAGCCGTACCCGGCTCAAACTCGATAGCGAACTCCACCTCACGGTCCGGTGGCAACCCCGGTAACACGTCAGGAAATACATCAGGAAACTCAATAACGAATGGAATCGATGAAAGCTCGACTCCACCATTCTCCACATTCAAGGCGTAATACTAATAACCGGTACACCCCTTCCGTAGGAGTCTCATCACCTTCAAGGCATTAATTACGAACTTCTGGTTTCCCCTCTTTCACCCCATGAGAGAGTGCTCGATGCTGTCCTCGGCTAACATGGTGAAGATTCTCGTGCGGTAGTTGATGATTGCACCATGACGCTTGAGCCAATCATCCCCTAGAATCAAGTCCTCAACCTTAATATTCACAACAATAAGATTAGAGAGCTAATCCCTCTCGCAAATAAACACAGAACAGTCTCGGACCTCTCGATCACCAATGATCCTATCATCGCTAGGAAGTTTAATGATGAAAAGATCATAAGGCGATAAACAGTCAAGACTCAAACGGCGTACACACTCAACAGAGATGAATGAATGCATAGTACATGAATAGAAAAGCATATTCACAGTGTGAGACTGAATATGAATGGTACATCTGGCCACGGTGGCTGCCGGATCATCGGCGCTCCTCATCTCATAAACTCGTGGATGAGCAGAACCGACACTGGAAGCTCCCCCTCTAGCAGGCTGACCCCGACCTCTCCCTCGACTGGCACTCAACGGAGACTGAGGAGCAAACGACCCCTGGTTCACACTCAGCTCCTTAGGCGTTGGAAAAGAAGCCTGGGCATCAAGAATCTATCCTACCCGCTCACAAAAGAAAGCCTTGTGGCCCAACTGACCACAAGTATGACAAGTCAACTGTGGACGAGGACACTCCCGGTTCCTATGGCCCGACTTTCCACAGTTAAACATATGACATCACGAACAGAGGTACTGGTAGTACCTCGAAAGCCCCATAGAAACGAGCCGAACCGCCCGCAGGAATATTTGCAGACTGAGATTTCTACTGAACTCCACCCTTGTGACCCGAAAAGTTACCGACAGACTTCTGCTTCTTACTTTCTCGAACCGCCTCACTGGCCATCAAGGACATATCATAAGCAAGAGCTCTACTCTGATAGTCCTTTAAGGTGTTGCAGGCGAGCCCAGACATGTAATCGCGAATCTTCGGTTTCATTCGCCTCGAGAAGCAGCAAATCTTGTCATCTTCCTCCTTAACATGGGTCTTCATATAACCCAATTCCTGGTTGAAATCCGCAATGGCCTGAGAAACCGGAATATCTCGAGGCTGAGCATCATAAAAAGCATGGAATTGGGCCTGACGAACCGGCCACGGACAGTATTCAGCTTCCATAAGGTCTCTGAACTCGACCCATGAAGCAACGTGATCCAGAGGCTCAACGGCCTCCCACCAATCAGCAGCTTCCCCAGTGAGAAAATACTGGGCGATAGGGATCTTACGGTCCTCAGGGCAGTTTGTGGCAACAAAAATTTTAGACATATCCTCGATCCACCTCTCCCAATCAATTGGATCAGAAGCCCCGGAGAACTGAGAAAGATGCATCTTGATGACGTATGGAAGCCAACAATCTGTTCCGGCGTGAGCAGTACGAGCCAGAGTCGAGTTCTGAACCGCCTGGGCTATAGCAGCCATTTGGTTCACCATTTGTTGCATCACAACTGCAACACTAATGTCGGTGCCATTGCCAACTGTATCATCTTGGGTGGCAGTGCGGCCCTGACGGCCATCATTACTGTCGACTCACGAAGAGTGTGACGTGGCCACCCCACTGGCTACCATACGTCCTGATCCGCATCCACGACCACGACCACGACCTCTACCACGGCCTCTTCCAGCATCCATACTGAAGACAGGAGGTAACAAAAGCAACTTGATGATAAGTATGAGAGGAAAACAGTCACAGTTCAAGAAACGGAAGCACGATACGCGAAAACAAGAAATCGAGTAAGGAAGACTTACGAGCACTAGAAGTACCGAGATGATGGCAGCGGGGTGACGATGTGCAAAACAAACACAACTAGACCCAATTAACCGACAAGCCTAGGTATCCATAAACCTGGTTCTCTGATACCATTTTCTGTAACACCCCTGAGATATTTAAGGTATATTACAGCGTCGTGGACCCCTACATGGGACCCACCAGGCTAAATAAGAAACACCACTCGTTCAACCATCTTGGTTAGCGAGGAAACACACATCACCAAAACTAAATAAAATGCCCGGTAATACCGGCGAAATAAACCCCATCGACCATCATAATTAGCATTTAATGATACAAACCACAATCCGAGTAGAAATGCCTAAGTACTCGCGAGTACTATCTATAAGTTTATAAGTTAGAAAACAACCATATCGAAAAGGAAAACGGAAATAAAGAGACTCAAATGCACACGTCAACAACCCTGACCAGCATCCTCGTGCTATCCCAACGCCCGCTCGTCCGGCTGAACATAACCTGAAATTCGTAACAAGAATTTCCCCAAAACGGGTCCCCAAATGGGTTAACAATTACGCTAGTACAAGTAATCAAGGCAAACCATGCGCTTACACATTTCATAGTACATGCATCAATTCATTTCAAAATCCAAAAACAGACATGTCTTTTCCGGAAACAAACAGTCAATAATCATTTTGCCTAGGACCAGGGTGAAGCCACTGGTCCCACTCGAGGCCTCTAAGGACCCTCCCGAGCTGGCCATATCATAAAACAAATCATGCACAGGCATCACCTAGGACCGGGGTGAAGCCACTGATCCCACTCGAGGTGTCTAAAGACCCTCCCGAGATGGGTAGCGAATCAAGCTCGTGAATCTAGAGTGAAGTCATAGATTCCCCCGAGGCCTCCTCACACCCTCCCAGAGTGAGCAAAGCACACACAAATACATCACCATTTCATGTTAAGCATAAAAGTTTCCAAGAGTACTTGCCTTGAGTAATTGACGACGACACGAACGGAAAGAAAAATCAAGCACGACCGCTAGGAACCGACGAACCCGAACCTAACGATTCGAAGAATACAATCACAACCATATCTAAACAAATACGCAAATGGAATACCCCCCAAAACCCACCTACGATTCATGTAAGTTCGTACAAAAACAACGACAAGGACGGATCGCAACCGAACCCTCTCGATTACAAAAATACAACGAAACTTACCATGAACTCGTAAGGAAAACAAGAATACCACCAAGATTAATCATATACATCATGGATTAATCAACAATACGGAACCAATCGGACAAAAACTCAAAACCCCCAAATTTCCCAAAAATAGGGTTCTAGGAGATTACCTTGGATCAAAGAAGAAGAACAAGTGTTGTTATTGTTAATATACACCGAGAACTCAATAAAGGTGATGGCTAGGAGTTGAAGACTACGAATCGCCCAGAAATTGCCCAAAATCGCCCAAGAATTGGAGAGGAGGAAGAAATGAATAAAGTGACCAATCTGGGTCAACTCTCGGGTATATATAACCAGAGAGTTTAGCGTGCGCTAACGAATAAAGGTTAGGGGGCGCTACCCAGTCAAAAACAGTCCAGAACCTACGGTTCTAGCCCATTAGTATGTGCTAACGGCACCTCGATAGCGCGCACGATCGGGCCATAGCGTGTGCTACCTAAAAACCAGACCAAGTCCAGAAACATTCTGCCCAGTCTGGAATGCCAAATTAGCGCGCGCTATCAGACACTCAGTGCGCGCTAAGCCTAGACCACGACGTGCGCTTAGATACAATCTTAGCGTGCGCTAAGCTGCTTGTGCAGAGAGCAGAAAGCAGAAACAACTTACTGCCACTGTTGTGCTCGGGTCGTTAGCACGCACTATAAAACGGATGTAGCGTGCGCTACTAAGCGATACTAGCGTGCGCTATATAACAGGAATAGCGTGTGCAAGGCAACCGAATACCGAACGGCTCAAAACACCCGAAACACACGATACACGATTGAAACATCAAACCAAAGCTCACAACACATATAATAACATAAGATAGATGTGTGGCAATCCTGAAACGACGGTTCTGAAAAACGATTATGAGAATCGAACCAGACGGAAAAACCAATAAAGACGGAATTGAGTAAAACAAGTCCGAAACAAGCTCGGATAGCAAAGAGTCCAGAAATAAGTATTCTTGAAATATCAATACGGTTACAATTGAGCCACTAAAAGCAAGAAATACGCAAAAATGAAAAGTACCAGAAAAGAAAAATGCGGATATTACAACCATCGTGCCAAAGTTCAGAACTTTACGGTCATGGCAGTAACACCGATCTGTTGGGACTACCACCTTTGTCCACTAACCACCATTGATTGCCATTAGAAAACACCCAGCCGTTAGAAACTCGGCCTGCATCTGAAGATTACATCTTGAATTGGGCTTCAAACCCCTATCGAAGAACCCCTGGTTGCGTTTCTGCCTGTTCAATCATCATGTGTCGCTGCTTCCTCGAACCACCATCGTCGCCCGAACCGTCACCCGAACCGTTGCCCGTCTATGTACTACCCGCCGATAATTCAAATCGTCCACCCAGATAGCCGCAACCTCGACGTTCTCCAAACATCGCCATTGCAACTTTGATATGAAGCCGTCCTCGATGATGACAGAGGCCACCACGCTCAGTGGACTCACCGTCGTCGCCCATCACTGCCAAAGGTGAGAGATATGCGGTCAACGAGTGTGAGGTAAAGGAAGGAGAGATCCGCTTGTCTCTTCATATCTGATGTCTTTTCTCCTTTAGCAAAAACGGGCCATTTATTTTTGCTAAGGAATGAAGGGAAATTGGGCCACTATAATAATTTGAGTTAATGGGTCAATAAGGCCCAAGTGGGTAATATGGTGGGAATATCCTATTCAAGAATGGCCCAATGCCGAATGATTGAGTTGTTGCGCCAAATGAATAAAATCTCACTGCTTCGGATTATACCGAATGACAACAAATCACCAATAATCCCGTTTAAATTCTCCCACAGGCCGATAATTGGAAATTAAAAATCAAACACAACTCTCAACATGCCAACAAGATGACATGTGCGATGCAAAAAAAGAACTAAATTAGTAATTATCACTGCACTAAAAGCATATAACGCACCATTAAAATTAATTCCAAGTAAATATCCAATCAGTAAAAATAAATTTGATAGTCGGTAACCACACGACCAATAATTATAAAATAAATAATATAAAAGAAAAATTATACCGCTAAAATTCTATTTTTAAATTCTTGGATATTACATACTATCCCAATTAAAATAGGTTTCGTCCCTGAAACTTCCCATTTCATCGCCTATCTCATTATATCGTTACCCTAAATATTTTATATTGATTCAGAAGTATCGACAATTTCTCATGATTCAATTGATACGATGTGACATACTTGAAGGTGGCAACTATACAGTAGCAAATATATCTCGGCTCTGAAGCATCTTAATATAATGAATTGTAATCCCAAGTATCACAAAATCATCAACACACAATTTTGGTACCGTGGGCCACGATCCCACAATATTATGATACCTAGGGTAGTTTTATCAAAACTATAAACCATAGATCACAAACACTTCATTTTGGCACACGACCCAAAACTCCCCAATGAGGACGACAACACGACAAATGTCTCAAACAACTTGATCTCACATGCAATCACATTAGTTCCGACTAGTCTCTCGTTTAAGCATTAAATCTTCGTTACACACACTCTGCTTCTTAACGCACACTAAACCTACGATTAGCGTGCGTTAACGAACTACTATAATCAAATGTTCTGTCTAGGCTCGTTAGCGTGTGCTAATGATGAAATTAGCGTGCGCTAACTGACCTATCACTGAAAATTTTCCAAATCCGAACTTTAAGTTTGAGTCGGTTATGATTTTTCATCTTTCACTATTTTTGAAACTAAAAAAAAATACATTTTTGTTTTAAAATACAAATGTTTTATGGTATGAAAGATTTTTAAAATTGTATACTCGAGTTACTTGAAAATAAAACCGATACGCAAAAACCATTTCCAAAATTCTTTCAAACATATTACAAGATCAACAACGGTAACATTTTACAAAATGTCCAGAATACTTCAAAGCGCACATTTGTCGCAAGGATCCATTTGAAAATATATGGGCCAGCTCACTAAAAGTTAAACGACCTTTCAAATTCCACAAAAAACCGCCATCTGACCGCACCGTCAAACATTTTCGAAAACTAAATTTCCACAATTATACTGAAGCTTATGAAATTTCAGAAACATTATCTCAAACACACACACACACAACGGACATCATTATCACTCAACAAGCACAACTCATGAATACCAAATTCAAATACACATCAAGACTATCCATAGGAATCCTCCACAAAACCTGTCGTCAAAATTCTTTCTAGAAGACCTCCATGTCTTGAGTCTTTCACAACATATTATACCACTTAGAACTCAATCTATCATTATATTCCAACCATTACACACAACAAGTTGAAGAGATAAATTCACCACTAGAAGGGGAGTTGAATAGTGGTAATGCGGAATATTAATTTTACTCGCGAATAAGAAATAAAAAGTGCGGAAAATAAAAGACTCAACGATATATAGCGGTTCGGAAACTTGCCTACGTCCTCTCTCCGACTTATTTTTATATTGGCTAAAGAAAAACCACACACACTTATCTCGTCTTCTATCGGTCCGAGCACAACCGTTACAACTGTTTGTCTTCTATTAGTCCAAGCACAACCACTCTCAGAATAAACTTTTGTATCTAGTGTTCTATCGGAACTAGACAATCCTCACTTAATAATGATAGAGTGTAATCCTAACAATGCCGGATCAAAGATCCTAATAACATCGGATTAGTGACTCTTGATTCGTTTCACTCAAGCTTGTGTAGGAGTGATGCAACACTCACAACCAATAAGTAAGATATAAAGTATATGAAATATTACGATGTGTATCACTCTTGTATCTTTTCATGTCACAACTTAGAATGTAATAAACAATAGTAATCTGAGCTCAATAATGCCTTGAATGCTTGAAGTTGTGTATTGAGATACCCAAATGATATGGGTATTTATAGAGTCCAATCCTTCTTTAAATACTGAAATTTGTATTATTAGCGTGCGCTAATAATCCTTCATAGTGTGCGTTATCGGTGCTTTGACTTGGCTGATCTGAACGGTCAGTAAACTGTACCAACGGTAAAATACATGTCTAGCGTGCGCTAGACAGTCTCCCATAGCGTGCGTTATCGGCTGGTTAACAGATCTTTACTTTTGACTTTGGATTGTGTCGGTTTGTCTCCCCAACGTCTCTTTTCCAACGGATAAAAATGAACTTAGCGTGCGCTAGTAAGTATACATAGCGTGCGCTAGTATTAGTTAATTTTTACTTTTCAACTTTCTGGGATTCCTGCGTTGACGATCTTGTCCAACGGTTGAATATCAAACTGTCTGATTTTGAACCTGTAGCGTGCGCTAATGTCATAATACTGCGTGCGTTAATTTCATCTTATTAGCGTGCGTTGCTTCTTTGTTAGCGTGCGCTAGTATTTTTCTTGTTTGAGTCCAGAGGCTACTGGACCTCCAATATGTTTCCAGTTAGCGTGCGCTAGGCTATCTCTTGTGTGCGCTAAAATCATCATCTTGCGTGCACTAATATATGCATGTTGCGTGTGCTAAAGTTATTCCTTTTTCTGCCCAGACCTTACTGTCCTCTATGCCCTGTTTAACTGAAACGCGATGGCGTGCACTAGACATAAAGTGGCGTGCGCTAATTTTGGCAGCTAGCGTGCGCTGATAGGTGAATCTTGCGTGCGCTAACCATCAGGCAGATTTCCAACTTGACTGCAGGTGACTTGCCTGTCTGCATATGGGCCTTTATAGCGTGCGCTATTCTGAATGCGTAGCGTGCGCTAGTAGCATGTTTTGACTTCAATGAAACAACCCGTTGAGGTGAGTTTTGTTAAATATTTTGAATCCAATCATCATCAAAATACTTTGAGTCAACAATCTCCCCTTTTTTAATGATGTCAAAACATTTAATATAAGCCTGCAAAACCATTTTAGAAATATTTCGAATCAAAGTAATTTATTCGATTTATGTTACTATGTTTGGTTTTGGAAGTGTTTCTCCCCCTTTTTCACATTAACAAAAAGGACTCCCCCTGAAATGTTGCGTACATAACGATATACAACAAAAGGCAAACCAAATTACATAAGTAAGTGCAAAACACATAACTAAGGCAGGAACGAACCAAAGTACATATAAAGCAATAACACATAACATCTAAGGGAATGCGAACTTCATTAATATAAGTGTTGAAAACATTACAAACACATAACAAAGCATACGACATCAAGACACATGAAATACGATTTTCTACACCGAGAATCAAAATCCTAGAAACTACGACGCTTGGTCGGATGAGGAGGTTGGAAACGAGAAGGACGGATGAGTGAATCGGATAAAGTCCTCCAACAATCCACGAACACCTTGAACTTCCGAGCGGAGAGATCGTACATCTTTACGAATTTCCACCTCCGAAGTCTCGAGACTACGCATCCGGACAATAAGATCGTTTTCCTCTTCCTCATCAACGACCACTTTTCTTTTTCCCTTCATTTTCGGATGACGAACAAAAGAGCCGGTTTG
The DNA here is from genome assembly GCA_033398695.1 of Orobanche coerulescens. Taxonomy (NCBI): domain Eukaryota; kingdom Viridiplantae; phylum Streptophyta; class Magnoliopsida; order Lamiales; family Orobanchaceae; genus Orobanche; species Orobanche coerulescens. Next base: position 3,779,749 of record JAWKAU010000020.1, read on the forward strand.
AATTTCTTGAAGGGTTTCCGGCCCTCTTCGAGAAACACGCTCTGCTGGAGTCGGGACTCTCTTTCCTTTCGGAACCCGGTCATCTTCCCATAGATATGAAAACAGCATCCATCCTCGGTTATACGTCTCGACGTAATGCATAGCTTTGAGGGATAGGTCACTAATCTCATGTCCCCGAGACACCGGAACCGATGCCTCGCCCGACAAATCAACATTGAAGCGACGAAAAATCACTATAAGAACAGATCCGTATGGTAGCCCATCTTTACGTGATCTCGACAAGTAGTTCTTGGAGCGAAAAGTGTCTCCTTTCAATTTCATCCAACTCGTGACGAGAGCGGCAAAGTCGACCTTATCGTCATTCAAGACATGATAAACCACATTCTTGTCGACGCCAACAAGTTTATGCTGCAAATGAACTTTCGGCATAATGCACTTTGTTAGTGCAACTAGAAGCAGGTGGATATTGATTCCGAAGTCGTTGTTTTCGAAGACTTTATCGATGACATCGATGACAGCCTTTGAACTCAAAAACTCAGATAATTCTACCTTGGACATCTCGGATTCCTCAACACTTGCCTTTCCCAAACAAGAGAAACCAGTTTTAGATAACCCAAAAAGCTCAAACAAAATTTCAGAAGAGACGAACACAACAGTCCCATTCACATGACTCTGAAGGACTAAAGAAGATGAATCTGCACTATAGGAGATAGACTGAAATCGAGCACATAAGCACGTAGCAAATATTATGTCTGGTCTAGAAGCAGTTAAATATAGCAAAGATCCAATCATACCTCGATATAATTTTTGATCCACAGATTTTCCGTTTTCATCTTTATCTAATTTTAACGAGGAAGACATTGGCGTTGAAATCACTTTGCTACTCTCCATTTTGAATTTCTTGAGAAGATCGTGTGAGTACTTCGTTTGATGGATAAAGATTCCATCTTTGCATTGCTTTATTTGAAGCCCGAGGAAGAATGTTAATTCTCCAATCATACTCATCTCGAACTCTCCCTTCATAAGATTAGAAAAGTCTTGGCACAAGGATTCGTTAGTAGCTCCAAAAACAATGTCATCTACGTAAATTTGGCAAATAAGGATATTATTATCTAATATTTTCACAAAAAAGGTATTATCGACTTTACCTCTTTTATACTATTTGCAATTAAAATTTGACTTAAACGATCATACCATGCTCGGGGTGCTTGTTTCAAACCGTAGAGCGCCTTGTTGAGTTTGTAGACGTAATCCAGGAATTAATAATCTTCGAATCCGGGAGGTTACCTGACGTACACTTCTTCTTGAATTAAGCCATTTAAGAATGCACTTTTCACATCCATTTGAAATAGCTTGATCTTTTTGTGAGCTACAAAGGCACATAACAAACGGATGGCTTCGAGTCGAGCTACGGGTGCAAAACTTTCTTCAAAGTCAAGACCCTCTTCTTGACTATATCCTTGTGCGACCAAACAAGATTTATTTCTTATGGGATAGCCGTCTTCGTCACACTTGATTTTGAGCACCCATTTAGTTCCGATAATAGTTTTATCGTTAGGCGGGGGAACTAAATTTCATACTTTATTTCGTTCGAATTGAACGAGCTCCTCTTGCATAACCATTACCCAACTTTCATCGTCAAGAGCTTCGGATACATTTTTGGGAACAATTTCGGAGACGAAGGTAAAGTGAGCAATATACTCGGTGGTTCTCCTTCGAGTTTGAACACCATCTTCAATATTTCCAATCACGAGATCTTTTGGATGGTCTTTGATGTGCCTCCAATCTTTCGGTAAATCCTCGATTGTCTTCTTTTGAATTTCCGAAATTTTCTCCATTTCGTTCGAGGGATGAGAATCCAGAAAAATACCTACATCATCAAAACATTCCACCTTTCTCGGGGGTGAGATCATATCATTGAATTTAACATGAATAGATTCTTCAATTTTATTGGTTCTAATGTTATAAATACGATATACTTTGCTATTTGTAGCATAACCAAGAAATATTCCGGAGTCGGATTTAGCATCAAATTTCCCAAGTTATTCTTACCATTATTTAAAATGAACACATTGCAATCAGAAAGATGAAAGTAAGATATATTTGGCTTTTTGCCCTTTCATAATTCATACGGGGTTTTAAGATGAGTTCTACGAAGATGAGCTCGCACTACACCAAAATGGAAGTTTTGTCACCAAAATGGGCGGAGGTGCTGTCATGGTTTTAAACCGTGACAATTGTTGTCACTTGAAAAACACGGAGGTTGGGATTCAACTCACCATGTTTCCCCAAAATACAAACGAGCCTTTTTATTTTCCCCCAAATTGGAAAGGTTAAACCTTCATTCCGTTTTCAAACCTTCATCTCTAAATCGGAAATTTCAAACCCTAAATTCGTTCTTGCTTAAACCCAAAATCATCCTATACTACGGTTGAGTTCTACCGCTTACCTTTTTCTAAACTAGGGCTTGTTCTTCGAAATCCCTCTCACTGAACAACGAGTTTCAGTTGATTGTTTTTTGTTGTACGCGAGCCCTACTCCAAAACGAGATAACGCACGGCCACACGAAGGAAGAACACAGTTCTGCGGCAATCGATTCCTTCTCCTTTTCGTGTCTTCTCAATTCATGCGTTGGTAAGCTTCTATATGGTGTATTTGGCACTCGGTGTTTCATGCTGTCCTTATTTCTAGTTCTGTAGCTATGTTATAAGCTCATATAATTGATGTACGTCTTTTTTGTTGTGATAAATTAGATTAACACTCTTGTCTTAATCTATGTAACTTAATACACATGTAGTTAAATTTTTTCTTCTGCAATCATATATATATTGAGGGGAGTGAGTGTATGTAGGATATATATTTAAATAAAATGCCACTTTTCAAAAAAATATAATTCAAGTTGTTACTAAAATCATCTTAGATACAAGTGGTATGGTCTTTGTTGATGATTAATAGGGCTTGGTATGGAAATTAGTTGTGTAACAACAAGAATACCAAGACTTTGAATATTCTGACAGATTGGTGTCATTGTGGGAGATTGATCAGAATTCTTTGTAAAAAACTCCAATTTTTGCACCGTAAAGTGTTTTAGAAACTAGACACACATACCTTTCCATAAATATATGATATAGAATCTAGTTCACAACCGATTGGTACAGTTTAAACCGTAAAGTTACTGCTATGCCCCCACCTCTATTCTGGACAGCATGTGTGTATTGAATTGTTTGATTCATATCTCATTTTCTAGCTGTTGAATCATGCTCAAATTTTTATTTATTGTTTAATTACAAGTTAGTTATATTATGTTAAAATTTGGTGATTATCCGAGTAGGGGAAGATCCTCAAATGTGCAGAGGATCCAGACTTTGTTTAATTTGAGTGACTATAATCCATTGCAAATTAACAAGTTTATTGAGATATCTTAATGCGTGATATAATATAATGTATACATATATATGCTTTATATAATGTAATATACATATATATATATATGTATTATTTTATTTAAATTATTTTATTGCAGCATATCTGTAATATCCGTCATTTTTATAATGCAATATTATTAATTATAATAATATTATAATGCATTTCATTTTAATTAATTACATTTAGATGATCATGAACATTTATTTCGACGTATCACAAGTCCTAGCCCGAGTCATTTTGTCAGATATATATTTAAATGGTCATTATTTATTTTATAATAGTGTTACTAATTATCCGAGTATAATACTAACATTATTATTAATAATAATAATAATATTATTAGTTTATTATTATTAATATTATTATTAATATTATTATTAATATCTTTATTCTTTCCAGATTTTTATCATCAACATTTCCAATTAAATTATTATTCTACATTTACTACTATTAGTAATATTATTATACTATTTATACTTTAATCATGAGTTATAACTTAACCAAACTTGACTAAAGTTAATTAACCATAATTAAGTTCCTCACCAGAGTTCTCACTTTATATCAGAATCACTCAATATTTAACATACAATCCTAGTTCAACTAAAACACTCAAAAATGTACACCTATAAATACAATAAGATTCATAATGCAGAAATCTTTTACACCCATCGTTCAACATCCAACAACAAAAAAAAAAATACAGAAAAATAAAATACACATTTTCTGCAAAGAAGTTCATCGCAAGTAGTTACAAAGAAGAACGGAAAAATGGATTTTTGACAGTACAGCACGTAGAACATACAATCTCTTCCTACTGCAAGGGGTCGATCATCCTCATTCAATTTTCATATTCCCAGCAAAGGTAAGAATTCCAGATCCGATTTTTATCCTCATTCTGCAAATTGTAGTCAGTCATTATTCCATATATTTTTATCTAAAACACACGAACAAAAATCAAAATCAACATCGAACTCAACTCCAACTTAGCCCTACGACCAGAGATTTAAATCAGCAACCTGTTCAGTAGGCCGAACCCTCAACATTCGATTTCAACCACCATCGATTCCAACCCAGCGACCAACCCTTTCGGGCCGCCGCTACATTTTACTGCATTCTAACCGACCCAAAATCGGAATATCCAACAACAACAACAAATCAGAATAAATCCGGGCCGAGCCCGAATCCGGAAATTTCACAAATCCGAAAATCAAATTCGGGAACCAAACTTCAACCCAGATTTCACAATCAAAAACACCAAATCGAACATCACCCTTCAGACCCCAGAAACCCGACCCTTAATAAAAAATATCGAAACCCATACCTGAGTTCCTGACGGTCACCGCCTTGTTATCCGCCACGGGTTGAATGTGCTTTCCCGAGCATCGAGCTCAGCATCAGCCGAAATCAGAATTCAAATCGGCCGAACCCTTTCGAATGGGGAAAGCACCGCCAGAGGTTCAGGGTCGTAGCCCTTCCTTCCACCACTGTCATATTGTGGGTCGGAGTCTGACCGGAAGCAAACCTAAGACGGTCGTTGTGTGTGTGTGTGTGTGTGTGTGTGTGGGTTTCTGCTATTTCTTCCAGCCGATTTTGAGAGAGAGAAGAGATTAGGGAGAGAGGCCGAGTCGAGGAAGAGAGAGAGAGAGAGAGAGAGAGAGAGAGAGAGACTGGAACGGGAAGAAGGAGAAATGGTGAATGTCGGTTGAAGGGGTGGAGAAGGGTTTATATACCCGCGAATTATTAGGGCTTTGCAATTTAGTCCTCCCAATTTTCAGAAATTTTCAATTCAGCCCCAGCCAGTTTTAATTAATTCGATTTTAACACAGTCAGCTTCTCAAATCTTACAATCTGACCCCATCCAACTTTCAAACTTCAATTAAATCCTAATTTTGACCGAAACATTAAAATGTTGACTTTCCATTTTTATTAATGATTAATCCGAATTATTGCCTAAATATTTAAATTTCAGTCATTAAAAATATTAACTCTTCGATTAATATTAATAAGATATTGTAGTTCATTTTCAGTTATTAAATAGTGATATTTGTATCTTTCATTTATGATATAAATAATAGATTGTAAGGACTATAATAATTATTATTATTATATGTAGACTTTATCGAGGATTTACGGGCTTAGGACTGTGAGTCGAGCATCTTCATTTCAAGTCAGACATCATCATTTATTCAGGTGGGAATTTTCACTATCACTTTAATTGCTTTAATTGGACTGTGTATATGATGTTCTATTCATGTTTAAAATTTTTATGCACGTTGTAAATCAGGCTCACCTGTATTCGTGTAAAGAGGTTATCTTAAGATTCATGTTGTGTGGGGACACCTGCATAACCCAATATTCACATCGTGCTCGATTCATGTCATATGTGGTATTGCGTGTATGTTTCATGTTGTTGCGGGGGCACCTGCGCAACCTCAATATTCGTGTTATGCATGCTCGATTCATGCTGTACGTAATGTTGTGAGTATGCATTCATGTTGATGAAAAAATGTGATAGATTATTCAAGTTATGCTTTCCATGAGATTGTATATTACTGTGATCAGTGTGATTTCCACGAGCTGAATGAAGCTCACCCTCACCTTTCTTGATCCCGCAGGTTGAACCGAGTCGTATGGACGAAGGAGCGAGCCGAGAGAGCATATGAAAGATTATTATATGATGTTTCTTTATGTATAATGTTTTGGAACTCATTTGGGGAAAATTCGATTTGAAAATTTATAAATTATGAATTATTCTTCCGCCGGAAATTTTTACCTCGTATTTATGATGAAATGTTACCTTATTTAAAGTTATTTATTTTTATGTCATTGTAGCGACTTAACTTTGTAGGCGAGAATTTTTATATTCTCAAGAAAATTATTTTTCGTCAAATTTACCTTTTATTTATTTTCCCCAATATTTACCCTAGAAAGTCGGGACGTTACATAGTCGTATCGGAGAGCGTTTTACTTTTCTGTAGACTCGCTAAAATGTAAAAGTATCATATGCTCTCAGCTTCGCCACTTCGTCACTCCGTCAAAGGTACCAAGTTTTAGTCATTATTCATGCATATGTCATTTCATTTTTTAATTACATAATTATTTATGTATGTACGAACTGTTAGAATGGCCAAACTTAGGATGACGCCACGTAATAAGGTCCCAGCTACTTTTGACTCATGTCTTCTATCATGCAAAGACTGGTGGGATGACCCTCGTCTACCAGAAAATGCACCACACTGCGTCATTAATAGGCTGAGTAAGTGGCTGTAATCTGGGAAACAAGGTTCCGTCACCCGACAGCTAGAGCACCTGATGGAGAAGTTATCCGAAAACTGGAGTTGCTGCATCTTCCGGCTTTGGAAAAAGGCCATGAAGAGATCGCTAGAAGAGCAAGAGGCTGTGGATGATTTCCAGTTCGTCGCTGGACGCATATTGGACTTGTACGCTCGGGAGGCGATACCGGTTGCAAATTGGGATGCCGACTCTACGCGAGGAAGACTCAGAGGAAGATCCCGAAGAAGATCAAAGGAAGATCCATAAGAAGTTCCCGATGAGAGCAAAGATGGATCTCGCCGAAAATATGAAGGAGTATTTGATGGCAGACATTGAGTCTGAAGATGAAGTCACTTCGTGGATTGAGCCGCGACCTCCTATTCCTGTTATAGAGATTATTAGTAGTGACGGGGGAGTAGTGCGTGTAGACTCGATAACTAACAAGGTGAAGATAGAGATTAACGAACATAGCTTCTTAGCCAACTTGCACATAGTTGAACTTAGCGATTTTGATGTCATTTTGGGTATGGATTGGTTGGACAAGCATAGAGATGTAGTCGAATGCTCCGAGAGGTAGCTAACTTTATGTCCGTCTAATGATGTCATGACCGTATTCGAGGGAGTAAGACACTCTAGTACCCCGAAGGTGATTTCAGCCATGAAAGTTGTGAAGATGTTGAAGAAACGTAGTTGCCAAGGATTTCTGGTGAATGTGATGGGGAAAACAACTTCAGAGAAGACGGTAGCTGATGTACCTATCGTCAAGGAGTATCCAGATGTATTTCTCGAAGACTTGCCCGGAGTTCCACTAAATCGTCAAGTTGAGTTCTCGATTGATTTAGCGCCAGGAGCGGCACCAATATCGAAAGCTTCGTTTAGAATGGCGCCCAAGGAATTGCAAGAGCTGAAAGTACAACTCCAGGAACTGCTCGACTCTGGATTTATCCAACTGAGTGTTTCGCCATGGGGTGCACCAGTGCTGTTCGTGAAGAAAAAGGACGGAAGTTTGAGGATGTGCATAGACTATCGTGAACTTAATCGACTCACGATAAAGAATAAATATCCACTTCCTAGAATAGAGGACCTATTCGATCAACTTGTAGGATCGGGAGTATTCTCGAAAATAGATATGAGATTCGGATATCACCAACTGAGGATTAAGGAAGATGATATCCCGAAGACCACATTTCTAACTCGTTATGGACACTATGAGTTTATAGTGATGCCATTTGGTTTGACTAATGCTCTAGCGGTATTCATGGACCTCATGAACCGTGTATTTCAACCTTATTTAGACAAGTTTGTCATTGTGTTCATAGATGACATACTTGTATATTCAAAGACCAAGGTTGAACATGAGCAGCATCTTAGAACAGTATTGGGAATACTGTGCAAGGAGAAGTTATATGCGAAGTTCAACAAGTGTTAATTCTAGCTTAACCGAGTTGCATTTTTAGGACATATGGTCACTTCTAAAGGAATTGAGGTTGACCCAATTAAGGTAGAGGCAGTCAATGATTGGAAAGTGCTGAATAATGCGAATGAGGTTCGCAGCTTCTTGGGATTAGCCGGTTATTATCGGAGATTTATCGAGGGATTTTCGAATATAGCTTCACCGATGACTAGATTGACTAGAAAAGGGAGAAGTTTTCTTATGGAATGAGAAATGCGGAAAGAGTTCCAAGAACTTAAACGAAGATTGACTGCAGCACCAGTTTTGACGATTCCCGATCCGACAAGAGAGTTTGTCATCTACAGCGATGCATCCAAGCAAGGCTTGGGATGTGTATTGATGCAAAAAGGCAAGGTAGTTGCCTATGCTTCGAGACAGTTGAAACAGAACGAGCTGAACTACCCTACTCATGATTTGGATTTAGCAGCGGTAGTTCATGCCTTGAAGATTTGGAGACATTACCGTTATGGAGGTAAGTGTGAAATTTATACAGACCACAAAGTCTGAAATATATTTTCACATAAAAGGAATTGAATATGAGGCAACGCAGATGGCTTGAGTTGGTCAAAGACTACGATTGTATAATTCATTACCATCCTGGTAAAGCAAACGTAGTTGCTGATGCATTGAGCCGTAAGGCGAGAGGAGACCTAACTTGTTTGTTGACCAAAGAGGAAAGCTTAGTCAAGGAATTTGCAAGTATGAACCTTGAGATGACTACACCATCGAATCCAGTTGAGTCGTTATTAGCTAGTTGGTGGTACAACCAACGTTCAGGGAACATATCAAAGAAGGTCAAGGACAAGACGACTTCTTGGTCAAGATGAAAGAATGTACTCTTTCAGGTGAGGATAAGGGTTTCAGCGTGTCCGATGATGGCACAATGTACTATGAAGGGAAGATTTGTGTGCCCAATGTTGTCAAGTTGAGAGAAGCAATCTTGAAGGAGGCACATAGTACTCCATATACAGCACACCCTAGGAGTACAAAGATGTACCAAGATCTTAAAGGGACGTTTTGGTGGGAAGGTTTGAAAAGAGATGTGGCAGGCTTTGTCCGAAGGTGTATAGTATGTCAACAAGTGAAGGCAGAACACCAACGCCCCTTTGGATTACTTAAATCACTTCATATTCCAGAATGGAAATGGGAGCACATTACGATGGACTTTGTGGTAGGTTTGCCTCGAACGGAAAGAGGAAACCACGCCATTTGGGTTGTTGTGGACCGACTGACGAAGTCAGCTCACTTCATTCCAGTCAAGATGAATTTTCGAATGGATCAGTATGCTCAATTTTACATCCGTGAGATTATTAAATTACATGGAGTGCCAGTCTATATAGTATCCGATAGGGATACTCGTTTCACATCGCATTTTTGGGAGAGGTTGCAAGAAGCCTTGGGAATGCAGTTGAATTTTAGTACGGCCTATCATCCTCAGACTGATGGTCAGTCCGAGAGGACCATTCAGATCCTTGAGGATATGTTGCGAGTATGTATGTTAGACATGGGAAATAATTGGGAACGACTGTTGCCATTGGTAGAATTCGCTTACAACAACAGTTATCAGTCGACGATCGGCATGGCACCTTATGAAGCCTTATACGGTAGGAAGTGTCGATCACCACTGTATTAGGATGAAGTCAGTGAAAAGAGAATTTTGGGTCCCGAGATGATCGAACAGAAAGTAGGTGTGGTGGATAAGATTCATGAGAGGATCAAGATAGCACAGGATCGTCAGAAGTCTTACGCCGATAAGTGTAGAAAAGATCTCAAATTCTGTGTTGGCGACAAGGTATGCCTGAAGGTATCTCCTACCAAGGGAATTGTTCGTTTTGGTCCAAGGAGCAAGTTGAGGCCGAGATACATTGGACCGTTCGAAATTCTTGAACGGATCGGTGAGTTAGCTTACCGTTTGGCTTTACCCCCGGAACTTTCGGCTGTGCACAACGTCTTCCATGTACCGTTGTTGAGGAAGTATGTGCACGATCCCAGCCACGTCATCAACTATACCGCCGTGGAGATGAATAAAGATCTTACCTATGAAGAACAACCAGAACTGATTCTCGACCAATCAGTCCGACAGTTGAGGAACAAAGAGAAGGTGTTTGTCAAAATCCAATGGCGTAACCACAGTAAAGATGAAGCCACTTGGGAGCGCGAGGAAGAACTTCAAGCTCGATATCCGAATTTCTTCAATCGAGGTATGTAATTTATTTTCGAGGACGAAAATTTTTCTAAGAGGGGTAGGATGTAATACATGCCATTTTTATAATGCAATATTATTAATTATAATAATATTATAATGCATTTCATTTTAATTAATTATATTTAGAGGATCATAAACATTTATTTCGACGTATCGCAAGTCCTAGCCCGAGTCATTTTGTCAGATATATATTTAAGTGGTCATTATTTGTTTTATAACAGTGTTACTAATTATCCGAGTATAATACTAACATTATTATTATTAATATTATTATTATTAATAATAATATTATTAATTTATTATTATTAATATTATTAATATCTTTATTATTTCCAGATTTTTATTATCAACATTACCAATTAAATTATTATTCTACATTTACTACTATTAGTAATATTATTATACTATTTATACTTTAACCATGAGTTATAACTTAACCAAACTTGATTACAGTTAATTAACCACAATTAAGAATTTTGGTGCAGTCATCGTTCCTCACCAGAGTTCTCACTTTATCAGAATTACTCAATATTTATCAACATACAATCCTAGTTCAACTAAAACACTCAAAAATCTACACCTATAAATACAATAAGATTCCTACTGCAGAAATCTTTACACCCATCGTTCAACATCCAACAACAAAAAAAAATACAGAAAAATAAAATACACATTTTTTGCAAAGAAGTTCATCGCCAGAAGTTACAAAGAAGAACGGAAAAAGGGATTTTTGACAGTACAGCATGTAGAACATACAGTCTCTTCCTACTGCAAGGGGTCGATCATCCTCATTCAATTTCCATATTCCCAGCAAAGGTAAGAATTCCAGATCCGATTTTTATCCCCATTCTCCAAATTATAGTCAGTCATTATTCCATATATTTTTATCTAAAACAAACGAACAAAAATCAAAATCAACATCGAACTCAACTCCAACTTAGCCCTACGACCATAGATTTAAATCAGCAACCTGTTCAGTAGGCCGAACCCTCAACATTCTATTTCAACCACCATCGATTCCAACCCAGCGACCAACCCTTTCGGGCCGCCGCTACATTTTACTTCATTCTAACCGACCCAAAATCGGAATATCCAACAACAACAACAAATCAGAATAAATCCGGGCCAAGCCCAAATCCAGAAATTTCGCAAATCCGAAAATCAAATTCGGGAACCAAACTTCAACCCAGATTTCACAATAAAAAACACCAAATCGAACATCACCCTTCAGACCCCAGAAACCCGACCCTTAATAAAAAATATCGAAACCCATACTTGAGTTCCTGCCGGTCGCCACCTTGTTATCCGCCATGGGTTGAATGTGATTTCTCGATCATTGAGCTCAGCATCAGCCGAAATCAGAATTCAAATCGGTCGAACCCTTTCGAATCGGACTCTTGCTGCGAACTTTCCTCTGGAGATTTCCGTTTCTACGCCGCCGTTGCTCCGCCGAGTCGAACCACCGCCAGAGGTTCAGGGTCGTAGCCCTTCCTTCCACCGCTGCCATATTGTGGGTCGGAGTTTGTCCGGAAGCAAACCTAAGACGGTCGTTGTGTGTGTATGTGGGGGGGGGGGGGGGGTTTATGCCATTTCTTCCGGCTGATTTTGAGAGAGAGAAGAGATTAGGGAGAGAGGCCGAGTCGAGGTAGAGAGAGAGAGAGAGACTGGAACAGGAAGAAGGAGAAATGGTGAATGTCGGTTGAAGGGGTGGAGAAGGGTTTATATACCCGCGAATTATTAGGGCTTTGCAATTTAGTCTTCCCAATTTTCAGAAATTTTCAATTCAGCCCCAGCCAGTTTTAATTAATTTGGTTTTCACCCAGTCAGCTTCTCAAGTCTTACAATCTGACCCTAGCCAACTTTCAAACTTCAATTAAATCCTGATTTTGACCGAAACATTAAAACGTTGACTTTCCAATTATATTAATGATTAATCCGAATTATTGCCTAAATATTTTAATTCCAGTCATTAAAAATATTAACTCTTCGATTAATATTAATAAGCCATTGTAGTTCATTTTCAGTTATTATATATTGATATTTGTATCTTTCATTTATGATATAAATAATAGATTGTAAGGATTATAATAATAATTATTATTATATGTAGACTTTATCGAGGATTTACACGCTTAGGACTGTGAGTCGAGCATCTTCATTTCAAGTCAGACATCATCATTTATTCAGGTGAGAATTTTCACTATCACTTTAATTGCTTTAATTGGACCGTGTATATGATGTTCTATTTATGTTTAAAAATTTTATACACGTTGTAAATCAGGCTCACTTGTATTTGTGTAAAGAGGTTATCTTAAGATTCATGTTGTGTGGGGACACCTGCACAACCCATTCACATACGTGCTCGATTCATGTTATATGTGGTATTGCGTGTATGTTTCATGTTGTTGCGGGGGCACCTGCGCAACCTCAATATTCGTGTTATGCGTGCTCGATTCATACTGTACGTAATGTTGTGAGTATGCATTCATGTTGAGGAAAAAATGTGATAGATTATTCATGTTATGCTTTCCATGAGATTGTATATTACTGTGATCAGTGTGATTTCCACGAGCTGAAGGAAGCTCACCCCCACCTTTATTGATCCCGCGGGTTGAACCGAGCCGGATGGACGAAGGAGCGAGCCGAGAGGGTATATGAAAGAGGAATTATTATATGATGTTTCTTTATGTCTAATGTTCTGGTACTCATTTGGGGAAACTTCGATTTGAAAATTTATAAATTATGAATTATTCTTCCGCCGCAAATTTTTACCTCGTATTTATGATGAAATGTTACCTTATTTAAAGGTATTTATTTTTATGTCATTGTAGCGACTTGACTTTATAGGCGAGAATTTTTATATTATCAAGAAAATTATTTTTCGTCAAATTTACCTTTTATTTATTTTCCCCAATATTTACCCTAGAAAGTTGGGGCGTTACAATATCTTATGATAATAAAACCGTATTTCCTAATGGTGGTTCTTCTCTAGCTAGATTGTGTAACACCCCCAATCCACTCAGGGATATTACACGCCGTAGACCCTCTCCTCGAGGATCTACCAGGCTGATAACTAAAATCAAACATCTAAACATTGCCTTTAAGGCTAAAATGACTCAGTAGACCGACTTGGTCTTTCAATAATAACATACAACTCAATTCCAAACACATACCCACGCAGGGGTCAAAATACAATAAACTCCCGTACAACGGGGAAAAGATACTGCAGTGGAAAAGAAAATACAACTAGACCAATACGACATCAACGGATCCTCGTGTGATTAGTACCGTTAATCTTTCATCATCCTTCGTGCCGACCCTGTGCCATGCTCCAAAACCTGAATGCAAAAATAGACATCCACCCCCCGAATACTCGGGGGTTAGCAAAACTCCACTGTTTTGCTAGTGCAAGTACAAGTGCAAAAATACGAGCCATACAATTCACATTCCACGAATAACAATAATCAGAATCCTCAAAATCCAATCAGAACGAAAAGCACTTCCCGAGGCAAGAGTTTGGTAAAATATTCTAAAACCGAAAGGTCACAAATCAAGGGAAAACAATTTATAAAACCGTTTAAATGCCATCGAGAGTTTTAATAGGAAACAATTTAGGATTTCCGAATCCTTCTCTTTCCAAAAATCAACAGGGGTCACAGCCCAAAGGTTTTGTTTTCGCAAATAGAAAACAGACAACAATTCACAGGGCCCAAGCCCAACATCACGTGTCCTCGGCGGACATAAAAATCAACACAACGTAATCACGCACGCGCATCGCCTAGGACCGGGACGAAGCCACAAATCCCACTCGAGGCCTCGAAGGACCCTCCCGAGCTGGCTAGCGAAACAAATCACACACATCTCACGGTTGGATCAATCGCTTGTTGCATCCTGGCCACATGATCGCATGCCATGTGCCACCGTAGATTATCTCAGGTTCTCACGGTTGGATCAATCACTTGTTGCATCCTGACCACATGATAACGTGCCATGTGTCACCGTAGACCTTCAACCATATTCACACATTCACACAAATAACACAATGCAACAAAGATATCCAAACAATTCACTCAGAGGCATCAAACACTTAGCAAAACACCACGTCAAACCACAACGCACCGAAAGGAAATAATATACGTCCACACGCAAATACCAAGTGCATCATCAACACCAAATATATCCATAGGATTCACATAGTCATTTACAAGACACAACATTCACAAAACACACGCGTTTTGAAAGCAAGCCTTTAATAAGGCTAAACCGAATCTTTTGAAAGTTCAATTCAAACGACCAAACAACCACATTTAGACGATCACTAATTATCATATCCATAAAACAAGAATAGTATGGGCAAGATACTTGCCTCGAAATCACGATCGCAATAAGACGACGGATAGGACGCGGTCGAATAGCCCCGAACCCCCGAACAATATCAAGAACGTGATAGCACCACGAGTATTATGAGAATAACACCACACGAATCATCAATCACCAAACGGGATTCAACATCGGAATCCTCGAACAACTTTAAACCTCCGGAAGGAACAATAACACATGGTTACGACGAGAATCAAGGCCAAAACAATGGAAATCCCAACAAACTATCAAAGGGAACTCATTCGAACATTTAATCGAACATTAAATGTTCAAGACCCTTCAAGAACAAAGAAATCACCCCTCGGGTCGAGCAGACCAAAGATACGAGTATCAATCCATAGAACAAGTTCAAAACAACGTTTATACAATACTTCATTGATTAAACACGGATTGGAATCGAAATCAAAAAGGAAAATCCCCAAATCTACAAAAACAAGGGTTCAAGCCAAAATACCTTGATTTGGATGAATGATTCAAGTAGAGGTCGAAAATCTACAACAAGACTTGAGGTGGATGATCTCTACAAGTTTGGGAGCACTCAAATCGCCCAAAATCGCCCTCAAATCGCCCTAGATGGAAGGAGGAAGAAGAGAGGAGAAAAATGAAGTTTTCTCCTCGAAAATCTGCTAAAAACGCAGAAAAAGCCCGTGTGCCGCGGCACAGGATGAGTGTGCCGCGGCCCAGGGCCAAGAAAAACGCCCAGGAATCAGCTTAGTGCCGCGGCACAGCTGAAGTGTGCCGCGGCACACAGTACAGCCCACTCCAACACGAAAAAGGTACATCGTGTAGTCTTAGCTATTTCGACCATAACTCCCTCGTCTGGACTCCGATTGACTCACCGTTTGAACCATTGGAAAGCTAACTTTATGCTCTATAATATTGCAAAGATTCAGAATTTTTGGAGTTTCCAAGAATTAATGGTGACTTTACAAAGTCGAACTCCCACGTGAAAAAGTCGATTAAGGACACGGAACTCAACAAAACGACACCGAAACGAACTCGGATGACAAAAAGTGCAGAATTAATCATTCTCGGAATGACGAAACGGTCATGGTAGAGTTGTCAAAACGAACTTACTCCGAAAAAAGAAAATTACCGAAATTCGAAATTGCGGATATTACATTCCACCCTCCTTAAAAGAAGTTTCGTCCCGAAACTTAAAACAAGTAGGGGGGCAATATACCTGCCAGGAAAACTCGACGAGATACACAAAAATAGAAAACTCGCGCCCAACGGCGAAACGCTGCAAGAAACGCAAAGAGACATACGGCGTGAAAACACGCTCCACGACGACCAACACAACGGTACATCAATCGAAACGCGAGCCAATCGCTGAACTAATACGGAATTCCACCGCCCAAGGGTTGGAAGATCGAAAACGAGACTAATTTCCCGAACTTAAGGGAATTACGAAGGAGTCTGAACGCTCAACAATCGCGAAACGAGATCAACAAAAACCGAACAATCAAACGATCGAACCACAAAGATCGAGACAACAAAAATCGAACGATCATGTTCGAATCACGAAGAACAATAAAAATTCAAACAACAACTCCAAGGTTCACATCTCGACTCGAGACAATATATGATCCGGTGAAAACAACAACATATGCATTCACATAAGATCCACACGAGAGGGAATAGAAATTGAAAAGTCACAATGACAAACGAGTTATTCCGAAACAATACCACGCTCGTTCGATCAACAAAAGCAAGGGGCGGGACAAGCTCGAGAAAATGTCAACGAACATAAACGAGTCGGCCAGTCGAAAATACGAAGTTCTAAATCCGATCCACTTCGATTAAAAGAACTAGTAGAACAAAGATGTTACTTAGAACAAGGTTCACAAGAATCGAACCGAACTCGGAAAAGTCACAGCGATAACCAGAGTGACCCAAAACAAGATCACAACTCGTTCGAACGATGAAACCGAAATACTGAACAAGTTCTGACGGTATCAACGAACACGAGCGAATCGATAGACTTGAGAAAGAGGAAATGAAGAAGTCCAAAAACAATACGGGTATTACATTCGACCTCTTATAAAAGAAGGTCGTCCCGCTACTCACAATAACGAAATCAAGGAGACGACACAACAGCAATCGGCGAAACATCCTTCAAAGGTCTCTCAAAGCCGATTCGATATCTCTTTGAGCGCGAACTCCAAAAGTCTCGGTAGCCAATTCGCAAAACCGAATTGGTGTCCTCGAGTCCACACTCGAAATGTGTTCTTGTGAGAAGGACAATTTGCACGTACATTCCCCGGCACATCACGGTTGAAATGCCTCGGCTCGGCATACCGAAAATACAAATGCTAGATACAATGGAACATAACACCGCAAAACAACATACCGGAGATGCCAACTCAGCACAACAAGGAATCATAACACATATCATATATAACGATTACCATCGTAAAGTAATACACACACAAACACTACAACAACGACGGTATCGTTCGGCGACCTCAACGGCCCGAACGATAACCAGCACATAATTACAAACATCATGAAACAATCACACATGTGCATAAACGCACAAAAATCCAAGCTTTAACAACCCACACTCGTGCGACAACACGCAAATCACCACGAGGTGATAAACAGTAAACACCAGTTCACACCTCTCACAGAGGGCTAGTACAACAAATGCGTGGCAACGCCTCGACATTCATGCCACCAATTCGATCATACTCGGGAGTAACATCATAACGACAAAGCAAACATCATACATACATATCCAGCCCTCAAACGGGAATGGATAGTTTTTTTAAAATGAAAACATCCTTTTGAAAATAATTTAGAAAAATGCCGGTTGATCTTGAGTATCACCTTTCAAGAAAAAGTACAAACGTGAAACATCGTTATCGAGACTTTGGAGAACCATCTCGCATTTGATAAAAATGAGAACACTTTCTTTTCGTGAAAAACTTTCGGAAATATTCGACCCTCGGGTCTAAGTAAAAGTGTTTATAAAATATTGAAAATATCTCAAAACATTTTGGGTCCTCGCGGTAGAAGAATTTTGAAACATATCGTGGCATCTTGGATGTACCACGAGAAAATAATTCATTTTGAAAGTATGTCTCGAAATTTATTTTCTAAGATACTCAAGTTTTTCAAAGATAATTCAATGGGCTAGAATGCCCAAAAATTTCAGGTAATTACACAAAACATTATAGCGCCGTGGGTCCCGTGACCGAACTCACTGTGCCAAAACCATTTACAAAAACGCCAAAAAGGCCGATGACGGTAATATTTCAAAAACTCACGAAAGCCATTTACAAAATACTAAATACCGTCATAATAATTTCGTCAAAGCGGTCAAGGCCATAATGCCAAAAACTCGGTTAAGGGAATCGGTTTTCGAAATAAAACTCGCTCGGTAAAATACCGAAAGTCATTACAAAAGAACTCACGCAGCGGATAAAAGAAATACAGTTCAACATGCACAATCCAACAACACTACTCCTCATATGAACGAAATATGAGAGTCAAATAACCACATATCACGAAATCAAAATCCATAAGAGGATTCCGTCACTTAAAAAATAATCATAAAAATAGCTCGTGTCACACGAGGCACAACACAAAGAAGGGAGACTTATATTCACAGGTCGCACGAAGATGATGATCGCCCACGATACTAATCACGACCAACAAACTCAGACGACGCGTCGCGACACGACTTAGTCAGACATAATCCGACAAGACAAAACTCAACAGACACCACTGACTCGACAGCCTAGGTTTCCACAACCTAAGCTCCGATACCATTTATGTAACACCCCCAATCCACTCAGGGATATTACACGCCGTAGACCCTCTCCTCGAGGATCTACCAGGCTGATAACTAAAATCAAACATCTAAACATTGCCTTTAAGGCTAAAATGACTCAGTAGACCGACTTGGTCTTTAAATAATAACATACAACTCAATTCCAAACACATACCCACGCAGGGGTCAAAATACAATAAACTCCCGTACAACGGGAAAAGATCTTGCGATGGAAAATAAAATACAACTAGACCAATACGACATCAACGGATCCTCGTGTGATTAGTACCGTTAATCTTTCATCATCCTTCGTGCCGACCCTGTGCCATGCTCCAAAACCTGAATGCAAAAATAGACATCCACCCCCCGAATACTCGGGGGTTAGCAAACTCCACCGTTTTGCTAGTGCAAGTACAAGTGCAAAATACGAGCCATACAATTCACATTCCACGAATAACAATAATCGGAATCCTCAAAATCCAATCAGAATGTAAAAGCACTTCCCGAGGCAAGAGTTTGGAAATATATTCTAAAACCTAAATGTCACAAATCAAGTGAATACTATTTATATAACCGTTTAAATGCCATCGAGAGTTTTAATAGAAAACAATTTAGGATTTCCGAATCCTTCTCTTTCCAAAATCAACAGGTCACAAGAAAGGTTTTGTTTTCGCAAATAGAAAATGCATAACAATTCACAGGCCCGAGCCCAACATCACGTGTCCTCGGCGGACATAAAAATCAACACAACGTAATCACGCACGCGCATCGCCTAGACCGGACGAAGCCACAAATCCCACTCGAGGCCTCGAAGGACCCTCCCGAGTGGCTAGCGAAACAAATCACACACATCTCACGGTTGGATCAATCGCTTGTTGCATCCTGGCCACATGATCGCATGCCATGTGCCACCGTAGATTATCTCAGGTTCTCACGGTTGGATCAATCACTTGTTGCATCCTGACCACATGATCACGTGCCATGTGTCACCGTAGACCTTCAACCATATCCACACATTCACACAAATAACACAATGCAACAAAGATATCCAAACAATTCACTCAGAGGCATCAAACACTTAGCAAAACACCACGTCAAACCACAACGCACCGAAAGGAAATAATATACGTCCACACGCAAATACCAAGTGCATCATCAACACCAAATATATCCATAGGATTCACATAGTCATTTACAAGACACAACATTCACAAAACACACGCGTTTTGAAAGCAAGCCTTTAATAAGGCTAAACCGAATCTTTTGAAAGTTCAATTCAAACGACCAAACAACCACATTTAGACGATCACTAATTATCATATCCATAAAACAAGAATAGTATGGGCAAGATACTTGCCTCGAAATCACGATCGCAATAAGACGATGGATAGGACACGGTCGAATAGCCCCGAACCCCCGAACAATATCAAGAACGTGATAGCACCACGAGTATTACGAGAATAACACCACACGAATCATCAATCACCAAACGGGATTCAACATCGGAATCCTCGAACACCTATAAACCTCCGGAAGGAACAATAACACATGGTTACGATGAGAATCAAGGCCAAAACAACGGAAATCCCAACAAACTATCAAAGGGAACTCATTCGAACATTTAATCGAACATTAAATGTTCAAGACCCTTCAAGAACAAAGAAATCACCCCTCGGGTCGAACGAACCAAAGATACGAGTATCCAATCCATAGAACAAATTCAAAACAACGTTTATACAACAATTAATTGATTAAAAACGGATTGGAATCGAAATCAAAAGGAAAATCCCCAAATCTACAAAAACAAGGGTTCAAGCCAAAATACCTTGATTTGGATGAATGATTCAAGTAGAGGTCGAAAATCTACAACAAGACTTGAGGTGGATGATCTCTACAAGTTTGGGAGCACTCAAATCGCCCAAAATCGCCCTCAAATCGCCCTAGATGGAAGGAGGAAGAAGAGAGGAGAAAAATGAAGTTTTCTCCTCGAAAATCTGTTAAAAAACGCAGAAAAAGCCCGTGTGCCGCGGCACAGGATGAGTGTGCCGCGGCCCAGGGCCAAGAAAAACGCCTAGGAATCAGCTTAGTGCCACGGCACAGCTGAAGTGTGCCGCGGCACACAGTACAGCCCACTCCAATACGAAAAAGGCACATCGTGTAGTCTTAGCTATTTCGACCATAACTCCCTCGTCTGGACTCCGATTGACTCACCGTTTGAACCATTGGAAAGCTAACTTGATGCTCTATAATATTGAAAAGATTCAGAATTTTTGTAGTTTCCAAGAATTAATGGTGACTTTACAAAGTCGAACTCCCACGTGAAAAAGTCGATTAAGGACACGGAACTCAACAAAACAACACCGAAACGAACTCGGATGACAAAAAGTGCAGAATTAATCATTCTCGGAATGACGAAACGGTCATGGTAGAGTTGTCAAAACGAACTTCCTCCGAAAAAAGAAAATTACCGAAATTCGAAATTGCGGATATTACAGATTGTTGTATATATTGATGGTTGTCTCTTTTTAGACTTTCAATAACATTGTTTTTATCCTTGGAAGCCTTTCAAGCCATTGCCTCAACAATATCTTAGCTACTTTCTTGACACTATCATGCAAGGTTAGTTACTCTACATTATGGTTTTTCCACTTTATAAAGAATGGATGGGTGAAACAAGTAGGGTAGGAGATTTGTACATAAAAGAAGAATTTATCCAATTTGCAAGGAAGAATCTAGATAGTAACGAGTTCTCTTGTCCATGTAGAAATTGTTGAAATGGTAAGTGCTTGCATTTCAAAACGGTCGAGTTACACTTGGTTCAGTTGGATGGTTATGTGTTTTGGTTTTCCCATCGTGAAAGGGAAACTCCATTTGTTTCGGAGAAGTTAACAACAACAAAGAAATCTGTCTTTGTGGATGGTGATCCATCGTCACATCCAAGATTGACTGACCTTATTGATGATGCTTATGGTTTTCATGTATTGCAAGATAATCATATTCCAGATGTTGTTGATTGTGAAGCTAGCCAAAATCATGAAGCAGGTCCTTCAGCCACTTTTAATAATGTAGGAAATCAAGAAAAGGATTATTATAAGTTGAAAGCTAAAGCCGCACAACCTTTGTAACCTAATTGAAATGAGAACATTACAACCTTATACGCTTTGGTTGGGTTTCAAAACATAAAAAGTCGTTTTGGTTTGTCGGGGAATAGTTTATCTGAAATCCTTGTCTGGGTGAATGACTTATTACCAAAAGAAAATACTCCACCCACTAACTACCCCGAGATGAAAAATTGTTTGAAAGGATTAGGGATGAAGTACAATGTAAAACATGCAAGAAAAATATTAGACTTAAATATTTTGGAACCATAAGAGACTCTGTTTTAGCATATAAAAATAAAGTGCCTGCTGAGGTTCGGGTTAGTTTAACCACCTGGAACACATTTGTTGAACGTGAGGCAACAACAGAGAAACTCAATCAGAGGTTAAAAGCGCAAGAGAATAGGAGTAAAAAGAAAGACGCTCATTATCTTGGCCGAACATCATATGCTGAAAAGGAACAAAAATTGTTGGTATTTCAATAGTAGAACATCTATCAATTTCCTTTTTATTAACTACTTGAAAATAATTTATATCATCATTTTTTTAGTAATAACTTTATATTGTATGGTGAAAAATGCAAGGCAGATCGTGTCGAGATGTATCTGGAAGCTCGTAAAAATCCGAAGACAAAGGAGTTCCACCCCGGCGCTGTTTCCGATGTGGTGAGTTTACTATTCATAAACTTTTATTTTCGGAATGAGAACCTTCTGGAATTGAAATGCAGTACTCTTTTGTTAGCTTCTGATGTGCACATAAATAGGTACCCACATTTGTAATATGAAAAACCAGAACGTTCACCAATATTTTGTTTATGATATAGGAAAAACTTATTGAGATAAGAAGTACCCAAGACGAAGCTACTAGGAAAAATATTGATACAGATGCATTGATGGTACATTTGGGGAAGGATAGAAAGGGTCGTGTACGCGGAGTTGGTGGTAAAGTATCTCGAACTGACATAAAAGCTACTATGATTTTACGTGATGAGCTAGAAATGGTGAAAGAATCTAAGCAGTCAACAGAAGATAAAATCAGTGACATCCACCAAATGCTGAAAACGCTTCAGGTATTTTAGTGACCATTTTAGTTAATAATACCACTACTTGTGTAGTATGTTAAGTCCGATTGATGAACTTTAGAAAACTTGGGTATCTAAGTTATGTTCTAATGAATCAATGATGTGTCTCAATTTAAATTCTGGATATGTTTCCTGTTTAAATGAATTAGGACTATATCTGATCTTAACAATTTGGTTTGTTTATTTTTTTATAGTTAGTAATAGCACTAATTGAGTACTCCATTTGTTTGAACATTGCTAATTACATATGAAATGCTTTGTAGGTAAACCATACTTCTTTTGTGCCGTCGGGTAATGAGAGATTCGCATACACCCCAAAATTGCACGGACAAATCGTTTACAATCCCAAGCCCAAGGACGCCTACCTCCGGAGATAAAAAAAACTACAAGATCTTGAACTTACATGGTACTAAGGCGATTGCTATAGCGACGATAGTGAAAACATCCATCGGAGAGGTAGTTCATCATCATCCAATGCTTCCTTTCGAAGTCAAAGTTAGCGTCTTTAAAGTATTTTCGGAGATGAAGAATGAGCCTATATGGAGACATAAACAATGGGGTGAAGATACTATAGGAGCATTTGAAGGAGGTTTTCTTGTTTGGCCCAAATATCTCATTGAAGAGGTCGTGGAGGAGACATGAATCAAGTAGGTTGTTTTTTTATTGTTGGATTGAAAATATAATCTTCTAGGTGTTTTTTGATATGCAAGCACTTTAAGGTTAGATTAGCTTACGTTTACATTAAGTATTATAAAGTGTTAGGATTAAAAATATTTAGTACTTTTAGGAAGAACATATTTAATGAAGTATGTATTTTTTTTTTGATATTTTGGGTGTTGGTTGAGTGATGGTGAATGTTGAATAGTTGGTAAAGTTTTGATGATAAACTAGTTTTTTATGTTTTTCTGAGAAAAATTGCAGGGAAAAAATGGTTTAATAAATATATAATAATATAATTTTAAAATCTGTTAAAATACTTGTTACGGTCCAAATACGTGACAAATAAAATAAAAAAAAGTCACTGTTGTAACACCCCCAAGATATTCGAGGTGTATTACAGCGCCGTGGACCCCTACATGGGACCCACCAGGCTAACACAAGAAAAACACCTCTCGACTAACCATCTCGGTTAGCAAGGAAACAATTGTTAACAACAAGAACATAAAACAACACGTCCGGTACAACCGGCATAATAAACATCAACCGACAAATACGAACTCCAACAAGGACCAATAACTGAGAGGAAAAGCCTAAGTACTCGCGAGTACAATCTATAAGTTTACAATTTGGAAAACATCCATATCAAAAGAGACAGAGGAAATAACAAGACTCAATTGCACATGTCAACAACCTTGGCCGACATCCTCGTACCATCCCGCCGCTCGTCTGGCCGAACATAACACGAAATCCATAACAAGAATTTCCCAGCGGGTCCCCAAAGGGGTTAGCAATTACGCTAGTACAAGTATTCAAGGCAAACCAATCGCTTACACATTTCATAGTACATGCACCAATATCATTTCAAAAGTCAAAACCGGACATGTATTTTCCTAAAGTAAACAAATAAACAATTAGCCTTGAGAACAGGCGGCAAGATACATTCTTACTCGGGGCCTCACAGGACCCTAACGAGTTAGCTACAATTACGTAAAAACAAAACCACGCTCATGCTATGCCGTGAGAACAGGCAAAGATACATTCTCACTCGGGGCCTTGCAAGGACCCTAACGAGTTGGCTAGCGGTACGAAACTCGTGAAATCCAGGGCGGCAGCATAGATTTCCCACCTTGACCCCGTCGGGCCAACACAAGGTGAGTTACAAACAAGTAATATACATAACCATTTCATGTTAAGTTTAAAGGTTTCCAAAAATACTTGCCTTGAATACCAATATCACCTTGCAGAGGCGACAACATCCAATACCAATATCACACCCCTCGCAGAGGCTACCACGACAACTGTGTGGCGAACGACTCAACGCTCACACCACCAATTCAACAACAACTCGGGGTTAACACCCTAACGAGAGCACGAACATCACACATATATTCCCGGACCACAATTAGGAATGATAGGTTTTGAAAACAAAACCATCTTTTGAAAATAACTTGCAAGCACCAGTTGATCTTGAGTATCATATATCAAAAAGTAGTACAAACATCGTCATCGAGACTTTTTTTTTTTTTAAAAATCATCTTGCGTTTAATAAAAAAAAATGAAGACACCTTTCGTTAAATTAAAACTTGTCAGCTATATTCGACCTTCGGGTCTAAGCGAATGCATTTCTAATTCATTAGAAATATTTCAAAATATTTTGATCCTCAAAGTAGAATAATTTTGAAACATAGCGTGACACTAGTAGGCATCTTGAGAGCACTGTGAGAAAATAATTTATTTTAAAAGTACGTCTCGAGGTTTATTTCCTAAGATACTCAAGGTTTTTCAGAAGTACAATAGGCCAAAATGCCCAAAATTCGCACGTATCAACATTTACTTAAACACATCATATCACACGCATCAAATCGCTCAAAATCACGACAGTGATATACAATCCTCAGGATATGTTTAACAACATCGTTAAAACAACAATCGGTTTATCAAAACTAGATGGAAAACGATATCAAGAACAAAACTCCCGACCAAAAATACACTGTTAGCGTGCGCTAACGACCCACAGAGACAACAACAGAACACATCAGAAAAATTACATGCCGTAAACCTTTCTCACAAGGATTTACCAGGCTAAGCACAATTTCCCATGTCATTTCGAAAATGCTAAAAAGACCAATGACGGTAATATTTTCCAAAGCTCACAAAATCATTTGTCAAACCATCATGAAATATTCAAGGCCAAAATGCCATAACTTGATTCAAGGAATCGGTTTTACGAAATAAAACTCAGTTTGCAAAATACCGAAAGCCGTTTGAAAGAACTCACGCAGCGGATAAAATACGGTTCGAAAATACATCAGCGGTGGATTTACACTCCTCGTATAAACCAAATACGAGAGTCTAATAAACACATATCGTGAAATCAAAATCCACAGAAGGATTCCATCATTTAACAACTAATCAAACAAATAACTCGTGTTACACGAGGCACAACACAAAGAAGGGAGTTTAACATCCATAGGTCGCACGTAAGTGACGACCACCCCTCGATACTAACCACGACCAATGATCTCAAACGACGCGTCGCGATGTGACTACGTCAGACAAAATCCGACAAGACAAAACTCAACAAACACAACTTGACTCGACAGCCTAGGTTTCCCCAGGCTAATCTGATTTTAAAAATCGTATACTCTAGTTATTCGAAAATAAAACCGATAAGTTAAAAATCATTTTCAAGACCCTTTCAAACGCGACAAGGGCTTAATAGCGGTAGCATTTTATAAAATGTCCTAAACACTTTTAAACACGACCTTTAAATACGACACAAGGTTTTATTTGAAAATACAAGGCTGGCTCGCCCAAATTCATGTCACTTTCAAAAACCCACAATACGATCAAGTCTAAGAAATTTTCAAGCATGCACGCCGCATGTATTATTATTAATAGAAACACGTTGGTTGTAAATAACAATAATTAGCCAAGTACCAACAATTTCCGAACACACGCATATACGGCATTCAAAAATCACCAGTTCAACAAGCGCAACTCGAGAATACTAATTCCAAGCATATGTCAAACTATCTCTTCAAGTTTGACAGCGTAACCAAAGATCACCGATTTGGACGTATGTCGAAACCAGCTATGTGAGTTTCTCAACAAACTCTGCCATCAATACCTATACCGGAACATATCAATGTTCAAAACTTCTACATCATACTGCACCCTTCGGTGTCCAACCCATCAGTACATTCGGCTCAACATACATTTAGTATATCGCAATTACCAAACACAGATTCCATCATACAACAAAAGACTAGAGCGTCAAGCCCTCTCACAATATACCACGGAGCAAAATTTGGATCTTTCGATCACCAACGATCCCACCAATGCTAGGAAGTTTAGCGATGGAAGGCTCGCAAAACGACAAACGGTCAAGCCCAGAACGGCACATACTCGAGAGAGATAAAGGATCGCGCAATACTAGAATCAAAAGTACACAACCGGATGGATCGAGAAACAACTCGGCGATAAGTACGAGAGAGGCAATCACGATTCAAGAAGTGGAATTTCAATACGAGAAAACAAGAGAATTGAGTAAGGAAAACTTACGAGCACCGGATGTCTTGAGATGCCAGACCGTGTGACAATGTGCAAAACAAAACACAACTAGACCCAAATAACCAACAAGCCTAGGTATCCATAAACCTAGAGCTCCGATACCATTTTCTCGTAACACCCCCAAGATATTCGAGGTGTATTACAGCGCCGTGGACCCCTACATGGGACCCACCAGGCAAACACAAGAAAAACACCTCTCGGCTAACCATCTCGGTTAGCAAGGAAACAATTGTTAACAACAAGAACATAAAACAACACGTCCGGTACAACCGGCATAATAAACATCAACCGACAAATACAGTAACTCCAACAAGGACCAATTACAATCTGAGAGGAAAAGCCTAAGTACTCGCGAGTACAATCTATAAGTTTACAATTTGGAAAACATCCATATCAAAAGAGACAGTAGGAAATAACAAGACTCAATTGCACATGTCAACAACCTTGGCCGACATCCTCGTACCATCCAGTAGCGCTCGTCTGGCCGAACATAACCTGAAATCCATAACAAGAATTTCCCCGACAACGGGTCCCCAAAGGGGTTAGCAATTACGCTAGTACAAGTATTCAAGGCAAACCAATCGCTTACACATTTCATAGTACATGCACCAATATCATTTCAAAAAGTCAAAACCAGACATGTCTTTTCCGGAAAGTAAACAGTCAAACAATTAGCCTTGAGAACAGGCGGCGGATACATTCTTACTCGGGGCCTCACGGGGACCCTAACGAGTTGGCTACAATTACGAAAAACAAAACCACGCACACGCTATGCCGTGAGAACAGGCGGCGGATACATTCTCACTCGGGGCCTTGCAAGGACCCTAACGAGTTGGCTAGCGGTACGAAACTCGTGAAATCCAGGGCGGCAGCATAGATTTCCCTCCTTGACCCCGTCGGGCCAACACAAGGTGAGTTACAAACAAGTAATATACATAACCATTTCATGTTAAGCTTAAAGGTTTCCAAAAATACTTGCCTTGAATTATTGACGACGCAACGAACGGAAAGGAAAGTCACCGACGAACGCTAGGAACCAATGAAACCGAACCTAACGATTCGAAGAATACAATCACAACCATTTCTAAATGAATACGGAATTGGAATACACCCGAAAACCCGCCTACGATTCATGTATATTCGTATATAAACAACGAGGGCGGACCACAACCAAACCCTCTCGATTCCGTAAAAATCACGAAATATACCATGAATCCGTAGGGAAACTAAGAATACCAACAAGGTTAATCATATTCATCATGAATTAATCGACAAAACGGAACGAATCGGACAAAAACGCGAAAATCCCCAAATCTACCCAAAAGTAGGGTTCTAAAGATCTAACCTTGATTCGCTGGATCGAAGGATGTTATAGGACGATTGATCAACGATATAACCTCAAGAACTTCATGGATTTGTTGTTCAACAACATGGTTTCGTCTCCTCCGAAACCTCACCAAGGACCGAAGAGAAATGAAATGAAAAATGACGGAGAAAGTCGCCGTCCATCATTTATATCTGGCCGGAACTAGCGTCGCTAGCCTTCCGGCCTAGCGTGCGCTATCGCCAAGATCGGCCGAGCACACTCGGCCATGGCCCGCACGACCCGGCACCACCGACCACCCCGCCGACCGTGACTCGACCGCCCGACTCCCGCTAGCGTGCGCGCTACGGCCGAAGCCTCGCACGCGCTAGCCGACTGCCCAGAGCCACCGGATCGACAACTCGTCCCGCATCGCACGCTAGTCGGCGGCGGCGGCGCTACCTCGCTGCGTTAGCGCCACGACCGACAGAGCGTGCGCTACCCGCCGATCCCGACCGAGTCCGAACCTCGAATACCTCTGCCCGGCCCGATAGCGTCTGGCCGACTCGGCAGCGGCGCTTACATCGCCGAAGCTAGCGCAGCGGCCCCGGCCGTGGCGTGCGCTACGCGGTTCTGCCGTGCTGCTCGGCGGTGTCCAAGACTCGTCCGGCCACTCCCGCACCCGTCCGGCCACCGGCCACCCGCCACGACCCGACGCCTCGATTTCCGAAAACGCACGGAACGGACACGACGAAAAGTTCGCGGACGACGTCAACGACTCGAGATGAAAACATAATGCAATAATTAATCATACGCGACCAAGAAAAGGGTCAAGACGACAAATACAGATATGGATACCCGTAACTTTCAAGAAATTACAAAATGGCCCAAAACGCCCGGAAATCACGATACGTGATCGAATAACCAAACCGAAGTTCACAACACGTCTAACAAAGTTAAACGGACTTGGGAAACTCAAATAGCTTTTTGGACGAGATTCGCAAAAATCGAACTCAAGTGCGGAAAAGTCGCTAAAAAGCACAGAACTCAACAAAACAACACCGAAACGAACTCGGATGACAAAAAGTGTAGAATTAATCATTCTCAGAATGACGAAACGGTCATGAGCGAGCCGTCAAAACGGACTCCGGCCGAAAAAAAAGAAATTTACCAAAAATCGAAAATTGCGGATATTACATTCTACCCTCCTTAAAAGAAGTTTCGTCCCGAAAATTAAAATAAGTAGGGAGAAGCAATATCCCTTGCCAAGAAAACTCGACGAGATACACAAAACCGAAGACTCGCGCCCGACGGCGAAACGCTGCAAGGAACGCAAAGAGACATACGGCGAGAAAATACGCTCTAGGGCGACTAACACAACGTCACCGGTAGAGACATAATAAAATCAACGAGTGACAAGCGTCATCAAATAGGCAATACAATCGAGTTGATTATCCGAACAATCACAAACTCAACGAACGAAAATCAATACGATTGACCAACCCACGGTTTATCAACCCAAAACGCGAGTCAACGCTGAACAAATACGGAATTCCACCGCCCAAGGGTTGGAAGATCGAAAACGAGACTAATTTCCTGAACTTAAGGGAATTACGAAGGAGCCTGAACGCTCAACAATCACGAAACGAGAACAAAAAGCGAACAAACAAACGATTGAGACAACAAAAATCGAACAATCATGTCCGAAACACGTAGGATAATAAAATTCAAACAACAACTCCCAGGATGACCTGGTGAGAACAGCAAGACGTGCATTCCCACAATATCCACAGGAAAGGGAATAGCGATTGAAAAGCCACAACGACAAACGAGTTATTCCGAAACAATACCACCCTCGTTCGATCAACAAAAGCAAGGGATAGGAAAGTTGAAATGTTAACGAGCATAAACGAGTTGATAGAGCTAAAAATACGAAGTTCAAAATCCGATCCACTTTAATAAAAGAACTATTAGAACCAAAATATGTTACTTCAGAACAAGATTAACAAAAGTCGAACCGAATTCGGAAAAGTCAGCGATAACCAAATCGACTCAAACCAGACATTACTGCTCGAATGATGAAACCAAGGTATAGATCGGAGTTCGAAGGTATCAATGAACACGAGCGAATCGATAGACTAGAGAAAGAGAAGATATAGAAGTCAAAATAGTACGGGTATTACTTTTGACCTCGCTCCGAAACTCACAACAACGGAACCAAGGTAACAATACAATAAGCAACCGACACGATACGGAACAATCACCGATGCACACAATCATACCAACCCGAGCTCTAACGGCTCGCATATATGCGATAACGCATAAACCGCTACGAGGCGACAACATCCAATACCAATATCACACCCGCAGAGGCTACCACGACAACCGTGTGGCGAGCGACTCAACGCTCACACCACCAATTCAACAACAACTCGGGTTAACACCCTAACGAGAGCACGAACATCACACATATATTCCGGACCACAATTAGGAATGATAGGTTTTGAAAACAAAACCATCTTTTGAAAATAACTTGCAAGCACATGATCTTGAGTATCATATATCAAAAGTAGTACAAACATCGTCATCGAGACTTTTTTTTTTTTTTTTTTAAAAATCATCTTGCGTTTAATAAAAAAATGAAGACACCTTTCGTTAAATTAAAACTTGTCACTATATTCGACCTTCTGTCTAAGCGAATGCATTTCTAATTCATTAGAAATATTTCAAAATATTTTGATCCTCAAAGTAGAATAATTTTGAAACATAGCGTGACACTAGTAGGCATCTTGAGAGCACTGTGAGAAAATAATTTATTTTAAAAGTACGTCTCGAGGTTTATTTCCTAAGATACTCAAGGTTTTTCAGAAGTACAATAGGCCAAAATGCCCAAAATTCGCACGTATCAACATTTACTTAAACACATCATATCACACGCATCAAATCGCTCAAAATCACGACAGTGATATACAATCCTCAGGATATGTTTAACAACATCGTTAAAACAACAATCGGTTTATCAAAACTAGATGGAAAACGATATCAAGAACAAAACTCCCGACCAAAAATACACTGTTAGCGTGCGCTAACGACCCACAGAGACAACAACAGAACACATCAGAAAAATTACATGCCGTAAACCTTTCTCACAAGGATTTACCAGGCTAAGCACAATTTCCCATGTCATTTCGAAAATGCTAAAAAGACCAATGACGGTAATATTTTCCAAAGCTCACAAAATCATTTGTCAAACCATCATGAAATATTCAAGGCCAAAATGCCATAACTTGATTCAAGGAATCGGTTTTACGAAATAAAACTCAGTTTGCAAAATACCGAAAGCCGTTTGAAAGAACTCACGCAGCGGATAAAATACGGTTCGAAAATACATCAGCAGTGACGACACTCCTCGTATAAACCAAATACGAGAGTCTAATAAACACATATCGTGAAATCAAAATCCACAGAAGGATTCCATCATTTAACAACTAATCAAACAAATAACTCGTGTCACACGAGGCACAACACAAAGAAGGGAGTTTAACATCCATAGGTCGCACGTAAGTGACGACCACCCCTCGATACTAACCACGACCAATGATCTCAAACGACGCGTCGCGATGTGACTACGTCAGAAAAAATCCGACAAGACAAAACTCAACAAACACAACTTGACTCGATGACTAGGTTTCCCAGTGCTAACGATTTTAAAATCGTATACTCTAGTTATTCGAAAATAAAACCGATAAGTTAAAAATCATTTTCAAGACCCTTTCAAACGCGACAAGGGCTTAATAGCGGTAGCATTTTATAAAATGTCCTAAACACTTTTAAACACGACCTTTAAATACGACACAAGGTTTTATTTGAAAATACAAGGCTGGCTCGCCCAAATTCATGTCACTTTCAAAAACCCACAATACGATCAAGTCTAAGAAATTTTCAAGCATGCACGCCGCATGTATTATTATTAATAGAAACACGTTGGTTGTAAATAACAATAATTAGCCAAGTACCAACAATTTCCGAACACACGCATATACGGCATTCAAAAATCACCAGTTCAACAAGCGCAACTCGAGAATACTAATTCCAAGCATATGTCAAACTATCTCTTCAAGTTTGACAACAGAACTAAAGATCACCGATTTGGACGTATGTCGAAACCACTATGTGAGTTTCTCAACAAACTCGCCATCAATACCTATACCGAACATATCAATGTTCAAAACTTCTACATCATACCGCACCCTTCGGTGTCCAACCCATCAAGACATTCGGCTCAACATACATTTAGTATATCGCAATTACCAAACACATTCCATCATACAACAAAAGACTAGAGCGTCAAGCCCTCTCACAATATACCACGGAGCAAAATTTGGATCTTTCGATCACCAACGATCCCACCAATGCTAGGAAGTTTAGCGATGGAAGGCTCGCAAACGACAAGCGGTCAAGCCCGAGCGGCGCACATACTCGAGAGAGATAAAGGATCGCGCAATACTAGAATCAAAAGTACACAACCGGATGGATCGAGAAACAACTCGGCGATAAGTACGAGAGAGGCAATCACGATTCAAGAAGTGGAATTTCAATACGAGAAAACAAGAGAATTGAGTAAGGAAAACTTACGAGCACCGGATGTCTTGAGATGCCGGCACCGGTGACAATGTGCAAAACAAAACACAACTAGACCCAAATAACCAACAAGCCTAGGTATCCATAAACCTAGAGCTCCGATACCATTTTCTCGTAACACCCCCAAGATATTCGAGGTGTATTACAGCCGTGGACCCCTACATGGGACCCACCAGGCTAACACAAGAAAAACACCTCTCGGCTAACCATCTCGGTTAGCAAGGAAACAATTGTTAACAACAAGAACATAAAACAACACGTCCGGTACAACCGCATAATAAACATCAACCGACAAATACAAGATCTCAACAAGGACCAATTACAATCTGAGAGGAAAAGCCTAAGTACTCGCGAGTACAATCTATAAGTTTACAATTTGGAAAACATCCATATCAAAAGAGACAGTAGGAAATAACAAGACTCAATTGCACATGTCAACAACCTTGGCCGACATCCTCGTACCATCCCAGCGCCCGCTCGTCTGGCTGAACATAACCTGAAATCCATAACAAGAATTTCCCCGACAACGGGTCCCCAAAGGGGTTAGCAATTACGCTAGTACAAGTATTCAAGGCAAACCAATCGCTTACACATTTCATAGTACATGCACCAATATCATTTCAAAAAGTCAAAACCAGACATGTCTTTTCCGGAAAGTAAACAGTCAAACAATTAGCCTTGAGAACAGGGCGGCAGCATACATTCTTACTCGGGGCCTCACAGGGACCCTAACGAGTTGGCTACAATTACAGAAAAACAAAACCACGCACACGCTATGCCGTGAGAACAGGGCGGCAGCATACATTCTCACTCGGGGCCTTGCAAGGACCCTAACGAGTTGGCTAGCGGTACGAAACTCGTGAAATCCAGGGCGGCAGCATAGATTTCCCTCCTTGACCCCGTCGGGCCAACACAAGGTGAGTTACAAACAAGTAATATACATAACCATTTCATGTTAAGCTTAAAGGTTTCCAAAAATACTTGCCTTGAATTATTGACGACGCAACGAACGGAAAGGAAAGTCACCGACGAACGCTAGGAACCAATGAAACCGAACCTAACGATTCGAAGAATACAATCACAACCATTTCTAAATGAATACGGAATTGGAATACACCCGAAAACCCGCCTACGATTCATGTATATTCGTATATAAACAACAACGAGGACGGACCACAACCAAACCCTCTCGATTCCGTAAAAATCACGAAATATACCATGAATCCGTAGGGAAACTAAGAATACCAACAAGGTTAATCATATTCATCATGAATTAATCGACAAAGCGGAACGAATCGGACAAAAGCGAAAATCCCCAAATCTACCCAAAAGTAGGGTTCTAAAGATCTAACCTTGATTATTTGGATCGAAGGATGTTATAGGACGATTGATCAACGATATAACCTCAAGAACTTCATGGATTTGTTGTTCAACAACATGGTTTCGTCTCCTCAGAAACTGACCGCGGACCGAAGAGAAATGAAATGAAAAATGACGGAGAAAGTCGGCTGATACATCATTTATATCTTGGGCCGAACTAGCGTCGCTAGCCTTCGACCTAGCGTGCGCTTATCGGCGATGTCGGCCGAGCACACTCGGCCATGGCCCGCACGACCCGGCACCACCGACCAATTACGCCGTGGTGACTCGGCCCGACTCCGCTAGCGTGCGCTACGCCGGAAGCTGCGCGCGCGCTAGCGGCTGTCCGGTAGCCACCGGGTGACAACTCGTCCGTGCGTCGCTAGTCGGCCGGCGTCGCTACCTGCCCGGTTAGCGCGCTACGACCGACGATGGCGTGCGCTACCCGCCGATCTGGCCGAGTCGAGAACCTCGAATACCTCTGCCCGGGCCCGATAGCGTCTGTTGGTGACTCGGCAATGCGCTACTGCCGAGCTAAGCGCGCAGCGTCCGGCCGTAGCGTGCGCTCGCCGGTTCTGCCGTCTGCTTTCGGCGATGTCGGCTTCATCGTCGGCGATCCCGCACCCGTCGGCGGTACTCGGCCGCGCCACGACCCGACGCCTCGATTTCCGAAAACACACGGAACGGACACGACGAAAAGTTCGCGGACGACGTCAACGACTCGAGATGAAAACGTAATGCAATAATTAATCATACGCGACCAAGAAAAGGGTCAAGACTGTAACACCCCAAACTAGGCGGATATTACAGTGCCGTAGATCCCCAACTGGGACCCACCAGGCAAATGAAAATGAATGAATTACACAAGATAAATGTAGTACCGAACTACATTACAACAATAATTACTCCGATGAGGAGTTTAGTTACAACACACCAGGATAATACCGAATACTAGTGTATTTTATATGAAGATAAAATACACAACACTGAATGAAACGGAGTATTCAAATGAAAGTTTGCAGCGGAAAATAAAGGACAAAACATGAATAACTGAAAGATCGGGGCCCCCTACTAGTATCACTAGGACTCCTCGACATCAACATGCTATTCCCATGCGTTTGCCTTGCCATGACCTGAAAAACAAAATCCCCAAACGGGGTCAGTTACAAAGAACAACAATCCTCAAGGGTTGAAAAATACACAATCATGATTTAACTGAAGTTAAGAAATATTCTTAGTTATGAATTACGCTGAAGAGGAGTATCATAGTACGCCCGTAATGTTACGTGCAAGTGTACAACACCGTCCGTGTAACTAATTAGTCTCACGAGACTATATGACAAGTGTGCTGGGTCTTATGTATCGGTGAACCCAATACAATAACCATCGTGTGCCCGACTAAAAATTCCACACAGACACACCCGACCACGCAATATGAACCCAGAAGGTCACATGAACGAGAATGACCATAATGAATATCAATGAATAATAATTAGACCAGGCCAAGAATGACTCTCCATGATGAGAGTAATAATGAAATGAATGATAGCTCAACGAAAAGATTGGAACCGTCGTTCCTTATGGTGAAGTGATCTAATTGACAATAACAAGTTTTAATATGATTAATACAATGATGAATGAGTTATGATTATGAATGATCAACAACAAAAGGTATGAATATCCTTTTAACCGAGTAAGAATTAACTTACTCAACACCGATGAAGAATGTCCGTCCACGAACAACGTCTAAATGAAGTGTCGATTACGAACAACCTTAATTCAATACAATTACCGACAATCCGATCAATATCACGAATTAAACACGAATATAACGAACTTAAAAGCGTCGATACGATTAAACTAAGTTCATTGGGGCATTATATCGAATACGTTGTATCAAACTCCGATTGTTTACAATCAAACCTCGATATCCCAATATCAAAATCCCCAATTCCAACTCGATTTACAAGGTGTTCTTGAATAATCCCTCAATAATCCAATGAATCCTTATACAAACTCATAATCATATACATATCCCTTCATATATCATGATTATAACGTCAACACATCCTATTTCAACACAAAATCGAAGTCCAAAGTGTTGAAGGAATTACCTCTTGATGATCCAAGTGCTTTAATCCGAAGAATACGCGTTAGATTGATTATCCGGGCTTCACGATCGAAAGGAGATGAAGAAAATCAAACACCCAAATGATTTGTGAAGGAAAAACCTTCCCTCAAGCTTCCTCTCTCGGTTGCAAGTGAAAAAAATGGGAAAGGAATGGAAGAAATGCTGAAAAAAGCGAATTTAAGGGAGTTGGCGCTGCCGGACACGGCTGTGCGATCGGCGCGGTCGTGTCGCCTGCCGGCGGTTGGCGGCGATTGGCGGCGGTGACTCGGCCGTGTCTGCCCG